>CM073595.1:55871138-57097388 GCA_037074705.1 Zhengitettix transpicula | reverse complement strand
TATCCGGGCAACGCTGAGCAAAATTTAAAAAAACAAAATTTGCGACAAAAATATTAGCAAAATATCATCTGCAGTTGAGTCTAGAAAATAAGATAGTTAATGTAAACTGCAAATATTTACGCAAGCATTTTGCAAAGTCTTGCGCGGGAGGGGCAAGTGTATTATGCAACCAGGAGAGCACTTCACATGGAGCAAAATCCAAAGTACGGCAAAGATCGGCTGAAAAATTAAGTAAGAAATGATATTTTAAAAATGAATTATAAGTAACGCTTGAAAGGAAAAATTTGTGCGTAATCTGACACTAACTTTACGAATTTTGAAAAAAAAAGTTCAATTACTGTATGAAGGACTGGTAATGAACAACACTGCGTTATAAACGATGATAAGGAATAATAAAGCTACACACTGAGATATAATCGTTTCAAGAGGTGCTCGGAAAAAGTGTTCTATTTGAAAAAAAAATTATATACATATTTTAGCGACTATGGATCGTACAGTAACGGGAGTATTCCAAAAAATAAATTTCGTCCATCAATATTAAATAATGTTTCCACTTGGTATAGATTTATTGTTTTGTGTCTAATCGTACACTACTGATTATAACGAGTGGTACTATAATTAATTGTATTCATATGTATAGAAATAATCATAATTTTGATGCATCTTCGGCCGGGATAGTTGCACAGTGTTTTTTCAGTTTATTTCTTCCTAAACTCACGTCGCCAGTAATAAATGGTTTAGATTCATTGATTTAAGATGCTCCTTCGTACGAATGCAGTAGTGCCGTGAAGTACGTCAGAGTTGCAGTTTTTCGAATATAATAGGAGCAATGTCATCACTTAACAATTCGGGTCGACAAACATATTTACTAAACTATGTTTGTCGACCTGACAGAAAATCTTACCGGGTAATTCTGACACTCTGCTTTAACCGCATGTCAATGTTGCTGTCTAACCGCAAGGAATTCCTTGAGAACCATTTCAGTGGATTTAGTGCCGCTGTGTTTACCGGATATCCTGCGGTCGTAAAGAAAATTATTATGGTAGTGATCGTGTTTTGTTTAAATAAAGTACGCAATTTTCGAGGTATGGATAATTTTTTTAGGCATAAAATTTTATTTCTAAGGAAACCAGTTGAGTGTTTCGAGAAGGACAGATGAGATTTGAAAATTACACGATGTTTCGTGCGCATAATCTTTATGGTAAGGACTTACTAAAGACATTCTATTAGTTTGCTACTCAGCTTTTATTTATTAATTATTACAACTTTTAGTTAAATGACTTTACAGTTTTGCTCATTGTCCTAGTAAATAATTAATCTGCATACATGCGGTCTTGGAAATGTCCACTGACATTCCAAGTTAAAGACGAGAGAAGCAGAGGATATTGGATGTGAGTTAAATGAATTTAATCTGGTGCCTGTATAAAAGCTGTTATACGGACTTAATTAAATATTTTTTTTGATGACTTAGTGCTCGGGAAGGATTAGTGTGGTGGAATACTTCGGTTTGGTAACATGAGAGTTTTATAAGAAACATGTGAGTGAGGTGCAAGCTAGTAAGAAGGGATGCTTTGGTTATGGTATGGAATATGGTTTTGGGGAATGATAAGGTCTATAGGATATTTTAGTTTGAGCCTGTTATGGAAGAGACTTGTTATAGAAGTCTGCTACGGTGTGATAAAGGTTTTGAGAGAGCTTTTTATTAAGTGGGATATTGCATTTTGAAATTTTGTGGACATTTCTGAAATGAGGAAGTCTTTGTGGATTATTGAGTTACGGAGATACCAGGGGGAGTTGGATGTAGTTCTGAGCATTTTATTTAAAATTTATTGTTATTGGAAATGAAAGGTGCTTCCCCATATGGCACAGAAGTATGACCATATGTGGTGGATTAGGAATAAGTCTTTTGGTAAGGAACGTAGGAATCCCGAGAAAACTTTATCCTCAAGTATTGATTAATAGTCGGGAATTTCTATAGAGGAGTGGATATAGTTGTTTGAATGGTTAAGGGTTTGTTTAGTTTTGAGGGTAAAGGGAACAATGGAATATTTGGAGGGGTTTATACAGACCCTCCAAATTTTGGCCCATCAGTCGATGTCGTTTAGGGCTATTTGGAACGTTCGGGTCGTTGCTCATCGAGTTTGATAGCTTTGTGGAGGCACTCGAAAATATTTCAAGAATGACGTGCAGCCTGGAACGAGAGTAGGAGCCTGTTTCGCCTTATTTTTAAATATGCAGAAGAATTAGAAGGAGAATGAAGAATCAAGGAACGGAAACAGAACTGAGAGAAGGGGCGATAGGAAGTTGAGATCTAGAAGTGTGAGAGGAGGAGCGACCTCTATTAGTCGTCAGGGAATGGAGTGCATAGGTTGGGAAAAAGACGTGAGAATCCTCGCACCTTGTAGACAAGGGCGTCCTTAGTTACGGCAGCTGCCTCGGACTCCAGCGATTCAAGGGATGTAATTATCGGAAAAACCTTAAGAGCTATAAATCCAAAATTGTGATTGGATTCAAGTTCCAAGACGCCGCCCCGCTTTGGCTTGAAAAATCCGCTAGGTTATCACATAAACCAACGTTATCTTTACGTCGATCCCTACTTTTTTTTAAAAAAAAAAAATTTACACTTTTCCAGAAAAAAATCGTTTTTGTTATATTTCGACCAATTATTTGACAGATATAAAAGACCAACACCACTGTCTGTTTTGTGCAGATGAATTAGACGTGTATGGTATTAACACCGCATCAGTGGACGATGGAAAAACCGAAAAATTCCCCATCAATCAATTTCACACCATTGCCACCAAACTTGAAACGAAGAATGATCAAGGGATAAATGCACAGGTCGACTGGAAATGAGAATATTTAATTAAAATTGTATATAAAGAGAACTACGAAAGTAGAAAAGAAAAACATGGTGCCTACGTCATTCAACTACAATACAACAATGTAAGAAATTTAATAGCGCTTATAGTCTTAGAATATTTATCAAAAAATAAAAAAACAGCTTATTGTGTGCTGCTTATTATTCAATTTATGAATGGTTAATCTATCCGTAGACAAATGATTTAGACTGCCATTCCTCACAAAAATATTATCTAATTGTAATACTTACTATATACGTATACTTTTTTTTCAAAATCCATAGCACACCTGACCCGAACTCATCACTAGTGAGAAGGCAAAGGGGTCGTTACGAAACCAACAGACTTGAATTCAGGGAACATAGTGAATATGTAGTGAATCCACGTGTCCACCCGAAGTTCTTCCGTTTATAACAAGTCAATAATAATTAAAATAATAATAGTAACACTCTAGATCTAATTTTCTCCTACTCATATATCTGATTATTTTTCCACAATTTTGTATCGATTCTTAGCTGGTGGATTGATAGTTTTATACTTACGTTGATTTGGTGTATTCAAGATGTACTGAAATGTAAGAATAAAATGTTCAGTACCTGCCTCATTTTGCCCAAGAAGGTCGCCTTGACTATAGTTGGTTCAGTGTGATATGATTATAATATTAACAGATACCGTTTGGATCAAT
The DNA here is from genome assembly GCA_037074705.1 of Zhengitettix transpicula. Lineage (NCBI taxonomy): Eukaryota > Metazoa > Arthropoda > Insecta > Orthoptera > Tetrigidae > Zhengitettix > Zhengitettix transpicula. The sequence goes on along the minus strand of CM073595.1, from coordinate 57,093,842 downwards.
TAATAGTGGCCTCCAACTTTTCCAAATGTAATTTGTCACTTAGTTATGAAATCCGATATACTGTTTTATCACTTGGGTGCCAGAAGTCACCAATTTCTGCACATCCTCGTTCTGTAATCTAATATTACGTAACGTTAAGCGAACATCGATCACATTTTCACGCGAAGGGCCAAACTAATTCGACAGCAAACGTCTTAGTTAACAGTCGCTTATTGAATTAACCAAACTGAAAAATTGGATATCATGCGTATGACTCGCAATGAATTTGATTTCGTTCTCAGTATTTGTAAAGTCGGAACGTACTTTCCGTTTATCCATATACTGGTCAGGTCATGTTTATTCTTAAATTGTTTGTAGCCTCGCGTTTGTCCAGTTCCATTAGGGAATGTACTTTGTGGTGGAATTACTCAGTCCGGAAACGAAAGCGTTGTACTGTTAGTGAAAGCAGTGCTTAATGAATAACAGTCTGGTAAGAATACTTTCCGTAAGTTTGCTACTTCAGATATATAGTTGAAATATGACTTCATGGTCCGTGGTTCGGATCCAGGGTTCCGTCTCTATCTCTAAAACAAGACACAATTCTAATAAGTAGCGTTTATTTCAATTAGGAATCTCGAAAGAAAATTGTATATATATATATATATATATATATATATATATATATGCGACTGTTTTACTAACGCCAAAATTTTTACAGAACGACTATTTTGAATCCGTTCATATTAAACAATTAATATTCTTTTCAGTTTCTGAACAGCCTTCACCTTTTAGTATAAAATTTTTCTATGCTGTTTCTATACAATGTATTAATCTGACATAACATGACACATTCTGGGAAGGACAATACACTGGCTATTTAATCATAAGAGTGGAAAAGTCTTTGTAGACTAGATACAGTCACTGTAATGGATATTAAAAGAAAGACTGAATAGAATTGCTTGTCCTTACTTAATTTTAAATATGGTATGGGATTAGGATTTACGAAATTTTAGTTCAAAAAGTGAATGAAAGGTGGAAAATTGATGTAAACATCCCATGGGATTTTTATTTTCCATAATATTTTAAGATTATCAAAATTCTAAAACAAATATCAAATTATTTGAGGTATTATCTTCATAACTTGGATAAATTTTTCTGAAACTTGATTTTACAGCAATACATTTAGATTCATTAGTCGTTTACTATTGGAAATACAACAGTTAAGAATAATTATTATAATATTAAAGATGTAAATAAATTAGTGATAAAAAGAATTTTTAATATATAAATGTAGAAATAAAATACAAAAGTTGGTGAAGCAAACGTAAATCAGAGAATACTTATATGCGAAATTAATAAATAAGAGGATGTTTAATAAATAAATGAGAAAATTCAACATATATCGTACTCTCATCAGACGTGAAAAACTTTAATAGTTATTATATTACTGAGAAAATGTAATACCATAAAAAAAACTATATACGTTAATATTGACGTTACTTGTATTTGTAAGAAATATTTTATTATAATACAGTCCTATTTTAAAAATTCCAGGAACGATGCTCGCGTTGGAGTGGAGGAGAAAACTCAAATGGACAATTTTGACGTGCCAAAATAGGGAAAGAAAATGATAAAGAGTTGTAAGGTACCTAAAATTGTTACTGTATCAAAGTGTTTTACCACTACCTGGCGTGACCAGAATAATTAAACAATGCGGTTTAAACAAAATTAGTATCACAGTACGCTTCTGAAAACTTTGTTTTCCTCTAGTGTAGATTTGATATTAGTACATGATATTATTAAAGAACCTCGTATTCCACAACACCTGGAGAAAGCGACAAAGTTTACAGAAACGTAGTATGGTATTTATTTTTTCCATTTAATTTTATCTATTTTTGGTAATTTTACTGTCAATTTTAGATTTATACTGACGATTTTTTATTTTTCTATTCAATTTGAATGCTGTAAATAATATTTTTGTACATGCATATGAAAAAATTTTCGTTTCTTTTATATTTTATGTAAGCTCTTTTGACACCGCATTGCCGAACACATATTCGTTACGAAGGTTAAAAGTTCCACTATTTCCTACTCTTTTTTAATTTATTCGGATCCTGTAGTATATTTGCAGCTTTAAATGAAACCTGAAAGTTCATGACGCAGTGTTTGCACAGTTTTGCCGAAAACCGGTGGTCGTTAATTGCTCAATTTCCGGCTCATTCAGAAAATATCTTACTGCACATATCTTCGTTCAGGTTTTCTTATCTTCCTATAATTCTTTCCAGGCAAGTGATAGTCTGCTCAGATAAGGAAGTCGCGGTTTTGTACGGAGCCTTTCATAAACGCAGCTTTTAAGCTGAAGTTGTAGCGGAACGAGAAAGTGAGGCTTGAGCGCCACACGTCAAAACCGTAAGTAAGTGTCTCAAAGTTCCGAAAGCATGGCAAATGTGAAGTGACGAAGAGGGAACAGTCATTTACGTGCTTGCCCTTTCGTAAGGATAAATACATGCTATTGTCGCGAGTAACGTAGCGCGTTGAGTGTTGAACACACGGAGTCTGGGGCGAAAAAAAAATAATTATATGCATCTTTTCTTCCGTTTCAATGTTTCTATTGCTCGTAAGTTTAAACAGAATACACCACTTAAACAGAATAAAAAAACTGATGAAAATGAACAATTTAAGTCCAGATGAGCTTTCTATAAAGTGAAGAACCAAAGCGTTAGCTATGAGAATTAACAACAATCCTTTGACTAACACAATGCTTGGAAGCATTCATGGTAATAATAACCTCTCTTGAAATCTACATAGAATTATCTCTCATTTATTACTTTCCAAAAGTAAGCGGGATAATAATGTTGCTGTTTGTTTTATCTTGGACAGTATGAGCTAATTTTCCTAAGCGTGTTTTTAAAAATAATGGAGGACGTTTTCACTCTTACCCCATCGGCGATATTTAAAGAATCGGTAAGAATGTGGGTCGGATGCCACTCCGCATTCTGTTGTATCTGTGGTGTTTTTTAAGCCTTTCGACGGGTCAGAAAAAGATATTAAAACCAATTCTGCAAGCTCCGATTCCTATTTTGTAACATGAAATAACTTAATCTTCGCGATTTTACCAAACATTGTGCGGAAAACTACCGTAAAAATTACAGGATCTGTCGTGATAACCCCATGGAAGCATTGACCACCGACTGTCCAGGGTTACATTGAAATAAGTACTTCTGAAGTATAAACTTCTGACTCTACCTCAGTTGCATTTAACTAATTCCTAGGGGTCCTGTTTGTCTATAGTTTTTGTACTATAAAGGGAAACTGGGGATCCATTGTTTTCCACTCATCAAGGAAATTTTCCCGTCACTCATCCTCAACGGCAGGCCATTGCCCTTTATCTACATCCTGAAACAAGTTAACATATTTCATCTCTTACTCCCTTTCGTTACGTTGAATGAAATTAGTCTATACCTATCAGTCATCACGCTCCTTCATCATTCTCTGCTATGTCCGAGTATGGAAACATAAGATTTTCCTGAGTTGGAGCAGGAGTGGGGCAGCGGTGCAAAGACCTGGGGATAAAGGATCCAAGACATAAAACAGTTTTATTCTATTCGGTAGCAATTTTTGTGTTCCTTATGAGGTGGTGAATTAAATATTTCCCGTGCCAAAACACATGGTTAGGAAACAGCTCTGATAAAATACTTAATAATCTCGGAACACGGTTATGTTAAACGTTTTTGGTCCGCTCAACCTTATCGTGGGAATTGCGTAATGGGAAAGCAAGACCTGTTACCTCACACGAGTTGCAGGTTTGAAGATAGCGTTCCGTGTCCGTGCTGAGTGATAAGATAGCGACTCTGCGGAAAAGAGAAACTCTTCAAATAGGCATCATACAATATAAGCCAACGAGTAACAACGGAACTATGACGGGCAAAGATGCAATAAGAAATGTCTCTGTTTGGAATATTAAAAAGTAACTCTTCGTGTAAGTGCGAGCATTCAGATTATCGGCCCAGTTTCTGCACAATCGTAAAGGAATATTGGTTTAGCCCGAGCCGAAACAGATGCCTCAGTTCTCTAAACTTAAATTTCCGACTTCCATTTTCAATTCCGTCGTCGCCTTATCTGTGCATTCGTTTACTATTTCACTTTCCGCTTCGAAACATTGGAACATCATCAACGTAAGTATTGAACCATTGATGCAGAGTCGACACTTCTCTGACTTTCATTAGGATGCACATCTCTGGGATCCGATTTTATAAAGTGAATCACCGGGATTAAGGACACGTTTGATATTTTGCATTTAACAGAAGTGACCTGAACTTACTATGAATTCGCTTTGTTTCGTTCTTTAACCCTTGTCGTAATGGGATAACTTTTCCTTCGTCGACGCTCTCCGGCACTTTCCAAGTTATCTGATAGGAGGCGACCTTGATAGGGCTCCAGTTCACTTTGTTATCGAAGTATGTAGGCAATGGTGTGGAAACAATTTACAGAAATTATTTTGATTTTTCCTTTCTCTATGAAGTAAACGATTTCCGCGTTTCATAAAATAAAAATTCAATTTGTTAGAGCGAGGAAACTGCTCGAAACTTATAAAATTTAATAGGTGGGCCAAAAAGAATTTTTTTAAAAAAAATATAATTCAAATTTACATTAATATATTTTTGTAAAATTAAAACACGTAATTTTTCTCCACTCAATAAGCCATCACTGAATGCAATTGAAACGTAGTTTCAATATTAAACCGCAGAGAAATACATAATTTACGAGACAATTTTGCTAACACTGTAGCTAATGTTGATAACTGTTGTTAAAGTGAATCTAGAAATGATTCTTACGAGTGGTTTAAGTATGTTATTGCATCTGTGAAAACCAAGGCTGCACGGCCAACCTTTCTGTGAGGTCACGTTTTAACGTGTATTATTTTCAGTAACCTTGGCACATGGCGCACCGTATAATTTACTTTCGGTTCAGGTTATCTTCACGGAAACTAAAGCCATTTCGTTACTGGAAACGCTGATTGAAACATTCAAAGAACCAAGGTTCGACTTCCTCAAGTCCGACGATGAGTCCTGTAAGACTCTCTTTTGAAAGGCAATGCAGACGCCATAAAATTTACAATTTTGTCGAGTCATTAAAAGGTGACTACTAAATATACGAGGACGGTATAAGTGGCAACACCGTTATGCTTACGTATCTACGCAAACCAGTATTTTCTATCAAATTTATTTCAATCTACAAAAAGAGAAGTTTAACATTGGCAAGGAACGGCTGATGGGTTTAGAATTAAATAAAGATGCATCAGCTCCATGTAGAACTCCAGTCAAATTTGAATTTCATGTAGGTTATGATTCATTTGAGGTACAGTGTTGTTTGTTCCTACCCTGCATCAACCAACTATTCTTCAAATATGTGTTGATCGCGTAATATAATTTTTTTAATAAATAACCTTATCTTTAGAATATTTTCAAATTTAATGTTTATTCTGAATTAATTTAAAATCAAATACTTTCCGTGTTCAAAACCTGGGTCCCAAAGTTTCTTCCTTTCTGATACTTCAGTTCCGCACAGCAAATGTAAAAAAATTTTCGCATCATAAAACAACGGAAATAATTAAAAAATCAGTTGCTTCTTCAACATTGCGAATGAAATTTAAAAGTAGAATAACTTTGGTCCTATGATATTTTAAAATCTGATATTAAATTCGAGTACTTGAAGTGCATATAATAATTTGTACGGTTATCAAACTCAATTAAGGATTGAATATAGCTCAAATACACATATCGTCCTATGTCACCACACACAACATTATCTACTAAGATTATCGCCATTCGCATTGAGTGATGACACTAGATATCGTCCGTAATGTGAAATAAATTATTCACTATCGAGGGAAATTAAATTGTAATTATACAATTTAATTATATCATAAGTACTCCTTAATCAGAGGAGTTCAAGCAAGCAGTTTCTTCTCGGATTTCGAATTGTGTTTCTGCGGCTTGCATGCACATTTACGTGCTTACGGCAAAGTTTATTACCCTTCGATAATTTTTAATTGTTAGCACTCAAGCAGGCACCGACTGTTACTAGAAGGGAAATTTTCAAGGCTTCCACACATAAAATACTTTGCCAATTACCCGCATAAATAGCGTGTTTTAAAATGTTTAGTAGTAGTTACGTGAATGTTCTTGGAAGTCATCGTATAAAATAATGAAATTAATAATTCAAATTTGATTTACAGGGTGTCGTATCTGCTTCCACTTCATGCGGAATATTTAAGCTACCCGCTAACGTCTCTTTGTTGGCTTATTACTTCAAAGAGAATATTTACATCGGTAGTAAATTACTGATAAACGCAAAGACAATTATAAATTTTGGTTAATTCAAAAATTGTGTGAGATATAAAGGTGAGAAATCTGCAATTGTCATAAAATCTGACCCAAATTAATTGTCAGAAAAGTATGATTCATTAGTAAAACATTTTTCTTCCTGAGTTTAAAAAGTAATTATATTCTGAAATATCATAAAAATTATTTTATTTTAATATAATATGTTTCGTAATTTTTGAAATCAACAGATGGAGTTGTCAAATATCAAATCAGAAATCTTCGTGGTTAACGTGATTAAATATTATATTTAAGAATTGTATAATTAAAAGAGCGTTATTTCATTACATATGTTAATACGTGTAGTATAGATTTTATCTATCGTCAGTACTGTGAGGATGAACGTACAAATCCTAAAAGACTAGTAAGGAATTATGGTTACGCCCTTGCATTCCGAAAATGTTGTAACCTCTTGGCCTTCCGCTGATAACGCGCGTGGATGAGTTATAAATTCTCGGTGTCGCGTGATTAAACACACTACGCCAACAAATAAAATAACTGAAGTTACGTGACATTAACAATGTATCACCACCGGCTCAAATAAATTGTATCTTCAGCGCAAATGATATATTTGGCATTTCTTATAGTCTATCTGGTGTAGGTCCAAACCTGTCTCAAGACCAGTGCCACACATGTAGGACAAAAAGAAAATGGCAGTCGTGTTCTACGCAGACCAAGTTCACGGCCTGCGCCGATTGATGGTGAGGTGCATTTATTTGTTGTCTCAGTTGCCAGAGTCTCGAGACCAGGTCTGCGCTGACAGAAGAAAAAAATTTAGTTCCACACAAAAGTTGGCACACCTGGTGTGGACAGATCGTGTATTGAACTTGTTCACGTAGGACTTCTCCTCAGATCCGATCTGATCAAGATCACATCCTTAAGGAGTCAATCTCATCGCCCCTTTCAGAATTCACCTGTTTCGTCTGTAAAATCATACGGGTAGCGTGTGCAATCGAAGCTCTAAAACTTACAAGAAGGTTAATTATGGCACGTAAGACGGTTCTTATCAGCCATATTCCGATATTTTCCTCCATCAAATTTTAAACTGCTTTTCTCTTGATGACTGAAAGCTTTGGATTCAGGTATTTGATATGAATATTTGCGGAAAGAAATTTAAAATAACACTTCTGGAACGACAAGACTAACACTTTTGACCCTCGAATAGATCGAGAAACAAGTATCTAAAATATATTTCGGTTGTTTGGAAATTTTAAAAAGCGAGGTGAACGCCACGCAAAACCTTGATGATAGCGAGGAAGATATTCTACTCGGACAGAATTGAAAATCGGGAAACTATTAGAAAAGAAAGAACATGGGGTTAATTATGAAATTACGTAATTATTTTTCGGGAGGTCCCGAGACGACCCACAGGCATTCATTGCCAAGTCAATTTGTATGAGTACCGCCGCGTCTGCCACTTTCGCTTTCGTGGCGCAATTCAAGTTTCCCGATAGTCTTCTTAGAGCAAGTCCGGAACAGGTGCTTCTTGCACGTGCCCATCAAAGAGTTCAATTCAAACTATTCAAACCACACACTAATACTCTTGATGTGTAACCAATACATATCAGGGTGAAGCGATTGTTACTTCCCACTCTATCCCCCTCCAGATTCCTCTGTACATTGGGTTGGCATCGAATGCTCGTCACAGTTCGTCCAGGTGCCCCCCCCCCCCTCTTCACGCAATGTGTTCTGCCTATTGCAATTTCAGATCTCTTCTAGTTCCACTGCGTAACTCTTGTCCTACTTCTCTCGAAGTTATTCCTCGTGCGGTGTCTTCTACGTCTCGCGTCATGTATCTTTGCACAATTTGCCTTTTTCCTTCTCAATCGGGATACTTATCCACACGTTACTGATCTGTTTCACAATCCAAAATGTTCAATTACGAAAGTTTTCCCCGTTGATTTGAATATCGTAGATTTTTTCGTTCACCTCTGGTTTCGAAGACCATTATACCAGAATAATTGGGTTTCGTCCTTCATGCGGGAATGAAAAAATCGTGCACGGTTCTTAACGATAAGTTCAGCTTTTTGCAACGTCGACGGTAAATGCTATTGATAAATTAGGGCTTGTGCCAATGTTTTTTTAACGCTTTACTTATTCTCTGTAAAAAATTTATTGATTTAGTAATTTTTGTTACTTCTTGGCTCTAGCTACGAGATTGTTGTACGACTGTCTACTCACCAACCTTGACGAACATTTTGTTCACCAGTTACATGTCCCTGAAAAAGAAAAGCAAATTGGGCAGACTTAATTTTTTAAGTTTTGACTATTTTTTTTGAAAAAAAAGAGTGGCAATTTAAGATACTCTCAAAATTATTTAAGGCTCCAGAGGAAACACGTTCAGCCGTTTATCTCTACAAGTCTAACACAATTCCTGCCCAATCACTGTGAATCATATTTTGCCTATTTATTCTTAACATGATGATAATTGCTGAAAGCTCTATTTAACGACGATATGAAATTTTATCTAAATCGGTTCGACCGTTTCCGTGTAAAAATAAAATAAATTCAAGGTTACGAAACGTTCGCCATTTTTTCTCCTGGTGGCGTTTGGCCTTCTCGTGACTGCATATTTTACGAAATATGCTAAATTCTGGCAGGGGGTAAAATGTGAATATTTGCGCGTTGTTTCAGGGATCTTAGCGAACAAAGATGAAGCAGTCCGCCTCGTTAGTATTCCCAAATGTATTGTATTGCGAGTGCACACAGACCGAACTCGACACCCACTCGATACAATATATCTGCTTCACAGAGACACAACAAATATACGTTTTTGTGTATTCGAAGGAGGATTTAAGATTGTTTTTCCTAGTAACATGTTGTTTCCATGGAGGGCAGTCGTACGATTTCAAACGTCGTCCGTGGTTTCCGGAACTCACCCTAGAAGGCCATCATCCGCAAATTCCTACGCAGCTATGCTCTAATCAGACTCTTTTCGGTGCACAGGTGTCAGCAATCTCGTCCTGGACAAGCTGCTTTGCGTCTTAGGTAATGGGAAAGTCGATCTAAGTTGTTTGTTTCTGAATTTGGGATAGGAAATATAATACATATCTGGGGAATTTGCAGTTGTGATTGAGAGGTGTAGAGGCGTAAAGACCGATCTTTGTAGGGTGCACTGCGGGAATATTTATTTGGTGAAGTAATTTGCTTGTCACTATTACATTATATGTAAAGCAAATTGGGAAAGTTATTGTAATTTCCAATACTACATATATACAGTGTCACTTCGGTTAACATCGGTAATCCGTTCCAGAATTGTCGTCGTTAAACGAGACCGTCGTTATACCAGGCTCGTATTCCCATAAGAATTAATTGAAAATCGAATAAGTTGTTCCGACTCTTCCCCACGACAGTAAATTTGTTTATTGGCTTATTTATGATTTTGTTGTGAACGAGGTTGTCGCCCTGTCGAAACGGCGACTTTCAACAATGGCAAATACGAGAAGTACGGTGCAAATTTTACGAAACCAATATCGAGATATTGTCCTCTTAATTATGTTGGAATATTTTTGAGCTGGGAGAATTGTGTGTATGCGATTAGCAAACTGCTTATGCAGAAGCAAAGTTCACTTCCTGTGATTCTCATCTACGAAAGCGACTGAGTAAGCTGAGGTTAGCAGCAGGTATGACAATGTGATAAAACACACGCATCTACTCGGATCACTGCAACATCAGATAGATAACTGCCATATTACCATACTCATGAATATTTGACATTATTCTTATGGTCTGTTTACAGAACAGAATAATGTTCATTTCCAGTTTCTAATATTAGTGCTCGTCAAATTAGTGATAAGGTCAACTGATAGAGAAATTACTGCAATAGTTTCCACGTTGCCCGCATTAATGAGTTATTTCTAGAATTCGTACTGCGTCGTTATTTTAGGACGCTGCTGTTGGAACTGCATGATCACATCTAATGATTGAATGGAAATGTGACTCCAGTTTTTATACATTATTAATGAGTTGTGATAGTGACACAACATAAATATCCAATTTTACGCTATGGCAACGTCTCTCTTATATAGTAAAGGAAAGAGAAGTCACTGAAGACAAAACGTAAATATTTAGCAACATGAAGCGGGAGAAACAACGTTCGGGAACACCTCAAAAACAGATTATAGTTAATTTTTTTCCCCAACAATTGACACTGTGTGCTTATTTTAAAGACATGGAAGAACCGTCACAAATTTTATGGTTGTATTTTACTCTTGCAACCGCAAAATTGAGGCCCAAATACATTTCCAGAATAGCACAGAAATATTATCGGAGTCTCATGTATTATTTTTTAGCGAATTCCCATCTACGTTAGTAGCACTCTGCCAATATTATGTTCATTATATACATACTTGAAGTTAAACAGAATTTTTCACACACATTGCAGAAATCTTAGTATTGAATAAGAAAGATAGCCAATTCAGACAAAAAAGGGATAATCTAAATACCACACAACGTTTCTGGGGTCCTTGTGTCTTTCGTCAGGTGCGAAGAAGAGCCTAGAGCGACACAACTGCACTCGTCAGTTGACAAAGCTCATAATCAAAAGGAACAAGGATCCCAGAAACATTGTGTGGTATTTATATTATCACTTATTTGCCTGAATTGGCAACCTTTCTTATTAATTATTTCCAATCAGACGTAAGCTTTTTCATTTTTAATCTTAGTATTGCTTTTTGTTTTTGTATTGACTCGGCGTTTACATTTTCCACCCACAAAAGAGAGGGACGAAACTGCAATTAATGATATGGAGGAAAATGTAAATCGCCAGTTTCAGGTTCCTCGTAATCGACAGTTACTCGTTATCACCGTGTTTGTAGTTTTGCTCACGTTTGTAACGGCGGTTGCTTAGCAGCTGACTATCAATGTAGCCATAAAATAAGAAAGAGCGACGGGATTGTGGAACAATAGAGCGAAAGCATGGCGCTTGACAAATTCCCGTGCTTTCTCTGTTTGGCAGAGTTGTGTCCAGCCAGCGGTTGGGATTCCAGCCAGGTCCGCAAACATAACGGCGCAACTTTCACTGCTGAGAGAACTTCAGTCGCGCTCGGGATCCACCAACAGCGGGTAAATATGTACCAGTCACTCCCCCCCCCAAAAAAAAAAACCAAAAAAAAACGGGGACTTGCAAATATTACATTTATCTTCCTCTTAGTACGCTTACACACACAGATAATAACACTGAGGCTTGAGGAAAAAATTAAATCAGTGGAACCACTGGCTCTGGCCGCCATGTCTTGTAATAAAAGCACCACAACGGGAAACGCTAAATAAAACACCACTAAAGTAAAAACAAAAACAAATACTGGTACGTTGCAACTGCGTTTCGAACGCCGAATAAGAAATGCGAAACACCTTAGTGAAACTGTATAACTCATACAGGATAAGATAAGATGAGATTCACTGTCCTGTCCACGAACGAAAGAATTTACACGTCCGGAGCATATCCATGTTCAGGGGACAGTAATACGAATTAAAAATATGCTACAAATTCGCACACCAACTTTCAAATAATATATTACATTTCTGTGAAGACAATTTAAATAAGTAATAAAAAGAGGATGACAACTATCCAAAAATTTACTGTAAAATAAAAAAGATGTCCCACTGCCTTGAACCGCTATTATGTTTACACACATTCTCAAATATTTTTTCCCCGTGTAATTATTTATAAAAACCCGGAACTGCATTTAATTCTACATTAATAGTTAGTCAAGAAGTGATTTTACTTACCTATGCCGAGGGAATGGTAATTTCATCAACACTCCATCCCCCGGTGCTATAAAATACATTGAACTTTTTTGGCATCAATGCCAACAAACATATGTTCGAATTTCTTCTTAAATATACTCCTTGAGCATTGCAGGATATAATTTTTCCTCAGTCTTCAGATATTATGAAAGATTGAATTATTGAAATTATTAGCGACAATTTTAAAAAAAGGTCTCTTATGGCACAAAAATTAACTTACATTTTCTGCAAGGATAGTTAAGTATTTTGTATTGTTTTTTATCATCATTAGATGGAGTATTGCTAGATATATTTATATTTTTTATTCAATTTATGATTTATTTCATTACGGAAAAAGGAACTATTTCCTTTGTTCGTTGCGTAGTAACGTCTCTCTCTCGCGTGTGCGTCATGGTTTCTTGGCGCGCAGTAATTAAACACATAATGATCCCGTTTTTTAATTATAATTCTTTCCTCCATTAAACTGGGAGTTTCTCACCTCCACAGTACCGTTTCTCGTGTTTTGAAGAATATGCGTACCAATTTTTGTTGCAGTCTGTCCACACGTTTAAATTTGTATAAAGATTAACGTAAATACATACAAATATACATCCATTTTATTATATATATGCCTACAAAAATATATACGGTCTGTTATTTTATAATTATTTTTATTAATAACTATTTTTATTATATGTTATGAAATTCATTATTGAAAGAAAAAATTCCGGTTTAGTAAATTAAAAAAATATTTTAGTCGGATAACTTAAATTACGAAAATAGAAACTCTTTGAACATTTTTTATTCAAGAATATTTTAAAAATTAATGATATATTTATTTTACCAGATAAGACACGTACTTCGGCATATGTATGCAAAGTAAGTAAATTTAGCCACTCTGGAATTGACTTACTGCCTTAATTCTGCGGAATAAAAACGGGACTAAAATTTGATCACAAGGATATTAATGCGGTAGTTCCGATTTTATTTAATTTGAATTTAGCACGTTCCGTCATGGGAATGACACGTTATCTCAGATATTATCTCCTAATTTATGATTAGTTACTCATCAGATGTTAAATATTTGAAATTTACGTGCCTACAGTCGAAGTAAGACAAGAAGAAATCAATAAGAACTGAATATTTGGTTCTCTGATAAATACAATACATCCTACAATTACTATCATGTATATAAGTGACAAACTTTGACACGTTGATTAGAGAACGTAATATAAAATAATAATTTTAATATGCAAACTTCAATATGCTGGCAAATATATTATGAAAACATTTAAAAAATGGCGTCAACAAGATTTAATTATAGACCGAAGAGTTTCCCGGTAAATAGTGGATAAAATCTCTCGATATTCCTGCCGGGTAAGTTCCTCGAAAACACGTGACGTTTCGATGACTCTCTACGTCATTATCTTCGACGTAGCGTGTTTTCGACAAACTTACACGGTTGAAATAGCGAGGATTTTATCCAGTATCTGTGATACGTAGTTGTTTCACATCACTTTTGAATAATTTTTTGTGCGACTGTGGAATTCGGAAACATTTGAATAACATCTCGACACTGTTATTTTGGGACGTCCATAGCCAATTAAATAATTTTTTTAATCTTCTTTTTATCGATTTCATGGTCCGTTTCGATTACATTGTAATGTGCATCTCATGTCAGAAACTTTTAACAAATTTATTTTACTTTTTATTTAGAAGTGTGTGAGAAGGTTGTGTCATTCAAGTCCGTACTTAGTTTATGCATGAAATTCATCGTTCGCTTTGAAGTAGGATTTTAATATTTAATAAATGCTCACGCTTAGTAATTGAATGTTTGTTTATTACTGTGATATGAAACTTTATATTTTTCGCATAACACTAGTAAAGCACCCTATTCGTTGATTAGGGCCGGGGAGGGAAGGGGGGGGGGTGACTACTAAAACATAAAATTCCGGATTTAGTTTGAATTTTTCTAAAAATTATTATAGCATTGGACTATGTTCCAAGAATATTTTTGGATAATGTGAAACACATTAGTAGTGTAAATTCAGAAGATGCCGAATGTATTTAAAATGAGAATTGTCCAAAAAATGATTGGAACGGATCAAATTGGTTTCAATGAATTTAACAAAAATTGTTTTAGAAAATGAAGTTGATGATGGAACATTTCCGAAAACTTTTTCGCCAAAATAAGTAGTTCGAAAAAATTGTAACTTTTTATTTCCAGCGACTAATATGAAAAAAATATTATATATCTCGTTCTTAACAAATTGGTTGATGTTAAAAAATTTTCTGCTTTAGTAGACATGGGTTAAAAATGAAGGTTAAATCTTAACTGAAATAATAAATCACTGACGCCATTTTCTTGACCGTAGGAGAGTGGAGCGTGCCAGGACTAACCATTTGTTTAAATACAATGTCCGACTCAGATTATCCATTTCGTATTAAAGTTCGGTAATGTAGAATTTTCAAATATTGTTTTTTGAACGAGTAAATTCAGGCGATACGAATAATAATGTGCTGTATTGTGAAATATTTCTTAATTTTCAGCGTCATTTCCGTAACACATTATTTGAATTTAGATGTACTTCTCGTTCAGTCTTTTGTAACGAAGGAAGCACTCATTTTATTCCAATTGTGATATATATCATAAAACCCCAGTTAATTCAGCGCAATACAAAGTTTTATTTGTCTCAAAAGTAAAACGTCAACCTTGTCAAAATTTGTAAAATTCAAATAACTTAAACGACACCACCGGAAACCTACAAGTACAACGGCCGAATACTTATAGTAATAGTTTACAGAATGCACAGATTTAGAGATTCAACCTGAAGAGTAGTTTGAAATATGTACAACGTTTCGGCAGATAGTTCCCACATCATCAACAGGTAATCTGCCCGGTTTGAAAACCGAGAACAATGAACACAAAAAGTTCACAGGGAAAGCCTTCGTTCTGTAAATAGTTCATATTCATCATTCATAGACATTCTTCTCCTCTCTAGTAATTCGGCAATAACGACTTGTAACCAATCAAACGGCGTCATTGAAACAAAAAAGTATTTCAGTATTATTATTTAAGTGTTATAAATTTTATATGACTGATTCTAATTTTTTAATTTATGTAATGTAACCCCACAGGTTTTTAATCAGCCTCTAAAATAATTAAAACTCCATTATTTATTATTTTTTAATAATTTTGAAACAGAGAGATTTCCATCCATAATTTGGCTATGTTCATATACAAAAATGTAATTTTATAAAACATCTAAAATTTTGAAAATATTTTGTCAACATTAAAGCTTATTTATATTTTCATAATTATAATAATACATTAAAATGACCAATTATTTATAAAATATTATCCTTTTATTCTTACCTTAAATTTGTCAAAAAATTTCTATGGGTATAAACGTGAAAATAATGAAGTTTTAATTATTTAAGGGACTGATTCAAAACCTTTTGGGTTACAGTATTGCAGTTTTTTTACATACTCCACTTGAGAACATTTGATCCGAAATTAAACAATATCAAAATTAATTACTGCATCACGAAACGATTATTTAATTATTACATGAATAATTAAGATTGTTTAGCCAGATCTTTAAAATTGAATTGATACCATAATTTTATATATTTGAAATATATTGAAACAACAATTTGATTTTAAAATCAAAAGAAACACATACGCACTCAGCAGACGAAATACCTCAAATAGTGAAGCTTTCACATTACCATTTTTTTAAAAGTGTCTCCTTTCGTAACACAGTTTCAATTGTAACTGTGCGACCTATTTGCAAGTAGAATGTGAATTAAACTAAAAAACAAAAAGGAGAAATATTATTTACTGTGTTGATTTATTTGAAAGAATGAATATGTTTTTAGCTTTTTTAAGCGATCCCGTCTGTTATCGTTTACCCCCGCAAGTGTCACGTCCAGAATTGATGGTTTCGTGTAACGTGACGATATTATTTTGCCGATTGACGCCAGGCCAAAAACATATTCATATTCACAAATTGTTTATTTATTTTATTTTTTATTTTTTGAGGTGTAGACAGTCTATGTATAGGGTAATCCACATAGAGGAAACTCCCCTCTTATAGAATATCTGCTGTATATAAATGATCTGTTTCCATAAGTACGAACATATTTAAGATATTTTGAAAATTCCTCCTCTTGAATCCCAACTTGATTTATTTAATTAAAAATTTACTTAAATCAATTAGGGGTGTTATGCATTGATTTAGTCAAGTGCATATCAAATATACTGCTAAGACTAATTATTCACAACACACAGTCTCAATCCGTACAGAAACGGTACATAAATACGATACAAAATGATATCAAAAATGTAATAGAATCAAATTAGTTGCTTCGTTTCGATAACAGAAGTATGATTTTCACATATGAGGAAAAAGTATTTGAAACAACGCTCTTTTAAAAATTAATAATTGGGCAAATATTATCGGTCGTGATTCTCAATCATTGAAATGTATTCTCCCGTAAATAATTTATGGAGAAGTAAACACTTGCGGGTCATCGATCTCCGCATTCCAGAAATTGTGCCAGATGTGCTGGACGTGTTGCCGCTTACAAATGAAAACTTCATCATTGCTGAGGCGTAAATTAAAAAAGTATCACGTGAGAAGACCAAATAGGAACAAAGAAATACGAGAAATAAGGACGGAAAGGCCGTTAGATATTTACTTTACTAGGACGTGATGAACCACAACAACACTTACTTTAAATAACTTCAATATCGCCGTTACTGGTGTTTCTCAAATATAATATTAAATTTCTGCAACAAACCTATTACAGCTAACATATATCTTCTCACATAATTGTACATGGAGATAGTTGAAACACTAATCAATTGTAATTAATTGCGTTTCGTCCATACTATTAATTCATGGCTAATATTTAAATAAATCGTAAACAGGGAATTTAAATTGAGCCATCAGAACGTTCATGGGCATAGTTGACATATTAATCTTGTTTCAACAATTACTTAATTTAGAGTTTTCATCGTATATCTAAAGTAGGTTTATATTTTTAAGGTTACACCCACGGAGGTTGTACTAGTAATTCGTTTAGACCCAAACATGACGTTACTTTGAATGGAGCAAATAATTCATCTCGAACTCACGTTATGCCACGATTTTATTTGAATCTAAATCGCAAAGTCAGATAAAATTAACATGGTCTGACGCGATAAGATTGACGTAGTGTTTCAGGTTGGATAAAATTTATTGCAAACTGCGGTGATTTAAAATTTTGTTTCTTCCGTGGATAAACAAGTTTAGGGCCAAACGAAAAGAAGAAAACTCTGAAACCCTATCGTATATAAAAATATTACTACAATGTTAACAGAATTTTATTATAACAATTTTTTTTGATACTGTGAATATTGCATTTCTTGCTAATTAAATTAGTCTCTTATGCAGAAATAGGAAATATAAAAATATAACATATAATAATTACATAAAATACCTGTCAGGAATAAATTTGCATGAACAATAAATTTTTAAATATAAAACACAGAATTTAAATTAAAAAAAACTCGTTTTATTAGTTACAGAGAAAAATATATCAGAAATTGAATGTAAATACGAGAAGATTAGTACTAAATTAAAATTTATACGTAAATAAATCATTTTAATATAATTAGAAGAGAAAGGCATAAATCAATGAGAGTACTTAATACGCGACTCAGTGAAATTTTAAACGAATTAAAAATATTTTATTATACCAGAATTATAAATTCCAATCAGATATCCAAAATGGAGATACTTCTATACTGCTATTTTGACCACATAAATGGCAAAAGTTTATCAATTTCTCTCTAGTCGATTTCAGATCTCTTGCAGGAAGATTAATAATCATTAGAACAATTCTGAACCTTGGACTAATACGGTTTATACGTGACTTACAAAAATTTAGTGTCCGACATTGCTGTAATGGCACTAGTTTTCCCATGGAAAATTTAAATCTTCTGCGTTTATTCAATTCGTAGTGTATAAATTATAATAATTTTTGGCGTCGCAATCGCAATGAAAGAAATAAAAGTCACTTTACACGAGCGATTTTAAGCCACGACAGATAACCCAAATATTCACACTCGGAGGAAGAAGAGTGGATCGGCGCTTGTAACGATATTTCCTCGTCCTGTTCTCACTACTGTAGGTGTTAAGTGTTCTGTCGCCTTACGAAATTGGACCTACGTAAGATGTTTGTTTCGGTGACACGCACCGAAACGTGAACCGTGTTATCTTCATGATCGCTAATGTTCATGTTTAAGATAATGCACGATCAACTGCAGGCTTCGAATAAGTTGAAGGATTTTGTGTTCACGGTAAGGTTTGGCGGGTCGCAACAAGGAGAATAACATAGTCTGTTCCCTCAGTTGTTGATAAATAGATTTATTCTCCGTTAGCCCACTAAAGAAGATTTTATATAAGTAATAACGCAAATAATAAATAAGTTTCGGAATATATAACACAGACATTACGAGTAAAATTAAGTTCCAATTTCTTACACTGAGTAACTAAATATTTAACACTAGCTAATAATTACAGAGACAGAAATAAACAAGCAGTGATCACATCACAAATACACTAGACATATATTGGCTGTCACATCACTATAAATATTAAGGATGCACTGTCACAACACTAAATAATTACCTGTCATCCATCTCCCGTCTTCAGCTACGAAGTGGTGATGTCGATTTTTTGCTAGAAGAAGAACCAAAGATGGGAAAAAATTGTGCACACAAGCAAATATTCAGCAATTCCGTAGAGAAGACAATTCAGCGGCTTCGAGAACGATGAAAATAAGTAGCATCTTCAGTGTCTTAACTATCGAAAAAAATATGGAAAAAATACAGTCAATATTTTTGGCATATAATTGGCCGCAAACAGACAAATAAACAGAAAAACCAAGCAAACGTTTCTTCTACGTTCTCAGGCACTGAACGTATTCAAACTAAATGAGAGGGAATCTGTAAAACAGACTCAGAAAAGAATGTAGACAATTGGAGGTGTATTTGTGTCACTTTTAAATTTAAAGGTAAAACTATTATTAAATCTAATGCTGATCATTTCCGAGATTATTCTGGAATTTTAGTTGTGTTCCACATAAAAGAATTCTGACATTAGTCCAATTAAAGTGTGATTATGTAGGTGACTATACTTCGTTAAAACTGAATACTTTTCCTCGGAAAGTTTGTAATTAGCCTTACGTTGTCTGATCCTGGTTTTCAGAGCGCGCTTAGTTTGACCAATGTAAATTGAATTACAATCCATGCATTCTGTTTTACACACCACACACACAAAATGGACATCTTCCGGCTCTAAACGGTTTTTACCAATCTTAATGAAACATGATAAAGAATTATAAATTTTATGATACTAATATTTAATTGGAGTACATTACACACTCTAAAGTGTAGGTCTCTACAGTATGGAAGGATCATCTAATATTTTTTAGGATTCTTGTGGTCACGGAGTTTCACCTGACAAGGATGAGAGAGTTTCTTGAATCTATTATTAATATATAATTTAATAAAAGGACAAGTACAGAAATTAGCTAATAAGATGAATTCACAATTCTTTGAATGGAAAATAGGATTGGAGAAAGTATGACTCTGTCGTCCAAATAATAATAATAATATTAATGTTTATTTTTCCATGAATTGTATTCATACAATATTAGAAATAGTCAGTCTTAAAAAATAAACAAATATATATAATGCATAATTTACATAACATAACGCATAACTTTTAATTAGATTATATATCTTTTATACTATTTATAACTTTTTTAGATAGATATTGCTTTAGTCTAGTTTTAAATTGTTCACCCTGCGGCAGTCTGTTAAATAATATAATTCCTTTGAGGAGTGGATCCTTCTCAGTTTTCTGTAAATTCGACCCAACTCTAAAATAATTATTCCTTCTAGTTTTCCTAAGGTTTATTAAATTTGACCCAGAAGAGATTTTTTTCTTTTTTACCATAGTTATTATTTTATATATATATATATATATATATATATATATTCCATAGACAGTTAATAAATTGTTTTCTCTAAATGTTGTTCTACAAGATTATCTTCGTTTCATTCCAAAAATTTACCTTATTCCCTTTTTTTGTGCAATTAGTAGTCTATCCATATATATATATATGTATATATATATATAGCTGCAGCACAACCATATATTTCAATAACGTAGCTTATATGTGGATAAATTAACCCATAATATACCTTGATGAGGTTGTCACTATCTAATACTCTAGATAGACTTTTACATTGCTGTTTCCTTTTTTTCATATATTTCCAATGTGTTCAGCCCAGGGTAATTTAAAATCAAGTTTAACACCTAGGAATTTTCCTGAATTAACAAGCTGGTAGTCGGAATGATTTATATTTTTTTTCTTTTCCTTCGAGTGGTTTTAGAATGACTAAATAATATAACATTTGTCTTAGAGGCATTGACTTTCATTTTGTTCATTTGTCAAGTAGTCAGGTATTTGGTCCATACTAAGTGTGGCTTCCTATAACAATTTGTCAATAATATAATATATTCTACCTTGAGGGCAACATCTGGTAAATTAAGAGATCTATTCTCTTCTACAGTAAATTTGAAACTGGCGTTGTAGTTAATAAAAACTTACACCACATTATACAATTCTGTGACTGGTTTCATAAATAATATGTTATGAACATAACGGAAATAACAAATAAATTTAAAATTAAGATAAGAAAGACAAGTCTCTCATTACGACCTCAGTAAGGATTTCCCGCCGATAAACCATTAATTTAGGTTAAAAAATGGATGATTGAAAGTAAAATAATTAGAATTTAATATTCAATTTTGGCGATGATATTTTCATCCAGAGTGTAAAAATATACAACATCGACTTAATAGATGTGATTAAGGAAACAGCAGACAATGCAACAAGTATGTGATTATTTGAATTAAAAAAATAGTTCAAATAATATTTGTGTGTGTAGAATTAAAAAAATAGTATTTTGTGGCTTTCGATGTAGAGTAGCTGAAGTAAGAGCGCCGAGACGGAATTCAAATCCCTATCCACCAGATTATGCATCATAAGGCTGCGGATCTGAGTCACGGAAATTCACTAGACGCATCTCTACGAGAGTGGAAACTTCCGAAGATCGGCAGAAAATCAGTTCAATTGCCTTACTGCAGTGATTCACGGATCAAGATCAGCAATGTAGGTTCATGCGGTGATTGTCCATTTACGTCAAACATATATTTATTGTTACGCAATCCGGAAATGACTTTGGAAGTTGGCCACTCACTACGTTAACTGAGTCCGTCGTTTTGCTCCAGGGCCACTTGAAATATCTGTCAACAACGTATGGCGTACGGTTATGGAAGAATTAATTAGAGGCATGGGTGTTATTTAACTTAATTACAGCTTCAAACCATTTATGTTGCCATGTCTATTAATGAACCTACAAGCAAGTGAAATAATAGAAGTCAATAATCGGCATGAAATATTTTATGGACAATGCTTCTATTTCCATACAAATCCCACAGTGATATACAAATTAACTATTGTTTTTATTTTACAAAATAAATGCTATTGGACTGCCACTCCCGTAATGCTTTTAGAAACGATTAGCAAAGATCAAACGTTAGTGAAAATACAGAAATTTATTTTAAAGGTCTGAAAGTTAGCATCGCTCCATGGGTAGAAATTGAATTATGGATTTCCAAATTCACGGTACGGTGGCGCATGTTTGGGGATCAGCTACAAATGTGCTTGAAATTGAGTGAAAAATCTCATTAAGGATCCATTAAAATGATGGGATTGGGTGCACACCATAGAAAATTCTTGGAAATGAAATATATCCAACGTTGCTGACGCAGGTCTCGTGGATTGTCTTTGCTGAACGTTTCAATGTCGAAATCATTGTCAGTAAATATGAAAACTCGTACTGACTGTTATTGCTTCGTTCTTGCAATAAATACAATCTGTCTGGCAATATAATTATGTCACACGTAAATTATTCACAGCAAAAACATGCGCTGCGTAGTGAGTTTTTTTCAGCAGATAATTTCAACGTACACTCATGGACACTTTTCTTAAATCGGGGAAAATGTTTGTTGGGTGTGTCGAGTGACACGAACAACCTGGACTATTTGTTTCCTTGGACAGTTTCTCACCTCACAAGGAAAACATTTTCAGGTCGAAAGTAGGGAGTTCGTTCCCTTGAACGTCGATCGCGACTGTCGAGGCGCGTTCATCTTCAGACACTTGACCCAAATTTTGAGACTGGCGAAGGTCGAGAGATTCGCAACTTCAGCATTAATCATGTTGTGTCAACAACCCCCCAATGACGACTACAAACAGTACATAACTCAAGGGAATATCCGAACCTGTTTCATTCAGGTCCGCTCAAATATTTCGACATACTTTAGAGTAAACTTGTTCATTGTTTATATGCCCCGCTTTCATATTTAAATTAATACGAGTGGTAATGTATGACTTATGATGAAATGATTCGGAAACGAAAAATTATTTTTGATGTCTGCCTTTTCCGAAGAACAATTTATCTTAGAATCCTCATAATTAAACACAAGTAAATATCGTTTTTGTGGTTTTAAAGCTTTAACAAAACCAATATTTTAAGTTGGTATTTTAACTGATAGTGCAGCTCCTACAGTTTGCATCTATAATAATAATATAAACTTTTTCCATTTAATTTCATACATACAATATGGGAAAACGTCTGGTTTAATATAAAAATACATTTAAATATAAAAAGTGTTTCAGTCATATTAACACAACTCATGTAACTTATAGATTACCTTATTTACTAAATAATCCTTCAGAGTTATTTCAAAGTTCTTGCTTTGCAATTTTTTTATGTACAGTGGCAGTTTATTATAAAATATAATTCCTTTCATAAAAGGGTCATAAGGCCTTTATTTTATTAGTCGCACTCTAAAATAGTTGCCATATTGAGAGGTTTTTTCGACTTCTTTAGCATCATAATAGTTTTAAAGATATATAGAGAATAGACAGTTAGTATTTTATTTCTGTGGAATATTGGTTTACATGAATCTGTTTTTTTTCCATACCAAATATAAATCTAATTACTTTCTTCTGAGAGATTAAAAGCCTCTCCATATACTTAGAAGCAGCACATCTCCAAATTTCTATTCTATAACTAATATGGGATTAGGCATTTCCATAGTATATGTTCATCAAGCATTCTAATGGGAGAATAGATTCATTTCTGTTTATTATGTCGCTTAGTTGATTAATGTGTTCTCCCAATGTTACTTTACAGTCAACATTAATACCTAGAAACTTTGTGTACTTAACAAAATTGATCTATTTTTCATCACATGTTAATTTATTTTAATTTTCTGTAGTACGCTTTTTATTATTGAAGTATAGAATATTTGCCTTATCTGCATTGTCTTGTAGATTATTCAGTTTGAGGTAATGAGTAATGTTATTTATATTAGATTCAGTTACATTTATTAGTATTTGCATACTATTATTGCAATTCAAAATTGTCGTGTCTTCAGCATAGTTAACCAACATACCATTTTCCATATCATTTATGTATATGATGAATAATAATCAGTTTTCTTATTATTATTTAACATTACTAATTTTATATATAGTTAGGTTTATATTATTCAAATTTTTCAATTATACATGTATTTTATTATTTATGCATTTAATGTTTCTGACGTGTTAATTGGGAACTAACCGAAACAATAGACTAAACCACTGAATACGAACTTGACATCGTGCAACAGAAAAACACCAGAAAATATCTGAAGTGTAAAATACAGACAAAATTAGTTAACAGAAGTTATATTACATTTTGAAAATTTGACATAGGCTACTTCACGTCGATACGTTTCTTCGTATGTCCCACTCACGATTCAACTGCTCTCGGTGTAATTTTTTTCCATCTCACATTCGGTCGTCACATCACTATCTTATTTTTCATTCTTCAGCCCATCACTCAGTCGGTTAGGTTATGGAGACGACTGAAGTTAAATTCTGTTCTAATGTTATAATTAAGTTAAAGGATCACGATGGAAAAATTTCTGCCGGACCGGGAATCGATGTCAGGACCTCCACATAGTACGTGGTGCTTTACGCATTTGAGCTTCCCATCATTTGTTGTATAAACCTAAACACAGGCTCTCATACAATTGTTAAATCACATTCTTCTGATGACGACTTGGCCCGGGTTGCGCACAAGGATAAAGCACCGTGTACTAAGTGGAAGTTCTGGGCTCGATTCCCGGTCCAGGCGAGTATTTTCAAAACTTGATGCTTTAATTCAGTTTCACAGTCATTCGTCCTGAGCTTCAATTGGAAGCATTTATCCAATTTATAATTAAGTTCAATGTGAGTGCATTTCAAAATGAATTTAGATTCCTTACATATAAATCGCAGACGTGACGTCACTGTGTGTACACGATACAGACAATTATGTAAATATTTTCGTTAGGAAATGTGACATTGACTTAAAATTAAATATTCAGTATATTTATATTTACATAAATATACATAAGGTATACACTCACGCGTCTAGGATAAGGAACAGATCGTACTCTATAGTGTTGGTATCTACTGGATGCATTAAGAGTTGTTGGTCATGTTAACAGAGCGCTCTCTCTCACTCCATGCAATTATGCAGGTAATAAGTACGGTAATGACTCAAACTGGCGTACAAGGATTTCGCTATCTGTCAATGACTTCTCCGTTCAATCAAAGTAGGTGTAGAGATTGAACAATACCTAATTTATTCCTAAGCTACGAACGACTGAGTTTAAAAAATATCCCTGCATACTCCTTCATTATACCTTAAATAATGTTTTGGGTTTTATCAACATTTTCTGAGACATATTTTCCTAGTATTTGTCAGGTTGTTCGAAGATGCGTAGGTGAATTTTGAGAAAGGATTGTGACAGGCAAAATTCAGAAGTGATACGCGTGACATGGGCTGAGATTTCTGACCCATTTTCGATTATGATCAGCAGAATTTTACGTTACTTATTCCTCTTTCGCCTATATCACTTCTTCTAATTATTATTTTAGTTGTCTTCACAGAATTTACCTGGTTACTCTCAAAATAACACCATCAACACCGGAAAAATATTATTCCGGGATACAGACGAGTAAAGAATATCCTCGATTATTATACAAATTTCCTATAAGGGTAAATGTGGTCAGTTATACGATTCTGAGTCTATATTTCGATCTTATCTTACGTCACCTTCGAAAAATTGTTATTCAAGTATTGATGAAATGATTCTGCAATCTCAGATCTCATTGTTCTTATATAGAATGGCGCATCCAACGAGGGCTTCGAATTGGTATTTTCTCTAGGCGATCTGGTGCGAAAGACTTGGCAGTAACGCCTTGAATTAAATTACAATTTGGGGATGTTGGAGACGATTACTAATATAAGAGGACTCCTCGACGAACCGTCGCAAGGGACGGACGTACAGCCCCAAACTTGCATCATCCAGAGGACTCGGAGATCACGACCAGAGAAGCACACAAGGTGTCTCAATCCTTGACGCGCCTGGAGGGAATTACCATAAACCATGGTTTAACTTGAGATTTAGGAATCCGATTGTTTTTCCCGGCTAGCTGAACACGCATAATTAGTATTTATTTTATTTTGTCCATGTTCAAGTAAATAATTAATCAATTCTGAAAACTATCCTTTTATTTTATCATTTAATAAACCTACCGTTACAATAAAATACATAATTCGAGTAGTTCAATTCATAGATTCAGAAACAATATATCTAACAAAGATCGAAGGCTTTCCTGGTGTATTTGTTGAAGGAAAAGTTCTCGTGTTTCCACCCGGGTAACACAGCGATTGTAACGCGATGTTCGACGATGACGGCAGTGCATTTGGTCATCGAAACGTCGCGTTACAATCGCTGTGTTACCCGGGTGGAAACCCGAGAAATTTCCTTCAATATATCTAACAGTTTTATCACAGACAAAGAACAGGATAAAATATTTTGTCAGGATTAAGTCCACCATTGTCACTAAACTTCGCATACGTATAGTTTGACCAATGATCTTCATTTTGGCTGCAGAATATTCTTCTATATCCGCGTTTATAACCAATGTTGTTGTAAATTCAAAGCAATTGCCAGAGCGTTCGGGTCGAGATTGTCGCTGAGCGAGGGTTCATTCTTGGGATAAGCCGTCGCCCGGCTGAATGGAAGCGTGTGTCATGGCACAGCAGAGCGTAGCCTTGAGACTTGGAGGGAATATATAGTCTCGCAGCGCAGCAGCCGCGGCAGCCAGTGTCGTGAGGACAGCCTCAGCCGCAGCACCAGCAACGGCAGCCGCAGCCGCAGCCGCAGCAGCACCAGCAGCAGCCGCTAAGGTAACGAACGGACGCTCACGCTGCTGCTTCAACGTACGAGACGTATCATTTTGTGGTTCCGATCGTGTTTTATACGGGAAATGAGCAACTTGGAAATGCTTCTTAAGTTGCTCGCGTTCCATTACATTGGATATTGAAGACAACAATTTCCCCAGTGTTTTACCGCCAGTTTTCCTGTATTTGATAGTGTTTTCTAGGAACTCCGTTGTACACGACAAGTGTTAACTACCGTTTCGTAGGTTCATCACGTTCGACTGTTGATAATAGCACGTCGCCTTCTGCGTGTCTCAAGACAAAATTCCTAGTTCAAGTAGCGTTTTCCAGAGAAAATGGAATTTTTTTTATTTCTGGATTGTTGAATACCTTCCGGGATCATTATTTATTCCGTTTTTCATCTTCAATGCTACCGCATTTCCGGATGAATAAGAATTTCGTGCATTTATTTATTATGATCGCCCTAGCATAGCGATGAGCACTTTAAAATTGGATTTCGTTTTTAATTATAATATTCTTTTGTAGTTCCTGTGAATATGTTGGCGTTGGGTTTCATAGTTTATCCAGTCGATATAGAAGGTTGCTTCCCCCCCCCCTGCCCCCCCTCCCGTAATTTGACTAATAATAATGAAAAATTAGATTTTTTTATACAGAGATAGTTTGTGTTGCTTCGGTTCTTCACGTTCGAGGCGATAGTACCTCCGGGACCTGTTTTATGAATGTTATAATCTTCCCTAAGGCGTGTGAACATCTTGATGTATTTTATGTCAATTTTCACGTTGAAGTGTTCACTTTAGTTACGACAGGAAATTCCGACTCATCGACGATTGCTTGTTGTAGAATATTTTGTAATCTTCTCGTGTTTCGTACAGCGTTTTGAATTGAGTTGAAAATGTTCCTTCGATTCGTGTCTTATTTGCAGTAGTACCTCAGATGGTTACTAATTACATGCTAACCCTCGAGCTGCCAGAGAAGGTTTGTTGAAAAGTCACGGTCAAACACAGATATCTAAATTGTACACGTTGAAATTATCGTGTCGATGTCCCGTGGATTTAAAATGTTTACATTCAAGTCAATTGTAGTAATACGTCAGGTGATCAGTGAATATTATTTCTCCGCATAAGGTAAGACAAATTTCTGATTGGTGTTTCAATGGTAAATACAACGTTTTGGACTGTCTGTCATACTCACGCTGAATTATGTTCCTTCAGTTGATTGAAACAAAATTAGAGACGATAAAATACTACCATAGTGAATGTAAACAACGAGCAAGTTCTATTAATATTGATTCTACAGTACGGAATATGACGTAATATCAACACAGATAGGGTTCATTGCTTCATAAATGGGGTAAGTTATTAAGTTATTGTTAAGATCCTTTAATATCTCATTTAAAAATTATTTATTCTTTTCCACCGTTTGTATCAAATACTTTACTGAAATTTTCACAGAACACGTGACATACTCGGAAAGTTTCTTGTAGGTGCAGTCAATATTTATCGATTGTTTGCTTTGCTGACAAGGGATTATCTAAGCTGCATCCTTTTACATGCCTCGAATTTCCATGTAATTGTATTTGACTAAACGTTTTCATTGAAGACTGTTAATGTTCGTCAGAGGAATACACGAAACAACCAACATAAATGTGTAATATTGAAAATGTATTTTTAATCAAACGCGTCTGACGGAAACGGAGTTTCATTGTAATTCCGCGGAAGGAATAAAAATTTCATGTTACCGCGGTAACAAATTCTTACTAAGAAATATACGACGTTTTCATTTGGGGTGAGAAGAATACAGTGCTATCTTGATTAACGACGGTAATCCTGCCAAAACAAGACACTATTTCGAATAATATGAAATAGAAAATCGATTACATTGTGCCTGCTCCTCCACAAAGCCGTATTAAATACATATATTTATTATACTATATCGGAATACTCGTGCTTCGTTAAGGTGTATCTTAAAACCTTACGTCACACAACGTCACGAAGTCGGATTCGCGTTCATTACCACAGCACGCTCAAGAGTAAAATTCATATTATATATATTTATCTAATCAACTATTTTGAACAAAACATTTAAAAATTCTTCAAGAATGAATCAAATAAAAATATGTGCGGTGGCCGAGAATCGAACACGATTTTAATGCGTTATGACATATTTTGTAGGACGAAGTTTTAGATGAGTACGAGTTTGTAATTCTGCAATTTGTATTTCTTTTGACGTTCCCCAAGAGACGATCCCTTCTAGGCGCGTCTTGAGTAACGGACCTGTGCAGAAAATATTATGTTAATGTCGACTGCGCTGAGAGATCCTAAAAGTTTGGACGGAATCAATCCAAACATCAGAAACGAGAATTTCGCGAGGCTGCAGTCACGGTAACGGCCAGTTGGATGTTAAGAAAGTCAGGGTGATCGTGTCGTTGATCGAAGTAAGTTATTTTTAGCAGGACTTCCTTACGCGCATAACCACAGACGTGCAATGTTTGCCGAAGGTGACAAGTTTTGTTCGGTTGGCAGCCAGTAATTCACTATTATGCCAAATTTATGATTTGTAGTGGAAAGTACGGGGGAAATGAATAACTGAGGCAGCAAACATTGAAAAATGATCAAACCATCGTTACCACATTTATGGTGGTTATTTCTCTTGCGTGCGTTAAAATATACATAAATAGTATGTGTGCTATTTGTCACGAACATTTTATTTTATATAATTAAAAACATATGTAAAATAAATTGATTATTTATATGTATATGATGTAGTTTTTACAAATAAGTATTTATAATAGTTTAGGATTTTATGAAAACAGTTTTAAATATATTTTTTCAAAACTCACGCCGGCGTTTATAAATTGTCTATTGTTGTTTGCTTCATTTTCATGTTTAAAATGTTAACGAAAAAATTGCATATAATTTTCATTGAATAAATTTTCAGTTCTGTTATGTCATATTTTTTTTCATTTTGAACTTCCAAAATAAAGCACAGAAAATAAATAATAAACGGAAATCGTTCCACGAGTCACACGTCAAAGTTTCACAGTGCTGCATTGTTGAAATCTAAAATATTTTAATGATATTTTTAACTAAAACTATTGTTTGACTCTTTTAAAAAACGACCATTATATATGACGCTGAGTAAGAATTCCTATTCACAGAAATGTTGCTTGGCACAACGAATATTTTGGGAAAATCACACATTTACATAATTTATTCAACCATTCAATTAAGGCGAATGGTTATGGAATTAGTCAAATTTAAAACTGAATACCCATGGCAAATTTGGCTAATTCCTAGCAATAATAATAAAACTGATTTTGACTTCCAAATAATGCAGTAGTCAGCATGAAGAATTTCAGAACATATATAAATTGTAAGTAAAAAACTACTTGTGGGAACATTAAAGTTCTTGGAAGAAATTGCAGTAGAAAGTCTCGAGCAATACTTCCTGTTGCAATAATTTGGAAGATCTAAGAAATGTTCATATTTCATGGAGTATTTCGAATATCGTAAAGTGTACAATAAAGTTTTGTTGTTCTCAGTCACAAAGGTGCGTTTCTATGTCGGGAACTGTTGGGTTTATGTGTGTTTGAACTTGGAAACGTCGAACAATCACTGTCCTTCTAGTTCTTCCATTTATTTTAATGCGTAGTGTAGTCCTTTCCCCCTCTTAATAACGCAGTTATTCCGCCTCATCTCTTTTTTTCCCTCCACCAAGGCGTCTCTTGCGGCAATCGCGTCAGCGAAAAGTGGTCACGCAGAAACCTCTGGGAAACTTTGCCCTTGAGCGGGATGTGCAATTTTAAGCTACCAGTAAGGCAGTAAGAAACAATAAGCAACGGTTGAGTAAGGTTGTTCTGTGGCGTTGACGTCACTTGTCGTTGCAGGGGAATTTTTCCGTGGAAGTGGTTACCAAATAGTCTGTTCCTCCGGGGGGCCCTCTTCTTCAAATATTACCTACAATTAGACGGAAAGGAATACGCAAGACTTCGCGGAAGCGCAAAATCCCGGAATCGGGATGGAGGAGATATCGCTTAAATGAAGAAAAAAAAATTAAATTAAACTTTTCGTTTAATTGACGACGAAGAAAATGTAATGCTGAAATATATAAACGTAAACTATGAATTGCAAGGTAAAAGAAAATAGTGTGGTGAGGAATCAGTGGGAGAAACAATAATGACCGGAACTGTCAACTTACAAGACGCACTTCAGATTAGAGATGGTCAGTGAATATACTGAAGCTGTATCTCTCAGTTTCTTTTAATATTGTTAGAGAAACTCTGCCGCCTTCTTGAAATCACCATGGGTAATAAACGACGTGAATAAAAATTTAACTTAGCATGATTCACCGAAGAGGTTGTTTCCTGTATAAGTTGATCACTTGTAGAAGGATCCACACGCGCACGTTCACCCGAATGTCCTGACGTCAGTCCTTGTCCACTCTGCAAAACCTCGTCTGTGTTAACGCTCATTTGACTTTTAAATGCTGACTGCTTTGGCTTCGAGTCATGTAGGAAGTTTCCGAATAGTCGTCGCGAGCCCCAAATTTGTTTTTGTAACTTGTCTGCGGAGATAATGGCGGTCCACTGGAATATTTTTCGATTTGGTGACGTAACCAGAGCGTGGAAATTTCTTACTCAGTTCACAATATTTGCTACTATAATTAACATTTTCTATTGATTAACAATTATTAATTTCTCATATATGAAAATCTATTTTAATATTGTAATAAGACAGATATTAAACAATTATAATAAATATTATTTTATGACTGGATCCGTTTGTAAGATTATATTTATAGTGAAATGTACAACTTCATTTTATTGTGCATTCACTCGAGCGTCATCACCGACACGTGTTTCGACACGAATATGCTTTTGGACTTGCGTCAATCGAAGAAAGTGTGGTTTCGTGCATTCTCGACGAAGCATCTGTGGACAAATACGGGTAGTTTTCCTTAAAGTTCCCGTACGATTAAATAACGTCGCGTCGTCGGAGGTTCTAACACCACAAACATTCAGTTTTGTAAAATTTTATCTAATTTCAGTTTCGTAAAACAGGTTATAGTTCCGTAAAATAAAATTACACTACACACAACTAAGAACTATAAATAAGGCTAAAATCATATTCATGATTGAATTACAATTTATAGTCATTTGTTTACTAGGAATGCTTTATTTGTGAGATCAACAAAGGATACGTAATGGACGTGAGGAAGTGTTTGTTTCTTAATATTTCAACTGAATCCGATTTGATGACTTTTCTAGAAATATCTTCAGGATTTGATAAACGCTTAGATAGGAGATTGAAGTAATGTGTCTCTTAACAACGTGGTTCACATATTTTGAATTTTATCCCATATTATTTATTGATTAGTTTCAACACTTTTATATAATTTTCTTACAAGGAAATGATTTGGATTCCGCTTAAAATTTGTCTCTAGGTAATATGACTATTAAATATATTCCTATCCATAAACGCTTCCCTCTGTATATTTTCCCTTCTTACTTTCTTGACGATTGTGTCGTAACGGCGGTCCGAAAGATTTAGTCATAGAAAGAGCAAGTAATATCTGTGATGTCTGCTTTTCGCTTTTTCCCCTGCGTGGCCTTGATCTGTGTGGAAGTCATGTCCGTACTTATAAGGCGTGTCATGTCTCATGCAGGTCTCAGTCGCGAACATCCTGCTCGCTCCTACAGTTGGTCGAGTTGGTTCTCACGGGCATTTTGGACACCAAATCGATTCTACAATACCCGAACCTCCACTGTTACCCGGAGAAACTACTTGCTATTCCCATAAAATCAGTGGGACTCCTTTATAAAGTCATCAACCATGGGGAAATGTTCAGCTGAGATGATCTGACTGAAACCCTGTGGGACTTCCGTTCATACCTGACAGTTATAAGTCGTCGATGATTACTAACAACATGTAATAAAGTAGGAGAAATACCTAAAACCTGTACCTAGATGCTCTGGCGTTCAGACAAGAGTCTCACAGTTCTGTAAAACTCGGTCGAGTACACAAATGTCTCATGATGCCTGGCCTTTAATATTCTTTCTATACTAGCTGATTGCCTGACGTTGACCGGGTATTTATTTAAATTAGCCCGGAGAAGAAATTAATTCGACACTAAGCTCTTGGTAAACATTTAATCAAAACAGCAGCAATAGCGCCTTCGGCATCTAACTTCAAATAAACAAGGATAATTACTTTCTCCTACGTCATAAAATAAAAGTGTCTACAAGTAACGACGGATTAAAACAGTAAAAAATACTCGCTAACTTAATAAAATCTAAAACTACTCCCAGTACCTTAAAGGCGTAACCTTTATTCAACCGCGTCCACCTCCACGATGTGCAACATAACATTTCTTTAACAACCATGTTTAATGCGAGAATTAAACACAGCGACTCCTATAACTCCTGCATCGACACTAATATCGGTCTTTTATTTATTACTTTTTATGTAAACCCCTTCCACCACCACCACCCGCACCGCAGCAGTGCTTCACTCCCTTGTCGTTTGGAGTTGAAATTAAACACTTATAAATTCTAGAATGACAGTATCAAATACAGCGACCCCGACAACGTTTTTTTCGGCGCTGATAAAGGCCGTTTTTTAATTTTTTCCTGCATCGTAAGTAACACGTGTATGAAGTTTGGTAGAAATTAGTCAACACATTTAAGATTGTAAACGTAAATTTGTTTCACCTTCACTCCTAGCGGCTGAGCTACATATAAACCAGTATCGTAAATGTCCGAATTAAACTCAGTGACTTACATAAACGCAGATTCAACACCAATCTCCGTTGATTTCTCATTACTTTTATGTAACGGCCTTTCACCAACAGCCTCCCACACCTAGGGGCTGAACTACAACTTAACGGACATAGTGAATATCAGAATTAAACTCATTGACATCTACAACCCTGGATTTGACATCAATTTCGGTTGTTTCGCTTTATTTTTTTATAAACTCCCCTCCCTTTATTGGTGCTTGAAGGAATTGAAATTACACACTAAATAAATAGAAACTCTTAATCACATAGGCCCCGAAAAGTAATTAATCGACGCTATTATCGGCCGTTTTAGCATGTTTTTAAATTACACCTCCGTTCAGCCCTTGAGAGCTGCCTAACGCTTCGAAAGGCCGACAGAAACCTTCGTGGGAGTGCGCACAACAGCTCGATAAAGTTTCATCGTGAATGGTGAATGGTTTAGGAGCGTATAGGAGACAGACATATACACAGACGAACATTTATTGATATATATAAATTAATAATATAACAATGACTAAGAATGTGATATTGTAGAATCCCGGCGTTTTGTTTCATACTCTTACCAACCATTCTTCGCATTTTCCATCTAATCACCCAATAATTTCTAATTTAAGAATTAAGCCAGTCTTCTTGTATATACTTTTTTGTGGTATCTCGTTTATTATGCGTTTCATGAAACTAATACAGCGCAAAGTGCGACGTGGGGTCAGTCTATATTTAACATGAGTATTATACTTCCTTTTTCCTACTTATGTAACGAAAACATTTTCGTTGCAGGTCCACCATGGAGTTGTACGTAGTTAGGGACTTGCTGAACAGCTACAGGGAGCTCATGGACAGCAAAAGTGGTAAGTTACACACACACAGTTTATTTTAAAGTATCGCATACTTCGGAAATGCCTACGTTCAGCAAACGATATACAGAAAACACGTACACGAAACAGTGTTTGTGTCAATTCCCGCTGAATCCTGAGGAAATCGGTCACCACTGAGACAGAGTTGTCAGCAAAGTAATTGTGTAGAAACTTGATCGTAGTATTGCACAAATGTCAGCCGAAGGAAGACGAAAGCAGCGGTTTCGACGAAGAAATGACAATGGATTGGCGAAGCAGTGCAAAAGAAACACCGTTAACACGTGCTCTATGTCAATAATACACATCTTTTAAAGAGGGCTCCGTTTATGTATATTTAAGGGGACATAAAAAATGACATTATTTAATCCTCTTCGATATGCATACTGCTGAAATCGTGCGTTTCAACTTACAGAAATAATTTTAGTACTCAGTTTAAATTCACAAGATATTATGTTTATAATTAAGACGTTGGTTAAAATGAAAAATAATAATTTTATGCTTTTAGTGATGTCACATTAGAAGCATTTAGTTTTAGAAGTGGTATCGAAATTTTTGAAGTTATTTATTTATTTATACTGTTTAATGGAAATCGACAACTTGCTCATTCCCATTTTGTCAAATACATATGTATGGAAAAATTAGTCTGTTTTCATGTGTTCCCAACTAATTTGCGCTTTCGAAGCTTTCTAAGCTAAAACGAAAAGACAATGCTCATGAGCTATAAAAGCCGTCGAAACATGCGACCACGGAATCGTCCTCAGTATCACACAAAAAAAATTAAAATGCGGTCTAAAATCTTTTTGTAGAGCTCGGATGAACTAAGAAGCATTTACCTATTGACGAGTTTGATAAACAATTTTATTTACAGTCATCATAAAAACTTACTAGGCCTATTTTCAAATTAAATTGAATAATGCTATATTATGTAAATATTTTGGTTTTCGTCTACAGACAGTACGTTGAAAACTCCTGAATCAAAATTAAATGGAAACCAAATTGTTACTAAAATTGATGACTGTATTTAAAAGTGTTTTAAGAAAAATGTCAATAATTGAATAATTATAGTCAAATTCAAGTTTAGTTTTTTGGTTACTGTTCGAAAGGTCAGTTTTTCTTTTCATTTCTTGTTTCGTCACTCCTGACCTTCAAACATTTACCTTCCGTTCCCGACTGTTTTTACTTCCCTGCGTACCAGACTGAAGGGAAACCCGAATAACAATATTCTAATTAAATGTGAACTTTAATCTTCAGAAAGTTTCATCCTACTCCCACTTTATTACAACTAACGTTGCCTGTTACGATCACGTTGATTAGAATAGTTGTAAAGCTGCACAGAAAGTCAGTAATATATGTGGAAAAAATAATAATATACGAGCTTTACGCATATGCTTGTTAGTTCCTTGCTTCGATGTCAAGTTTTACGATGTTTCGTAAACTTATTGTCGTTGCTACTCAAAAACTAGTGTCCTTTTTCAGCAATGTTTGTGTAACTCTGAGAGGTGTTTCGTCACAGTCTCTATGCACGTGACGTAGAACCTGAGTGATCTCTGTCAGATTCTAATCAAGGTAAATTCCTATCGATCATCTACAGTTACTATTCGGGTCCATATTTCAAACTTGAAAACTGATTTGTTAAGAGGAAATGTTTTCCTTTCCCTTTACATTAGCTGGTTTCTTAACGTTGGATTTTCCCATCGCGTCAACATAATATCGTTTCTTGAAAGGAAAAGCTGAATGAAATTAAATAAGCAATTACAGAAGGAATAATTTGCCGGGAAAACGTTTAACTGACCATAAATCAAAAGATTCAATTTACTTCATTGTTATTAACCGATACAGAAGTAAAAAGAAATATTTATTGTGTAATTTCCCTTTATGATCAGTGAATGACATTTTCTTAGAAACAACTGAACAAACCGCGAGTTAATTATGTGTTACTGCGTTTAATTGACAATCCTTGTAATTTGTGCCCAAAAATGAGCATTACCGACCTCGGAGTAAAGTGTCATCGCTATTAACGAAACTTCACATTCTAAAATAACCAAATATGGCAGAAGTCATTCTGGAACACTAAATAAAATACGCACACACACAATCAAGACGTTTCTCACAAGTTCATGAAATGGGATTATGTAAATATGTCGAATATCTGTTCGTAATTTTCGAATCAGTTTGCAGACGCCTTAGCTATTGTATGATAATAATTTTTAATTTTCATTATGGACAAGCCATTATATCTCTTATATTTACGTGTGCTCCATAAATCCGTAAAGTTAACGCGGCTCATCGAAACATCAATCGTCAAAATATAATTAGCGCAGCCGGTTCAGAAAGTTTCACTTACTAGTCCTAAGCTTGGGATAGCCTGTAGAAGAAATTTATTGGGGATGGTGTAGGGAAGCCACAAAATTAGAGATGAGAGTCAGACACCTACAGCCTTTATAATATTTTTATTCTAATTAAAGTAATTCAAATTAACAACAACTAACGGATTAGGATAGAAAAATCTTGACTGGGAATCGAACTCGAAATTAAAGCAGAGATTTGATTTAAAGTATTATTCTGTTCTTGAATTAACAACAAAATTCATTCACAATACATGCTATTAATTAAGACAAATTTAATTTATATTAAATCTTATTAATTTATTACTTTTAAAACCTTTACTCGTCTATGTTTATTAGCAACATTAAAAAAAATTATAATTTAAAAATATTAATGAAATTCCTTGAAATTAATTTAAAGATCTTGAATTTAAATTTGGAGAAATTAGAAATAAATTGAACTTTAATTAATTTAATCAAGTATTTGTAACAATGTAAATGTTTAAAGTCAACTGAAATTCAAAAATACTTGTAATTGAAAATTTAAATTTAAAAATAAAGAATCAATTATAAAATGAAAAAAATTACGTCTGATTGAAATTAATGAATACGAAAGATAGCCAAAATACCACACAACGTTTCAGGGATCCTTGTACCTTTCGTCAGGTTGTGTGGTATTTATATTAACTTTTTGTCTGAATTGAATATCTTTCGTATTCATTAAAGAATCAATTATATTTAATTATTTGAAATATTTAATTAAAGCAAAGAATTAAATCAAACTAACTGTACAATTTAACGAATTGACTTAATATACAAAAAAATAAAACTATTTTTAAAATGTTTTTAGATAATTTATGAAAAATTAAAAAATCATTGAAATCTTAGTAACTGTCAACAACACATTTCAGTGAAATTGAATTATTTAAAATTTGTATTAAAGGATCAGGATGGAAAAATCTCGACCGGACAGGGAATCGAACCTGGGTTTCCTGCTTAGCACACGAGCGCTCTAACCACAGAGCCACCCGAGTCGACCCCACGTTCCGTACGTGAATCCTCCATCGATTCTATATACAGCCAGAGCCTACAATTCACTGGATCACAATTCTTTACGGATTAACATTTTAGGACTCAATGAAGACTGGGCATTAACCAATTGTTACCCTACATTTTTTCATATCAAAACCTTATGTCGGCCGGCGCACGGAATGTAAATTTTTTTTCTCTTGAAGAAGGAGGCTAACGCCTCCGAAAATTTCAAGAATGTCCTCCTGTCCTGAGTGGCAACACCGAGCTTCAATTTCAAGTAAGCTTCTACCTTTCTCTCTTTCATTTCCTTACAAATTATATGTTTCAATGTAATGAAAATATAATTTTTATCCTCTTTAATCAACTCATATTTTCGTTTTGGATGTAATATTAGCTGTTGCGTTGCGAGTTGCGTTTATTCGTCATTTTAGGAACTTATCTGACGCATAAAGTGAAGTATACGCATATTCTTACGACTTTTTCCATGGGAGACCATTAGTTGGTTGTTTTCTTCGAGGTCATCAAACTTATTGTCGAACTATATGATGCCGAGGAGAATGAACTACGAAGTCATTAAGACGGACATTCTCCTATGACGTAAACGCGGCGATTCTCTTCACTTGTGAAAAAATAATCTGAATACAATCGGACGTTCAAAGAATAATAGACTTGATAATTAGTAGCGCTTTAAGAGTTGAGAATAGTTTTAATTAAACTTTACTGTCATGGAATTGAAGTGAGCTTTGCATATATACACGCCAATCAACCAATTGTTAGCCTCCATTTCCTTGTATGAAAAACCAAACTGTTCTACGATTTAAAAAGTCAGTCCTAAAAGTAAGGCATATAATACTAATATACAACGCATCTATTAAAATCTAAATCACAGAAAATGGGGAACCCGCGTTTTGCAAACTCACAATCGAAAAAATATTCTCTAATAGGATTCGATATTTATAGATTATTAACTCCTTTATTCGCATTACTCGTATGAATCGATTGTTCTGATCCTTTACTTAGACCCTACTACAAAATAAATTTACCGTTCGTAAAAATAAGAAAATACTTTTCCTGGATAATATCTCAAGTGCTCGTTTTCCGGTTCCGTTCACTCAGTAATTACCAGTTGTGAAAATATTTACTCTCTACACTTTCAAATTAAATGGTCGGAAAAGTTACCTGTGGTGATTATACAGATGCACTGCGATCAGTATATTGATATTTGGCAGAGCAGGATCCTCAGAAGCTGACTCTGAGCTGCGTGGTTCCTTCTTGGTATCCGAAATATTTCTTGGCTCGTCAGTACCGTTACAGCAGTGGATGCTGCCTGCATCTGGCGGAGAAATACTCTTCTTCATTCCACATTGAGTTGAGAAGCTGAACGAACCCTTATTTTGACACATTATCGGGTGATAAATTCTCCCTAAAAATGCAAATTCAAATTTATTTTGAAATTAAATACTTTTGTGAAATGTGTCACTTAATTCAAGTCTATTTACGTTTACCATTGTTTAAAATGTACAAACAGTGCACGAATATTTATTTTTGTTTGCAGAAAAATTTATATTTTTTCAATCTATATTATTTTTAAAAGCCTTTTTAACACTCTTTTATTAACACTGTTGATTTATTTTTTATTTATACATAATAACCAAATAAGTCGCAAAATGTAGTTCTCCTCGTTTTGTTACTTTTGTTAAGAGTGACGAGAGCTTTTTATCATTATGTAAAACGGAAGATATTGGAAGTGATTCAAATTTTTCAAAACAAAAACAAAGTGCCATAAGCTTGATAATGAAAGTTCCAGTATTTTAAGTAAATTACAATTTTAAATCAATATCTCAGGGAATATCTAAATTAATTAATTTCATGGTAATTATAAAAACAAAAAACATATTTTTATAATAAAATATCAAACAATTTTTGTTTATTAGTGGCCAATACATAAATAACATATATGGTTAAGAAAGTATGTAAAAATCTGTCAATTAATTTTCTCGACGAATAATATTATAATAAATCTTTTACTGAAGTATATATATATATATATATATATATATATATATATATAATTTATTGTTTTACAGAATGATAATTAGAATACAATTTGTGACTGTAATTTTGTTATTATGTATAAATAAAAAATATACTTATATATACCCTTTATATTCGTCCATCTAATTATGAATCAATACTTTTTATTAATTACTTCAATTCACTTTAATGCTAAGGGGAGCAAAACGTATTCTGTACAGTAGTTTAGAAGTAAAATAAGTTGGGAAAATGCTTGCGTGACTTCCATAAATTACCTCGAAAGGAAAATTATGAAACTGAAATTATGAATTTGTACTCAGCCTCAGTTAACATTAAGGAAAACGAATGAATTTAAAAATAGAAATAGTTGAGTTTGAATAAGTAATATGTTTCTAGGCTCATTTAGCGTTACGAACATGTACGTGGGTAAATTTTTATACGGAATTGCGATGAGAAATTGTAGGAAATATCGAGTAAAGGTAGAGATAGAAAAAATGCAACAAAATGTTTTTCAATATCATAGCCCTATTTCACATCTCCGACGCCACGTGTCTAATCGTACGGTACCCGTATTCGTTAACAGGTGTCGCATCCAGAATGTACAGCTTCGTGTAACGTGACGATTTTTTCCAATTGACAACTAGTCAAAACATATCTATCTTAGTTATCATAATGACACCAACAGTAACAGGAACTTTCGGCTGTAAAACGGAATTTATCATATATATATATATATTTCAGTAAAAGATTTATTATATTATTCGTCCAGAAAATTAATTGACAGATTTTTCCATACTTTCTTAGCTATATATTATTTATGTAATGACCACTAATAAACAAAAATTGTTTGATATTTTATTATAAAAATATGTTTTGTTTTTATGATATCCATGTAAGTAAGTAATTTAGATATTCCCTGTAATATTGATTTAAAATTTTAATAGTGATACATATTTAAAAAAAATTAAACCGAAGTGTGTTTCAGTAATCCATCTTTTATTATTTATCCTAACAATCATTAAAAAGACAGTTTGACGGAACCGTTCAACATTGTATCTACATTCCTACATTCCTTTTATATCAAGCACTACTGTTCAACACATCAGTAAGATATTTAATTAATGTAGAATCAAGGAATGCTAGTTCCGGTCACCAATGATGACTTTAATATATATATATATATATATATATATATATATACATATACATATATATACATATATATATATATATATACATATACATATATATATATATATATATATATATATATATATATACTATAATAAAACAGGTATGTTTTCGTAGTTCTTGTTATAAAAGGAATTTAGATACAATCTTTAACGGTTTGCGTCAAACTATTTTCTTTTGTTACATATGAAAATGACAGGTTTATAACTCCTGAATGCGTAATAAATAAAAGATTGAAGACTGAAGAACAGGGTGTTGGTGTTATTGTGTAATTTCAACTCCAGTCCATATCTGAATAATCAATTAAATTTTCATAAATATTTAAGAAATTATGCAGCCTCATATTTAGTTTAAGAAGAGCTCGTAGACGTAGAAAGTTTCAATATTGTCCACACAGGTTAACCTACAGAACTTAATAAAATAATCATTTGTATGCAACGATCGAGTACGGCAATGGTGGTTGGAATACCTGCAGGAAATACTTGTAGAGGCGGTAGTGAACATACAGATGACAAATAAAAAAATGCCATATGAATGCTAAGTCAGAGACAAGTCAGTTGAGTAGAAGAAAGAATTGTAATGGTAAGTTGCTTGCTTGCAGACCCGCGGGTGAACAGCTGGCCACTGATGTCGAGTCCCGTACCCACGCTGCTGCTGTGCCTGGGCTACGCGTACTTCGCCAAGGTCCTGGGTCCGCGCTTCATGAGGGACCGCAAGCCCATGAGTCTGCAGGGACTTCTCGTCGCCTACAACTTCGCGCAGGTCATCTTCAGCATGTGGATCTTCAAGGAGGTGCGCACTCTCCCTTCAGTCTAGTAGTGTTCAATCTCTTTTTCTCTTTTTTTTTTTTTTTTTTTTAGGGCAACAGGCTACTTGAGGGTAATCCACTTTGGGCAACTCCCCTTTAATAGCATAGGAAGGGATTTGAAAGGGGGGATGCGGAAGGGTGGAGGAAGGTAGCCAAGGGTTAACTAGGGCCCCCGGGCTATGGTTTAAGGATCCTACCCGGCATTCGCCTAAAGAAATGCAGGGAAAACCCTAGGAAAACCTGCATCAGGTAGGTCGGGCATTTGGTACTTGTCCCACGCCCTTCCGATGACGGGAGAGGAGTTTGCTGTGGGGACGCAGCTTACCCCTCGCCATGCCTTGGCTAGTTTAGGAGGCAGCTGGCCGACTATTCCAATAGGAGTAGCGGACAACTCTTGCCCTATGCCCAAGGTCTGCGACCCCGGAACATACACCTCTCAAAACAGACCGAGGTGCCTCGGCATGTGGGAACCTTAGTTCAAAAAACCAGAGAGATGTGAGAGCATCCCCAAAGGTAGCCCCCGCCAGAGCTCTCTGGGAAGGTTCACCTGCGAGAAATCCTCTCGCAGGCTTACTTGCCGCTCTCTTTTTCTCACACCGTTCTTGCTTTTTACCTTATTACAACCGCAAACTAACTTAATCTTTGTTTTCCTACAGACAATGGAAAACACAA
This sequence comes from Zhengitettix transpicula, assembly GCA_037074705.1. NCBI lineage: Eukaryota > Metazoa > Arthropoda > Insecta > Orthoptera > Tetrigidae > Zhengitettix > Zhengitettix transpicula. Next base: position 57,051,648 of record CM073595.1, on the reverse strand, counting down.
GCGATTTTGGTACGTTCTCCACTGTCATCCGCGTACTACGTTCCCTCGTGGACTTCCTCCATATTTCACCGCATTTTTACGAAAGCGACCAAATTTGCTCCACCAAAGGGTTCACTACTCATCGGTCATTTCGCAAAACGTTTAAAGCCCTCCCACGTGATAGGAATATCCAGCGTTTTCTCTTTCTAAATTCAAATAAATTCTATTCTACTAATATTTCATTTCGCGCTCAGCCTGAACTTGTAGTTTCGATTCGGACTATTCTGACATACGTCCTACAATTAAACTTTGTCCATTTAGCAAGTTTAAATTCCGTGGCACACTGCTCGCCGATTTCGTAGGTGACCTTTCGCGCCAGGTTCACGGACGAGGCAACTAGCTTTTTGTAATCTATTTGGAGAACCTCCGTTTGATATTCTTAATCAGTTCACAAAATGTCGATGACCTTTTTGCATCCACGCTCGAGTAGCACGCATGCATTAACCTCAAGTCCCAACGAGACGAAACGGTTTAGATGCTGCATTTGTGATATGGGTTTGTCGTAATCGCAATTTCGATGTCTATTTTTACCCTCAGATCGAAAGTTAAGTATCCACTTACAGCCGAAAAAATTGCTCTATAACTCTAAAACGAAACAACACTGACAAAACGAAATATAATATTACAAGGCTCTATTAACAGTCAGAACACTCCTGAAGGTAAAACGGTCTACTTAATTCGGACTATATCAGATTTATGCATTAATGCGAAATAAGCGACACACATCGTCTACCACCGCTTATACAAGCCAAAACCCCACTTTGATAATACAGATAATTTTTAATTTCCCATCCCATTCCTTTTCATTAGTATTTTTATAGATTTATAATTCGTCTGTGATTTACTGAGTGAAGGTAAATGAGAATAGTGGGGAAGAAGCTACTTTTCCCTTGAAATTAGGACGTCTAGAAATTTTTTATGTAATTGAATTTCCAATTCAAAACAAAACTCTACTCATTGACAATCAGTAATTTATTACCACAGAGTCTTTATAGAAATAGAAGAATATAATTGTAAAACAACAACAGGAACATAAACCTCAGGATGACAAATAAAAACCATTTTTAAACAATTAAATTAACAAAAGTAGAAAAATTAAAATAAATATAAAAATGGAAAAGACAAACAAGAATAATTACGTTGAAATAAATTTCTCTATTCCGGAAAATTTACTAAATGCGTACAATTGTAGTTGTACTTTAGCTTTTACTATCGGCGGATGGAAAGAGAAACGAAATCAGACCTTTAAGACAATAGCATCTGATAATCAATGAAAACTAATACAAATCATAAGAATTCATGGATAATTTATTGGGGCATCCTGAACTTTATTAATTTTTTTTCAGTTGCTGATGGGCGGCTGGTGGAATAGATACAGTTTGCGTTGCCAACCAGTGGACTATTCGCAAGATCCTGTCGCCTTAAGGGTAAGTCATGTATTGGATGACAAAGGCGATAACGCTAATACAATGTCACAGTTCCGCAATGAAAAAAAAATTAACATACACACAGAAACTTTGTGGTTTGTAGACTAAATTCGTCCGCCTTACAGAATCCTCAGACACAATTTCGTTTCCCAATCGACTAATGATTACTTGTCAGTCGGTTCGTACGTTGTCAGGAGTGGAAACAGTAATTATTCTATCCTCAATTTCTTATTGTTTTGTTTCCAGATGGCAAGAGCGTGTTGGTGGTATTACTTCTCAAAGTTCACAGAGTTCGCCGATACGGTACGAATATAAAGCTAAATTATTTATTTCGGATTCAAATTTTGCACAAAAATCATACTTTTTATTTTTTTTCAGTTGTTCTTCGTACTGAGAAAGAAGAACGAACAGATATCTAATCTGCACGTCATTCACCACGGTGTCATGCCGATGAGTGTTTGGTTCGGAGTCAAATTCACGCCAGGTACAGTTCCACGCTTATTACTGTTCATCATTAACTTTATAGGGCTGAACGTAAATCAGAAAAAAAAATGTCTCCGAACCGCAGACCTGTTCTAGAAACGTTCACGCTCTGGCGCCAATACGGTACAGATGCGTGAGGCGGTCACACGCAGTCTCAAGAACAGGTCTGCGTGGCTCGAGTAACGTTTTTCGAATCACACAAAAATCTGCAGACATGTCGGACGTGTGTAGTGTTCTTAACCTAATACTAACCTACGCGAATTCGGGTCTTCGATGACAAAGCTTTTGTCACGTTCCGATCCGAACGAAGTTGAATGAGCCTGGCGTGCTGCCGAACACGCTCGAATTAGAATAGCAAAACAATGAGCGGATTGACTCATACTTTAATCCTGGAATATGACATCGCTTATCGGTTTCTTGTGGTTCTTTGCAGGTGGACACAGTTCCTTCTTCGGCCTTCTCAATACCCTGGTTCACATCGTGATGTACACTTACTACATGCTCGCAGCGATGGGACCAGAAGTCAGGAAGTACCTGTGGTGGAAGAAGTACCTCACAGCGTTCCAAATGGTAAAGTCTTCTCTTGCATTCCATCACATCAATCTAGGTGTAATGTCCTATATATATTTTTCTTTACTTCAAACACGTTAGGAACTGAAGCTAACACTTTTCTCCCATTAATCGGCGTTTCGGACTCTAGCTTCCATCCTTTCTCGTTCCACTACAGCCCTTGAAGGGCCTTAACCTCTCGCACAATGTTTTCCCATTCATCTTTCTTCTCTATTCTCCATCTCCTTACTCCCATCTTCCTGATATCCTCTTCGACGTCAACCAACCATCTCAACCTTGGTCGTCCTTCCATTCTCCATTATCATTTACAGGACTATATTATTCTCATTAACTTTCTTTCTCACCTTCTCAATAGTTCATTAGACTTAGTTAGGGTCCGAGTCTCTGAACCATATCACCACTGCTTTTACCACTGAACGGCTTTTCAGGTTCTTGCTAAGATTGTATAATCTGAGCACATGTAGCAATGAGAAGTAACTCCGGTTACCAAACGCCAGTCTTTGTTTTATTTCTTCCTTTATATTGTTCTCTCCCGTGACTATGGAACCCAAGTATTTAAAGCTGTTACTTATTCCGTAATTGTGTCCATTTAACTGTATAACATTGGGTTCCCTATTTTCTTGGTCCAGGACGAGAACATATCCTTAGTTTTTAATTAGTTTATTCTAAGCACCATCAGGTGCGTTTCTTAATCTCGTCAGATTTGATTCCAAATTGTGCTTTCTTCGGGATATAAATTTAATGTCATCAGAATATGTCAGGTTCTGACTCAAACGGATATATAATGTGCCTCCTGGATGATGCACTGCTACTTTCCTCATGACCTTCTCGACTGTTATATTGAATAGGATTGTGGACATTGCATCTCCCTGCTTTAGTCCTTGATTAACTGCAAAATCCCTCGTAAGTTCACCTTCAATCTTCATCTTGCTTTTTTGTATCTTTTAGAGTCATGTTTACCAACCTTATAATCTCAGATGCTATCCCTCATAGCTTCGTACAGCTTACGACGGAAGGAAACTGCCCTACACCTGCTGAAAGTACGCAAACAGTTAATGTCAATCTTATATTCATAACATTTCTGAATTTGTATAAATTTCTGATGACGGAGTTTCCTCATTCTCCATTACATTATTTCTTATAAAAATCTTTCTTTCGTGTGTTACCTAATCCTACATCGACTTCTTCGTATGGACCCTATATCTCCCGGGCTAGGCAGTACAGGATTCAAGGTGGGAAGAATTCGTGATTTTTGAGCTTTTGTTTTGAAGCTTTGACGTGGAAATTATTTATGGATACCTTTTGTGAAATGAAGGGCAGAAATGATCAGAGAAAGGTCGGTTTCAATTAAATGTTTCGAACAGGAGTTCTGTTCGTTTTCAGGGATAGAGTCATTTCGAAGATTCGTGACAAAATTAATTCTTTTGCTATGGAACTGTGTCAAGGAATTCGTTGTTACCTCAATCTGATGAAATGGGGCATGGCGGTAATGCGGGACGGTATGGATCGAGAGTGAAGTTACTTTCCATACGATGAAAAATAGAGTTTTAATATTAACTTTATTAAGAATCGTACGAACCCTTCAAGAAATCTGAAATGCATGTAATAACGGAAACTAAAAAATTAATAATAACATGACTGATGCTGTAACTTATAACAATAAAGTCATATTCCGTAGATTCTGTATACAAGCCATGCTTCAATAATGTGGAATGTGTCACGGTGTAAATTTTTGTTTATTTAGATTTTATAAGTACATAATATCAAATAATAATATTTGCATTATAATCATACAAAACACATTTTCTACATCGTACATAATCATTAGTTTATACTATGAATTGTAAATGATAACCATTTACAATAATTTGATTTGGAATATTAATGTGCTATAAAATAAGCTTCGATAGTTCAATAGATTATGCTGGTTATTTACAGTCTTATATTAATAGTAATACCTTATGCATCATATGATGGTGATAGTTAATGCTTATTATTAACATTATATTTTAATTCCGTGTTGTGTTCCGCGATTTTTAACTGTATTCTTACGCGATGACAAATTACATCGGAATTTATCTACTAAGTTGTAGAGGATGTGAATTGGAATATAATCTTAATTTTTCGCTGCGCTGGAAAACGTCGGACACGAAAAGTGGTTAGTGCATTACCTTAAAATATTCGGATTGGAAATCACCAGATCCCCTCAAGAGCAAAAGAAGTGTTGGGCGTTCGAAGTTCAAGGAAACGCTTATCGTTATCATCGATATACACGGAATCATTGTGGTATAATGGGTACCCAGTGGTCAAACAGTTAACCAACGATAAGGTTCAACTGCACTCGACCTGTGTCTGTATGGATGTTCAGTGATTTTTCGATGTTGAGCCAAGCTTTGTCCATTGGGATTAACAATAGACTTCCGGTCAGAAATCGCTGAGTTCAAGGCATCTTTCTGTAATATGGCGTCAAAAGAACAAACGCCCTTCAGTTGTATAGGTAGTCGTGAAAGACGAAATTTATTGTTGCGTGAAAGGTGACGTCTGGTCGCCGACTACTTGAAAGGGGTTATGCAAGATTTGACACCATGAAGGCTTACTTTCGAGGAAGGTCAGGGCAAGAGCGTGACGTCAGACCCTCAAAATATGAAGTTGGAGTACGTGGCCCAACGCTTACCGTTACTCGACAGGACGTAGCCTACTTACGCACGGTGACTTCCCCAATCTCACCTGTTCAATCGACAGTCCCTTCACATTCAGACAGTACCCACTAACAAGCTTCAATTTAACAAATAAAATCGGAAATAGCGTAAGATAATAAATCACATATTGAATTTCGAGCTTGATACATGTTTAGGTGAGATTTAAGCTAAATCATTATCAGTATTCAAAATACATTCGGAAACCGAACAATTAAGTAATGATGCTGTTAAATTTATAGAACAATTAACTACATGTCTGCTTAGTAATAGGTCATATGGAGAAGAATGTCGTGAGTTACGCAGAAATTCAAACAAAACCCTATAATTATAATTTAGTAAATCTATAAACTAAATTCCGATTTTTTGGCAGGTGCCATATTATCATCTACAGAAAGTTTTATAATATAAATCTAATTTACTCAAGTTATTAATATCATATTAGGCCTACGTGTGTCAAAGCCTCTTATTAACTTTAAACTGTTTAATTTTTCTCGTTTATTAAATATACTATTATAATATTATTTCACTCTTTTTCGTGTAACTGGCAGTGTTTTGTCTTGTTTTCTTGTACTTAAATCGTGCATACTTGAATTGTAACTGAATAGATGAATATTATTTATTACAAGCAGAAACAATTATTGAATAAAAGTTTCTCGGGTAAACTCGTTCATAACACGCGACGTTTCGATGACATTCAGCGTCATCATTAATTAAGCGTTTATCAGTTTTCTACACCGGGAAAACCTCCGTTCTACAAGCAATAACTATTAGTTATATTTATGTGACCAATACAATTATAAATATATGAACACATCAATTTATATATACATTTTTTTAATGCTAATGTCGTCTACAAACCTCTGTAAATAGAGTAATAATTTCAGCTAAATCACACACACAAAACAAATAATTGCCACAGGTTAGAACATTGTGGAAACTATATATTTATTTCTCCCCAATCAGAATGATTTACAAGAACATAAATCTTTCGCTGTTAACAATTCTTAATGAAGACGATTTTGAGTGTTAAATTATTTATAATTATAAAGGATCAGGCCATATATTTACCATAATTATAAACGTTGTAATTTCATTGGCATTGTTGTACCTCTGATTTTGGTAGATAACTTCGATTAGCTACAAAATGGTGATCTACACACGAAAACAAAAACCACACACGATACTTTATCACAGAAACTGTTATTTGAATATAAATAAATGACGCTCTCCACATGCCGGGAGCCCAGCTTCATAGAATATCTGTGGAATAAGACATATGCATATAAAAAAAATGCAAATAAAAAAACTATGAGCAAAGCCTGATAAACCGATGAGACCGGAAAAGTTGGATCTATGCATCTAAATATGAATGTCTTCAACTCAAAATACTTTAACAAGTTTCTAAATTGAAACATCAGGTAAATAAATAAATGTTACATTTACTCGGCTGTTCAAAGTACTACGGAAAATAGGTGACAAAACTTGAATGTATTTAATAACTTACAACTAATGTTGTGCTTTTTAAAAAATAAATTCAGGTGCAGTTCGTTCTGATGATGGTACACGCCTTCCAGCTGCTCTTCACAGAATGTGACTATCCTCGGGCATTTGTCTGGTGGATCGGCATGCACGCTGTTATGTTTTATTTCTTGTTCTCCGATTTCTATAAGCAAACATACAGCCGAAACAAAAATAATAAAAAGGTAAAATCAAAAATTGAAACGTTATGCTCGCAAAATTTCAAAACTTTCAAACTGCAATCGATCTCACGAGTTTATTTTTTTTTATAGGATGACGACGCTGCGGAAGTATTGGAATATAAAAAGGTAAAAAAATAGATCCACTAAAATAAGTTACAAAATACTTTTATTTTATAATTGTTAAAAAAACTGCTTAATTTTGCAGGATGACTCTACAATGAGGAAGGAAGATTCAAAGGCAAAGTCTAAGCATGTAGATAAATTCGATGACACCAGTTTCTGGAAAAGAATTTCTATGGCTATCACATTCCCGTGCATTCCAGATCAATCTCTATTGTTGCAACAAGACTGATGCAGTGTCTACAAACCTAAATTATTTTTATTGTAAATAAGTTTCTCAGAGCAAAGAGAAGTTACCATTAGTCTTCCTGGTGTACTTTTAATCTGGTGATCATTTAAACAACCAAATAAATGTACTCAAATTAATGCTCTGAAATTGTAATTGTGAGTAGTGTTTAATCGTTTTGTAAATATTACGCGTAACATTAAGCAGTAACTAATCATATTTTTGTATACATTACATTAAATAAAAACCAATCATAATTTAAAGAAAAAATATTGTTACTCTTACAAAAGTCAGAATGACCATATCAAGGACTCAATTTTCTAGTAATTATGAACTGTGCCCATCAGCATAGACTGTCGACTAATTTCAAGACAGAGATTCCAGAAATTATGGTCTCTGATAATGCCACAATCTTCAATGGAGATTATTTTCAACTATTTTACAGAGAATCTTGTATCTCTTGTAAAATTGTCGCTTCAGAATACCCCACAACAGATTAACACAAACATATTGAAACACAAAAAAGAGCATAATGATCAGGTATAATACAAAGGAAAATAATGCCCATGGCAATTTGGAAACATTTAGGGGTAGATATGTAACATTATATCTATCAACCAAAGTTCTACCACAAAAGCAGCCAGTAGTATTTTCACCACAACCAGTTAAAAAGAAAGAAAATTTGCAATAGAGAGAATTGGTCAAGATGCAGCTGAATCAAACAAATTGACACAATCAAGGGAATGAAAGAGACCAGTCACAATTTCTAGATGTCTTCAACAAACCAGAAGTCAAAGGTGAACAGAACTAGTTTCCAGAACAGGTTGCACATCAAACTGAAAGAGCTAACCAACCATCAAACCATTTTTGTATTTGAGCTAAGTTACAACACACACAAAAAAAAATCATTACACCATGTGTAGGTTAGTCTCATTATAATTCCAAAATGATTTAAATGGCATTATCAATCATTTGATGAAAAAGAATAATCAATTATCAACATCATAAAATAATATTTTTAATGTAAGCAAACAGTTAAAAAGTAAATTGACTCCTTCTGATGTTGATGTTACATCCAAAATTGAATTGAAAAGAAAAACATTTATCGAAAGAATTATTATTACCACATTTGAATGGTTCCCTTCAAATATAAAAATAAGTTCATGGAATCATTGAAGGAATCACTCATATTACATAATTATAAATAAAGAATTTCAACAAAGCAATAATTTCTTATGGAACAAGTTGTGTAAATTGCATTCCAACTCAGATGAAAAGCCAAACAAATATAAGAGAGTTAATAATTCCACATTTTTACAACTTTCAAACAAAGTAGGAAAGGCCTTATGAATATAATGTAATAATTCTTAAAATAACACTGAAAATATATAAGTAATTCAATTTAAAAAAGTTAAGCAAACCCTGTCTCTGATTTGAAAGTTAATGACATTGGTGGATTTAACATTGGGATGAAATAGTTCAGATACTCCTTTGCCAGCTTAAGAGAAGCAAATATGTGTGGTAATAAGAGAAAATAGATCTATGTAAGGGAGGAAAGGTAATTAAATGAGTGAAGATCAATTTTTCAAACAGTATACAGCCGTGTTTATTTTCACAGAGTTAACAGCATCTGTTCTGAGCATATACACGAGTTCATAACCCCTAGACATGGGCCTGTGCTCAGTTCTGACTACCCCAGAGAGACTAAGAGGTTGTTAGCTGCTTTCTGTCTGAGTGATAGTTGGTAAAACAATTTGATGCTTTATGTATCATCAGTGGGCAGGAGAAAGGAATAGGAATTAGTCTCCTGGTTATTAGAAACCACATAGAATACAGAGCCAATGCCAATGTTATGGTGCAGAAAAAAGTGAATGCCATATATTATGGATGTTAAAACTACATTGTGAGATTACATTATTGGATTTGATAAGACTGCTGCTTTGAATTTTTATTTTGCAATGTTGTTGTTGGAACAAAGCGCTATTAATTTTTCAAAAATAAATCAGTGGTTATTGTTTCAAACAAACTCTACAAGCTTTTATTTAATCATTTCAACTTTCTGCTGGTGTAGTCTTTGTCAGTTTACTCAGACAGACACCTTTCTTCAGGTTTCTCCTATATATGATGTTATAAGAAAAGCTATTCATCTCAGAATAGACAATTAGTTATTACTATCTTATTTTTATGGTTTCTCTATCAAGGTGGAAAGACTTCGTAAATGTTGTAGAATACATTTACCCTGAAAATACATACAAAGCATGATTTAAGAATGTTGATCAATCAATACTACATTCACATTGCTTGTGCTTTTCTTTTGTATTCCAAACTGAAGTGATATAGATTTAAAAATTGTTTGGTGCCCATTCAAAAATGTAAAAAGGTCTTTGTGGTTATGAAATTATTCAAGGAATTATACTGAAATAGAATTTGAATTGTCATTCAAAGCAGACTCTATTTCATAAGTCAGTTGCAATCATTTTATTCCAAACTGAATATCATTAGTATTAAATATGTGGAAAATACATCTACTTCCAAATTTGGTTACTTTCCCAAACATGAATTAATACATAATGAAGATTGCGAATTAATTCACAAGGTCAGGCTGAAAATAGTTTCAAATATTAATTTACAAGTTGATAATATTAATTAACAAATACATTAATTAAAAACTTATAGAAACTTTAATTTCCTTGTCACCATTTCATGGCATCATATAAATATTAAGGATTTTCTATATTCTGCATTCAAATTGTCAAATACTAAAATGGAAAGACATCCCAAAATTGTAGAATCATTCAAGGAATTCTACTAAGACTTTAATCGAGGAGTATAAATTATAAAGTTAATTTGTAAATGGGTTATTTACTGTCACTTGGGTTACAGTCATTTGAATGCAAAAGACAATTACTATTTCCACATTTGTAAGGCTTTCTAATAGAGATGGATGTTTATCATTAAGATCCCAGATTAATTCATTACCACTAAATATATATAAAAAATTATATGAATAACAAGGATTGTAAACCAACAATGTCTAGATTTTTATTAGAATTCAAAGTGAAAAGCTACTAAATATTTTTACTTTTTTAGGGCTTACCTTAAAAGATGGAAATCCAATATGAAAGTCAAGGTAAATTAAAATATCTGAAAACATACAAAACATGTTTTAAGAAAGTTAGTGAAACCCTAGTATCTTCTCAATAATTTTCTTGTATTTGTATTCCAAATTGAGGTGAAAAACCATACAAATGTGAAACGATAACTATTACTTCCACATTTGTGTGGCTTTCCTGTCAAGGTGGAAAGAAATTGTGTAAATCTTGCAGAAATTCATTATATTTCACTGAAAATTTGAACAAGAATATAAATTAGTAAGGAATGCAAGCTTTCATTGTTCACATTTTTTGTAAATATCCTTTAATCTGTGAAAACATTACTTTCATGTTTGTGTTGTTTCACTTGCAAGGTGGATAGAATGCCATGGAACATTTATAAAATAATTCAGTGGATACATAAAAAAATGTTTCTAAAAAGGGTAGTCACACCAATTATTTCTGCTGTATTTTTATCCCAAATTAAAAGTATGAAATAATGATAAATAAACTAGATGTAAGGACATTATTTCAATTATATATATATACACACATAGAATACTTAAGGAAAATGTGACACGGTCAAATTAAATAATACATTAGGATAGGAAAGAGAGACAGCAATGCCGACTTACCTGAAATCAGTAGTAGGTCCATTCTGGCATAGCTGGAACTTCAAATTTTCAAGGACTCAACCCTCGAAAATTTGATGTTCCACCTATGCCAGAATGGACCTACTACTGATTTCAGGTAAGTCGGCATAACTGTCTCTCTTTCCTATCCTAATGTGTTATGTATATAGAATTATATTAATTGAAGATCAATTTTGAAAAGGAATATATATATATATATATATATATATATATATATATATATATATATATGTATAATATTTAATTTGACTGTCACATTTGCCTCGTGTTATATATATATATAAATAATATTGTTCTCGCCTGAAAAAGAAAACAGTTTAAATATAACTGAAAATGGAGATTGTGTTGCCATTTGACTTTAGTTTATCATGAATCTGTTTGATTAATGAACCACTATCACTTCATTATACTTCACTAGTGTGTTCAGATCTAAATTTTCTTTCCTTTAGAGGACTTTCTCTTGCAGGTTAATTCTTACAGTTATTTACTGTCTTGTTTAGTAATGAGTATTCATGCTTGCCTGGCAGCTGAACAAGTGATCAGTCCTCCTAAACCGAGTCTGTTCTTTCATTCTGTCTTGAATTACCTTCCAAGGTTTTTGACCTGCAAAAGCTTTAAAGAAAAAATGCAGCCTAGTGTATCTCACCCTAACGACATTACATTTTTACTCCCATACCCAGGTCCTATATGTACAAATTTTGTGGCCTGTTTCTGCACCCTATCTAACAGATTCAATCTGATTTTTAGCTATATGGATCCCAGCACACACTGCACTATATTCCATATTGGGCATACTAATTTATGTACTCATGAATTGGATAGTTCTGTTTAATTCAAATTGAGGTGAAAAACCATATTACTATGTAAAATACTTTCCACTTCCCGATTTGAATGTTTTTGATTAGAGAATTAAACATATGGCAAAATTCATAAAATGCTCTAAAATACATATAAATAAGTAGCTAAGCAAACCTTTACTTTCTTGTCCCTAATTGTTAAATTGAAATGAGAAACCATATACATATATTAAAAATTAGAATTGTTCTCATCCCAAACTTGAAAGACATTCAAAAAGTAGTAATTTCTCTGATTACTCATAAAACAAATAATTCAAGAAAGTTATTCAAACTGTAGTATTTTATCAATTATTTTCCAAATTGATGAAAGAAATCGTACAAATCTGAAATGTTAATAAATCATTCCATATTTGTATTCAATAGGGCAATTTATCATGAAGACCATGGAATAATACATAGATAGCATGCCACTGAAAATACAAGTAAATATATCTATTAATGAGTTAATTAATTCTTTTTTTTTTTGCCACCGACTCTTCATTTGTTGTATTTAAAATTCAGTTTAGAAATATTGCAAATTGTTGCAATATAAAAATGGAAATCCATCATAGATGTAAGGGAATAATTCAAGGAAACTTACAGAACTTATAAATTAAGTGCATATTAATAATATCATTGATCTATTCTTAAATCAGATGTTTGCTTTAATTCCAGCTTGAGGTGAAAAGTCATACAAATGGAAAAGATACTTAACACTTTCACATTTGTATGGCTTTCCAATCACGATGGAAAAACATATTGAAGGTCATGGAAAACTTCATAAAAATTTATAAATATTTAAATTGAAGCAAACATTCACTTCCTTGTCCTCATTATTCTTTTGTTGTATAACAAACATTAGTGAGAAACAATATTAATAATAACTGCAACATTTAAGTGGTCACCGTGCTAAAATGAAAATACACCATAAAAGTTATAGAATCATTCCAGGAATCCTAGTGTTGCAACATTCTCAAGACACAAGTTATTGTTATATTGGAAAAAGTTATAAAGACTGAAAGTTGTCAAGGCTTCTACATTTGAATTGCTTTCTTCCGTATTGGTCAGTCGTCTTTAATGCCATCATATAATTTTAAAAAAATCCCTCTAAAATTACAACTGAAACTAAAAATTAACTTGTTAAGTTAATCTCATTTACTTGTAAACATTGTTTGCTTAATTCTACTAAAAATCAATACACTTGTAAAATATTACAAATATTTTTCTATTATTCCAAAAGCAAACATACATCTAATATCCCTTTAAGTAGAAAATATAAGTTAAGCAATTACTGAAAGCTGACATGAAATGCAGATTGAAAAACTAAGCCTCACATGCTTCTTCTGAACACAATTTGTTCACTCCAAATTGATGCCAGTAGGCATAGATATGTAAATATTTGCAAATCCTTGCTTTTAAACAAAAATGAAAAGTGTACAATTAAATAAATACCCCAAAAAGTGAAGAAATAAGCAAAGCATTGATTACCTATTTCTGCATATGTGGACCTCATTTAAAAGTAAAAATGTTCACATAAATCAAGAATTATTTTCATACAGCACAGTTATATTTAAAAATAGTACTAATGATTTCAGAAAAGCAGTTATCAGACTCTTTTACATGGTCTTAATTAATGAACAGAAAATATCTCAAACGTCACATTGAACATCAAAATGTTCCAAGCTTGTGAAAAAACTCCCGGACTAAACCGAGTACAACTTTTCAATAAGGGTTATTGGTGCCTGTACTGTCTTCCAAATCCAGAATATTTAATTTCACTTTCCATTGTCAAAGGAATCCTAAGTGCAAAAATAACACTTGTATCGAAGTAGTTTTACATGTACTTCTTAAATTTTTCCTTAGATTATTATGCATAAGATATATATATACACGAGATCAAATAAAATAACACATTTAGATATTAAATAAGAGACAGTGAAGTCGACTTACCAGAAGTCAATAGTTGATCCACTCGGGCTGAGGAATATTAAGCTTCTCAAATTTCCAAAGCCCTGAGCCCCCTTCGTCAGGAGGGGTCTGAACTGCATGCTGACCAGCCTCAAAGAGTATGTATACATATAACAAAAATTTGGAACTACCTTCCTCAGGAAAGTGTGTCGGTCTACAGCTAGCTGATGTACAGAATGTGAATCTTTCCTGAAGATGGAAGCTGAGAGCCTCTGAAACATTCCTCACTATCCAATAAGACTGTCACCAAATTGTTCCTTACATTGTGTATATATATACATATATATATATAAGAGATTAAGGACAGGTCAAAATAATTGGTATGGAAAGGAAAGTATGTGGCTTACCCGAAATTATAATAAATTTGGATGTGTTGCAGTTGGAATAAATTTATTAATTTGTCATGGCCATATAGTGTTTGTTCAAATTACGTACAAACCATATAGCCCAATAAATTCCTTTTGCGGGCAATGGCCTCGTGTTACAGGGTGGCTTACATGTAAGATGCCTTGGCCCAGTCATTTCCATGGAATGTAGTTATTACAATGATATGAAAGATATAATATTAGATATACATTTATATTAATACAATATTAAGCCCTAAAAATGACACAATTTGTGTCAGAAATTATAAAAATTCACATGCATTATTTGGAAAAAGCAATATGAGCAGGTCTGGGTGAAATGGGGGACAAGGAAATGTTTTCATTTAAAGCTTCAAGTATTTATTGTGTTGCAGCAGACTTGGGAACCAACATTTACTCTTACAATTTGATTATCATTCACTTTTGCAAAAGAGAAAACTTTAATAGCTACCCACAGTTTTGCAATTAAACAACTGTTATTACAAAGCAGTATCATATGAGAATGAAAAATATGGCCATTTTAGTAGACCAGTAAACAATCTGATAAGATGGTCACATTTATCATTGAATTGTCTTTATATATGTAAATTTACAACTTAAAAATTCAATCCCCCAAAAAACTTAACTCAATCAAAACAAACAATAGAGAATTATTTAGCATTTTACTGCAGACATTAAGTTTACTAAAGGTAGTCTACTTCTTTCTTCTACACAATATCTACGACTAGATTTTAAATTTATATGCTAGACTAAACAATATATTTCCCTCAATGGTAATTAAGATAAAAAGGTTACATTCATTTCTAAAGTTTGCAGGTTTACCCCTAAAAATTATGTTTAGGTTCAGTCAAAAAATCAAATTTGGTTACTTCTGAAGAAATATGACAATTGTGAGTACAAATATATATTTTCAAGTTACATCATTTTTGACAAAAATATGTGAAAACAGGGAGAACACTCAAAACATATTATCTTCTATATTTATAATCAAGCTTATTCAAATGTACACTGTAAATAAAATATAAATATCACACACAATTTTCCCCAGAGATATTCTAGATGGTGAATATACTTCACAGCCACAACTCTTATAAATAGGACAAAAACTTATCCAGACAATGCTCATGGCAGCTAAATTATATCAATTAAGTCATCCGGTGATTAAGGCAAATACTGGCCAAAAGCTTCTGATAAACTTGAGAATCCAGGTCAGGATAAAAGTCAAACACACATTTTCACAATCAGCTTACGCTTACACAAATGGTAATCCTTTATTAGGCAGGTACAGGATATAATTTTAATATACAGATGAACAAATTGTATTAACTATGACAAGAACAATTGTACGGACAAAGACACAACACACAATTCTGTTCTGTTTTTAACTTCATAAAACAATTTATTCAAATGTACATGTCACACCCAATGTCTCTCAGATATAAAAAAACCATGAGGTAATAATTGCAAAGGTTTCATTACTTTAATTCATCATTGACAGATTGACTAACTGTCCCAATTTCGTGACTTTTCAATTAAACCACATTACTTCAATTTTTCTTCATCCTGGAGAAATGAAGCACAAAGCCTTTCTATGTCATCTAAACTAAGAGTTGCAATGTTCTGGTAAAACTGGATCATAAATTGTTTAGTAACTTTCAATGAATCAGCCTCATTGTAATACTGTCGGAGGTATCTGTACACTGCATCATGCAATACTGTTGTATCTTTTTCTTCATCTTTCTTTTTTAAAATCACTATTCTAGAGTCATCCAGTATTCCATACTCTCCAAGCTTCAGGTCCTCTGCAAACAGAAGAAAGACTATTAGAGGAATCCATTGCAAATATAAAACGAAACAAATTACACTAATTAAACATTTTCTGCACAAAATAATTTATGGTTTTTGTGGCCAAAAAAAACTTCAATAATAATGGGCTGTATGGTCACATTTGATATTGTGGTGACTTCTAACATTTTGCTCCCAAACCAAGCATTTTAAAGTCTGAAACTTATTATACCTCTCACTTATATAAGCAGTTGGGCTTACTCGTTCACTCCATATGACTATTTTGTAGTGTTGCTAACCTCACAGGAATTTTACTGTTTTACCCTTATGCAGGAATACTTCAGAGGTCTCAGGATGCATCTGATTATCTGTTAAAATGATGTGGTATCTATTGAATTTTTATACATTCATGAATATTTTGAATCCAGAAAGAATTTTCCTTGGCAAGCAAAATTATTTCTTCAGCTATTAAATGATGTGCTTAATTAATTACCTTGTACAACAGGCAAATTAAACTGCTGTGATTGGAGGTAGATTCTGTGCTCATTCATTTTGGTTATTACAGACCATCTTTTTACTTTACACAACTTTTACTGCAATTGTAAAGTATTTTGTGTATTTCACTTAAATGTAATTTGTTCTGTTTGTACTTTTCTGGCATGAATGTTAAGTTTGTTGCTCCTAAATATGGATGTTATGTCATATACTGCAGAATGGCATTAATGTGTTGTTATTCCCTTGAATTACAAAAGTAGAGCTTTTATATTGCCAAATCATTTTTAGGTGAGAGCCTGTTCCAATTGTCTTAATAGCTTCTTAATCGACATTCATTTTTGAACTTGGTAGTGATATGACACAGTCTTCAAATATATGTTGGTGTGGGATTTTTTCCTTATGCCACAGGAAACGGTTTGGTTTCCTTGTCGCAAACACATCCAAGAATGCAAAAATGCAGTTTTCTTCTACTTGTATTTGAATGGCTGTTATTCATATACTTGAGAAACAGGTCCAATTCTTGCCTCCCATGTGGCCATATTCTAAATATATTATTCATGTATCATAGCCACAATACAGGTTTGAGAGTGGTCAATACACTGATTTTCAAAATACTCCTTGCATATATTTGCCACAACCAGTTACAAAGGACTTCACATAGTAACACCATCTGACTGCTCATAATATTTGTCACCGTGTTTGGTGTTGAACAAATGTTTCTAGTTGAAGACGGATTTTTAGTACAGCAAATTAAGAAATTTGTTCTTAAATTATTCGAGTACTATGATTAATAGTCAAATTGAGGAATTCTCAATCATATAATACCAAGAGAATTGATTTCAATCTGATGAATCATATACAATTCAAATCACTTGAACACAATTTTGGACAGAGTAAAGGCTTCAAATACAAAGCTCCACTTTTTATGCTCTTTACTGTTAAACTATGAACATACACATGCAGCAGTACTAAGATCTGGAAAACCTTGTTTTGTTTATGTACAAATTTTAATACTCAACATTAACTTCTGAAATCATGTATGATGACAGTGCCATTAAACAAAGCTTACATTTCACTAGGGAATACATGTTAAGTAAAATCCAATTCAGTTTTACAAAATGAATTTATTGAAGAAAGAAAACATGAAAAATTTTGAAAATGTTAGCTACCAGATAAGGTAATTCCGTCAGCTACAATTTTCTGGGTATGAACTGGAATACTGAAATCCTTGGCTATTAGCTGCTTGAATTCTGTAAGAGTTGCCTCTGAAGATACCTGCAAATCCAATCACAAACAAGTTGTTTAGCAAACGATGCATACATTTTCAAAACAAAAAAATTGAAAGGAACATAACCTAATTGACAATTGTCAAGTAGGCATATGCTAGTGTGTATATAGCACTGTAAATACTGATATTTTGGTAGAAGACGAGGACTGTGAACGTCAATGGAATGTCACGCAAACAATTTTTACCCATAAGATTTCAACAAATAATATGTTAAAAAGTTTTAATTCTGTCTGTTAAGAATTCAAATATAACAGAAGTTAAATTAAATAAAAAATTGCTCTAGTTATTAGACCAGGTTAATAACTAATGAGGACCAATATTTTAATAATGATAATTTAAATGTTGAAATTTCCTTTTCAGCTAAAAATGGCTTTGACTGATGCAAGTATGACGACAGTTTCTTTACAAATTATAATAAAGCTTTTCACAATACAGTATACTCAACACAACGTTTATGCACTTCCTAATAGTGAAAATTGAGAGTAGACGAACACAACACATTTAGATTAGCACGTCAATTATGACACTTCACAAAATTCAAATATCTTATTTGTTCAATATAAACACTGCATAATGTTCATAATTATAAATATATTAATCACAAACAAGGATACATCAGAAATCAAATCTACAGATTTATGAACACAATGATTTAAAGACTGCTTAACTATGATGGAGATTCTTGGGTTCCCATCAAGCAAGTAATCTATCATTTTTATCTGTACTGCATAATAGAGAAAATATTACGTTAGGAGAAAGTGGAGAATAATCAATAATGAACATGGAAATGTGTATTACTTCAGAGCTTAAACATGGGCAGCAGTAAAGATGCTAGTCTTTAATGAATCAATAATAAAACTAGCAACATGTTACTACAGTTTAGCCACTATTTTTATTCAACATGATTCATAACATGTAGATGTAGTTCAAAATAACTTTTGTGAAAATAATGTAAATATAAAATATATAAAATTTGTTTTTTTTTCAGATAATGATGACTAATCTATGACACGCAACCAAAAACAAATTTAAAAAGAACAGTTTTGATTTTTTGAAACAAAAATGTAGAAAATAATAAAGTGTAAGAGGGACTAACAAAGCACATGGATGAAGAATGCAGTACAAAAAATTAAAGGTAACAAGTTTGGAGTGATAATCAAATACTTTAAATAGTAAAATTGTGAGGGGAAAAGTCTAATAAAATTCAACAGTGGTTGGATACAAAAGCAATAAAATGGCTTTTAGGGGGCACACTTAGACCATTAGACTGATATTTTATGTTGGTAGCAAAACCAAAATATAAAAAAATCATCAATGTAAGACTCAACTGAAGCATGAAATAGGAAGTATGTGTTATGATCTGTTACAGCCATGTACAGAATATGTATTCTTTATAAAAATTGATAGTTTCAACTGATGATGCATGTTAGTTTATCAATCCTTGCTAATTCTAGTGAATAAGTGCAGACAAATGATACGAATATAGATGTGTAAGTGCAATAAAATTAAACTAAAAATATAATGACTACACTAAGAATAAACATTTTACCTCCAAAGACACATGCTCTTTCTTAGATTCATTAATGCCTTGAGAGACTACGACAAAAACCTTCATTTTAACATCTATTAAAGACGCTAGCCAAGGATTTTTCACACTTTTGATTAAAGATTCCAATTAATTCTCGCCTAAGTCAACCAAATAAACACATTGCCTTACCAACATCAAAAACTAGCAACGACGGGCCTAACCAAAGATATGATACACTTTACTCGATTGGAATTATTCATGGAAAAAAAAAAACAGTAATCGGGATTTCAACAAATCGAAATAATTCGATTAAATGTCATAAAATTGCTGCAGGGAATCCGTTACTAAGCATATCCTTCGGGATTATAAAATACTTATTTCCATCCGTGCATGGAAATGAAAGCATTTGAATTTGAACTAGTAATTACATATGCTATACATACTATTACATAATCTGGTTAAGTATTCATGGAATATTACAAGTACGGATACTGTTATCTGCATCACACGTCAGGTTTCATACAATTCCACACACATCGTATCCATTACCAAGTATAACAAATATTTATACGGCTAAACTAAAAGGATTCATCACTTCAAATAATTACCCCATGAATGCGCTCCAATCTTCAACACGTAGAAAGATTTTTAGCATCTTATTGATGATTTTAAACGGCCGATTTGAAAAGCACTGAGCTGTCCTTCATATTCAGAAAAATACCGGGAAACACGCTGTGAAATGGAATTTTTACGTGAGCAAATGTCAAGGCATTACGTATCCTTGCCGACCTACTATGGTGTAGCGGTCAGTGACACAGAGGTCCAGGGTTTGAATCCCGGCGAGGGCATGGATGTTTGTGTGGTGCCTCGTTTGCTTATTATGACCTTACCTAAGAATGGAAAAAGTCAGATAGATTCAGTTAACGAGTATAGAAAAGTTTATTATTAAATAAAGGATGAAAATTCATGGGTAAAATTCATCACTATGATCGTTTAATTAGAAAATAGTATTTTGCAAGGTTCTTTTTTCAGATTCAGTTTAAAACAAATGAAATATATATAAATATGTCATTTTAATTATAAAAGTGATAGTGGGGTGAAATGATGTGGATAATAAATTTAATATGTTAGTATATTTTTTTGTTGGTATGTAATATTTCAATTTCAGTTTTATTTTTTACTTGTGGTTTTACTGTGGTGAAACTTAATTACCATAAATAAATAAATTTGTTCATTACAATTACGAAATTTTAAACAAAAAAGTAAATACAATTCATCAACATATGTTCAAACACTGTCCATTACACTGAAAAAAGCTCATTATAAACAATCGGTACATTTAGTAAACTTTCCAATCATATAAAATTAGAAAAGAAATAAAACTAAGAAATATATTTACTTATCAACTGTCATTCAATAATAAACAAAACGTGAAATTACAGAACTGTTAAAATAAATTTTAATCAATTTAAGTTTTCAATGAGTAATATAATAGTAAATGTATATTTAAAAATAACTTCAACTATTAATTGAAGTGTATTATAATTTGTATACTATTCCAGACTCATTCCACACCCTTGCTTCTCTATGTTATCTATTGATTGAAAAATAAGAGGAAAATATACTTTTAATATGCCATGTACTTACAGAATATGGCTTGTGCTGCTTTGAGATTTCTGGTTATAGGCAGCAAAATCTAACAATCACGTATTGTTTCATCACAACTCAAAAAACATGCATCTGCTTACCCTAAAAAGGCATTTCTCATAAAAAATTAGGAAAAATAACTGAATAATACAATCAAAAGTAGTGGTGGATATAATGTGCTTATTTAACTTGTTATGAAACATTTTTAAAAAAAATTATTTTTGCTTATAAAATGTTAATTGATCATCTTTCATTCCTGTAAGTAAAATTGCAGGATTTTAATTCAAATACAACTAATCAGTTGCAGGTACAATAAATATAAATATAGTAATTGTTTTTGACAATTCTACACCAATGCAGATAAGATGCAGAAAATGTTGTATTACAAATAATAGAGTTAAAAAGAGTATTTGATTATGTTGCAGTCATAATAAAGAATTATAAATGGATTTTTTAAATAATAATGACATTATTATTCTAAGAAGATTTCACATCTGTATTGAGTGACAGGAACTCGACATTCTGCACAAGGATCGATTCAAGGTCAGTATTGAAAGATCCATGTTATAATTGTGCCCAACCAACAGGTTACTTAGGCTCAACCTCCTTTGTGATATAATTATTTTTTACATCACGATGTCTTTCTGCTGTGCAATTTGCCTTTTAATGTGTGCAACACAGGTGTGTCTTATCTTTGTTCAACTTGACACTAGCAGTAATTTTCTTTCTCTTTGCAATGTATTTATTACATCGTCTGGCTGCCCATATTTCCAATGTTTCACTACAATAGGTGGTGTACCAGTCATGTCTTTGTTGTTTGTAATATGTTCCTTGTCTTGAAAACATTGTACAATGAAGAAAAAGTTCTCGGGTTTCCACCTGGGTAACAATGCGATTGAAACGCGACGTTTCGACGGACAAATGCACTGCCGTCATCTTCTAGAAGATGACGGCAGTGCATTTGTCCATCGAAACGTCACTTCCTTGTATGTGTATTAGCCACAGATAAATTAAGTCAACTATATCCATTTAACCTTCTAGAAGATGACGGCAGTGCATTTGTCCGTCGAAACGTCGCGTTTCAGTCGCATTGTTACCCAGGTGGAAACCCGAGAACTTTTTCTTCAACAAATACACCGGGAAAGCCTTCGTTCTTTGTACAATGTCTTCCTTGTTGTCTTTCTATAGTGTTCTAGCTGCTTCTTAGCAGGTTAAAATTCTTCACCTTTCAATGCACGTAGGCTAGGTGCTGTCTTGCTTGTGTTCAGCAAAAGTTTCACTCTAAAGCTTATAGGTTTCACAAATTGTTACCAATCCATCACCATATTGTTATCACTGTTGTGTTATCAGTCTACCTAAATTTATCGAAGACTCCCCCTTTAATTTTATCTCTCTCTTCATCAAACAATCCAGCTCTTCTGCTTCAGCATATATACTAAGCAAAAGTGGTGAAAGGAAGCAACCATGCCGTATATCTCAGGCTACCTTGATACAATTTGCATTTCTGTATTATGTTTGAACTATTGCTTCTAACCTACATATAGGTTCCTGAAATGTTTTCCATGTGGCTTGGTATACCAATATCTTTCGTAGTCAAAAGTTTTTACTCACCAACATAGTCATTGAAGCATAAAAAATACTTTCTGAAATTCTCTAGCTTTTGCAATGATTCATCTGATGTTGGCTATATCGCACCTCGTTAAATTCTTCTGAAAATATATTTTAGAATCTGGCTGCACTGAACTCTTTTTTGCAGAATGTTCACTTTTGTCTTGTGTGAGAGGATATTGTTACATCCTGAAATCATCCTGCTTGACAGTATCTTTATAGCAGCAAAACCTTCATCTTTAAATTATTGGGCTCTTTGTCACAGTCATCCCACTATTCTTTAAGTCGACCTGTGATGTTCTTGATGAGTTCCACGAGTCCTTTCCATCTCTGACCATATCTGGTACAGTGAATTTATTTCTGTCATGACCATCAATATACCCTTCCTTGGTTTAAACTTTCAATCACATTCCTTCTTCGTTTTTCTTTTCGATATTTGCACATATATTTTTATGGCACAGGTTGTTAATAGATCGTATAATATTAAAAATAGTGTAAATGATTGAAATTATAGCTAAAATATTTATTATACTTGTATGTGTATTAGCCACAGATAAATTAAGTCAACTATAACCATTTAACCTTCCATCAATTCAAGTATATATACTCTAACGGTCTTAACCTTTTATAAAGTAAGATATAAAACAATAATGAACCAATTATAAAAATTAATTACTTTTAATTAACCTTTCTAAGGGAGTTGTTAGAGCGCGGAGAATATTATCTCTCGTATCGGCCACGTTTCACTGAAATACAAGATGGAAACACTACACACGTAATTTATGTAAACGCCGTCTTCGGGGTAGAACCGGTTTAAAACTTTCTGCCAATCATCGATATATTTCCAATATGGTTGTCCAAAGAGGTTATAACACTTTCGATGGTTTATAGAAAATAATAAAAATTCGAATAGATTGACAAAATATATATTTTAATAGTTATACACCCACAAAACAAAAAATTACTTCAATATATAAGTAACACAGTAACTTTGAAGATTTATTACTACCTAGAGGAGGAATAATATATTATATAAAAATAAATAATTTTAGACCAATAATTTGTTTTAATAAAAATAAATTTTAAAAAACGGACGTTTCAATAAATTTTTGTATTTTCATCAGGTTGTGACCCTTTCTTCCTTTACCAAACGTTTGAAAGTTAATAAATAAATGCATTTTTATGCATGGAAAAATCTGTTTATTCCCAAAGCAAAGTTTTTTTTTCTAAAAAATGTATTAATTAATGTGTACTTGATAAAGTAAATTAACAATATTTAGCTATAAAACTAGCATTATGATGGCACAATTCTATGTTATACGGCTGTTGGGTTTATCAATGCCTCATTTTATAAATTCAGACAACTATATTTCATTGTATTTGAACACTAAAATACTTCTGAATTACGGTAATTCTAAATTTCTGTATAAATATCATAACTTAATGAAAATGTAATCTATATGCACGTATTACTGTGATGCAAAAATAAACTTGTAAAAAATGCAGTCATATGCATGCACATCAATGTAAGAAACAGGAAAACCAGATCGGATGATACTTACAGGCAACACACATAAATTTCGTTAATTAATTTTTACTTAATATAAATTAACAACATTTTGATGTCACCAACTCTTATTTTACTGTTTTTTCGAAATGCCTTGTGTTAAAATTCATTCAACTTAAAAAATTAAATTTAAAGCCTAAATTACGTCTTAATGTTTTTCACACATTTCCCAGAGAAAAATTATGAGTCAATCGTAATGAAACAGGAAAACGTATTTGCCCATAATTGTTCACTTTTGCTTCAGTATTAAATAAAATAGGAAATTATTCAACAATCTTTTATTTTTATAATTGTGCTCCCACTATGACACGCCAATAATGGCCGATTACGTTTGCCACATGAAATTTCAAAAACTCTTCAATGAACCGACGTATTATTAACATTTAGGGACTGATTTATTCCTCATTAAGCCCTAAAAATATATTTTACATCGTTGAATTAGCAGCCGGGCGCCATGTTTCTTGGGTGGGGCGAGTGGAGTTAGGTCAAAAGAGAAATTTAAGAGTCGAACACGAATATATAGCTTTAAAAGATTTCCTCATACTTCGTATAGATGAAAATTGAAGGGACATTACAAACCTTTACATGCATGTGTAAAAGGTAAAAGTAAACGAAAAAAAATGGAAATACTCAAGCAGTTATAAAGCCGATTACTTAGTAATAAATTGTTAGAATACTAATACCCCCCAAAAATGTCAAATTCTGTATCCGAACTTAAGGAAAGTGAATAGTCGAATAATTGCTAATAAATTACCGTGAAATAATCACGTTTACAAGAAAATGAGAATTCCGCATTTTAATATAGGGTAATATACTGTAATCCGAAAATACAAACATTGTATTGCTTAAGTTTGTAAAAAAAAATTAGGAAGTTCGCAGCAAGATTCTCTGATTTGGTTTATCCATAATTCACAAAATAAGTACTAAATCACGAGAACGTGCGTTCTCGAACTCACCATAGATGACTTTTGTTTCCCAAACACAGTAAACGGCAACTGAACCGAAGAACACAATATACGCCCTTATATCAATACTGCGGAGACGAATTGCATTTACTAGCATTCATAGCATGCTGACTATTATGAATTTCATTTCTAAGACATTCAATGTTCTTTACTAATTAAAAGTCGTGATCTCACTCTCCTTGACATCGACAGTACGGAAATATAGTTGGTTAAGTATTGCACGAACGAACGTACAATAAGAACAATCTAGAAAATAAGAGGAAAACTTGTGAAACTAATCAAAATTCATCGTTTCTTAAATTGATTTATTCTGTAATAAATTACGTGTTACATTTGTTTTTAGTGGATGAGGCCAACAGCAGGGGCGGAAAGACCCAGACCAAGACCATGGGCTCCAACGATACCACGGGCCAGACCCAGTCCAAGACCAGGGGCGGCGATAGCGGGGGCTCCAACAATACCGCCGGTCAGACCCAGTCCAAGAGCGGGGGCTCCAACAATACCGCGGCCCAGACCAAGTCCAAGAGCGGGAGCTCCGACAATGCCGTTGGCGAGACCGACTCCAAGAGCGGGGGCGGCGATGGCGGGGGCTCCAACAATGCCACGGCCCAGACCAAGTCCAAGAGCGGGAGCTCCGACAATGCCGTTAGTGAGACCGACTCCAAGAGCGGGGGCGGCGATGGCGGGGGCTCCAACAATGCCGCGGCCAAGACCCAGTCCAAGAGCGGGGGCTCCGACAATGCCGTTGGCGAGACCGACTCCAAGAGCGGGGGCGGCGACGGCCAGGGGAGCAGCACGGACGATGCCGGTGCTGAGGGAGGTGGCGGCGATGGCCGGGGAGGAGACGATGGCGGGGGCGGCGAGGGCTGCGGGAGCGAGAACGCCGGCCCTAGCCACGGCGACGAGGGCGGCGAGAACGACGAGCTGCAAACAAAAGCTGGTTAGTGGTCCTACTGGACTCTTGGAGTCAGTAGTGGGTGGCACTTACCTTGAAGGCCATGGTGTTCGAGAGCTGACTGAGTTTGACCACGGAGTGTCACCCATTTATACCTAACCACCCTTTGGGAACTGGTTGGTGGGGCTAAACCAGATCAAGGTCAGTGCCGCCGTTCTCCTGTTTCTCAACCGCAATCAGTCGCCAATAGAATGAATTGTATTTTATTTATTAAATATAACTTTTACCTGTGATATGTCCTCGAATGTCAATGTTCCATTTTAACCTTTTTACATCTTCACAGACATTTCGGTTTTTCTGGTGAGCTCTATCATTTTTTTTCTGAATCCATTACTTCTGCAAATAATCTTCATTGAATGCATGGGATTTCTGTTTTTCGGCCTGAATTCTTTCAATCGAGTTAATTAATTAATTAGGTCAATATGAAATAACGAAAGATAAATTTTATAGAGTCATTGTTATTAAAATCAAGGTAATAATTTTTGTATTTTAGATGGGCTTTTTCAGGATTTCCTAGGCAAATAAAAATTCTACATGAGCTCTCAAATTTTAAATCCTTTAAGTGTCATGCCATTGTGGGTGAAAGCCACAAACAAATTTAGCGTGTTATATTAGAAAATATTTTCTAGATACACGCATACTGTTTGTGGCAGTCTGAGTGCAGTCAGTAACTAACATGTCGATAGTTTCCATCAGCAAAAAACGTAATGCAACAATTGGTAGAACTGACTTTGAAGAAGAATGTTCTCATATTTCTCCGGGAGACTGAGGAGACTCCAAGTTAATGAGGAACACACTCACTAAATTTATGTATATACAACTAGTAGTGGTTTTTTTTGTTACAAAAGGAATGAAGGAGTGAACATGAAACATATCCAACTAATATTTAAGTGAAAGTAAACTTTTATATTCGTAAATCTGCCTAATGCAGTGTAACCCACGAAATTTTTCCTTTTGTTGGGAGTGGAGTGGATGGTCAATGGCCAATGCTCCCCACAATGGAAAGTCTAAAAAAAAGAAAACTAACAATTAATCATCATTATCATCATATTTAAAATATAGTTATGCCTATAGATGGCAAAGAATATGCTTACCATAAAAACTGAATGAAAACTATTAGACAGCTGCTTTGTATTGTACATAAAAATATTTTAATAATGATGGAATAATAAAATAAAAGGCAATTTTCAGGAATCAAGTAGTAGCTCTCTTTACTCTTGTAGTTGGGATCATAAGTTTGTCACTAAATGAATAATTATTTTATTCTAAATCCAACTGTGGGAGAATCTAATATAAATTATTATCTGTAATTGTGATTGCAAGCACAGGCGATTAGGTTTAGAGTTATTTTAGATTCGTCAATCCTCAATTTCATTAAAAATAAACTACATAATAACGATTGACGTAGATACTGGTATTTTACAAAAGTTTTCGATGGCTTCCTTCGGAATAGCTCCAAAACAATCTCAGGATGTCCCAAAATTTTTGAGCTGGCGAGCAAGAACTTCAGTAACAATAGAACATCTGGATAGGCGAGGCGACCGAGTTTCTGATGCAATATCGTAATACGTTACATCGTCTTGTGTGTCATGGACCTTAAGGAGGTGAACGAGTTCATAATGCAGAAACGTGTCGTGCAGAAACAAAGCAAATTTGTGCAATAAATGTTTAAAAGTCCCTCCGACCTTCCTAAATAATGGAAAATGGCCGATATTCAACAAATAAAAATGTGTAAATCTAAGAATTGCAAGAATATGAACTATTAGTAGTGAAAGAAACGTCGAAAACAGTCTAAAATGTAGATAAATTGGTTGGAAACGTCAATAGTTATTCATGTGAATTAATTACTATAATCAAGCTAGACAAGATGGCAGTTGCGAATGATACTAATATTTCTAAATAATTCCAAAATTAACTATAGCTTAATAACGATTATATAAATAAGATTTCCTTAAAACAATTTTTTTCTCTCATCAATATGAACATTCACAAAAACACTGTGAGGAATATTTTAGCTTTATTGCTCAACTCTTTTAAAGAATTAAATTCGTTTTAATGTGCCAAATTGCTTTTACAGCTCTATGAACAAAATAATTTCAGATTTCTGAACATTATTTTATCATAATCGAAATCAGTACTTAAAAAGTTAAAAAAAAACATTAACTTGATTTTAGTAAGTAAATTCTGTATAGATAACGTTAAAAATAACATTCGGAGTTTATTTAAATAGTGAGTCGCTAAACTTTAGGTTTCTCGTAAGCCAATGAATTTTTCAACATAATAAAACTTAACTGCATTCGATCGGTATCTATTTTGTAGGGAACATCTCTAAGTTAGGTTTTGGTTGACTCGTTTATCAAAACTGAGTCAAATACTTAGTTTGTTAGGAAATTAATAAGTTTTGCATCGGAAGTATGTTAGAATTGAAATATCAAGAACTAAAATTATGCCTATAGTATGCAATGTTAACTTGTCAGGGTGAATTTGGAAAAAAAGAGTGAAAATGTAGACTAAACACGCAATGGATCCAATATTGATCCTTGTGATACGCCACAGGTTTTCAACTCGAAATACCGGAAATAAATATTTTTCTCATATTTTTTATGTCAATAACATAAAAGCAGTTTGTGTCATAACGTAGGAATATAATTTGTTTCATAATAGATACATGGCTGACTAAATCGAAAACTTTTCAGAGATTTAGTAAAAGTTTCTCGGGCTTCCAGCCGGGTAAACTCGTCGATAGCATAACTGGAAGCCCGAGAAACTTTTACTAACTTTCTACACCGGGAAAACCTTCGTTCTACAATTTTCAGAGATTAACTTTTCATCGTGTTCTATTTAATTTTATGTTTAACGTGTACTTTAATTATCATATTATAATTTTTCGCAGATTCAAACATTTCGGCAGGGATAATCTCTTTTAATATTTTGTAAAATAACGTTAAATCTCGAAGACTGATTCTTACTTGAAAAAAGTATTTTCTTTTTCAATTAAGTAGGGTTTGGGAATAATCCAATGGAGAGAATTACGTATATGTCCGAATTTTTCATGAGCGAGTACGTTTATTTCTTATTAGGCGTATACTTGTTGCTTTTATTGCCTTACCACATTAAAGAAGTCGTTTTAAGAGTCCTTGGACGTTGCAATTATATTTTCCATTTAGTAATTTATTTCTAGGTTGCAAATATTTCAATTATGTGTGTTCTGAAGCTGAGCAGCATTCAACTCCTTTTGTGTTATTGAACTAGAGCACTTCTTATGAAAAATAAGGTATTTATCTAAGAGTTGCGGTATTAATGTGATCGAGACACGCCTACGGTGCACAATTATATTACAAGAGATAAGAATTCCTTGCAAGAGTTAAGCAAAAAAAATCTGTTTTACACCTTGAAATGGTCAAAAATAGTCGAATACGCTCGGTGTATTACTTGTTGCATTCATAAAGGGGCACTCATTTTTTTGTGACTAGGAATCAACATATTACAATTTTCAAAAATCTACTACATTGAATCGAACTTAATTCATCCAATGTACAATTTTGGTCATCAATTCCTTCCATTAAATAAATAAATGTACGGTACGCTGTTTGAGATAAGGTATGATTTATTCTTGCTTAGACGTTGTAACAATAAATCTGCTACAGGGTAAATGTAATTGTACTTAAATAATTCATTTAAGATATAAGAATTTTTGTTACAAAGTAACTCGTTGGAGACCATTAATATTGTATTAAACTGCTTTTAACTATAATGAATCGTCAGTATGAATGCTATTTGTATGTCTAGTTAAAGAACAAATACCGTAAAAATACGAGAAACGAATGTAAAAAGTGAGTTCATCTAAGATACGTATTATAGAGAATGTCACTCAAATTATACAGTAAAAATGTCTGTTCCAGATTTTCACGCTTTTGAATCCCGGCTTGTACACATTACATGCGCTACGCAAGGTGATTTAATATTAAGTCTATATTTCGTAGAAATACTTAACACTGGGCGTCTACCTTTCTGTACAAATTCATTTAATCCGATAAGCAGCAGATAAAATAATCTATAAATCGACAAATTTGAATTTCCTTTAGCTCTTTATAGCATTGGTGTCTTCCTTTCCCAACCAACAAATCATCCATATATCGACCTGGATTACGGCCTGAATTCTTTTTAAAGTGGCTAGAGGACAATTAATTGATAACTAACGGGTTCAACATGCACTATTTTGAATTTCATTTATTCGAAGCTGAACGACATTTACTAAAAGACGTCGATAACCAATTTCTGGTTGGCTTTCATAGTTTCGGTGCAGAAAGGAGGATTTGTTTCCAACAGGGGCGGTGATCTACAATTACATGATTTAGGAAGCAAGGAAGTCTTCTGAAACTAATCAAAATTTATCGTTTCTTAAATTGATTTATTCTGTAATAAATTACGTGTTACATTTGTTTTTAGTGGATGAGGCCAACAGCAGGGGCGGCAAGACCCAGACCAAGACCAGGGGCTCCAACGATACCACGGGCCAGACCCAGTCCAAGACCATGGGCGGCGATAGCTGGGGCTCCAACAATACCGCCGGTCAGACCCAGTCCAAGAGCGGGGGCTCCAACAATGCCGCGGCCCAGACCAAGTCCAAGAGCGGGAGCTCCGACAATGCCGTTGGCGAGACCGACTCCAAGAGCGGGGGCGGCGATGGCGGGGGCTCCAACAATGCCGCGGCCCAGACCAAGTCCAAGAGCGGGAGCTCCGACAATGCCGTTGGTGAGACCGACTCCAAGAGCGGGGGCTCCAACAATGCCGCGGCCCAGACCCAGTCCAAGAGCGGGGGCTCCGACAATGCCGTTGGTGAGACCGACTCCAAGAGCGGGGGCGGCGACGGCCAGGGGAGCAGCACGGACGATGCCGGTGCTGAGGGAGGTGGCGGCGATGGCCGGGGAGGAGACGATGGCGGGGGCGGCGAGAGCTGCGGGGGCGAGAACGCCGGCCCTAGCCACGGCGACGAGGGCGGCGAGAACGACGAGCTGCAAACAAAAGCTGGTTAGTGGTCCAGTCTGGACTCTTGGTGGCAGTAGTGGGTGGCACTTACCTTGAAGGCCATGGTGTTCGAGAGCTGACTGAGTTTGACCACGGAGTATCACCCATTTATACCTATGTCAGCCGACAGAACCGGAGAAGTGGGGTTGGAATGAGGCCACTTTTAATCCTTTCGAGGTTACACTTTAAACTTGGAGGACAATTACCTTAGCTCTACCTAACGAACTGATACTCATAACTAGGGGAAAATTGCAATAAATAATTTAATAGTATTATCTATTTTTTTCCGTCATCCAGAATTCACACTTGGTCGTCTATCGCATAATTTAATTATAACTAAATCTCCTTACTGACTACTGAGTTTCATAGTCAGGCAATCACTTAAACAGATTTTATTTATTAATTTATTCTTATTTATTAACTGATCTGATTTATTATATTGTTTTATTTACCATGATGCATTTTGTCATTAGAATTTTACATTTCTCTAACATGAAATGTTGATGTTTATATATTATATTGGCTTATTAATGCATTCTCTAAATAAATTATTATGTATTATAATTTGAGTAATACATTATCTCATCGATATATATTTTTTCTATTTATTTATCTCACGTGTGATTAATATTCGTTATTATTTACGTGTACGGGCGTGTATTATTTGCTCTATTTCTTTGAGTTGCTTGTTCAATGATTCTGTCGCAGGAATTCGGATTGATCTGAGTAGATACACTTTCAATGGTGTGGGAAATATCACGCCAACTGAAGAGCCTCCTCCGGAAAGAATGTTTCTTGTATTTCTGGAAATCTTAAGTTTCTTATTCTCTCCTCCCTCTGTTATCAGTCTATGTTTCACACTATCTATCGTAATGTTTCTTTTCACCTATGATTCATATTCTGTTCTGCTTCTTAGATTTCACTGCTGGATGATCCCATTCAAGGTAGCGACAAGTTCCCTCTCAGTTATTTACATTCGTCAGGATACTAGAAATGAAAAGTTTCAGGTGAAAGTGTCATGTTATAATCAATGATTTGTTGATGTAATTGAGATAGGCTATACGAATAAATAAGCTACAATAATATTAGCTTCTGAAGTAGCACATAACCAAGAATATAGGAGGTAATTTAATTAATTAATAAGCAATAACAGTCCTCATATTTAGACAAATGTTTTATTTCTTTTCTGCTAGTCAATTTATAAAACAGAAGCTTTCAATTCTTTAGTCATATTCACCGGAAAATATGGCTATTAAGCCAATCAACTCATACAATACAGGTTATTTTTATAACTATTGTAATTGGAGAAAATATTAGCCTTAGCACCAAAAATGTATTCCATTCAAGGATTTGGAAGGAGTCAGAAATTGTAATTCAATGATAATATAGATGCACTTTTTTGGGCGTAAGTGACGTGGCTATAATAATTCCTCTTCACTTTCAAAGTTCTCGGGTATTTATTCACAAACTGTATATATATTCGCAATTATTTCACTTGTACTTGACATTATATCTGTTTCCGTACAGAACGAGACCTGACTGTCCCAGATTCGTCAACGCGTTCTACGGTTACAGTGCATCGACGTGGACTGATTGTGGAAGTTGGCAACCACAAAGCGCGTCACCCACAGTGAGCGCCTGTTAAAATATCGTGTGAAACGTACAGTGGGGGAATTTAACTACCTAATGGTATCATATTGTAGAAAACTTATCGTTTTCCAAGAAACAGGTTAAAAACAAAAAGAAATTTCCGTAATGTGAACCTTTCTTGCACGCTGGGCCGCTGTCCAAGACGTTGTAGTGTCAAAACTTTCATTAAAACCAACCACAAAATATGAGTAAAATGAAAGCATCGAAAATAGAGAAAGAGTGAAAGCAAATTCCATTTTGTATGTGGAATAGGTGAGAGGAGTCCTTGATAAATACTGACGATTGGCTAACGTAACGTTGAGATGAAGTTGCATCAGCGAAAGTCTATAAAGACTACTCCGCTTACACCAGGTCCAGTAGATCGTTACCTGCAAAGTATGAAGTTACTCGTCTCATTTTCAGTACACGGTAATAGCCTTGTAAACACGCTGCAGTCCTTGAATTGAAAGGAACTTGGGGATAATATCCAAACTTAGGTTCATCTTCAACTATTGTGGTTTTAGGTTAAAGTGGAATGGAACTAATTTAGTGTCGTATGTATTGCGGAATTTTGAACAATACTTTTTGTTCGTGTTTTCGATTGCCATCAAACTTAATGAAGAATCTAAGTTCGGGGTGAAGTAGAATATTATTATGAGGAATGTCGCCGAATCAACCACGCTTAGGAAAAGGAATATCTCTGTATTATCGCGGATGAGGGAATTACAAGTGAGCTGGAACTTATCTGAGGAAAAAGCGCTACTTGAATTCGTATGTATCGCCTCTCTACATCTTTTATTTCAAATTATGGAGAACAATGTGCATAATGTAAATTAAAATCATGGTATTTTCTATAGATTTTTTATTTGTAGTTTCTCTTTTAACTCTAGTGACAGTTTGTCTTCCAATTGTTTTCCCATATTGGCAAAGAGTTATATATGATACAGCATAACTATAAGAATTTGACATCAATCTCGGTCGCTTATACGTTATTTTATTGTCCCTAAAGTGTGCTTGCCTTCCATGCCGTAAGGAGGTGAACTCATTGACCCTGAAAAAGTTTCATTCGACGAATATATCGGCCGTTTTAACACGACGGAAAATTTCGGTACTGTGGGTTAAATAAAAAGTGTTTATTTGATGCAAACATCGAGCTGGATACATTGTTAGAACATTTCTACCCCCACCCAGCGAGTTGTTCAGGTTGTCATAATGAAACTCAGCGACATCCATAACCCCGAATTGACTCGAATCTCGGTTATTTTTGCGTTAATTTACGAAATACCCCTCCACCCACCCCTAAGCGTGCTCCCCTTCCACTCCGAAAGAGGTTGAAATTTTATACTCAAACAAAATCGGTAGAAATACTATCAATCTAAACCCTGAAAAATATTTATTCAACGCAAATATCGGCATGTTTCAAAATTTCTACCCCATGCTGGGGGTTAAATGGCACTTTGAATGTTATAATTAATCTCAGCGACATCCATAACCATGGATATGACTTCAATATCGGTTGTATTCGCGTTATTTTCTGGTAACGTATTTCCACTCTCACCCCTAAGGGTGCTTCTTTCCGAGGCTATAACGGGTTGAAATAATACACAGATATCATCGGTAGAAACTCTATCAGTCTTTTTGACCACTAGAAATATTTATTCGCCTTAAATATCGGCCGTTATACAAAAACACTGTTTTATTTATCAGATTCTGGACGTCTTGAACCTGACTAACGGATCGGCACGATTTTACTGTCACATTATAAAATTACGTCAAATACGATAAACGGTTGCTTGTATTTCCCATTTTAATTATCTTCCGTGATTTCTGTGGGATCGTGTTATGCGGTGATTCCGCATATATGTATATATGTATATAATTATTGAAGACCATTTATAAAAATAGGTACAATTTTATCTATAAATACGATATAACTATATTAATAAAAATATTACATAGAAATGTATGTCAATTTGTACAATAATGTTAACTACGTACGAAAGACCTTGTCAACTTTGGACAGATATACCAAAGGAAAGGAATCCAGACACAACTTATATTCTGAGTATGTCTTCTAATGTCAGTGGGTATTTTGTATTGAAATTTTCTAATGATTTTAAATTTACTTGAAAGCGGTTCCACGAAACAAGTGGTTTAAGGTTCAAATTAGGTATTGAAATCACAAAAATTATTCATTTCATGAAAACTTTGAGAGTCTCTCTATTACTGATTCCCGACTCCAGTTTACTCTTAAAATTTAAATAAAAATGTATTTCCTGGATTTGGATCATTTCAAGTAGTAAAGAACGTGAAGGTAGTCAGAAAATAAGGCCATTCTTCAATCCACACAGAGACAGAAAAATACCTTAGACAACCAATCTTTTCCTCCGCGGAACCCTGACAACCCGGTTATTACGTTTCCACCACGCTCCCGCCCTAATTCACGATGTAAATCATCAAAAAAATCGTACAGTCAGGTCCTGAAGTCTGTCCCTGTATGCCATAACATAACTATTTATTCCCCATCCTTTAGAACTTCAGAGCTTTCGGTTCGAAACGTTTGTTCAATTTTCCTCTGATCCTTTCCTTTTTAGAAATTACATTTTAAATATCTAGTTTTTCTGTGAAACAACGAGAATCTAAAGAAATACCTTTCTACAAAATGAATCAGGTTGGTACTAGTACGACTGTATTCAATAATTTATTTATAAAAAAAATTATACCTGACAATCACGTAGAATCGTAAAAAATAGTAAGAGCTTGAAGTGACACCTGATAATGACGGCGACACGCCGCTGTTTTAAATGGAAGTAATTGAATTAAAACAATATAATAAAATGAAAAACCTCAATACACGAACATCATTGATAAAAAGATTGAAATTTGTCTTTTGATTTATTTATCCTGATTATGATTACCCTACAATTAAATTTCAATTTAATGATCAAAAGAATTACTTAATAGAATTATTTTTTAGGTTTTACGATTCGATGCCACGAGAGACTGAGTAGTAATTAAGTTACTGCCGTAAAACTGCATCGTCCGCAACATCGCGATATAAATTCACTCGAAAATAAATTTCTAACAAATTAATATTTAAGAACTATGTTGGACCCACGATCCATACATCCACCTATTTTCACCTTTGGATCCACTCGTGCCTTGTACTTACAATAGCTTATAGATTTATGGCCTTACAATCATAAAAAATAATATAATAACAAGTAAAAATGATACTTGAAATCATTTGTATAATATAATCTATACTGTATAGATATTAACCGTCAAATCCTAATGTAAAAACTTATTATTTCGACATTTTGTGATTGGCGAACATCTTAAAATAAGTTGGCATTTTGGAACACTGCCTCATGTAAAGAGAGTATATAACTATTGAGGTTATTTTGATGTTTATGGAAAGAAGGAACGTGTGCACGTGATCTTTTAGCAGCGGACAGTTGTTATTTCTGG
This sequence comes from Zhengitettix transpicula, assembly GCA_037074705.1. NCBI lineage: Eukaryota > Metazoa > Arthropoda > Insecta > Orthoptera > Tetrigidae > Zhengitettix > Zhengitettix transpicula. The sequence goes on along the minus strand of CM073595.1, from coordinate 57,015,504 downwards.
ATCTTTAACTTGACCTATAGCGGCTGATGTAACTCGTGTCCAGTGTTACACGATTTTTGCCCTATAAAAGCGGTATGGAGCTCTGTTCCAAATCAGTTGCTTTCTCGTTGTCGTGCCTAATGCAAGGTCCTGTCGAAATACTTCCCGTTTTCAATTCACCCTCAAAATAGAAAAAAATATGTCCACTACCAAGATATAAAGATACAATCATAATACAATAAAATATTTGGAAATAATTCTGAGATCAAAATAATTTTTAAATGATTATTCTTTATTGCATAGATAGAAATAGTGGACTATGCAATATATGTAAGTGCAAATGTTACACGCCACAGCTACTCACGATGTGTGTGTTTGCGCAAGATATTGAACCTTGTAGAATAAAAACGGCTGAAAAATATTTATTAGGCCAGCCACAATCAAAGGAAATTCCTACAAATAACTAAAAGGAATAATTAATTCAAACCAGTTAACTTAGTTTTAGTCTACCTCAAACTTAATCTACACTGAAAAAAGCCGAAATTTACATGGATGAAAAAAATTGAATACTTTTCATACCTGAAATATATTAACTTTATTTTTAAAATCTGGTTTCGTAAAAAAGACTAACATTTACGTCAATACGAAAATCAATCTTTCTGGCTGTGTAGATCTAAATGTATTTTAAAAGTTATATTTAAATGACTTTTTTTAAAAAAGTGAAAAAAAAATCAGTCTACTAAGTCAAAAATTTATAATGAATAAAAACTTATAATAGAAAATATATTAAAACAGAGAAGACGTTTCATCTCTAATTTTTGGAACCTCTTCAGGTGTTGCAAAATTGAATTAAATTAAATAATTTCAAATTCGTAGCAATTAATTACATGCAATGTAGACGGATCTAAATTTCTAAGCAGCGATTTGCACACACGTCACTGCTAAAAAATGTACTGTAGTCTATGTGGAACTACTCACAGATATTTTGAAAATTATTTCTCTGCATGTTCAGCCATGGAAATATTAAAACTTGCTTACCGTTTTAAAACATGATATAGTTACATAACAAACCATGTTTTATTAATAATTTAAATTAAATTAACATAAAAATATAAGATAACCTTAATAGGAAAAGAAATAAAAACAAGGCAGAAAGATGAAGAGGAATAAAAAATAGTGGCGTTTGAGGAAGGAAGAAGAATTTAGCATTAGGAACTGGAAACCGCAGAAGATGTCATGCCGTGCGGCAAACGGACTTAAAATTTGACTTACAGACTACCGAGAATATTAAAATATATATACACCGACGTTCTCTCAATTCCTTAAATTAATTGAAAAGTAAGACCGTTGTGAACGGTAATTCATTAGTTTTGTGTATTTGTATTGATCCTTGATGAATAGTGCATAGGAAAAGATTTTTATAAAACATCGCATTGCTTTCAACAGCTCATTTTATTTCGTTCAAATAAGTTACAGATGCATTAGTGGACGAGTCCCAGAGCTGGGGCTCCGACGATACCTCCAGCCAAGCCGAGTCCCAGAGCGGGGGCGGCAAGAGCAGGAGCGCCAATAATACCGCGGCTCACGCCGAGTCCCAGAGCGGGGGCGGCAAGAGCAGGAGCTCCAATAACGCCACCAGCCAGACCGAGACCCAGAGCGGGGGCGGCGATAGCAGGAGCTCCAATGATGCCACGGCTAACGCCGAGTCCCAGAGCGGGGGCGGCAAGAGCAGGGGCTCCAATAACGCCACCAGCCAGACCGAGACCCAGAGCGGGGGCGGCGATAGCAGGAGCTCCAATGATGCCACGGCTCACGCCGAGTCCCAGAGCGGGGGCTCCAATAACGCCACCAGACAGACCGAGACCCAGAGCGGGGGCGGCGAGTGCAGGAGCTCCAATGATGCCGCGGCTCAGACCGAGACCCAGAGCGGGGGCGCCGACGATTCCGCTGGTGAGGCCGAGACCCAGGCCGGGGGCGGCGAGGGCGGCAGGGGCGAGAACGCCGGCCCTAGCCACGGCGATGAGGGCGGCGAGAACGATGAGCTGCAATGAAAGGCAAGTTAGTGATCCGGCCTGCAATCCTGGCAGTGGCTCTGGGCGACGCTTACCTTGAAAGCCATGGTGATCGTGAGTGGAGTGTGGCTGAGTACGACGTGTCGCCCATTTATACTTCATCGGTGCAGCCAGATCAGAAGGGTGGGGCTCGAATGAGGTCATGCTGTCTTTTCCACATGGACAAGCCTAACAGCACAATTTTTTCACACATTGTTTCCTGAATTATCGATTGAACCTTCAAGAAAATGCATATGCCCCATTTTGTACACACACAAAAAAAATTAAAAAAAAATTTAAAAGCTAACACACTGACCTGTGCAGACTGTAATGATATGAAAAGCTTATTATTATTTTACAGATACTAATAATGTGTGAACAAACCTATGAATGGCCCTTCATCAATTTTATTTTCTTGTATTGAATCAGTTCCAGAAAAGAGTTAAAATCGTTAAATTTTCCCTGTACATCACTGTTATATTTAAAAATGGACACTCAGACTTAATTATGCTCACTTTTAATGTTTCATCGTTCGCGTAGAAAGTAATTTGCAAATAGTGTTACAAGTTACAACGTGTAAATCAGAACAAAGAAATACAAACTTTGAAGTGTTTTAACTTTTTTCGTACGTTTCCCAACACGCTGGAACAACATAGTCACGTTACTTTGATTCCATTTTGCAATTAAATATATTATTTTAGAGTAATTTTAAGGTTTTTATTTGTATTTTATTACATGTGGAGAATCTCTGTAGATCATCTTAATGTTTGGTCCTGAAAATAACAGTCTTCCTTGACTGAGCCCAATGTATGTTTTTCTTACTTGTTCAATTACTCCTCGCCTTATCATTTTGTTGCCATTCCAAACTTCTGTCCCGTTCCTCTCTCCATTTATATCTATAGTACAAGATTTCATCCTCAAATTGTGAGAAACCGATAATACAAAGGCCGAATAACAATAATGTCATTGTAATAAGACTTAAAATTTAAGAAATAATGCGTGATCTGAAATCCAAATAGATGACGATTAAGGGTTTCCATTTGCACAAATTACCGATCAGACGATTTTGACGAAAAACTATTTATTGTGGCGAAAATAGACGATTATCTGCAGGAAATTTTGCGGCCAATGAGTCACTCGTAGTCCCTAGACAGAGAAGGAAAATATATACGTGTGGGTCTTTACTCGAAAGTAGCAAGGACATGTCGGCCGACAGGTTTCGAACAGCGCGAGACCTTCGCAGAACATAATTTTCTCCAATCTAAGATTCGACGGAAGGACGTGTGTGGTGACAAAGACGAAGTCATATTCTGGAATACGGAAACAGGTTTCCCCCGTCAGTTTCCTACACTTTGCTTAACTTTTAAAAGTAATTTATTTCCTGGCCGAAAATGAATTTAATTTGAAGGTTACTAAACCTAACTGAGTTATGAACGGAAAAGTTTCGGCTTCACCTGATCCTAACATGTGTCCGTCACTCGGGAATCTTAGTTACAGATTCTCGTGTCTCCTCCGAGCTAAACTTCCTTATTTTCTGCAGACGAACAGGTTGTTCAAAATACCGGTAAAATCATTCATAGCTTTCCAATTATTCCCACAAGAAATTATTCTTTCCTTCTTGCATGCATTACTAAATCAAAGTTACCTAACATTTATAGTTAACATATTTCTCTGAATCAATAGATCAGATATTATCTCGGAAATTTCAAAATCAAGACCTAGTGCTCCCAAGTATAATAACATTTTGCAGAACTTTTTCCCTGTCTAGTATAAACTGCCCTTTCTCGGTGGAAGAATTCCTAAAATGATCGGAATATTTTTAATATTTAATTGGAAACGCGTCTTGCTGTCTCCTACACCTATGTGGCGAAGGCAGAATGTATGCAAGTCCAAAATTCAAGAAAGGAAAAAGATAATACGAACTTGTTTTAATGTAAACCAATATTTCATATGATTTATTTGCAGGTAAGTAAGAAGATTTATTGCGTAAAGGACTAATGGTAAATTAAACGGAATTTAACAGAATTGTAGATGTGGAGCCACAGAGACGTTAAAAAGATAGCTTACGTTAATGAAGGAGAATTACATTGGTCATTAATTAAGAAATCTGGCAGAAGATTGTGATGCACGTGTACGCAAAAGAAAAGTTCACGGTACGAAATCTTGTTCAACGCGCAAGTGCAGTGCAGTTACTTGGTCAGAACCTTCAGGAATATTTGTCAGCTCAGGGCACATTCTCTTTGATATCCGTAAAGGAAAAAATGTGTGTTACCCTCATTCATTGCCGTTCTTACGAGATGAATGTTTTCAATAATAGGACCCAAAATCTATCACTCACAACGCTGTGACAGGATAAATATTTTTAGTTTTCAGCTGCTAGTCGCTTCGGTCAACGCGTTGAATCTCGTCAGATTTTCTCTATATTTTTTTTTCAATTTCATTATATATGTATTGGTCTGTTACAATAACATTCCAACATTTCTCATTTTTCCTGGCTTATTACTTGTTGATAATGTTTCGTTTATTTTTTTGTTTCTGGAAAACCGGATAACAATATTCGAAACGGTATGGGTTTGTTTACTTTCATGGGAGTCCTATTTTTGTTTCATTTTCTGTGTGTATCTGTTACAGTTTCAATCTGTCCACTTATAACGTACTGCTCAATCTGAAAGTTTTCAGTTTTATATCGCGTATAAAACTACGAATAACCACGTCTTCCTAATATCCAGAATGTAATGTGAGCAGTCTGGCAGTAGTCTTCACCTAGGAATGTATACAGCATAGAAATAAAAATTCATCCATGTAGCATTGAACATATAGAAATATCGTCACCATTGCTAATATCAGTTTGGCCTGTTTCATTTTTGTTCAGTTTCGCAACGTTTTAACCAGGTCGATCTATTGCCACTGGAAGGACACACTTTTGCGATAATTCATTCTGGAGTTGTGAAAGAAGTTTAGCTTGAGTGTTTCTTTTTTTTTTTTGTCTGCAACCTTACGTGGAGTATACAAACGCAACAGAGAAAGGAATTGCATCAGAATTTTTATTGCTTCGGGATGCAATGCAAAATTGAGTTATTACTTGCAGTCTTAAAAAATGGTAGAAAGCTTGTATGTATGTATTCTTACCCCTTTCAAATCCCTTCCTATGCTATTAAAGGGGAGTTGCCACCCTCATGTAGCCTGTTACTCTTTAAACAATACGGAAATTTTCGGAAGCGAAATTACATAATAGAGGGAATTTATTCAAATGTGTGCATACGTAATTTTTAATACGTGATTAACTATATAAATTCTTATGTTACATTTTACATTTTTATTATAAATATACAAAATATCGTATTCATTGCCTCAAGTAAAATTTATACATCAGCAACTGTTATTGAACACAAAAATTGAATTTTTAATTAATCGTATTTGTTGGGAATAGAATCTACCCCACCCAAACTTAAAATACAATTAAATACACGTTTTGCGATATTAAATGATTAAATATTTATTTGTAATTTATTTCTTCTGGTTTAGTACATGAAGTTCAATCGATGAGGTTTAAAAATTTAAGTCGTAAGGATGAAACTATTTTTAATACATGCACAGGAAATTATAATCATTTTGAAAGTCTGATACATACACAGAAATCACCGGAAGAGTAAATATTTTAAATATAAGCGAGATACACGTTTGGCGACAATTGATTTCATTCTAACGACACAGATCTATCGCAGAACGGACGATACAGTTGCGAAACTCTCTTGTAAAATATTTCTTCGATGGCGCCATAAGATACTAAAATTATACAAAATCATAAACTATAAATGACATCCCTGGACTCGTTTAGATCACTTTCAATCGATTCTATAGAAGTGTGATCACAATCGCTACCATACGCAACTTCCAAGGATGCATCATCGGAATCTTCTTCATCGCATCCCTCAACTAAATAGCCAGGACTCCTGCTGAAACAAAAAATAAATTATTTACCATATATCATGAATTATCGTCGCAAGCGTTTGATATAAATTCAAAACCTTGTGACGAACGACAGTCAAGATATTTTGCTTCAGGATAATTTGACGACGTTAATGAAACAACAGTTTCGTGATAGATTCTCCGATATTTTACTGTAATGGAGGAAGGACTCATTAAGATAGTTACAGGGTACGGAAAAATTATTATATGGGACAGGAACAAAGAAGCGTTGCTTATGTATCGTGGTCTGTTCTTCTTGTAGAACTATTCAACAGTGGTTGAGTTTAACAAAAATATTACTTCGCCCTTATGAAAATGAAATCTTGAAAATTTGAGACTACGCGAACAAGAGGAAGCCAATTGTCTCGAGAAAATTAGGACGATTTTAACACGACGTATTTCTCGATGCTATAGCGACACTGGGTGAAGAGTTTTACTGTATAACAATTCAAAACGCAAGATATTATGACTATGTATTCTTACCCCTTTCAAATCCCTTCCTATGTTATTAAAGAGGAGTTGCCACCACGTGAATTACCCTCGTGTAGCCTGTTACTCTTTAAAAAAATACGGAAATTTTCGGAAGCTAAATTACATATTAAAGAGGGTATTTATTCAAATGTGTGGATACGAAACACTTAATACGTGATTAACTACCTAAATATTCTTACGTTACATTTTAAATTTTATTATAAATATACAAAAGATCGTATTCATAGGCTCAAGTAAAATTTATATATCAGCAACTGTTATTAAACAAAAAATTGAATTTTTAATTAATGTGTGACGAGAAACGCCCAAGACGAATGAATTCAGAGATTGTATTACTCCAACAGAGTGCGCACTACGACGTAGATATATTTAAGACTGACATAGAAATATACTACAGATTCCCAAAAACCCCAGCACCAGTCTTCATACACAGCCCAGTGCGACTTGTATTTTTTTTAAAAAAAAAAATCTGAATGAAGAACACAACCCTTTATCTGACTTACTAAACAGAATCCTGATAACGCAGAACAATTAAATTACAGACAAGGTGTAAACGAATAAAAATGTACCATACGTTAAAATTATAAATAATTTTTTTTCAAAACCATGTGAAAAAAAATTATGGAATGACTAGACGAGTTTTTTGTACAGTAACTATTTCACGTTAATTCGTATTATTCGAGCCTTCGTGACCACAACTTCTCCGAAGTATCAAACAAAATGTCGAATTAACGATAGCAGAGTTGCCGAAGCATCAGTTTCTGGACCTACAGCTATCTGAAGTTCACCTTTCGTAAACATATTTAAACTAGAAGGATATAATTAGTAATCTTCAGTCATGAAATAAGTTGCAAAATTTGTGTTATATTTAAATAAATTATTAAATAAAATTCCGTGAACTACTAGTCTCCATATTTATAAGAATCAGTGTAATAAGAATTTTACGACTGAATATTCCTTTTGGTATGTTTATTTAGCTTCACTCTATATTAAAGACTACTATTAAGACTACTATTTTTCTGAAGCAGTCTACACCCGCTCGTCTTCACCAATTTCAAACTATCAATTAATTACAACTACACAAAATTACTCAAAACTTTGATCTCGTCTTACTCCGATTTGTCATGTAGTTTTTGTAGGCAAACTATTTTACTCTTGTCGCCTGTTCTTGGTAAGCTTTCAATCATGGTAAACTTTCCTCTAGGTGTCCTGTCAAACTATTTTTGGAGTTTCGCTTGGCCTCCTTTTCACCATCCTGTGCGGCAAGCTGGCCCGCATTACATGCGCAGTTGCCAACTCTTCATCTCAACTCGGGATTTTAATACAAATTACAGTCCCCGGGGGAACGTACCAACACATGGCAACAATGATACATCAACAACTTTCCGGTCCTTCATTTTTTCTTCCAGGGAATTGTTCGTTTGCTAATTATTTGTTAAGAAAGGAAAGTAACTGATATCCTTCAGTGTCGCCTAATGTTTGTACTCGGGCATCGAATTTTTCTTAAGTTAAAACTAAATGAAACTACAGTAAAACTAACATCACAGAACCCTTTTACTTGATATTTGACTATCCAAAATAAAACCAAACACAGAGTAAACAACAAATAAAAATATTTTCTGCACAGCCAGTCGTTACTCCGCTGCTAAATTGTGATCTTACACTCGCCCTCCCAAAACTCCGAAGAAGAAAAACCTATAGTTTCTAACCCAAATACATTTGGAACAACGAAACTTACTTGGATCGTAAGTAGTGGTAAGGAAAGTTGGAAGAAGATGATGACGACGACGTCGTATATTCGACGACGCCTTCGGAGTCGCAGTCTGAGCACGTTTGGCGTCCACACGTGTGGCATCTGCTGTAGTCAGTTTCCGAGTCCGATGACTCTGTGGACAAAACAACAAGTGAGCTTGGATCATAGGATGCGAACCTGAGTCTAGCTACTACCTTCAGTTTTATTCGGCTTCCGCTTCGGCTTCTGAGGAGGTTTCTTCTTGGGCACTGCTCCCGTTTTCTCCGGACTATTCAACTTCTCATGCTGATCTGACTTGGACGGTTCTCCAATATTCTCTGGTTTATCAGACTTCAGCGACGATTTTGCAGTCTTCTTCGCTGACGTCTGATATTCCGGAGAATATTTATCAGCCATATCAATCTTTTTACTCAAGATTCCTGAAACTTCTAATGCAATCTATATATAAAATACACCAATTTTTTTCAGTCGTCAATTACATCTTTTAACCTTTATTTCATTATTAAAAGCCACATCTAACAGAAGCTTTCAATATTTATATCAGTCAACTACGAAACATAAAATCTTAAAATAATTGAAAAGAAAGAAAGAACATCCATATTAAATTTTTCAACTTAAAAATCCATTCATTGAAGAAAGTCAAGTGAAAACCAAAATTTGCTTGAACCAACTCACAATGCGTAAATGAATGATAAATAAAATGAGCGAGTATTATACTACAGGACTGGAGTATCTTCAGGTAAACAGGACTTATTAACTCGCAAGACAAAAAAAAGTTCCCCGATATTTCATATAAACGAGGTTTGTTATGGTTAAATTAAGTGGAGGTGAAAACGCAAAAAAGATCAAAGAAATTAAATTTCAGCTTAGTCAGAAAATGTCACCAAAACTGAGTCAGAATTTTGGCAAAAATTATGGAATGCAGAATTAGAAGTCATAATAACAGAATTAAAAAAAACGAAAGCTTGAAATAGAACTAAAAAAGACCATGAAATTACATGAAAACTGTCAAACGAAGAAATAGAAAAGTAGTGAAATTGTACGGGAAAATAGAAGATAAAAGCCAGGAAGGAGAGAAACGTGCTTGGTATATTCATAGTTACTTGTATCATTCTAATAAACAAATAGTTGATGTTTCGGTGTGTGTAAAACTATAAAACGGAATGACAACCAAGGTCTCGCACTGTATTTCAGAAATACCCTGGCGAATTTTGCACTTAATTCTGTGTGCAAATATGAGTATATATTGATTAAATAGGTAATATATTGAAATCGCGTCAGTGAAGGGATCAGATGAAACTTTTGCTATATATTTAACCTCATCGAAGCAACAAACAGTCAAAGCCATACATACTCTGTAAAAGGTAAACATGGGGATAACATTTTCTATTTTTCACAAATTAAATAAACTGTTCACGGTTATAAATCGTTCCACATCTTTGCAAAAGTTGTATTTCGTGCTCAATCGTACAATTTATCGTCATGATGCGTATGTCAATTCTGGGATTAAACAACGGTAAAATACGGGCTCAATGTTCCATCGCAGTAATCAGAATATCTGGGAAGTATCTTAGAAGAGCGTTCCCCGTTTCAAGTAATCAAAACTCGATACAACCATAAAATGCTCGCATTAAGCAACAAAATGTAAATCAAATTTAGTGCAGTCATTAACTATGAGACAGAAATCACGGATGAAAATATTACGTATTCTAGCAAAATTTGCGTTTAAAACTTAATCTCCGAACGAGTTAAGCAGAGAGAATTGGACAGTCCACGCTCACCTGAATCCAAACAGCGACTGACGCGGCTCACATCGCTCAACAACAAATTCAAAAACACTGCGCCACACAAACATTCAAAATGTACTCGTATCCGCTCCCACTTTTCGTTACCCTTGGCTTTAACTCAGTTTTAAAATTAAAATATAAAATATTTTATTACAATTTTTATGTTATCATCTTCTAAGAGATATATACTCGATAATGAAAATATTGCAGAAATAAGACGAGTGGTGAACGGGAAATAGAAATTGACCATCATCGACGAAAATAATAAATCAAGAAAAATAAATCGAACAGAAGAAATCCAAGTGACTTTGTCAAAAAAAAAAAAAAAGGATAAGAGACTTTCGCGAACCTTGGCTGACCTATCTATGTCCACCTCGAATATTATTTATTATAATTAAATAAAGAAAGGGAGCAAAGAAATGAAGTGGGAAAATATTCTTTTATAAATAGGTAAATAAAGGATTGGAATGATTTGTCTGAAAAAATATTGCAGCCATTGCCAACGAATGCCCAAAAGTTTTTTTTTTAAGATGAAAAGGTTGTGTTCTTAACTGATAATTTGGTTATATAATGTCTATGAGAATACTTCAATAAGTATTTCATTTGAGCACGACGCGTTGAGATAACAAACACATTGAAATAAAAAGTTCCACAAAGAAAAACTATGTACAATGAAATCACTGAATACAGAAGTTAAACTAATATCTGTTTAATTTTTTTCACAGTTCCCTTAAACAGTGTTACTTCACTAATACTCTCTCGTAATTTAAATTAAATTTTAAAAAATCTCTTATAAATTCAGTTGATCTTCTGAAAAATCTACACTCAAAATTATTGTTTATTGATGCAAGCCCCTAATGAGAAAATTTTCAATTATTTTCTTTTGAATTAGGTGAAACTATATTGATTATTAAATTTTACACTTCACATTTACTTCAGTAAATTATAGACTATTTTTATACAGTGAATGAATAAAATACCAATGTATTATTTAAAATTGTTCGTGATTCAAACGGAGCTTTACGAACTTTATGGCCATTCTCAAGTGCAATATACAACTATAGTACATATTCATGTTTCAATTTATATATTTAACATCTTCTAAATCTAAATAAGTTAATCGCAGGAGGTACATGTTACCCGTTCATTTGCTCATTAACAAAAATACTGCCGGTATCTTAAGATAGGCCAAAATATTTTCGGTACCTTAAAACCGCGATTAAAATGTTGATAACAACTTTGACAACTATTAGAAGAAATCTGGAGCATTTATTGGCAACAAGTTTTTCGTCATGTCAACATTACCCACACGCTATAGGTATGCCGTCCTTGGTGACAGTTGACAGAATTTGGTGTAATCTCGATTGAATACAAACTCGGTATTCTTCGTGTTACAAATTTTTCATATATAGACTGATAATTATTAAATAAATTATTTTACATGCTCTAGCATATGATTCTATTTCATTATCATATCTACTGAAGTTTTTTTCCCCTGGGTCTTTGAAATGTAGGTTTGAACGGGACATTAATCTTCTTCTTCTTATCTTCTTATAAATAAAGCAGAGTGTTTGTATGTATATATATTTGTATGTTCCTTATACAAATCTACGCCGGAGAAATAAATAAAATTAAACAAATAGTTTTTAATTTAATTAAAAAATAATAATTATTTAATTCGAAAATTACTAAATTAAGTACCACATTATTAATTTAATTTAGTGAATATTTGATATGTTATCGATTATTTATATATTTAAAATCATTCCTTCAATACTCTCAGCTAGACAGAAATAGAGAGACGACTTAAGCAAGGGCATGTTCCGATACATGTTTAATAGAGGAGCCTACTCCTATAGGGGCGGGGCATAGACTCGTGGAGTTGGACTCCTGCTACGACATGGCCGCGGTTTACAACATACAAACAATATGGCCGACATTATATGAATTTTTTTATTATGTTATCATTCATCTTCTCCTTGCTTTTTTGTTGCGTTTATTAGATAAAGAAATAAAAAATGAAAAGAAATAATTCTTTTTTGCAATTTATATTTGCAATGTGCCGTCTGAATATAAGAAGTTGCACTGGTATAATTATGAATGTAATTCCAGAAAAAATAAAAAAAAAGCGTACATGAACAATTAAATAATATTGTCATGGCATTATTCAGTCTCAAAAACACGGTATACGAAGAGGGGCACATGTGGAAAAACGTTAAATATTACCTGCAAAATATAATTAATAAATTTGTTCATAGAGTATAAATAAATTACACTAAAGCGGAGTTATTGTTACGAGAATATTTTCTTTTACACCTCTGTCAACATGCAACCCGCAAGGTACAAAACACGCAACATGTTGCGAAAACCGCAACTTTTCAGAAGTACGTGGTCATGCCATATAGTGCATTTTGCCGTAACCGTGGTCAATCAAATAACTAAATAGCACGAGCATCAGGATACCAAACGGGCTCAAGAAGTAGTGAACTTCTCCGCTACGTCACAACTGTCCCTTCTTCCTCATCGCGTAATAGTAAGAGGCGTTGCCGAGACAAAATGACGTCGTTGTTCTCTGTATTTTTCAGTGGGGGTAGAAATTTTCAAACAATGTAACCGACCGATAACACATTTAGGGATAGGGTTCGAGTTGCGTTACATAAAAATAACGAAAAAATCGGGGGTTATGGAGAAATGACATCTCGGGCAACGCCGGGCACCCAGCTAGTAATTGACTAAATATTAACCCTCGCTAGATACTGTTAATAATACAATTTTTGAAATATTGACTTCTTATATTAATTAACTTCGTTGAAAATTTCTTCTTGAGAATATCCTTTAGAATGGATACTGCGCTACCGATGCCGCGGGAAAATAAATACGCTTAAAGTTTAGTATTAAGAGATACAGTGAATGGTCTTCCAGCATTGCTTAAAATATTGCATCAAATCACTGAAAAATAAACGGTTTAAGAGTGCAAGTTAAGATAATTTCGTTAAATGGCATTATGGAAACGCGACGCAAATAATGAACTCTCTTGAATGAGCATTCCACCTCTGAACATGGTGGATCAGAAGTGGTCACCGTCCAAGAACAGCACTGCTAAACATGTTTTCACTTAAATAATATTATTGAAAATAATAAGATATATCGTTGAAACAATAAATTGCAATCGAGATACTGATGTAAATTAATTAATGGGACTGTCAAATTGTATTGAGGAGAAACTAGGGTTAGTACTATCGTTGTAATCAGTAAAAAACATACAGATATAGAATATAGAAGAAATAAGGTAAGTGGTTGAACTGTCTTAACGCATTACTTAACCGCTCCGAATTCATAGAACTAAATTTAGTCTTAAAATGTTTTAATTGTAATGAGATATAAAATTGTAAGGGTTTCTGTAATTGTACATTCTTGTAGTGATACGCTTGTTTTGCATAAGTTTTTTAGGCTAAAATAAATTCCCATTAAGGTTTTGAATTACACAACTGTTGAACGAATCGTGTTTCAAACGGATTCACATAACTAAACAAACTTGCGGCATTGCCATCGCGTCACAAAAAATGGAATAGACACTTCTACAGACTTAAAATTTATAGTAAATATAGGCCTAGCTATAGTTATGGTTAACGTCAAAACATACTGACGAATATTTTTCCCCCTGTTACACTGGGAAAGTTAATTATTTTATTTTAACAGTGGCAATCCTAACCCATGTCTTGCGTCATTGCGTTTTGACCTATCAAGTCATATCTTCCTTACAATATAAAGAGACAATCACCATGTCGCACGTAAGTATTTCCGTTTGTGTATATGCATGTTAAATTATATCTTGTAAAAGAAATTAAGATTCAAACGAACAAATTTATATGCCTTAATTTAGTGATATATAGTATCATATGTTTGGCGTAGAAGAAGTGGGGAGATTGTGTACAAAATGGCTAATGTTGATCGAGCTACAATAATGGAGAAGCAGACTTTAACGTAAGAGAATGGCCGAATTGAATGAAAAGGAAAGTAGAATGTAAATGTGCAACAGAACATATCGAATGCATCTAGCATTATAGAATAGTAGGATATTTTCCTTAATTTAATAATTTGTAATTGTGGTGCATTTCAAGGCTTGTCTTAGAATGGTTGTTAAGGGATAGTTCCTCCTGTGTCTGCGGTGTTTCGATCTCTTTCTCCTCATATTTGAGGAACAATCTTTCAAACGCTTGTCTGTATGCTAGCAAAGAAAGCATCAGTAATTATTTAAAAGATCGTGCATTGTTTACAGAGGACTACATACGTACATAACCAAGTTACTGTAATAGGACTCTGTTGATACATAATTAGCACGGATTCGATTTCATTTATACGTTTATAAAAGAAAATATAATTACCAATAAACATTCAAAAGTCGATTTTTTTTTTTTGCCTTCCGAATACGCTAATATATCAAAATTTGGGAAAATAGTGGACATCTACCATTAGCATTAAATTTGGAATATAAATGATTGGTATATATTAACAACTCTTCGTAGTGGATTTGGCTGTATTAGATTTAGCCCACGTAATTAATTAGTGTATTTCAATGTTAATGAAACTCTTAATGCAGTGATAACGAACTTATAACATCGCTGTGTATCTTAATTGTGCCAGATGTCACAAGAACAAAAGGAGGAGAAAGAAGACACAATGGCAAGCCATGGAGTACCCATGCTTGTACAATTGCAAATAAAGCCCAAGAAAATAAAAGGTATGTTCTAAATTGGTAATTTGACTGGGTCTTATTTTAGGTAATAATGCGATCCTTTTTCTACAGATAATCAACAAGTCACCGCTTTCTTCTATAGTTCTGAAGAAGACTTGACTACGAAATATTCTTCCGATGAAGACAGCGGTTTGACTTGGAAGTATAATCAGAAATGTTCCGAGAAAAAGTAAGTATCTTTCGTCCATCTCCAGTATGACAGAGGTCGCTCATAGATAGTTAGTGCTCTAATCGCGTTATATGAACGCTAAAACTCCGGTCAATTAATTTTCGTGAAAGCCATAAATCCTAGGTGAATAAAGAAACGCCAAATACTGAAATTAAGAACAAAAAATTATTCCTGTTCCATGAAGAAGTTTGCATAGTCTTGTCTTATGCAACAAGACAATACATGTTATTTTCGTTGATCGGCACGTTGCTAAATTAGTCTAAATGTATTTTATCATTAAAACCAGAGATTAAAATCAGAAATATTGAATGAATTATATGTGTATAGAAAAGTGGTTGAAAACTGATCTGGGTAACAAGATATATTAAATGTTCTTGCATAATAGTTCTCTATATGTGAAAGGATCATTATTGTTTAAGAGCACTGACATTAAAAGTCAAGTGCAAGTTTCATTTTCTGGTATGAAAAATGGCAATAATTCACAACTCAGGACAGATCTACGATGAAAAGTAAACATTCTTTACTTCAGCATATCAGCTAGTTAGCTCAATAACAACTATTTATGGCATAAATAGTTGCCATTTTACATATTATCCATCAATTATACATTGACCAGAAGCTTTCTAAATTACAAAAATGTCATGGTCGCCTGTAAGGAGGGTACAAGGTGATCATTATTACAACTATTAAAACAATAAGTTATATTCATTAATTAAAATAAAAATCTTTTATATTAGTGACTATTTAACAACACAGCATAAATCATATCACTGTGTTCAATATTTAAAAGTATTAATGTTTTAAATAATGTATGATTAATTTATTAAAGAAGTTTATTAATAATTTTAAATATTTACATGGTGATAGGATGTCCAAATATTATTATATTTCTCAGAAGTTATGTCCTTGGAAACTGCAAAATTATTTTGACTACCACTTTAACACAACGTCCCACATACCATTTTCATGAAGGCATCCAAATAATTTTTAGAAAAAAAAACTTATAATACATTATTTGATCCCATCAATTAAACACTGCTCATTGTGTAGCATTCAAAATGTACAGT
Source organism: Zhengitettix transpicula (assembly GCA_037074705.1). Classification (NCBI taxonomy): domain Eukaryota; kingdom Metazoa; phylum Arthropoda; class Insecta; order Orthoptera; family Tetrigidae; genus Zhengitettix; species Zhengitettix transpicula. Next base: position 56,999,481 of record CM073595.1, on the reverse strand, counting down.
ACGATCATATTTAAATTTACAAAATTCTTTTCTAATTGCTTCCCAATAATTTTCTTTTATTAAAATAAATTATATATTGAATTATTAGAAGTATTGAATGTTTTGCTGAATATGTTCCAAATTTTCCCTTGGTTTTACTAAAATCACTTTTAACATGTAAAATTATTTAATCATTGCAAATGGACTCAGTTTAGATATATTCTCATTTAAAAATTAAAATTTCTAAATATGTTTATACTCAATTTAATCATTCAGGATCCAAATCTTGATCAACTCATTCCATATCTGTAGTATAAGCTGAATGTTTGCCAAGCAAGATGTATTTAAATGATTTAAAGTTCTCCTTGTTATTTTTGTAAAAATTTGAGATTTGTTATAGATTATTAAGTATATATATATATATATATATATATATATATATATATATATTAATTGTTGAGCTTAAAATATGAATTGTTGAGTTATAAATTATTGCATTAAATTCCATGTCTTACCAGGTTGAATATTAATTTTTCAGGGACATTAAAACATTCATGCAATCTAGGAGCCTGGAAGAGCAGAATAAGATTTATAGATTCTTAAGCTTGCCACAAGATCAAAGGTAATAACATTCTTTAAAGTAGAAATAATGGAACTATTATTGTATCTACATTGTTACTATTATTTAACATAATACTTCAAAGGGTAAAATCATATATATCAGTGGCAGTGACAGTTGATCTGATTTAACAAGCGATATTTTTTTAATTATATTGGAATTATAAAAACACATGTTTATCATCTTTGATCAACATTGGCACTATGCCACATAAAACATTGGAATACTGAGTTGTCTCCAGTTGTTAAAACAGAATGTTCATAACTCAGTTTTTACAAAAGTGCAACTTGGCACCTATTTTGCAAATGACTGATGATATGATGCTGCATCCAGATGTCTTTATGAGGACCTTCAGTGTTTCAGAACTTATTAGAAAGCCCTCCACTAAGATTGCATTAGTTACTCATGTATGACCTAAACTCCATGGTGTATGACTAGCATCTTTTGAAGAATAGTGACATGTGTTCAGTGGTTTGTAGAATGCACAATGTGTTTGTATATGTGTCTTTATTGTGGCATACCATCATTAATTGATGAAATATTCTGTTCATAATTAGTGTTTGTAGGCTGCCAACAATAACTTTACTTAGTAAAAAGCCTGTAGTTATTAGAAGAGTTATGAATTCTTTTCTTTTCTTTGAATGTATAAGTACCCAGACCAACCCTCTATTGCTGAATACTACCAAAGGCCAGGTGGGAAGAATGAAATTGCTAATATATATGAGTGAATGTGTACAATCATAGCTATATCTCCCTAGATACAAATTTTGAAGCTTTTGAGCCTATCTGAAAAAGTACTGTTTTATGGCTCAGTAGAGTCTATAGTAAACAAGTAAATTATCACTTTACAAAGTACACTTTTTTAAAGTGTAAAATGTGAAGTGTTAAGTTGCACAAATACTGAAATATACTGACTTCATACTAAATAAATGTTCATTTTGCAGGTCTGCTGAAATTCATGACAATGTAGAGCTTCAACAAGAGCGCATCGATGCAGTTTTGAGATTATTTAATCCAGAACCTCAATGGTAATAGCCTTTTATTCCAGAGAAGGAACGGGGTATTATTTCTAAATTAAATACAGCCAAACATTTACTTTCCATGTTCACAGTTACAAATGTTGGCATATTTTAAAATGTAAAAACATAAAAAATAAATAGATACTAATTACATTATATATTTCATTACTAGAGATATTTATTGTTAACGTGACACATTACAATGCTTTGTTTACAAAATTCATATAAATTATTTATTAATGGTTTATATTTTTGGATTGGGTTTACTTATTTTCACTGGCTCATAATGCATTCACCGATTCATACACTGACATGTATACATTCTATACCCATAATTTATGCACAAGTCACTGCCACATACTCATGTCTATATATATACCTATTCATTTATATTTCAGATTTTTATTTGACCTTCCAATTAATACTCATATATTTTCTAAATATAAGCAAGGATATGCAGCACTAATTTCTAGTTAAACTGATATAGGTATGAGCTTATCTTACCGTGTCTTACATGTCAGTCAGCTACAGAATAAAAATAATATCAATTTTTAGCTTGTGATTATCCAAGGGGAAAAACATTTTCAACATGTGTCTGTTACATTACAGCCAAATTGCACTGACTTATCGCAAGCTTTTATTTTGGGGCAATTACACTTTTTTTGATCTTTCTTTTGGTTGCTGCTTCTTTTTCTGTAGCATGGTCCATACCCAGTTGGTCAGCCATATCATTCTTGTAAGTGTATGCTGTCTGACCCAACATAAATGCAAAGAACACTTTTAATTTGTTAGATTATTTAGCTCATCTCAAAATAGTTAAATGATTATGTCATAATTACATTTACTCATTGATGAGTCTATAGTAATTTTGCTATTAAAGTACACTGCAGCAGACTTCTGATTTCTAGTTGTTGCAAAGATTTAAGGGTAACAAATTTTCTGGCTTCATTGTTCCTGTAATAGATGCCTATTTTAACTAAACTTTTGGCAACATGTGCTCTGATTATATGTTAGCACTCATGAAGCTTCCACATTGTTGCCTAATTCCAGTACCATGGTCCTCAACACCAGGACATGACATCCAGTAGCATTCAGCTATTCTTTGACTTTTCTTATAGTTTTGTAAATGTTTTATTTTTGTTGTAATACCAAAGCTGTGTTCTATACCTGTAATTACATACAATGTTTCATATGACACAGTTCTGTTGAGCCACTTCAATGTTAATAAGTCAATTTTGTATTCTTATATGTTCCTGAAGAGCACAGTTGATGAGAACATTCTAGAAAGCCATTTCTAAAAATCTCCATTAGGTCTCACTTATTCCCTCAAATATTCAGAAGTCATGAAACACTGACCTTTCAGTTTAAGTTTTAGTGAGGGGAAGATGTAGTAATATATTGGCAACACATACCCTATTAAATTTGGTATATGTAATGTCAGGATAGAATTCAACAATATAATTAGTGTGTTGTCAGAGTGAGTCCATGTAGAGACTATAGTGTTCTAATGAGGCATGTTTTTGTGGGCTTATGTTATTTGATTAATGATTTCATTGGAGTTACATGTGCTCATGTATTAGGGATGATATGTTAAACTGGAAACAGAAAAATTGTGAAACTACTCATCACAGTGGCTGGTCAAAGAAATTAACTGAAGGAAATACATTACTTAAATACTACTGTACAAAGACATACTTTTAAACTATTACAAAGATGTTACATTGCATTTCAGTGACAGGGAGTGTTTTCATGAGAAGACAAAACACAATTCCTACCCCATAAATATCACATCGTCATGCACTTCCAACCATTGCCAGAAGTAGAGAATGGTCAGGAATTTCACAGACTTTGAAACCTATAATTACAATGTTTATGTTTGTTTATTAACTTGTAATTAATTGTTTTCTTTATTCTTAAAAATTTAAGCCGAAGATTTTACAATTGTGTTATATAAAACTAGTAAAAATATAACTTGGACACTTGAAACAGGTGGAAGGTCTATTGACTTTCCTGCCCTTATCTTCCTTGATGTTCTGAGGGGGTTTGTGTGGAAGTTGGGATGTAAAGTTTATTTGATATGTAGGGGAATGTTGGTGTAAGATGTTATTGAGGAAAGGCGATTGTACATGCTGAAGATAGCTGTTAAGAGATGCCTGTTTTAACCATTGTCAACATTACTGACACACTGACATTATCGGAAATATTTATAGAAATTCAGAATAAAGACGTTTGATAAAATAAACGATAAATTAAAAAAGTTTTATTAGTCCTCAAATAAAATAATGTCAAACAGGAGCTTTCGGTTTTTTCCTAAGCCATATTCATTTGTTATTTATGTAGAAAAGTCATGGAAATATTTATATATTTGCCATGCGCCCATGGCCGGGTTGACTGCTTCAGATGTGACTGACGGACACGGAATCGCCGTGTGAAAGGGGCCTAAGGAATCCGGTTAATTGGTATTCATAGAATTTTGCACAACAGTCACATTTACGAAACAGACATTGTTTATAATTGATTGCCAGATCGAACAATTACATTAAAAGGAGACAACTCTCACGCTTAAACAAAAACACCATTGAACAAATTTTATTATTCGCGCACGGTGCTGGTTACTGGCGTTAACAATTCGCAAAGTCTCGGTGTACAAAACAGTAAAGAAACTCTCCACAAAGTACACAAATAATGCAAAATCATGAATATCTACATAAGTGTTTGACAGTTCCGACTGCTTTACTGAAAAATGAGGGCTGGAAAAAATAGTTCTGTACGTAGACAGGTGCGATGGTCACTCGCCTGAAACCATATATATATATAGCGTAATGTCAACGTGTTAGTTCTGTACCAACGATTTGCAGCCACTGGATTTAGGATTAACAAAAATTTCAAGCTTCATTCGCGCAAGATACTGTTGTAACATGATATCTACTGCCTTGATATCGGAGGAAAAATCACTGAATGATAACAAATTGAAGGTAGAATAATAATAGTGCCGACCACCTGTAGTGTAGTTGTCAGCGTCACAGATGTCTCGGGTTCGAATCCCGGCGAGGGTATAGATGTGTGTGTGCGTTTCCATACCGAGAAACTCCTACAAATTGGAATTTAGAAAGTTGCTAATGACCTTAGCTGTTGATACGACTTTAAATAAAATGCAAAAAAAGTACTAGTATTACTATAATTTAATTAAATGCGTAACGTGAACTTTATAAAAAAATGAATGTGCTTAGTATACCACATATCAGAAACTTGTATAGGAAACTATTATTTATCTCATAATTGATTAGTATTTAAATAATGTCTCCGGTAATTATGATTTGAAATTTGATGACAGAGTCTGCAATGTATTTAATATTGTTAGTGTTGGTCGTGTGTTCTATCGTCTGGTAACATTAATCAATTATTAAATCCACTAATTTATCTCGACTTTTGCATTGAAACTTTTACTAATTAGCTATTTTTTCTTTAATTATTGTTTTATTGCCGCTCGTTATAGACACCAAATGTAAAGATACTCTATTTATATATTTTATTTAATATTATAAGCATTTTATACAAGTTAATACAAACATTTATGACGGTCTTTCTGAGCATTGTTTCCCAGGGTCTTTGTGAGCCACAAATAATAATAATAAAACAATTTAACTCGATTTGGCAGTACTTCAAAATTATGCAATTGTCACAAATCTGAAACACGAACATTTTACGAAAGCGTACTGATATGGGGCAATGCAGTTTCTCCGTCAATTAGGTCCATTTTGCAACTCGATTGTTATCACTCGAGAACTTTCTAAAAGAACAAGATTCTCTTCCTTATACATAATCTTTGTAAAGTTGCTATGTTGTACTAGTTTTGCGCTTTTCTAAAGTATACAGTTTCGAAAGTAAAAGTGTGTTTATGTACGATTTACCTTCATCTGCCCAGAACCAGCGTTCAAAGTTGCTGCGTCACTCCAACAATAGTGGCAGTTGAGCGTAATATGCTACATTTCTAATTCCGTCTTCACAGTTTTCAATAGTGCCTAAATTTTAAAAGCGGAATAATTTCACACCAACTTGACACACATTTCTAACACGAAAGGATTTTTCCTTCCTACATATCTATTAAATAAAGCACAGTGTTTGTATTTTTGTATGTTTGTATGTACGTTCCGCATACAAATCTACATCCGTGGAGCAAATTTCACCAAATTTAGTACACGTGTTCTTTGCGACCAGGAAACAGAATCAGTGTGAGACCAGGAGCAGGTGTGGAAATTTTCGAAAAATGCTAAAACGGCCGCGTTTCGGAAAGCTTCGAAATCTTTACATTTTTTAATGAGAATATTAAAAAAAGGGAGTGGCAAATAAAAACTACTTGCTTATAAATCTCTAAGTTCGTCCCATACTACAGTATGGTGCAAGTTGTTGGGATCCTTATAGAAAACACCACATAGAAAGCCTAGAAAAACTTCAGAGAGGGGGCAGCAAAATTTGTAATACGGGGACCTGGTCACGGGCGAGAAAAGGTAGAGGAATTGTAGAGAATCTGGAAACCAGACGGAAGATAGATAGACTTTGCGCACTTTTTAAATCATATTCGGGTAACAAAGGGTGGAAAGACATACAGGATAAGATCGAAAAACCAACTTAAATTGGCAGAGGTGATCGCAAATTTAAATTCAAAACGTGACCGCAAAAAACACGTAGGGAAATTCTCATTCCTAAACAGATCGATAGGCGATTGAAACAATTTACATGCAGCATTGTTTGAGGAGAATCTTCCAATAAGAAGGTTTAAGAATAATATAAATAAATTAGTGAAGTGAAGTGTATTTTTTTTTATTAGGAAAAACTTTTAAGTTGGCGGCATTTCGAAGATTTCTATCATAATTTAAAAATCTACTGCACGGTCCTGGCCTTTAGAATTCCACCACCAATATTTTCGATTCATTACCATGATTACTGAAGCGCCGCGACTTTAGTTATTTGCGACCACTAGCTTTTAAAATTGATATAATTTTGTATTATTTATATTTTGACTTTAAATTTTTATTAAATTTAATCATACTGTAGTTTTAATGTTAAGCATCGTATATATTTTTCTTTTAGTCATTATAAATCTTTGAACGAGTATATTAAGATGATGGCAAACTGTGAAAGAGAGAGAGAGAAGAAGAAGAATTGACTTGGCCGTCACCAATGTTGTGTAAAATACTCGCTAGTTAACTATTCAACAACTCAATCACGTACTGTTTCTCTCCTTACATATACCTCTCTCTCTTTCGCTATTTCAGTTTGTCCTATAGCGACATAAGCATGTTTCACTTCACAAATTAATTAGTGCAACGTAAAAATATTTGTTATATTTTTCCGAGATAATTAAGGTTGTTACTTTTATAGATAGCTACGAATCAGCAAAAAAGTGCATCCTTAGTTAAGGTAGTTTTAGTGCTATAAATAAATGTTATGACGATTTTGTTTCTTCTTTTACAGGGATGCCGTAGTATCACTACTTCTTAGTGATGAATGGAACAAATAACAACAACAAAAAAATTGGAAAATATCCTACTCTTTGCACGTGGGATATTGCTTGCGAGTTGCAGTTGGTGTGAGTTGATGCCATCTGGACCAAATAGTGTAGTGCGAAATTATTAGTCTGAGTTTCCTTTGTTCCAGCTTACTGTAAAATTTTACTATTATCGTACTACTGCAACGTGTTCTAGAACTTCCATTACTCATAAATTCTAACAAAAACTTTTTTAGAAATACTGGTTCGGTAAAAGTAGTCGGCCATGATGATGACTTTTTTGATCCATTAGTATGGTCGTAAGGAAAAAAGTGTCTCTATATGTAGACCTTGACGAAAACGCCATTATTTCCTCAACGTTAATTGTCTCGGAGGCAACTGAAGCCCGCCGACAAGAGTTTCGAGACACCCGTATTGGTTGGCAGACGGACTGCGCAGATCAGGTCTCGAGACTTTTGTCTGAGGCCTTTAAGTCATTGTTAAAATTTTAAAAGTGCAGTGAGTACGTTTGAAACGATCAAAACCTTATTAATACTAAATAACTATTACAGATTTTTTAATTAGTAGATTGATTTATGTGAAGGAATATATTTCTTATAAAAAATGTCAATTGTTATAGTTAATAAAATGGAAACAATTATGATTTTATTTATATTTTCTCCTTTGTTCACTGAAAACATACAGGTGAGGGTTTTTTTTGTATTACGTCACATCTGCCATATAATCGAAGGTATAAAAGTTTATAAAATAGATAAGATGCCAATGTTATTGTAAAATATTAAAAATAAAAGGTGTATACACTGACTGGTGAGATTATTATAACCTTCCATCAGTACCTACAGAAATTAGAAATACTTCGTTTTGCCACATTTTAACTTAAATTCGGTTCTTCTTGGCATTGAATACATTTTGAAAGTTAATGTGAGCCTGATGAACACCACTGACCAGTTGTGCAAGCTGTCATAGTTTCCTAAGTCAACTTTGTCCCACAAATGCTCATTTAAATCTCATAGTTGTGGGGCCCAGCTAAGCAAAGTAGTCTCCCTCATGTCCCTGAAAACACCCCTGCACAATACAAGTACCCCAGCATGGCAAATTGTTTTGTTAAAAGTAGCAATCTCCATTGGGATATGCCATCAATATGATAGGATTTACTTGTCATACTCCCGTATGGTCTCTTCAACTTGGTGATACTGAAAATGATGAATTTGAGATTTTAGATTATGGACGATTTTCCAATTCTCACTCCACCCTTCATGCTGATGATCTTTGTAATAATCGGCTTGATGGAATGTCTTTGTCCAACTAGGAGGAGAACAAAACTCAGATTTTAATACCAGTCATAATCATAATGTATATTTAAAATTGTCAGTCCTACACTCATTTTGAATGGGCTGTACGTGATCTTAATTGGCAACAGGAGTATCCCTACACGTCACAACATTTAAAAATTCTCCTGGTACCTTTATAGAATTCTAAAAATTCAGGTATTTTAAGGCAGTCACAAATACTCCCAGTCTTGCTTATTTAGTACTTTTAATAAGTAACCCCTTCTCACCATCAATTTTTAAGGGTCTGAAGTAATCAACTACCCAATATACTAATCTCAGTTGTTTGACATTATTTTTAAGTCAGCCTCTTTCACACCCACAAGTAGGTGTGCTCCCCTCCCTCGACACTCGGGGCTGAAATTAGACTCAAACTACATTGAGAGGAACACTATTAATCTCAGCAATCCTACAAACTATTCACTCAACACCAAACTAGGTTGTTTACATATAGTTTTTCAATGACACACTATACCCCCACCCCTAGTGCAGCTAGGGTTCCTTACGTTGATGGGGTTGAAATTCAAATTAACTGTCATTTGGAGTATCATTGTTCATCTTAGGCTGACCGAAACCAATATGTTCAGCACCAACATAGTCCATTTCAGACGAATTTTCATGCTAACAGAGCTGAATGTCAACCAACATAATGGTATAGTTGTACTTTTATTCTACATATTAAAAAATAATTCCATTTTACATTTGATCAATCATTGTAAGTAACCATTAATTAAGTTAAACCACTTAATTTTAATTTACCTGATCTTTTAAAATTTGAGCAATATTAATTCCTTCTTATTAATGATATAATTGATGTTTCACACTTATGATAATTAGGTTTTCCAACTAATAACCACAATGTATACATTTTATATAATCGATCTGTATGATATATACAACAAAAATTTATTTTGTAGAAAATGTATCTGCAGGAAAAAACCTCTCTTCTACATACTTTCTACTTTTATATTTTCTCAAGATTAGTCACATAAAATTATACTGAAAATAAGGTGATATAATGCAATGAATGAAATATAAAATTCATTTCAATATTTTTTTATTTGCCACAAGTGTTCTCAGGATGAAAACTGATTCAAAATTATTTTTAACTAAATATATTTTCATAAATAAGAAATTAATATATTATGCAATTCCATTTTGTATATTGATTCAATTATAAATAATTTTTATCATTAAGATAATTATGGATGGATCACATTTTGAGCAAAATGTAGCAGGAAGAAAGTTTTGATTAATTAGAAATTCTCATTATTTTACATTAAAAAGATTTAGAATAAACATTCACCATTCTCCTGCACCAATATATCGAACCAGGAACATATAAGAAATTAATCTCCAGACGAAGATTAACCGCCAATAAAAGAAGTTTACAAAAAGCTACTGAAATATTTCTAGTTCAGTATTTGCTTATAAAACAAATTACAATACTTCACGATACATGACAAACACCACTAATTGTAAAGCAATATACAAAGAAAAAACATTAATTTTCCTATCATGGAAACATTTATTACATGATTATTTTGATAAAACTTTGTATCACATTAATTACTAGTTCGAATTTTTGTCTCATGAATGTCCTTAGTTCAATAACTTAAATCAAATATACATTTCCCCTATATATACACTGCTGTAAGTATGAAACTATAATTAAATGAGGCAGGTTATTGATATAAAAACTTGGAACAAACCAAAGTTTCAATTTTTGCATTACCTGCTTGGAAAAAATCAGAGAGCAGGTTATCTCTGCTGTCAATACTAACTGATATTTGATCAAATACATTTTCCTGTCAGTATGTCTAATGTGGTACATTTGTAAAAAAAATTATTTCGATATAACAGTAACATTGGCACATAAGAAAACAAAGCAAATTATTTTACAATTGGCACCTTCTTTCCTGTATATTTAGATATTTGATTCATTCATGCAATTTAATGCTTACATTTAATAATCATTATATTGAACAATTATTGTTTTAAGATCTATACAAACATTCATGAGATTAAACATTGATTTTTAAAAATAAAACTATGTGCCATAAATAGTTTGACTGTACCCTGTGTTGTTTTAAGTAAGTGATAATATTATGAGCAAAGACAAGTGTAATTAAAGCTTATACAAACAAATTATTTACAAAACATCAGAGAGAGAAAGAGACTCATAAATGTAATAAGAAAATTTCAGCCATCATAAACACACCCATGAAATTTTAGAAACGTTAAATAAAATTAATATTTAAAACAAGAAACAAAGTGGTTGGTAAACCTTGTTGATGGTTATGGAAGCATGAATGTTAATGTACAAATCACCGATTATACATTTGAAATTTCCTAACTACTATTAGTTTCTATTTATTACAGTGAAAACACTGCACTTTGTTCATCCACTGCAATTGAACTTTAGTTGGGTATTAAAATGTCAAAACATTTTTCTTCCATATGGAAAATGATACTTGCAGCCAAATTTCAAATTGTTTATACACAAGACTTGATATAAATATTTTTAATTTATTTTTATTGTAAAACAGAAAGATTGTAAATTCATAGTGTTGTCCATGTTAAATTGGATTCCACAAAAATGTATGTCAAATAAAATAACTTATCCATAACAATAAAGCCATAATTTAATTACTATATTCTTTTATCCAAGATTTTACCATACTCTTTCATAGAAAAATAAATAGCTTTGTATAACAGAGATAACTTCATGAATGTGTCCTAAAAATTTGACTTCCTTTTTCCTAATGTCATAAACTTGGAATTCCATGGAGACATTTAATACTTCAAAGGTTCATTAAGGAGATGGATCATTATTTTGAGCTTAAATTTAAGTTGTTTTTTTTCATTTTGCCATTTTAAATATATTTCTCGCAAACAATACCAAGAACATTCTCATACCAAAAATAGAGACATGGCTATTAATGGTTGTATCTTAGTTTTACTTTTATATGCCAATTCTACTTTTCCTATTCATTCAAAATACTCGTACATTTCACCCAAATTCAGCATTTTCCATCTATTCAAAAGATCCTAGGTCATCATAAATGCCATATTGATTACATTAAAATTACTATTATTTACATTAAGTTTGACAATAATTATTAGTTTATTAATGAAATATTTGTAATAAATCAAATACTGACACAGTACTATTCAATATCAGTTAATTGTTAGTTCTTGCAATGCCATGTTAAGGCACTATGTTTGGTGAATTTCATTTAAATAACATAATGTTTATAGGCAAGCACCTTTCCAAATACAGTTTTAAATCGTGAATAAATGTTCTATGCCTCGTGCATCAGAAAATAAGTAATAAATCATTCTGGCATGGAAAAAGAAGTAATGGAAGATAGATCCTTGACAAATAACCTGCAGAAAAAAAATACACACTTAGCACTAACACTTATAACAACTAAATGAACCAAAAACATGATACAATATTAAAAGTCTAAAATCATAAATAATAATTTATATTTTCTTGTCAAAATTAAGTTGAAATACATTGATTGTTTACAGCACAATTCAACTTTCACTCCCTTTTATTAACAAGGAAAACAGTATTCCACTAATAAACATGTATTTTGTGTTATTTATTAGTTCAACACCCAACATGTCATTAGGCTGAATTTTGATGTATTTCCAGCACACTTATTCTAAGAATATCACAAGAAAACATTTTACACTAACTAGTTGTTCATTATATCATAAGATTGAGGGAAACAACTATTCATTCAGATTAGAATAGTAAAAGTCTTTCATGATAAATGACATAATTCAATTTTTGAGCTTTATGGCTGTTTCAGAGAAACACGATTACTTCAATTAAGTATTAATAATCATCAATTAAATATGTGATTGCTAGGATCATGTATTAATGATGGACAAAAATGAGTGAATATTTAGAGAGAATTGTTACTCCATTTGTGACATTTATGAGATACATGCAAGTAAATTGTGCAATAACTTTTAATTTGTTGTGCAGGGTGTATGATCACCAATTTGTGGTGGTGTGTTGATATTGGAATCTGCAATATATTACATTAGTTCAACTGTGAAGCAAAACATCCTGGTGCAAAATCATTACACAACCAGCCTAACAAGGGACTTCCTTAATATTAATTTGCTAACTAAAAGCTCAAATTAAAATATTTCTCAAATAGTTTAAAAATGTAATTTGTCACATTTCTTAATGTTTAAAAAATGCAATAAAAGCTATTGAAATTTACACATAGTTATTGTTTCCATTGTTATTTTATACAGTTATATAGAGGTAATATTACCAAACAAGGAACACTGAATTTTTTTAACACCTATCATCAATAAAGAAAAGATATACACATGGTGTTTCAAAGCAATTTACTCACTTTACAACTTTCTGTAATTTATTTTTTCTCAGTTCATCACGATGTTACTAGCAGTATGAAAATCAAAGAAGTGCAAGGACACTTTGATAGAAAACTAGAAATGTTACATAATTTTCACATAAGATATAATAGACGACACTATTCATGTTTACAAGAAACAGTAGAGAAGTCTATGACAATATGATTTTCAAATAAATCTAATTGGCAAATGGCTAGCAAGACAAGAATCCATAAACCGAGGGTCCATCACTTATTGAAGCAAACCTATTATATATATTACAGTTCATCAATAATCCTTGCTGTCTGTGAATGGGATTCTGGCCAGAGGTAAATTTGGAATAGTACAGGCTTCAAAGTGTTTTTATGTCAAAGAAATCCAGTAAAGTGAATCATAATGGTTCAAGACCCTAAGATTGACAACAATATGTTTTTAAATAGATAAGAGAATAGATGTCATTGCATTTCCTAGTCTCCCAGTCTTCTTAATTTTGGACAACACAAAAATAAAGCTCATTAAATAAAACCGGCTATGTCCTGAAAGACATCTCATAAAATCAAATGAAATGTTTTGTAATATTGTTGATTTCATTATTCCTTATTATTTGAAAAATTTGATACATGATAGTTCACTTGAATATATGTAATTATATTTAAAGTTCATTGATTTACTTTCTCATTTTGAAAATTAATCACATTTAAGTCAATAATTTCAATATTTATTTATAGAGCAAATATAGCTTTTGGAGACCCTATATTTTTTTGACAGAGGTAAAAAGTGCTTGCATGTATGTATATATATTCTTCTAGAAAATAAGATCATCTTATTTATGTTTTCCGAATTTAACTAACTTTAAAGCCTGCATTCAACTTCTACAGTGATTTTTTGGCTGTCCTATTGTTTGAAATTGAGAACATAATAAAAAATTTATTGAAACTAAATTTTCTGATTAAAATAATGCATACTGATCAAACTTCCACTGCTACAGATAACATTTTTCTTGAGAATCAGAAGTGTATTTACTATTTCAATTTTTAAGGTAGTATAAACGCCTTTATCAGTTTAATATTAAGCTGCCCACATTTTGCAGTATTTTCAATTCAGCTAATGTAGTTATGTTACAATCACCATTTTTGGGAGCAAGATTAAAAAATTTTACAATATATCTCTTCATTAAAAAAAGTCTGTTTCAATACACCACAACCATTTGATGCTGTCTTTCAGGAAATTATTCCAGTTTTGTGCAAATGTATAATTAAGTTTCATGAAACTGTTTTCTGCCTTCAGCCTGTTGCAGACAAAGCAATAATTATGTAAAATTCAGTGTTGGACATAAATTGGCAACTTATTATTCAATCTAGCAGCATTGCATTCAACATTATCACTGCTATAAATGCTATTTATTGATGTGTGCTGACAAAAATAATCTGTATAACCAAAGAATTTTTCCTTCATCACAATTAGAAATTTGAAGAACTTCCTTCAGTCCCATGTAGCTTTGCTGTGCTTGAATTTCAGGTAAGCCACAAACCACCTCTATTTCTTTCCATATCGCAATTATTTTGACAATGTCATATCCTTACTTATATATATATATATATATATATATATATATATATATATATATATGTGTGTGTGTATAAACACACACACACACACACACGGATATTTTATTAACATTGCATGGACTAGCCATTCCACCTGGAAGATGTCGATGAAATGTCGTGTACTTACAAGCGCAACCCGATTGGAAACCTGAGTACCCTTCCAACAATAAGTTCATCGGGAAAGCCTGCAAAAACTGATATTTTTGCCCTTCCATCAAAATATATGCTAATAACCCTCATCAAACACTTTGACCAGCTTGTTTAAGCACATTTAGAATCCCAACCATTCAGTTGAGTTTAGTATCATCACAGACAAATAGTATCACCTCAAATTAAAATTTAACTATAGTCCTGTAAACACAGACAATTTCCAAACTATTTATTCTCTCTGTTTAATAAACCTTTCTATATTGTACAACAGGTTCAATTAACGTATGAGTAATCAGATACCATTTTTGACACGGTACAGTTTTATAAAATCAAGCAGTGAACATGTTAAATAGGTACATGTATAAGCAAATAATCTTTCATCACTCTATAAGTTAGAATGCAGCTTTAATAATTAGTTTAACATTCAATGAAAATTTATCTACACAATTGTACACACCACAGAATCTCTAAAAATAATATATAAAATAATACCAAATGATTTAATTGAAGTATAACAAAACTAAAAATCAAGTGCTTTGAGCCAGGCAATAATAATATCTGGAAACAACTGTCACAGTATTAAAGCTTGATGATACAATATTGTCATCTGGCGAGATAATTCTCAATGGAAGCCCTTTTCACAAACTTAATGCATCGTTAATTACTGAAAAAGCACAAAAAACCTCATGATGATATGAGAGAAAATATAAACTATAGTCAACAACAAGAAATGACCTAGGAAGAGAGATTTTAGAAGAAAAAAAACATAATTGTTCAAATAAAGTATTTAATAACTTCACAAATAACACATTACTTTAGTATTCACTTCCTGGTCCCAGAGATAATTTTTTGTGATATAATTCACACCAATTCCTGAGAAATACTGTTTTTTTACCATTTATTTGTTCACACTAGTTCTTCGAATCTGCACAACCATTGAAATCAACACAATATTAAGTTATTTATTGTAGTCGTGAAAAGTCTTAAGAATCAAGAACTGTAAATGTATTTTTATAACAACAATTAGATAATAAAATCTATGACTAGATATCATTTCTGTACAATTATTTAACTCAGAATACCTTGAAAAATTCTAATATTTTGAAAAATTAAAACACTGAACAGCTTCAGAAATAAAATTACATTAAAGTGGATTTGTAAAGGAAATAGGGTTTGGGTAAGAACAAGTAATGACTAAAACATAATTTAATTGACTGAATATATAAATAAATTAAGTAACCGAGTAACAATGTGTGTTGTGTTTAATATTTGTAACTATTCTTGACTTATTGAAAGTAAATAGTGTAATGTATTCAATCAATGATTTTATCAACAGATTACATTAATGCCTGGTGCACATATTAAAATTTTGTATTACTGATAAAGAGGAACTCATTTGAAATAGTAAACATCAATAAATTTAGACTTTTAATTTCAAATTATGGAATGCAGGGAGCTATATCACACAGTTTATGAAATATAATTTGTGTTTTATTATAATTATTAAATTCTTATAACTGAGAATCTCAAACATAAAGCAGATATTTTTTAAGAAACAAAGTCTCAGTTCATATAATCAATTGTTTCAACAGTTCATAACAGAAATTCCAGTGTTATACTCATGAAAAGATTAACAAATTATTCAAAAGTGACAGAAAACTCCAGTTAATAGAAATGACAGACTAAGAAAATTCAGAATAAGAAATATTTAACAGGCAACAGGGTCTGTATTTTTTATAGTTCAATCATTACTGCTTTGTTAATAAAACTTTTGTAAATCCTTCCCATATTTTAAAAGTTTAACCCAAAGTTTACTATGATCAACTGGCATTAAAATAATTCTGCTGAAATTAGGATAAAATGAGATATCCACATTTTTTTTTTGTTATTGGAGGATTCGTAATTAATGAACAGACAAATTCTCCATCAAACTTTTATAAACACAATACATAATATATTAATATGAACTATAAAAGTTATTACTGGATGAAATTTGTAAATATGGCAAACTGCAGGTAGTTAACACATCTAATAACTAAAGTTGTGAGGAGATAAACTTTCCATTCTTTAACAAGGGTGTAAAACCTCCGGAATTACAAAAATAATTCCATTCTACAAACATTCTGACACATCAAACTTCATTTATGATACATATTAAATCTAAACAAAGTTTATGAATTGTTGGTAAAAATAATTTACAATCTACACAATATTTATGAATGACATTGGACAAGCTTAAATATTTAAAAACTGTCTGTAGTAAAATATATACAAAACACTGTACTAATAATTTATGTACTGTTGTTAGCTCATTTTATGCCTTTTTGTAGCAGGATGTTGAATGACTTCACTGCTGGTTCCTACTAACTTGGTAGCCAATGTGTTACCCACACCCAATGGTAACCCATTTACATTGTAACTAGTCATACTGGACGGATTCTGGAGTTTCTGAGAAAAAAATGATAAAATGAGTATAAAATAAAGATGTAAAATTAGTCCTCAGATAATATTAAATTCATCATGAAATTGTCAAAATCTTTTTGTTATGGAAAATTAATAGCACACACTTCAATAAGAGGCTTTGTTTTCACACTATTTTCTCTTCGAACTCTTTGATGTGTTGAGAATTAGTGTATCCATAAAACACATCTAAAAGGAATTTGATTCTAATTTTATCAAATACTGAAAAACTAAGTAAATATATATAACTGCTTTTTTTTAGAAAAAATTAAGTGTCACAAATTTAATTTATACATTGGGTTCTTAATGTACCCAAAGCATTTTCTTAACTCTATTATAAAGAAATGAAGTCATCTATCTACCTTTCTCAAAATTTTTGTATCATTATTCTAAGTGTTCATAATGAATTCTTTACAGTACTACACATACCAAATCTGTAATATGAATTGAACAAAATAAACACAAATTCTCCGATTGTCTCCAATATCTTTTGACAACTGTTTAATCAAAGGAAATATAAAATAAGAATATATTCCACCCAAGTTGATCATGTGTGTTAAAATTATAATTATGTTGGTTTGCTAAAGAAATAAATTGAATCACATCTGGCAGCTATTAAACATATTACCTCTCCCATTACAGCAATAGGTGTCTCTCCAGTTTCTATGGCAACTTGATGCTCAATCAGGAAAAACATGTATTCGTCATACAACAAACGAATCAGATGGAACGAGCCAAAACTTGCAGCACTTCTCAAAGTGAGATCTCGGATTACCATTGAGCTATAAATATTAATAATTAAATATTGGCCCCATAATTAATTTCAATAATCAAATTTTTAAATTATTTGACTGAAAATATAAATAGCTTGAAATTGAAAATACTTCAAAACAAATTTTTAATTAAAAAAAGGTTGTATTTTAATTTACCCTGTATATTACTTACCTATAAAAGGACCATTTAAGTAGAAATTGCCTAGCAGCTTTAGTAAAGTTAGGCTTTCCTTCATAAGGCTTTAAAATCTGAGTAACAACACCTTTTAACCAGGATGCCCACTGCTCCAAAGAATTTTGTTGCTGAAGAGTAGCTTTAAAATCAGCTTCAAGACGTTGCACAACCACATCGTCACACTGGCAAACCCAAGAGGCCTTGAATAAGCAAACAAATTATTTAGAACATCAGAAGTAGACACTTAATCAGATAAATAAAATACAATTTCTTGAAGGTTATTTGGTGAGAGGATTAGAATTGATTGGTATTTTGGGATATTTGATATAAGAGTTTCTATATAACAAGCAACAACCAAATTATAGTAATATTTGTCTTTCTATTCCCAATTGAAATGTTAATAAAATTCTCTCTTTTTACAACTTCCTCTAAACTTATAATTGACACATCAAATTATGTTGCAAATGTAAGCAATTGTGCTTGCAAATTTCTGAATTGATTGGGAATTTTAGAATGAAATTTATACACATGGGGCCTAATCAAATCAAATGAAATATTCATAGAACAATAAATCCCATTATATTGTAAAATAAATATTTTTTAACAAAATTATTATTTTGTGTAAAACACAATATATTTCTAGGCAAATAATATTTGAATATAACCACAAATTAGGACTCAAGAGAGATTCATGTATCATTAGTTTTTCACAAACAAAGGAACAAAATTAATTGAACATTGTTATTTTTTTACCTGTTCCTGTACATTATGGAAATCCACTCGATTTAGGTCAACCAACATCTGATTTATTTGAGTAGAATTCTGAAGCACAGCTCTAGCAGCTTGAGCCAGATGATTCAAAGATGTGTACCTGCGAAGAGTCTGGGCGAAGGCACTTACGGCTGCCAATTTAATCTGAAAGATTTCTGGAGGACACCCTGTCATAGCTGATGTAAGCCAAGCTTCAAGACTTTTAGCAAAGTTACGTATTCCTTGAGTTAACGAACCTGTCAATTACAAAAATAATTATTGTTATATTGTATTTAAAACCATTTCATAAATATACTATACAATACATGACACCAGATAAAATTAACAAAAATTAATTTTGTTTAAAACTGAAAACTAACTTACTGGGAATTGGTCGTAGCACATCAGGAATAAGAACTTCTACCAAATTTTGATAAAATAGATAGTCAACTTTCCTCACAAATTGTTGGACAGGTCCAAATTTGCACAGCAGAAATAATTTTGTTCTGCAATGAATATAACTATTTAAAAAGTATAATTAATAATACAAAATATTAAAAAATTTAATACTGTTCATTCATTTCATAAACCAGGAAAAAGAAAAATGATGAAAGGATCAAAATGGTTCAAAATATTCTTAATTAATAACTTTAAGCAAATAAATTTTACCATGGTAAAGAATATATAAAAATATTACCATGTTGATCTAATGGAAAATACATTATTATAATGGATAAAGGTGTAAAAATATTTTAGTCATTCTTTTTTATATTAAAAAATGATGCAAGACAATATAAAATAGCAGGGAGTTAATGTTTCATGATAATTTTTATTAGCATGGAAATTATACTTTCAATAGCATATTTCAATATTTAACTTTCGAAACTTTACTTGGAAAGATATTTTTCTT
The DNA here is from genome assembly GCA_037074705.1 of Zhengitettix transpicula. Classification (NCBI taxonomy): domain Eukaryota; kingdom Metazoa; phylum Arthropoda; class Insecta; order Orthoptera; family Tetrigidae; genus Zhengitettix; species Zhengitettix transpicula. The sequence continues at coordinate 56,979,819 of CM073595.1, read as the reverse complement.
CTTCACATTCATCTCCATTATTGTTATCCTGGCTTCTCCAAAATTCTCTCCACAAGCTTTCTACTGTTGGAAATTCTAAATTGAGTATAGCATCCAAGAATGCCTGAAATATGTCACAAAGTAATGTTATTTTATGCAAACAATATTGCAATTGAGGGCAGTCATTAAAATTATATTTTAAATTTTAGAACCAACCTCACAGTGCTCTCTATATATGCTTCTAAATGTATCGACATCTTCAAGTGTGCAGTCTTCTGGTGGGCTAATGTTAGAAACTTCGATATCTGGAAAATCCGGAATTGCAGTAGCACTGTCACCTAAATATTCATGGTGGGTATGCTGAGGTTGATGCTGGAAACAAACAAAAAATATTTATATGGCCATATAAATGTTTAAGTTTATGGAAACAATCTTCAAAACCTTCTTCTGCAATAATGAAGAAGTATAATTAAGAGGTGCTCAATAAGTAAGCATATCTTTTTACAGGCAGATTGATAAAATTTCCAATCAAACTGTTTCTCCAGGAAACTGAACACTAAACACATTTTTGGTCCCTCAATACAGTAGCATTAGCTTTGCCAAATTTTATATTGACCTGGAATTTCTTTTGTTTTGTTTCAAGATGAATCACAACTTCTCATGAATGATATATTGTTGCAGGGATTACAGATAGTGTGTAGTACATTCTCTGAATATTATCTTTAGAAAATATTCTATCATCTCATCATACTATCAATTTTCAAATTCCTAACATCCTAATACTTGTATGTTGTTCAGAGATGATATTGTTAAGATACTACGTTACCTGACTTGGCAATGTGAACTAAGAGTGATACAGACAGAATTTATATCAAGTGAAGTAGGCCATAGTGAAATAATGACGAGACTCAGAGAACTATAATTTGGAAAAGTAATACAGATTAAAATGGAAATGAGGGATTATCCAGACATTTAAACAATTCTGTTGATCTGCAAGTACCAAGAAGCCCAGATGCACAAGACTGTAACCAATACAAACATGGACCTACTTATATGCCTAGACTATTAACTGACACTCCTTACTCCTCAAGACTAACAAGTCTTCAAATGTCATTAAAATAGCATGTTTTAGACAGACATTTTTTTCAAGAAACAATATGGTAGATATAGACCAGTAGCAGATATGATTATACAAAGTATTCAACCAAATGCTGAGCAAGTAATGCAGTAAAAATTGTTTTATTACATAGTTTATGTTTAATTATTTATTCTTTATACCATATAAAAAAAATTGTATTACCTGTTTTATAAAAGTTATATGACTACCACTGTAAAAATGAAAATATGCACTTACATTCAGTGTATTGGGGCTGGAATGTTGTGAAGAAGAATTGTTAACAGTTTGTTCATATTGAGAGTCAGCATTCTTTTGAGAAGATCCAGGAACAAATTTATAACGTTTTTGAGAGCCCGACTGTGGGCGAGTTGCAATAGATGTTCCATCTTCAGACAACTGATTCAGGATAGATCCCGGTTTAACACGTATTCCATAGTAATGATATTTGGAATTACCTCTGCAAATGTATCAAGAATCTATAATTTGACCAAAAAAAACATTTGCATCCATATTAATATCCTACATTAACAGAAATTAGTCTCTTTTAATAAATAATTCTTTTGCTTGGAAAATGCAGAGTTTAGTATTGAACAAAATTGGTCTTCTTAGCTTATTTCAAATATACCACTCAATAGGCACCTTAAATGTAATTCAAAATCCTCTCCAGTAAACTATGTAAGATGAACATAATAGAGTAATATCCTAATTAATGTGGTGCGCTGATATTAACAAGTTGAATATTTCATTGTGCAAGTGACAAAAAAAATATGTTCTAGGATGTTATGAACCTGTTTAGAGGTACTTTGTAGGATTCCAGTACCTGTGCAAAAAGGCATTAACAAAGCTCAAATGTTATAATATAAATATGTCCACAAAACAAATGATGATTAGTTTATGCAACTCTTAAAAATAAAATTAAATACATTTAATGGTTTTCATAAAATAAATGCAATAAAACATTACCACCGTCAAATGAAATTGAATTATTTACAATTAATCAACTTGGCTTATAGTAAGAAACTAAAGATAACAGTACCTAGTCCCTAATCTTCTTGTTCTGAGTCCAAGAAAAACGGAACGAATTAGTTTTCCAAATGATGCAGCATTAACTGGCTCTTGCTTTCGCTCATTACAGTGACGTAGATAGTGATAATATAAAGTAGAACGAGGAAGACTGACTCCTTCAGCTGTTTCATAATTTTCCAAAAGCCAATGCACCTGAAAAAAAAATATTTGGTTAATATACACACACAAAAAAACATGTAATGGTTCTGGTTCACTTCAGTCTCCACAAAAAAATAATTTAATAGAGGAAATGATTCACAAGTAGTTACACAACATTAGACTATGAATATAGCAATAAAAGGAACCAAATATAATAAATTATTCTTCACTACAAACTAAATAAATCATACAATGGTTTATTGTTAGATATTTGTGTGTGTGTGTGTGTGGACAGTACAATATATTAACATATTGCCAGGCTTAGAATAAGGATTTCTAAAAGAGGTATTCAGCCTAACCTTAAATAAAAACCAATAAAATATTGTGGATAAATTGAAATTTAAAAAAATATATTTTAATTGTGTAATTTGTTTAAAAAGAACTCATGAAGGTCAGAAATTATTTATATGATTTTGTTGTTTTGTGAAGAATTTCATAATTATTTCTAAAGTATTTTGAAACATACTGATATAAGTAACATTTTAAAAATATTTTTAATATTTTAACTTGACATTGTATATAGTAATTATGAGCAAAATTAAACAATATATTTTATATTATTAAAATTTTTAGACACGGCCAAAAATTAATTTAGGGGTATTTAATAACAGGAGTAATGATGCACATATACCAATTATTTTATTTCATCTACAACAGCAGCTTTCAGAAAGAATCGATTAAATAAAATCTGATTCTACAAACCAAAAATTCAAACTACTTGGATTTCATATAGTTACCAACAATGAAAAGAAACAGTCACTAACACAAAGTTAAAAATAACAATAATATCTACAAGAAGAAGCAATAGTGGGTAATAAACAATGCGGCACAAATAAACAGTCAAGAACTAAAATATGCTTTGACAATGTTTCCTTAAAACTATGTGCACTATCAAAAAAATAAATAAACTAAAGATGCATTCATTTGTTTAGAACATATACAACACACAAGTTAATAACTTACAGTCGCTGGTGAAACACGTGTGTTATGAGACTGATTGCCTTGGCCATCAGCTTCCAGGGAAGTTGTGTTAGTATTTCCAGGAACCAAGTAAGTCACACCTGCATCCTGCATCATTCAACACCACAACCACACCATATACACACATTTCTCCAAGCAATGAAAAACAATCAATTCACTCAACACTTGTATCAACTAACAATTTTTGACAACAGTTACAAAATATGGAGACTTATGAAAATATTAAAAACCATAAACACATTCCTGATTAACAAGAATTGATTTTATTGTAAATAAAATATTTAAACTGTTTAGATTTTCAATCTTCCATCACAAATTAAGACAAAAACCATTACTAATAAAACATGGCGATGTCATGGTCATTCTTCATACATGTAAAGGTTAAATTTTATAGAAACATTTTTCTACTTTATCCACGTGTCTCTAATTATTTTCAGTTTTCATTTGTGTGTCCTTATGATAAACATGTTTCCAGCAATATGCATTCCATAATAAAAGATTGACTTAATCTGGAAGAATTTTATGGTGTATGTAATTCGTTCCTTGGGGATAATCAACCCATATTGATACTAAGTGAGAAGGGATGGCCCATTTATTAATACTCCTCCAATTCAAAATCCATAAAAAAAATTGGTTGCCAGAAAGCTACTCAAATCATATACCTCCACATGTGTGTTCCACTAATTCAATTAATTGAGAATTATTTTTACTTGGCTTCAGAAAATTTTTAAGTAAAATATAGTTCTTTTATATAAAATATAAGAAATTTATGAACTTAACTTTAACAAAAGTAGTAACCATAGCCAGGTTACAATTATAACATTATTTTTTTGGCAGCAAGATATGTGTATAAACAAATACTTGTATGTATTTAAGACATACATTTTCTGTTTGTCATAGATTTACATTTGGTTCATCATTTTCATATAAACTAAAAGACATGCTTTTAAAATCCCCAGCAGAAAGCAACACAGAAATAAAATAGTGTCACGTATGCTATGAAATACATTCATATCTACTAGTAAAAATAACTATACTACATGTTAATGAAAAAATTCAGTTTGTTAACAAAAATGCTCCTTGCTGCAAAATTAAACTAGATCCCAAAGTAACAAAAATATTAACTTCATTTATTAAAAAAAGAACTATGCTCCTAAACTAAAAAATGGTAACTAAGCACATCTTCCATCCTCCACTAGCTAGACCAAGTAACTATATCCTTTGCTGAAATGTGTTACAAATAAACACACTGAAGAATCTCCCCATCAATATAATGACTAACATCTGGCTGTTACTCTTCCCTTGCTTATTCTTCTTGCAATGCTGGCTGAACACACTGACTGAGGTCCTCACCCAAGACTTTCCCTGAGGTGAGGTGGCTCAAGGTGGATTTGTACATGCTTGGTAAGTCTTGTATTGCTAGTAAATTCTCCTAGTTCCGACAATGCTGCCACTGTAGTGGCCTTTTGTGCATAAGCTTATTATCTGTGTATATTTATAATAAAAATTTGAAAATATTTCACTATGTATCATTTAACAATCTTTTAGTCTTTGTCTCAAGTGTGCTGGTCCCATGTTATTGATACACTTTGGTATGCTTCCAAAAACTTATGAATTATTATACTTCATTATGTAAATTTGAACAAACTACTATCCAAATTACATGAACAATATCATAAAATTACAAAAATAATTGTCTATGGTAATTAAATATAATTATAAGGACTCTTGGCTATGCAACTATAAAACAGAAATAGTCACAAACATTTATTCAGAAATTTTCAGCTTAGTAAGTTGCTTTAGATGTGCTTTCCTACAGTTTATCAGCTTTTGAATCAAATTAGGCTATTGCCTAAATTTTAATTTGGAAATACAAATTGTGAAAAAGTAATTTCAATATTAAACTATATTTATATAGGTTATAATGGCACAATATGCCAATAGCTCAGGAATATATCATGAATCATTGCTTATATTTGTATGAATAATAATTATGCAAGTGTAAAGTTATAAAAAAAAACTAGGAGAGCAAGGCCGAGCATGTACAAGGATCACTTGTGGTGCCTCACCTCTCTCCTAGAGTCCCTTTGACTCATGCCAAAAAACTGCCTACAACTGGAACATTGGCAAGGTAGTCCAAGTTAACCATGTACTCTCTCAAGCTCAGCTTAACTCGCCAAGTGTGTACAGCAGACATAAGGGGATGTAGGAGCTGTTCATGGAGAACGTGACGAGGGTTGTATATGGAAGCACAGAAGTGGAGAAATCACTGTAACTCACGTCTCATTAGTGCTTGGATGAAATTTTTAGAATATTGGTTCAAGGAATACTGTAGATTTCTTGCCAATTAGTCACTCGTCCTCTACCCAGCAAACATCAGATGCTGATGTAATTGATTAAAGCAATCATTACTTTGCAGAATAAACTACTGGATTGTGTAATAGGTTATTCTGAGAAGTTCAAAATTCTAAAAAACAAAATTCAACTCATTGGATCATAAGGTTATCTAGTGACACTGCAAAAGTTTCAATTCCTGTAGTTTTTTGACACCAAATTGTGTCACTTGAAAAGGCATGGGTACATCAAAACACCTCTTCAAAAAATGCAGTAGTGGAGAATATGAAACAAACCTTGTGAGGGTGAAAAATCACTTATCTAAAGGAAAGAATTTACCTACAGTATTCTATGACTGGCAATTATTTTATGAATAGCATACTACAAATAGAGTTTACTACTGTAATTAGAAAAAGTTAAACTAGTGCATTGAAGAATAAGTGGAATTGTCCTATCCAAAACATGTTGATCTTCCAAAACAATGCATGGCTACCCAAAGCAGGTATTACACATGAAAAAATTATGGAAATCCACAGGACAGCTCTCATACACTCAAAACTTTCAACATGTTACAGTCACTCATAAGTGAACATGTTGACAGCAACAAAGAGGTCAAAGTGTAATGTAATTAGCTCAAAATACATACATTTCACAAAACTGCTTTTAGATTCCCAAACAGTCCATATTACATACTATTTCTTATTCTAGCCACTCAGAAAATACCACTATCTTCTTTTACGCATTTTAGAAGGATTAATAATTTAAAAAACCCTTTAAACATTTGTTTTCATTACAGAAATAATTAAAAAAAATTCAATAATTTTAAGATAAGGTGTTTTAAAGTTTGAAATATATATCTATATACAAAATAATGAGCAATGATTAACAATACTTTTAAATTAAATAAAAGAATAGTAAAAAAGAATTTTGAGAAAAATGTTTTAAATTATTCTATTGTATGGTGAGCCACATGATTTTCACAGAAATTTGTTTCATATAAGAACTTTTTATCTAATACCAATAATTCTGGTTTGTTGGAGGTGCAATTCTTGATTGAGAAAAGCCAAGATTTATGAAAGAGAAACTAAATACAGACAATGATACAAAAGGATAACAAATTATTATTTCTCAAATCTTAAGCAAATGTACAATCTTCTAAGGGCTGATGTAGGCAGGTATTCCATTATTTATATCAGACTATATTTCCACAAATGGAATGCTAAATTTATACAAGTTACAGCATTTTATGTCTATTAGGACACTCAGGAAATTTGAAATAAAGGGCCACAATGTTGTCAGTTTGATATTGACACAGTAACCAAACTAATTTTTCTTCAATAAATGTTCATCCCTTTTCTTCAAACTTTAAAGTGTTAAATTCAATATGTAGGGAAAACCACTTCAATCAATCATTTTCATACATTAAAATTCATCAATTATATCTGAATTATCCAACAGAACCTACTACTAAAATTAAAATAACATATCCTGATATATTGTGTGTATATACATATATATATATATATATATATATATATATATATATATATATATATATATATATATATATATATTATATTAGTAAGGATAAGACACTGTCAAAAATAATTGTAATATTGGTATGGAAAGGAAAGAGAGATAGGTTGTGGCTTACCGGAAAGTGAAGTGCAGTGTCGCCATAAGGAACTGAAGGTTGTTCTTCAAATTTGGAGGCTCTCAGCCACTTTCTTCAGGAAGGAGTGTTACACCATTCCGTGCATTCCGGCCGGTGCACGGAATGGTGTAACACTTCACTTTCAGGTAAGCCACAACCTATCTCTCTTTCCTTTCCATACCAATATTGCAATTATATATATAATTTTTTTGCTTAGTTCTAAAATTATTGAAATGGTTGTCAAGGATAATTTTGTTTTTAATTGTAGTACATAAAAAGGGTTATGCTAAGGTAAACAAACATAATAACTAAATTGTGTGTGGGAATAAGGACGTAGTAACTAATTTCTCAATCCATCATTTAGTAACCATAATTTAAATGTACAAGTACATTTATTTACCTATATATCTTGAAGGAGTCAGTGGCCATTGAAGCAATAAATAACAAATAAATATTTATGGTTTCTATTTGTTATAATGCATGTATTATGAACATGCAGTAAACTGAAGCCTCATGCTCAACTGATATGATTAAATAACAAGACTACATCTTCATTTGCCGAGGCAGAATGAACACATACTACTTGATAAAATGAAACGGTTACTTCTTGCTTGCATGTTGCAACTACAGGAAGGAAGGTATAATCTTAAATATCAAATCTATACAACACCATCAGTGCTCTTTGGAATGAAAACAAACTTTTACCTAACAAGTAGAAGTATCATTTAACTTCATATAACTTTTAACAAATCAAAAGAATAAATTAATGAAATAATATTACAGATATTAAAAGATATAAAAGTTTTCTAAAAATAATACCTCTAATTTCATTAAATTTAATGCTTGTCCACATTTGATAAAATATTGGGTTGATAGTTTGTGCTACTTCAATTAAGATTTTATATTAATATTTGTTTGCAACACATGATGTAAAGTTTGTAATTGTATAAGAAAATTAATGTTAGAAGCTATTTGCAATACATGAAAAACAATTGAATATGGCTATACAATGCTTCTGTAAGTACAGATGAGCTGAGGTGAATCAATTAAGGAAATATTAACATCTGTGATTTAGACAGAAAATACCATTTGAAGATATTAAAGAAAGAAACAAATTGCATTTCTTCAAGGAAAAAAACACATTTAAAGTATAAATTTGGGAAATGATTTAAATCACTGCTAAATTCTATCTAGCCACAGAGACTGAGTACAAATGTGTGTCTTCAGAAATTTGCTTAACAGTACTCAACAGTAGAATGAACACAGGAATAGTTTCCTTTTCCTCAAATCCAAACACAAAATTTTATAGCCAAATGATTGGAATCATCATAAAAAGTAAAATAGAAGTCATCCAACATTTTCTAATTGATTCTATTTCTGGCCTTTGAGTTCTTTCATTCTGTACTCTTCACACGAATTTTATATTCCATAGGACTACATTCTACTGTTGCTGTTATTTTGTTATCTTTATATTTCATACAAGTGCTAACATTTCTAATTTAGTAACATCTGAAGACTGGGGGAAGTGGAAGTTTAGAAATGACCATAAAAATAAAAGCATTTAGGAATTACTGAATAATAAACTTTACCATTTTCACATAAAACTAAGCAATGAAAAAATAATTAATACACAAGATTTTATTACAGCATCAAGGGCTAATTATTTGATAGAAAAATGTATTGCAACTTTGTATTGTATTTTTTAAGCCTAAGAGCAGGAAAATAGAGTAATGTTCATTGGCTAGTATTTCACCACTATTCCTTGACTTAGCAGAGGCTGAGAGAAAAAGAGAAAAAAAGAAAAAAGGAAGAAAATTTTCAAATATTGAGACAATATTTGAAATTGTGTGAGTTTTGACAAATTCTTCTTAAACTTATGAAGGCAAATAGTAAAAGTACATCAATTTGTTTCCAAAACTTATATGTGGTAACTGGACTTTTGAACTCACACCAATACACAGAATCATATTGGCATAAAATAACATAACTAAGTGGAATGCAGATGCCAGTAAAATGTCAGTACAATAGGTACCACATTTACAGTATCTGCAGGTTTATTGGGCCTGGCAAGATAATACCACAAGAAAAAGTTACATCATAACCCATATAACAGACATGAAAGGAACTGTACAAAAAAACATACATTTGATTAAAATTTATTAATACATCACAAAACAAATGCAAAATAACAAATATAATTAAAAATTTCAGAACTTACAGCAGCAACAGTCTGTGGGCTACTTCTTTGGGCTGTGATGAGTGAATGAGCAGTTTCAGGATCCACACCTTGTTGAATGAGGTATGTGCTACCACCCTGAGTTAGTATCTGACCAGAAGTACCTCCTTGGTTCAAATTGCTTGCAACCTGCAAATATATAATACAAGTTTAATATCAAAAACAGTCAAGATATATAATTCCATGTGTCATTAAACTTTCCAATTATTGATAATCCTATAGAAGAATGAAAGTCATTATGACTTCTTGTTTCAAAGAGTAACTTACATTTATAACACTGCACATCATTAACACTTTTCTTTATTTGTGTAATTAATAAATAAGTTTTATATGTCTTAGTGATGCAATCAATTACATCTGATTGTAAAACTTTCCAACTGAGCCCCTAGAATCATAATTTCAGTACTGTAAAAGCATTAATCAATATGCAACTGATTTATTTTCATAATAACCTTAGTGTCATATTATAAACCACTTTCGTCTGTCATTTTGTATGTAAACACAAATAATATTAAACAGTTTAACAAATCAGTAGTACATAATTATTTTAAGATTTCAATACAATATCTGAGAAAATGTTTAACTGAAGTAACATTACATAATTAAAATTTCAATGATACTTATGGTATAATTTTAGAGATGATTTAAAAAGGTTTATAATTTTCAAATAAAAAGTAAACAAATCAATTGTATAATGTATTAAAATGAGACACAATGAAAAAAACATTAAATAAAAAAAATCTATCAACTAATAGTGTAAAAATATTTTGTTCCAGATGTAATAAATACCTGACTGTATGTTACTGCAGTGCTGTTGGTATTATAGTACTGTCCTGAAGCTGGAGTGTACATTGTTCCTGTTTCTCCTACAGTGTACACAGGGTATGCCCTAATACAATAAAATAAAACAAAATTAAATTAGGAATTTTATCTTTTAATTTAGCTAACTCAAAGGGTGTTTAAATTCAAAATGAGGTTATGAACAAAGTTTAAATATGGAGGAGAACAGAGTTCTAATTCTTCTGAAACATCTTTGTCAACATATTATTTCAATTTATAAACTCCCACTCACTGAAAAAAAGTCAACTCCTTATCTCTATATTTATCTTGAATAAGCACATGATCAAATTTGCATAATTTAGAATAGACTATTTAACTTAACAATAGAATGTTGATTATTGAAAGTCATATCCATATAAAAAATCTGAAAGAGTTAAGACAGCACTGCCAAGCAAAGCAGTGAAAATGCTGAATAAAGTAAATGATTTAATAATTTTGAAAATAGCAGAATAATTTCCAATCCTAAGATTCTTGTTATGTTTTGTTCCAAGTAGGCTTCTTAATCTCTTAAATTATATTTAATGAAGCAAAAAAGAGATATAACAGTGAAAGAAATACATACATCTGACCATTGGTAGCTGTAAAAATGGTTTGATCAGCAGAACCTTCCACATATTGTACGTAAGTTTGATGTACACCTTGTGAAACAGCATCTGGACCTACAGTGTCAGTGTCTGAAACTGTTACATTATTTTTTTTTTACTTAGTTCTCAGAATTCAAATAATATTATTTCTAGACTTTAAATACTATAGTTTATACACATTATACTTCAGTGCTTAATGAAATAGGAATTTAAGTCAATTAAAGAAAATATTTTAAAACCATTTGGGTGGATTTATACATTTACGAGGCTTCCATTACACTTCACACGTCCTTATGAAAAGGGTTTCATTAGAATGTAATTAGAAGGAAAATATTCTGTTCTATTATAAACTCTCAATTAGGTTTTTTAAAAAAAATTAGGAAAACACAAATCAGCTGTGAATAAATCTAAAAATAAATTTCTTTACTGTACAAGTTTTCTGTTATTATATTACTTTTTGCAAAATAATTTAATTTTAATTGCATATCATAGCACTAAAAGGTGTAACTTACTTTAATTTAGTTCTACATTTCATCACTGCATATTCCACGAAGTTTACATGTCAAAAGTAATCAGATACTGCAAGTATGTAATTGGCAAGATCAGTGAGCATAACATTTAATTACAGCAAAATACAGCCAAGCTAATATAAATATAAACAATCTGTTGCACTGTCATCTTACTATTACTAATTGACTTTCAGGGGTGTGGAACAAAATAAACAAGTATGCTTTTCAAGCCAACTGTGTCCACATTTTCTCTGTCAAAGGTCTATTGTACATGACTACTCCTTAACTTCAAAATTCTATAACACATCTGTGCTTTGGTTTGTACATATATATTGTATCAAATAAACTACAAAATTAAGCAAAATCAGGGTTCCTGCTTTCTATTGTTTTAGAAAATTAATGAAACAGTGAAGATAATTATCATATCATATACAAAGTTGATCTACATGGGTATGTGTTTCAGCAAGATAGTGTACAGAAAAAGTTCTCAGGTTTCCACCTGGGTATCACAACGATTGTAACACAACGTTTAGATGACAGCAGTTCATTTGGTCATTTGTAATACCTGGGTGGAAACCCGAGAACGTTTTCTTCACCAAATATGCCGGGGAAAGCCTTCGATCTTTGATAAGTTAGTGTAATGATTTACACTACACGTTTAAGAAATCATTATTAAACTAAATTAAGCAGGAGCAAATTCAATATGAATATGTGGCTTGTGTGCTTTACAGATGATCACCTAATGCATAATAAAATTACAATACAAGGTGGAGACACACAATCATTCATATTTTAATTATGCAAAGATAGGTGCTAAAAATTAAATGGATAATTTATTAGCAGCAAATTATAAATACATTAAATTATTAGTAAAAGTATGAAAGAATTATCATTGACAAGTATTGTAAATTGATTACATATAAACTGCATATATTAAAATGTCAAATTGCTGAATAACAAATAACTGTAGTTTAATTTAGTATACTCTTCTTAATATTCATTAAATAATATAAAAAATATAATGTTGGATAAATTTGGCTGAAAATCCATTAGTGAAGCTTACAATAAAACAAAAGACAATGTTTTGAAGCAGTGATTATCCATGCAATGATGAAATGAAACATTGAAATGTAGTATTTTCTTTTTTAAAAAAACAACAACACAATATCAATATACTGAAATTGTTTCAGAAGGTACAATTATTATACACAAGACAATCTTACCTACAGTAGGGTTAACGGGTGTAAGAGATGTATATGATCGAGTACCATTTCCTTCTACCAGAGACAGCATGAAACAAGATATTACCAGCACTGTTCATATAATACAACATTGAATAATCAAAAACTGCATTTCAGTACCTTTAAATACATTAGTAACTCCAAAACCAACCTTAAGGACCCAAAATTAGAGAATTGTATCTAAATTAAAATTGTTAACACAGATGCAAGAAATTCCATGGGTTATCTCAAATCTTCTTTCCAAATGTAATTACAAAGGGGTCAAGCACAATGAAATAGTGTGAATTATACAACCTAAATAAACATATTTGAGATTCTGGAGGATATATCCGTTAACAATGTCTACTTATACTTAATTTTATCAAGAGTAAACTCCAGTAGCCATATTGAAAGCAGACTGAGAAGTCATGTTAAAATCTCCATTAGTACTAATATCTTGAAAATTTTCAGAGGCTCTCAGTCCCTTCTTCAGGAACGATATATATAAGGATATGACATTATCAAAATAATTGCGATAATTGGTATGAAAAGGAAGGAGAGATAGTTTGTGGCTTACCTGGAATTAAAGCATGGTGTAGCCACGAGACCAAAGGAAGTTCTTCAAATTTTCAGAGGCACTCGGGGTCTCCCTCTTCAGGAAGATCTTAATTTGGTCCCATGTGGCTACACCGTGTTTCAATTTTAGGTAAGCCACAACCTATCTCTCCTTCCTTTTCATACCAATTATCACATGATAATTAATTTGACCCTGTCACATTTTCCGAAAATTTGAAGAACTTCCTCCTGTCCTGAATAGTGACACCAAGATTCAATTTCAGGTAAGACACATCCTTTCTCTCTTTCCTTTCCATACAAATTGTTTTAATTATTCTGACAATGTGCAGTCATCTGGCATGAAGTATGCATCTCTCTTGAGGTTCACTAGTGCCTCCAAACTTTGAAATGGTCGTTCGTGCCTGTAATTTTTAGATAAACCCACAATTCTCTCTCCATCTTTCCTTTTTCCATTAATGATATGGAATGAAAGGATTACATGACATAGTCAAGTTATTTATATGGATAAGAAATACAGATAAAATGTGGTTTACCTTAATGTGAAAAACTGACACCACAGCATTTAGAACTCAAATTTTCAGAGATGTTATTCTCCTTCAGGAAATAGATAGCCTGCTTCTCTTGGTTGTTGACTTCAGCATGTTGATTTAAAACTATGGTTGGACATTACATAACTAAAATCTCCACCTAACTAAAACTAGCTGTCTCTCATGGAAAGGTTACAACTAAATATATTCTGCATATTACACTCACATTCTTTCACAGTATTTTTATTCTCTGCTTTGGTTAATGTTTGAATTCACAATATTTATCTATTTAAACATCTAGCATCTAATATTTATATTCCTGCCTAATACATACATCTTCATTTTTTCACTTTGGAAATGAGAAATAACACCTAATCGTTAAATACTTATTAGAAAAAATTTAGTTAATAAGAAGCTTGCTAAGTTTTTACCTGTTACTGTTATGTAATGTGTAGAATCCACTATTGATGACGTTCGATTGGATGGTGTATCTCGATCTGGATTCACACCATTTCCTTCTGTTCCATTCACAACCACCTGAGAACCTTCTCCTGAACCAGCCTGATTTGTATCTCTTGGACTATCAAGTTCACATTCTGAAGCTCCATTCTGTAAACATATACAAAGGCTCATGAAAAGAAGAAATAAATTGAAACTGTATCCTTTAAGTTTACGGCATCTCACAAATACAGATGATTTCTAGCAATTATAACCTTCCTCTATGCTTACACTTTTCACCCTCGGAGAAATAATACACTACAGCACATTTTCAGGTTCAATAATTACAATTCACAACATTGACAGATAAGAAGACATAATTTGACAAAATCCAGTCATGCCAGTTACTAGATACTTAAGTGCCTTGTCAGCATGGAAATGTTCAACGTAAAGAATTAAATGTCACAAACTCTTTGAACCAAATAAATTTTGTGATTCATTATGAATTTCAGAAAAAACATAAATGGAAAAAGACAATCTCAAATACTAGAAATACATATTTATTATACCTGCTGTAAGACAACTAATGGTACAGCAGTAATAGGTACCGATGTTCGAGACATTCCACTCTGACCACTTCTCTCTCTCTGGTGAATATCATTTGTTTCTGTAACTGCAACTCCAGCAGCCATATTGAAAGCAGACTGAGAAGTCATGTTAACGTCTCCATTGCTACAAACATCTAGAAATAAAAAGCAAAAATTCAGCTAAAATAAGATAATACACAAATTACAATTTTTCTATTACTAACGCAGTAAATGTATGTCATTGACACTCATAAAGAATTAAATCATTTTAGTATATTAACAGCAATGTTTCTTTCATTCAACAAAGATAATTTTTATAGTATATAACTATATAGATTTATCTGCACATTTCGAAATTTGTTGACAATAAGTGTATTCACATTATTAGAAATATTAAGTTTTTGTTTGTCCTTTCTTATTATTACTGAAGACCATGGATTGCCAGTTTAATATTTGTCCAACTCTGGGTTACAACCAAATAGTAATAATATAATTTAAAAAACTACTGCTCCAGTCCGATATATTTGGCAAAAAATAAGATTCCACTTGAATTGCATACTTGTTCATTACAATTCCATATTATACATATTTCCAAATGGCTCACTTCATACAAGATAGTAATAGAATTTAAAAAAATAGAAACTGTATATTCAGTGCCAATGATTTTGTTTTTGATATATGTAATTAAGAGTGAAGTAAGTGAAGCTGTGTTTGAATGCTACGATTGGTCTGAAAGAATATGCCAAAAAAGAATAATTATTTCAGGTAATAATGACACAGCCTGGCTACACTAACTGTTGATTTAATATAAGTCAGCTGCTCTTTGTCCCTTCTTTCCTATTGAAATAAGTTAATTAATTTGACAATATACATGCATATATACATACATAAAATTGCTGAAAATGAAATTGTTCTAACATATCTGTCTTAAACACTAGGAAATTAAAGAATTAACTTTTTTTTTTACAAATGCCTTCATTGTGATTACAATAAAGAAACTTAATATAGACATTGAAAATGCCCTTTTTAATTCACAGAAAATAAGAGTACTTTGAGGAAAAATCATTACACATTGTTTTGTGAGAGTATCTAAACTAAATGTGCAGAAAAAAGACAGGTCTCATATAAATGTTTTCTACAATGTTTTCTACAATGTAGAACTGTAGTAAATGAAAAGTCTAAATGTCTATACTTAACACTTCAGATAATTGTAAGTGAAAATTTCAGAAAGCAAATATCAAATATGTTTAAGAAAAAACTACATCAGCTTTGAGTTTCAAAAAACATTAAAACTAATTAGGACAGGAGTTTCACTACAATGAATTAATATCTATGCTAGATTCAAAATGGAATAATTTTGCCTAAAGCTATAAGTGCTCGATGATTCTTAATATTGTCAAATATTTTTTTGGGATGTGTAGTTTCATTGTGAAGTTTATACAAACTGTAAACTGAAAGAACAAAATAAAATAGATTTTTGACTAAAAACTTTATCATAAAATTTTAATGGCAATATTTCAAAGTCAAAGAAAAAATAGTACTTTACCATGGGTGACAGTATAGTTGCTTGACTGTTGACCTTGCATTCAGAAGAAGTGTGTAACTTCCATTCAATAAAAAGCAATCTACAAAAAACAAGATTATTGTTCTTAACCAATACTTAAATCAAACTTCACTTATATTAAATAAATGCATCATAAATGGAACAATTACTTTATTTCTTTATCAGTATTATTATATTTTTAATGGAAATTCTTAAGTGATAAGTTTTTATTCAGTATTACTAAAAATACAAAAACATAAAATAAAATTAGGAACAAATTAGCTTTACGGACATAAAGAAAAGTTAGTTAAATGCATTACTGGAATAGTGTTCTAAGAACAATCTAGGAATTTTAATAAAATGCAAGTATTTGTAATTTTGTAACTTGTTTTCTAAATAAAGTTTATATAAAATAAGTAAGCCGATCTCCTGTGGTGTGGTGGTCAGCGTCACTGCCTCACACCACAGAGGTCCTTGGTTCAAATTCCGGCAAGGGAATAGATGTTGTGTTTCCAAACTGAGAAACCCCCACCAATTATTTCCCCAACAAAAGTTAAATTCAACAGTGTACAAAGTCACTAATGACTTTAGCAGTTGATGCAACCATAAATAAAATATTTATTCTTTTAAAAAATGTTATATTAATTCAGCACAAAATCTGCCACATGCAGAATGACATACAAACAAACCACAACCACAATTTATGATCACTCAAACAACAGCTCATTAGTTTAATATCCTAATTTAATTGATAACTGACAACTGTAATCCACAACTTGGTAAATGAAACAATGAGGTTCCTTAAGTTTGAACAAATGCCCAAATTAAATAAAATTCCTTCATTTATGAATAATATCCATGAAGCTATGACCGCTATAGAATTAAGCACAGATCTCTCTCTTAATTTCGGATATATATGACACCAAATAAACTGCGTCCTCAAAAAGTAAGGATGTTTCCTTCATTTAACACTTAAAAACCTTGAAAAAACATCTCGCACAAAATCTTATTGCAGTTGAGATGAGATTTTTAAGTATTCAATGAAGGCAACCTTCGGAATAGTGTGTGTTCTCTGTATCAATGTGACTTTTTATGATATGCCAATTATTCAAACTTAAGCCAAAACAAAACAACATATTTCTAGGGGTTTTTTTACAACTTGTGAATGAACTACATAAATTAAGTAAGCATGTAATTTTTCATTTGGTTTATAACCAAATGATATATTAATCAAAATCTATTCCAATAAAGGGTGATATTCTGGCAACTTCAATTACAATATTGGCCAGCACAAAAATATGCTATTCCATATTTGATAATCAAGTACAGAAAAGTCATAACACACATTTCCAGTCTTAATATGTAAAAAATAAAAGGCCAGAACAAAGTAATTTGCACGTATTTATACTGTATCATATTTTATATTTCATATTGAATAATATTGTTCAGGAATATTATTTTCTATTGGTCAATTGTCTTATTTGTAGGTGGAAAGAGTGAGAATATAAACACAGCAATAAAAGTGAGAGTGATGTAACCAAAAAAATAATGCAAAAAAACTCCCATCATTTTCACAGAAAGGACATATAAGTTCAGATGTGATAGTCTGAAACCCCAATCTTGGACTTACAATGAAATATTGCTAGTCAAGGGAATTTAAGGCTTGCATGCAAATAATTTATAGGGAGAAAAATCAGAAGTTTCTGGTATTCTAGAATAACCATAGAGTCAGTAAGTCAAATGAATATAATGTATGTTTGTGTGTATTTGGGTTAAATTGTTAATTGTACAAAGTCACTAAAAACATATTTGATCATTACCAAATGATTAAATTGGAACATCATAATGCTGGATATATGAGAGGAGGGGAAGTATTTAGAAGAGGAAATATGCACATAATAAAAATATGATGTTCATTTTTTAACCTATAAAGTGAAAAATTGGACTAAACAGACCGTTTCCTTAATCAAAGCCATTTTGCGTTTCCTTTCTTTAATTTAATGAACCGTGCTGAAAGAAAGTGAAAATCTGCTTTTGAGAGTTAAGATCATATGTAATAAATTGTTGAAGTTCATAAATAACTCTGAACATACTAGTTGCAATAGAAGAAGAACCCAGATCAGATGTGAAATTCATCTTCTAATTCAAATGTTGATTGCGAATTTATGCAATGTCATAAATTCAGTTACAAAAATGTTTTGGTTTTTCAGTTATGCAAAATATACATATATAGAGTATAAAAGAAATTCTGTACTTAAAATTATAAAAATCTTAACAAAAACACATGCAAATCAATTAATTCTGAAAAAATCTCTATTACCAACTCTAAATTATTTAGTTTGAAAAATGTACAAGGCAAACATTTGTCATGGAAATGTAAATTGTTTAGGCTACACAGAGCTCAGAAGGAATATAGTCTGAACTATATGCGATTTAAAGAGACTACATAAACATCACTTACACAATATGCAGAAAATTCATGTAAAAATGTAGTATAATACACAAACTGTTATTTCGCCATCTTGACTGAAAAATTACTGATCATATGTCAATATTTCGTAATTTTATACATTTTGTCATTTAAATAAAGTGAGTTCTGGCAGCACAGTGAATGGCAATAAAATGATGGTTCAATTACAGCCATTACAATATGATGCTCCATACTGTCACATCCAATTGTTGTGAAAGCTGGCGGCTTCGGTGTCTATGGCTACGGCATCATTCGCTTCATAACCATAACATTCACAGAATGGACGTCTATACACAAGAACAAATAGCACAATCCAACTGGAAATAAAATAAGTACGTATGACAAAAAGTACCGCTAATAAAATTCAAAACATGAAGAGAGAAGGATAACAGACGAATTAACTAAACATAATCGATCTATGCTTAGTATGACCAACCCCAATTGCTTCAAAGATAGACCACTTTCTAATAATGTTACATTCTTACTTAATCAAAATAAAATAATCATTACTTCGGAATAATAGTCCAAGATAATATTGATAAATATAGAGGAGTCTTCAGGTAGACAACATATATTTATCTTCATTGAAAAAATACACCAATATTGTCAACTATAATTTGGCAGATAAATATAATCATAATTTTTATACAGTGAAAGTACTATTTTTAATATTTAGTACAGTTTTATTAAGTGTGTCACTACAAAGAGAGATGAAGATGAGCGATTTACATAAAAATAATTGTGTAATATTAGTTTGAAAATTATTAATATAAACTTGAATTCATCAGAGCCGTAAACAACCAATTATTTTCTATTAACATCCTTTTTGTAGAATAATTGTTCTTCATAGTTTAGGGTTGAAGGCCCTATGTATTTCTATCAATGAAGTACTTCGCTAATAACATTCAGAGAATCGTCAACAACTAGGAAAATAAATTACGGTGAACCCATTGGTATTTTTAATTATGTACTTTTATATATCAAAAAATAATTTTACGTAAAATATTCTAAGCGACTTTGCTAATTATAGAGATATTTTTACATATTTAAATTATTAATGGAATACCAAGATTTCATTGTTGAATTGTTTACATAGTTTGAACGATTAATATTTTCATACACCAGAGATATATTTTCATACATCTTGTCTTAGTGTGTTTTATTCTCTTGTCAGTTTATCGAAATATGTTGTAAACATTCCACATCATAAGGTTTTTAGTTGTTTAGAAATGCTCACAAAATTCGAAACAAAGTCAGCTAGGGTGAAAGGACTATCTTTTCATCCAAAACGCCCATGGATTTTAGTCAGGTTAGTAATACAATTTGATAGATTCGAAATCGTAGCTTATACGTAATGTTAAGTGATGACTTGGCTTGCTCATACGCATATTAAATCATTACTATTGACATTATAATATATTTTTTAATAATGAAATTTCTTATTATAAAATATAATTTAGACATTAACGTACAATGAAATTTTATTGTTCGGTATTGATATGACGTATTGTATTGAAGAGTACTTTTAAATGTAGTTTAACCGGCAGTAATTAGGAAATTTTTGTTGAGCAATGTTTCAAAATCCAATATGGATATATAATTGGTTCTTCAAATCTAGGCTTTGAAGCTCATTAGTATTACCAAATAATACTACATCTTCACTCTTCAGAATGTGTGTATTATAGTGCTGTTAGTACTTCCATTAAACACCTAGTTAATGTAATACTGGTAAGAATGAATAACTTTGAAATTAAAAAGAGTGAAGTCAATATTTACTCAGACACTCCAATGTGAGTAATGAATTCATGTTAGTTGTGCCAATCAAAAGAAACCTATTGTAGGTAAAATGAAAAGATGAATTCTGAAAAGCAGAAGCTGAGTTACCAGAGTATGGATTTGAACACGCACAATGACATAAGCTATCTATTATATGTGTTATTCTTGCTGGTGGCAAGTTCTGTAAATCTCTGGCTGTTATCATTCATCTCTGTGTGTAGACTATGACATCCAATGACACCTTGATATATCTTCTCTTTCCCTACCTGTTCATTTAGGTCTCATATTATATTCTTAGTGTTGTTTGTTGGAAATGAGCTCGTCATAAAACTGTTTCTTTACCTTCTGTTTTTCTTCTGTTGTCGCATATGCATTTACGATTGCTAAGTTATAGAATTTCTGTTTGAAAACAATATTGAATAATTTGAATGAATTATACATTTCAATTTTGATGTAACAGTTTATCTCATTTGTGCTTCATGAGAATTTTAATATAATGCATATTCTGTCTGCTGTGATTCCATAACAGATGTTTGTAAGTGATGTAAATAAATATTTGAATTATTTATACTTATAAGGTGAGGGAGGGGAGGTTTCTTAAACAATACTTATCACTTGAAATGATTAATATCAATAATATATACATTTTTTTGGCTGACACATCAGTAGTTTTCCAAATATGATAGTAAAACTGTTTATCCGAAATGTATTGAAATTTGAAAAATGAAATCAAGTACAGTTTGGCAGATTTTTGTGATAAAGAGGAAAATTCCAAAGGTATTGTGAATCACCTAGAAACATGTGAAAGATTTAATGGGACTCTTTGTAAAATAATATTTAATGATCAATAAATATACATAAGGTTCATATTTTTAATGATGGCATAATGCAACATAATACAACCATGAATAAAAATAACTGAATTTGTGTATCCAAGTGAGGTACAGTATGTACGGGAATTGTATATTCATTATATACTCGCATACCAAATTTGGATTAAGAAGTTTTTTTTGTTTGATTCTTCTTCTGTACTTCATAGTGAATGTGATTGGTCAAATGTATCTAACCAATGAATGGTTACTTTGCACACACAAGAATTGAGGAACTCACTGTGTGTGCGCAAGTCTTTTTCATCATATGTTATACTGTATGAAAACTCAAAAATAGTATATAATACAATAATTGAATAAAATCTTCTTGAGCTTCTCACCGAGAGAATATATATATGCGCAACATTTCTATGACGGTCACTGTCTTCTTCTTCTAACTTTTGCTAGACGATGACAGTGAATGTCATCGAAACGTCATGCATACATCTTTTCACTCAGTTAGAAGCCTGAGAAGATTTTATTCATTATTTACACTAAGAATAACTGTATTCTTCATTAATACAATAATTATTTATTACCAGCTAAAGTTGGCACAGATTGTTGTGATTACTTGCCAATTTTCCATCAAATAGAAAGTTTAAAAATACTTGTTTTTATTTATTGTATAGAAATTGTTTCTGGAATCTATTTCATGTATTATCACCATTTTAAAGCAACTTCGTATAATTGGATACCATTTACCTACATATCGCTATATCATATTTCTCCATTGTTCTCTAGATTTAAAAATCTTTTCCAATTGGTACTTGTCATATCTATCGAATGACCAACCTTGTGGGTCTTTATGGTTCGAGTCTTAAATGTTCTTTGTCCACAGGTCATTCATTTTCTGTGATCTATGTTCTGCTCTCTGCCATTACAGATTTCTATTTAAGATACAGCTTCTGTTACTTTGGCCCAGTTCCTCTCAAAATCAATACTCTAGAAATATCTTCTATTCTTCCCAAACATGGCTCATTCTACTCTTCTATTTGCGTCTTGTGTACCATAATTCAATTTAAGGTTTATTTTTCAAGCCATATGTCATTACCAGAAATATAAATTTCTTAAATGCCTGCCTATTCAGGTCCAATGGCATATTTGAATGGAATATTGTAGTTTCTTCCAAAAAAATATGTATGTGAGATTTATTCTTCTAAGACTTCTGGTATTAAGTATCCAGTTATGACCATTAACAGTCCTAGCTGCACATATTAATCTATCATTCTTATACTTATGTCATCCATTGATATTTCTTAATTGAACAACACATTGTTTTTTATAAAGTTAATCATTACTTACTAAATTCAGTTGCTGGATTTGTTTTATAATTCCTCGGCATTTAAAGCAAATAGAGCAATGTCATATAATAATTGAAGGTGATGTAGGTATTTTCCATCAACTATTAGTCAAATAATGTAAGCTTTTCCAGAGATGAATTTCACTGAAACATAGTGATGTAATAAAGAATTGACCTGGTTGATAAGCTGAGAATCTTTTATTAAACTTTCATTCCATGTCGTTCTTCTTCCCAGTTTAATTACTGAAAAACTTCCTTAGGGGTAACTGTAGACAATTTGGGTCACTTAGAATCGCATTGTCTGACATCTCTACTGTAATCTCTTCCTGTAATTTTACTACTGTAGTTGCTGTAATAGCAATTCTGTGTACGTCAATTCAACACCTTGGGCTTTGAGTGCGCAGTTACAGCCGACATCTTAGTACAATCGAGTGCTTTCTCAAAGTGTGCGAATGTGATTCCTAGTGGGACAAAATATATTCTTTTGCTCCTCTCATTCCTTCTCTAATTACTAGGATTTCGTGAATAAAACTTTTTCTCTTTTCTGGCTTGCATCGAGGGTCCTTACTATCCTTGTGAATACTTTGTATGCTACAGTGATTGTGTGTTTGGCCTGTACGTTTTCAAATATTCTTAACATTATTTCTATTACAAATACCTTGTTTCACCTCTTTGGCAGTTTGATAATATATATATATTTCAATGACACATTGTCAGTATCATACTTGTTGACTTCTTTTTAAAGGAAATTGAAAGAGGTAGGTTTAGTATCAGAACAATAATTATTTTATTTGTATTTTGTCTCCTATGAATTTCAGTATTTAACCCGAAATATAATCGTTATATTTATATTGGTAACATGTAGTTCAATATTTTTCCTAAAATATTAGCCATCTCAAGAGAATAGAGAAGAGCGGAAACATTAAATGGCATTGGGCCGGCGACCATTAATGTACAAGGTTCTGTTAAAGTGAAAATTTTGCTGATCGGCTAATTTTGGAGCTGCATACCGCGGAATTCAAAATAATTTTCAAATTAAAGATTTCTTACATATCCCATAAATATTAATAGAATCAGATTGGGTTAAAACGGTTTTCAAAGGCATAACTTGTATTAAAAACCTTTTTTATTAGGTTGGCACATGGCAAAATTATCTTAGTTGGTTTGGCAGACGATGACAAAAAGATTTATCAACGCATTGTAGCCTATTCAACTTGCAAACAGAACTAGATGTTTTTAAGCTCGTCTATATTTTATAAGGTTCGAAACGCTTTAGTTTTTGATTTCGGTTTTCTTTTGTTTCTACATTTCATTAAGCCTAAGGGTGCTGTGAAATCGTAATAGGAAAAGATTGGGGAGTATTTTCATACAGTCCACGTAGCCCGACAGTCATCTCGCTAGTTAATAATCCTGCATAAATTGTACACATCAATGATGATAACGATGAAAAATCATATTGTAATTATTTGTCGTAATAAAATTTCAGTTTTGATTATGACGTCTCCTTTAATCTCGTTAATATTTAGACGGGAAATCAATTGCGTCGTACCTGAAGTGGCATTGAAATGGTCATTGGCTCGGAGCTCCTCGTTTACCACAAAACGTAAAGAAAATAATGAATGGGAGCCATTTTCTCGCTATGCATCAATTTTTTCACCTTTATTTCTCATGTTTGTATTAATTCATTTTCATAAAACGGATCCAAGTGTCCCTTATGAGTATTTTGTTCGAAATAAAATGAGAAATATCATTAATTGTATGTTGAGATGATTTGACGACTTGGCAAAGCGATGGAAAGGCGACAGTCTTAAGGTGGCTTTACACGTAGATTTTTCGTACGTTTTGTAGCTCGTCTACAAATTCCGTTTCAACTTTGGCTATAATGTAATACCGAGATTTGCCCATAATCGAATGTGTCAACAAATTAAAAAACAACGAAATAAAAAGGGAAATACTTGAAAATTGTTGAACATTTCGAAAAGTAAGAGTCGAAATTATGTTGAGCCCTGGAGTTAACCTGTATAGCAAAACTTCTTAAAAACGTATTCCTCTCCTATCAGTCTTTCTAACCGACTTAAGGTAGTTTTGCACGTAACTCACATTAAGGATTATATGAAGCCGGGTTGTTTAACGTCATCAGAAAACATATTAGTTGTGTAAAAGACGCGCTTAACAGCAACGACAATCCACTGAACGGTCGGCTTCCGCGCACAAATCAATTTACTCCGACCTTCGTGTGCTAAGAAAATTAAATTTCCCTAATTATACATTTCTGCATTAACAAAATACTTCTATCGTTGGTAAATTCTTGAGTTGCGGTAGATGCTTCTTTCGACTTGCTCGAAGCCTTTTGTCGACCGAAACGGAAAGTTTTCATCTCCACGGATTTTCGTTCAAAAACGAAAGTCAGCGAGCGCAAAAACCGCCCAGCTCTAAATACGCCTAAAGGAATATTCGCTCATGAAATGTTTCAACCCTAGGTATTCTACAAAACGTACTATAAATCATGACGTGTGAAGTTGCCTTTGCGGTTGCGTCTCGTATCGCCTTGCAGACAGTGTCGGCTTTACGCCGTCGTGGTGGTTTCCGCTGCCTCCGTAGCTTCCGTGGCAGGGGCTTCGGTGGGCGGCGTCGGATCCTCCGTGGACCCTTCGCTGGGCGAGAAGGCGTCGTCTCCCGGGGAACTGGAGGCGGCGTCCCCGTTCGAGGCGGTGACGGCCTCGTCTTCGTCGGGCACGGGTGGTCCGGTGACGGGCTCCTCAGCACCGGGGGTGGCGTTCTCTGTGGCGGGGGCGGCGGTGGAGACCTCCGAGGGCGGAGGCGGCGGCGGCAGCGACAGCGGATAGGTGTGCGCTGGCGTCACGACCGTGCCCTCCGCAGCCATCTTGGCCAGAGCCACCTGCGACTGCGCCGGCGGCACCTGCAGCAGCGAGCGCACGTAGGCGGACGTCTCGTCGAGCAGGCGTCGAGCGTCGGGGCCTCTGAGGAAGGCGACGTCACTGCGACTGCCGTCGGGCCACACCGTCACGTACGCGAAGCCGCGGAAGTCTGCGAGGGGCGGCGAGTACACTGAGTGCGACGCGTGCTGCCACGCCATTAGCACCGGCACCTGAAATTGCACTTAGTCATGTACTCAAAACTAAATTCAAATCATGTGCTCGGTACGATTTTATTAGACAGTTATTATAAGCAAATAGTTTGAAGCGATTGTTTTTACACTTAAGCAAAAATATGCAACGAAATACTATAATAGAAGTTGAGCTCAACAAATGTATTGGAACCGCAAATAGTAAAGGTTGTTGGTGAACTAGGGTAAGGTTATCTACGAATAGTGCGAGGAAAGACAATGTATATATTTTTGGTTAGATTCAGATTAGTTTTTGGATAGTTTACATACAAAAAAAAATGAACCAACCTGGAGAAACGTTAATATTTATATTGTGTAACGTACTTGTCCGTGAAATGTGATAATTGAAGCTAACAGAAAAGTTGCATGTTCCTCACCAAATAGATTAATACGGACAGAGAATCGGGAACCTAATAGTAGGATTTTCCCTAAAATCAATAAGTAACTTAGTGATGGATGGAATGAGAAATTAGTGTAATTTACGTAATACCGCAACTTGATCCCCGAAGGAAACACGACGTGATTAAGATTGGTAGCGAATAGATGCTTAAAATTTATTCAGACAATCAACAATCGTTGAAAATACAAGAAGACTTTAATTATGTTTTAGACGAAAACTGTCACATGCCACTCATTCAGCAAATTTACAAGCGATTGATAAGTTTCCCAGTAATCAAGTACCGGAACGGGGAAGTAAGCATTGAGTAGTAGAAGTTTTGCAGACATTTGTTTATTTATGAATAACGTTTGTATAATTCGTCGGAAATCTTGTCAAGATGAAGATGCTGTTTCCGGAATCGCGATCGGGATATTTCTCGTTCGCTTACAGGAAATAGAACGCACGACCACACACATTTCGGATTATTTTGTTTGTAATACGTAGCGGAAATGTCCGAAACTTCATTTCGTCGTGTTGTGAAGTAATTAATTGCTGTTCGTACGCAACTCTCTACATTCTCTCATACGTAACAGTCGTGGGGAGCAGATCCGCGCATTAAGGATTAATTTTGTCAATTTGATCGTAATTTTCTACTCTTTCTGCAAGGAGTCCCCATTAGGTGTAATACAATTGCCCCGATGATTTTTTTACAGTTTTCCAAGACATGCTGGAAGCCAGTTTTACAGTCATATTGTGGTAAATCGGAACAAAAGGGTGGACGAAGTCACTTCACATTGATTTTTGGGAGATGATCATTCGCGATATGCGGGTTAGTATCGGTGCTCTCCTCTTCATCTGCCGTCGGTAATGCTTCATCTTTCTCCCTCGACAACCGAGAATTTATTGGTGGCAAAGCAGCAAGGAGAAACGGGCCAAAGACTCGAGAAATTCATTATTAAAATTTCAGAATACTTAAAGGAGAAACGGCAACTAAGTTGTGATAAGTACTTGTTGCATGTTCAGCGTTATTCACAGAAAGGGAGTAACATTAAACAAAAATTTAACAAGTTATGTTGCGACATAATTTCTGCGCTCCGTTTAAAAATTTCCTGTATTTGGAACTCACATTTACGCGCACAAGGTCCTTTCATTTGTGCGTGTTCTGAATAACCTACTAAGTATCAAAAATTTTATCCTTGTTTCTATTTTTAAAAAATTTCAAATTGATCAGTTTGCATTTTATTTTGTATGGAAACACTCAGAGAACATTGTCATCTCTGGTGTATTATATTTCTATATAAACTTTCTAATAGTCCGAACCGAGCTTTGTGTTGGACTGTAGCCGCTGTCTGAAAATTAGACGGATGAGATTTTGCTGTTTTGTCATTTAGAGTTCCACCAGGTCATTCCCGCTATCAATAATGAATTAAACTTGCTTTGCCAGTCCCATGTGTGTCACGGGGTAGATTTTCTCGCTCGTCTAATTTCCTGGTCGCCACTATAGACGCTCCTTGGCAAGTAAACGTTACTTCGACTGGATCGGACAGCTCCGTATTTACGCAAACTTTTGAGTTTGCTGAGTTTTAAAACTTGAGAAACTGCTGTCAATTCCCAATTGTTTTAATTCGTACAGCAGTTATTAATGGTGCGCGGCTCGGCCGGTTTCCACAGCTTAGTTCATATTGATGTCGAACGAGCGGATTGGAACGAGGCCCTTTGTCACGTGATGGAAATGATCGAATTTCGAAATGAGCAGTGAAAGTGCTATTGTATGTGCTGCTCTAGGAATTATTCGGGAGTTGCACATGCAGCTTGCGTGGGCCACGGGGCGTAGTCCCGGTCCAGCCTTGGCCCGTCCTGCCAAGGTCCTTTCGATTGCCCGCCTTACCACATCTGGCCTCAAGGTTGCATAACGGCCTCACGAGGTGAATGCGCTTCTTCCCGTCCGTAAGCCGCTTCTTTTTCAACACCGTGCCGACTACCGAGTACGTGTTTGAGAATTGGTCACGTGATGATTCGTACCGAACGGCAAAGTATCTGGACGGAAGAAAGGAGAACCAACGTTTCGAAGAGTAATGAAGTTTGTTTCTCTTTAGCTTGAAGGCACCTGTATTTCCAAAAGTCCCAACGCCTTTCTTCCTGAAGATGAACAGTTTGGTTGTCGGAACATTACATCCACTATCCTCCTTCATCTGTCTCGTGCTATCCATGTAGAATCTCCCAACCAGTTGATTCGAAATCACGGTCAACTAACCTCGAAACCGTGTTAAGCAATACTAAAGGAACCCTTACAGGAGACTTACCGATCTATTAAACGTAAAATTGTTACTGCCCTGAAAAAGTCTTCGACGATGTCAACTTGGATACTTAGTTCTCGATTTTAGATGAAAATTGGACTTGAGCACGGACACGGAAGAATTGTCAGAAATCTGTAGCGAAAGGGGAAAACGAAAATGCAAAATTTGTTCCTCCTGCGTTAGACCTCGATTTACCGAGGATTTCGGTTATTAACGGCCTTTTATTAGTTAATGCTCTGAGTTCGGTTATCTGTGTGGTCGGTAAAGTCTTGCTTCGATTCTTGGAACTATTTCATTTGTGGACTCGATTAAATGTAAACGAAGCCGACCTCCTATGGTGCAGGGGTCAGCGTGACTGGCTCGCACCACAGTTGTCCCGGGTTGGAATCCCGGCGAGGGCATGGATGTTTGTGTGCGTGAGGGAAAACTGTTGTCAATTAGTCCCCCCGAAAAGGCAAAATAAGTACCCATAAAGAGTCGCTAATGACTGAGATATCGATACGACTGTAAATAAATCGATAATAATAATAATAATAATGTAAAGAACCGATGGACAATTTCCTAATTGGTCAGTAACTATCTGAAACGGACCATCGTATTTAATAATTCCGTTTGAGTTACAAGTTCTTAAGTGCCCCCTAATTTAGCTACTACTTTAACTGAATTACAAGGTCCAATTGATGAGGTCGAATATTTAAAAAAACTGGTTTTTTGCGCGTAAGGGGAATCCGGACCGAGTTATTCTTCAACTTAATCGGACCTGAAAGCGAAACGCCCCGACCTAGGAAGAAGCTTGTTCTTAAAGACGGCAGGTACTAGGTTCGAACCCCCCCTCCGGCTTTCCCTAACCCGTGACATAATGAATCAACCGATCCTCTAGTTTTGGCCGAACCGGTTCTGGTGCCGCTACACAGATGTTACGCTCTTTACACGAAATGCTGTGGAATGGAAAACCTATACTCTATACAGACTATCAGATTCACGAGCCATGTTTACCGAACCCAACTGCTTTGTGATTCTCGTAGGAAAACCGCCTTGTTGTAAGGAAATTCTTACCTCAGGGTCAGGGCTCACTCAACTCGTTAAAATATATTAATCTGGTTTTATAATTAACACTCAACCAATTGCTTATGTTTACAGACGTAGACTAATCAAGGTAATGCCTTGTATGCAGTACGTCAACATTTCGAGATAAGTTTTGTATTGGGCGCTGAATCTGTTGATTTTAGTGTACCGAGTCACATTTTATTAATGATATAAATCCTTATTCTTCTTACTTTTACTTTGTTTTCGTGGAAGAGCCATTCATTATTATGAGCACAACCATTCTAAAAATTAGTTTTTTTTTTGCACTCTAGTATACATCGCCGGTATGTGTGTCGAATATGTCAATCGGGTGCTGCCTCTCGTCGGATATCCGCAAAGTCCTCAAATTCTAGTCAGTAGGAAAGGAACTAAAATGTGTTTGGCCACGCGTATTCTGATTTGTCCCAATGTCTCTGAGAACGGAAAACATATTCAATCCTAATCGCCCATTTATAATACGAGGGAACGAAAGTTCATGGGTTCTTCTTACTCTGTGAGGGTGTAGATGATTACAGAAATATTCATCGGGTTCTGATCGAGAAGACCGGTCATACAAGCTGAAGCTATCGACTCTCTGTAAATTTGAAATAAAATTGGGGTATTCTTTTAAAATAGCGTGGAGTTTAATTTACCCAAACGCAAATAAGAACGGTGAACTTTGAGAAGGAGTTGGCTCCGCGCGTATATTGTCATTCCTCCACTGTCCGATTGTCGTCAGGAAAAGAAGTAATCTTTTTTCGGGCCCATGTCACTACGGTACTTACGAAGTTGATCAAGGCTGCCATGCTATCCAGTGGGTTTCTGCCGGACAACTGGCCGACCGCATCGAGCGCTGCCATTTATATCGTCCAGGGGACAGAACCGATCCAGATTCGCAACACCCGCAACCCGTCATTGCTTTCTGCTAAAACTGACAACATTACAATAAACAGTCTAGGCCTACCACCAACGTGACTGATGTTTGCAACTCAGGCGTTTTCGACACCAACGTTACCAGCTTGACCTGGAGCATATACGATGTCCAATGATAAATACGTCAATTAATTTGAACTTGGTCGCTGATCGCTATAATTAATCACATTCTAAAATCAACACTATCCCAACATAATTATATTCATGTGCATTGAATCCGATTGAGATGGCACCTGGCTGATTCAAAATCCGTATCCATGGGCAGGTATGGCCTACGTATGAAGATTTGAGTACTAAATTGTCGCACTGTATGCGGAAAGCCTCGAACTGAAGAACGTAAAATAATATTTATCATACGTTCATCTCTTCGGCAAGAGGTTCGTTGTACTCCATGAAAAACGTCGAAAAAGATCCTTGGTACTGGTTCAGAAATCTTTAAGAAACTGGTTGAATTAACTAGTTCCGTTAATAGAGAACGAGGGCTTTCCCGGTGGGGATGATGAATTAAATAGTTCTCGACTTTGCCAGTCGGGTCAGTGTAGAATCTAAACACGACGTTTCTATGGTTTGCGCTGCCATCTTCTTCAGGTGTACTGCTCAAACGTCGTGTTTAGATTCTACACTTACCCGGGTGAAAACTCGAGAACTATTTTTTCAAGTAGTTCCGTGTTTGTTGAGACTTTCGAAGTGTCACTCTGAAGTGTTTGCACCTCTTCCCAGAATACATTCAGAGTTCCTGTGACGTCCTTCACGTTTCGATGACGTCACCATCATTTATATGAAGTTCGTTGATGACAGCAGATTTTGTTAGGTCCTTCGGTGGGGCAGCACTTTGGTTCATAGTCGCTTGAGCTAGAAATTATTGTTCTTAATGAAACGGCGGACATTTATAGTCCTGAATAAGAAAGATAGCCAATACAGACAAAAAAGGTAATAACGTTTCTGGGATCCTTTTGCCTTACGTCAGGTGCGAAGAAGAGCCTAGAGAAACAAGGATCCCAGAAACGTTGTGTGGTATTTATATTACCTTTTTTGTCTGTATTGGCTATCTTTCTTATTCATTATTTTCAATCGTAAATATTTTCATTTATAGTCCTGATTAACAAATCATTGTACACATAACTACTACTGTTTTTTTATCCGGTATTATTCCGTAAGGAAATTTGATTTGGCTGTTTCAAATAAATGCTTAGTCGGTTTCTAATTTAATGCTGACGGATTCTATGAATCCACTATTAGACATTCCGCAAACAAGTAACCAAAAATCATCCGCTACGATTGGAACGAAGTTTTCGGATTCATGTCTAAGGTGTTTTTGAAATACTCTGATATAAACTCATATTAGTACCGTTGCACTTGTGAATTATAATAGTTTATTAAATTAATTTCATTGGTAACCTTACATCGGATATAATATTTTGGGGAATTACATAGTCCATTCTCTAAAGGGAGGTTTAGCTACAGAAAAGGCTTTTGTATTAAGACGTATTATTTCCAGCACACTGGGGTTGAAGATGACCGAGAGTCAAACTACAGAAACGTATTCGAAGATGAATGTTTTAATGAACTCTTCAACTTATTGAATAAGAAAGATAGCCAATACAGACAAAGAAATGGTAATATAAATAATGAATAAGAAAGATAGCCAATACAGATAAAAAAAGGTAATATATATATATATATATATTTCTGTATTGGCTATCTTTCTTATTCATTCTTTTCTATCAGACGTAAATTTTTTCATTTCTTCAACTTATTGTCGATGTGGAATAATTTTCATTAAGTCCGGTTCAATTATCTATTCAAATCGGCACACAGTTAGGGTTGTTAATGCGGGAGTCTGTATGTGTAATGAATTATTGTAGCACAATTTTGATTATGGTTTAATCTGGTTTTACGACAACGTGTGCTCTGGAACGACACAATTTAATTTAGTAGGACGACGGCTTGCGTTCTCAGAATTGATAATCGTTTTTGCTGATCTACACGAGGCCGTAGGTGCGGAAGTTACCGTCATTGTGCAACTCTCCAGAGTCTCGTCACAACCACGAAAGACAAAACGTTTGACACTTGCCAGTGAAAGCGAAATGAGCGTAATGGATGCGTTTCTCGCCGGAAGCTGAGCAAGGAAAGCAGGAGGGCGTTTAATTAGATCCGCACGATCAGTCACACGGATAAGACCTCCATGTGACTTCACATTCTTTTTAAACGTCTTGGATATATATTCGTGTTTATTCCTCTGCGCCGTCTCCGTACTCGTTCCGCAGCCTTTAACAAGTGCAAAGTCGTGGTATTGGCATTGAATCGCATTAATATACCCTATAGAGAAGCCGTGGAGTGAATCAGGAATTTCACATCATTCAAGCATATTAACATTCTTACATTTATTGTCACTATTAAAGTAAGTATGCATGGAAAGTTGTTTTCGGAAAATGTAAGATTTCCATGCATTTCGTCCAATCGGGAACGAGACGTTTTTTAGTAAAAATTTACTCCTTGTTTGCATTTTTAATATTAATTTATTTACAATCGCGTCAACTTTTCAGGTCATTAGCGACTAATTTTTGCATTGTTCTGGGGACTAATTGACGAGTTTCTCTGACCACACAGCCATGCCCTCGCAGGGATTCGAACCCGGGACATCTGTGATTCGAGGCAGTCACGCTGACCCCTACACCTCAGGAGGTCGAATAATTCTCAACAGTTTAATGAAATCCGGCACTTTAATGAACTCCACTCTGTTCTCAAATATATATATTACACATAGGATTGATGATTTTATATAGTGGCGTTTAAGACATAGTATTCCAATTTTAACATCCCTCACTAATATGTTCCGAGATAAATTTGACACAACTTTGGAAAGGAAAGAAATAAAAAATTCTATCATTGTCCTCGTAATTTACCAAAAAATTATATATATGTGATTAACCAGTAAAGTTATGCAAATATTAACTAATTTTTATGAGTACATCACTGAAATTTGACATTATTCGGATTCAAAAGGCGGCTCAGCTTATTTTCTTTACAAAGACATTAATATAACTTTCCAATTAACTTGTTTTGATATATATATATATTGTAATAACCAGTAAAGAAGGACATGTTTTCGGTTCATATTTTACCGGAGTTGTTTACAAACTGAGACTGGGGATCCTTGAGTGGTTGGTACACATTAAAAATAATGATAAAATTAGGGGTAAGTGGACCTTTTAGAGAGGAGGAATGGACAGATAATTAGAGCAATTTTGGTAGCTCTTAGGCCAAATTGTGTGACCGACGGAACCCAGAAAAGCATCATAACAGATGGACGAGGCCATTATACTTAAAGAAGATGCTTATTGTAATTGATTAAGTGACTCTCGGGGCGAGAGAAAGCTAACAGATGGTGTTTGTTTTGGCGAACAAGTAATTTCAAAACAACTGAAAGCAAGGGAATATCCGGGAGCCGCAATATAAATAAGAGTGCAGATAATTGTCCGCTATTCCTATTGGAGTAGTCGGCCAGCTGCCTCCTAAACTGGTCGAGACACGAAGGGAATGCTGCGACCCCACAGCAAACTCCTCTCCCGCTACCGGAAGGGCGTGGGACAAGTACCAAATGCCCGACCTACCTGATGCAGGTTTTCTAGGGTTTTTCCCTGCATCACTTTTAGGCCAATTGCCGGGTAGGATCCTTAAACCATAGCCCGGGGGCCCTAGTTAACCCTTGGCTGCCTTCTTCTACCTTACCGCATCCCCCCTTTCAAGTCCCTTCCTATGCTATTAAAGGGGAGTTGCCAGAACGTGGATTACCCTCATGTAGCCTATTACCCAAAAAAAAAAAAAGGCAGAGTTAGTTATAGTGGAGTTATAGAGAGGAGACGGCTGGGGAGAGCGATGGTGCAGGTCCGCAGAGACGGGCGCAGGGCCAAGTTATGGGGGCCGAAACAATTTTATATACAGTTATAGAGAAGTTAGCTACAGAGGAGAGATAGAGAAGACTCATTATCATTTCGTGTTGGAGAGGAGACGGACGTGTCAGCTGGGAGAGATCGCCGGTGCAGGTCCGCAGGGCGGACACAGGAATGGACAACAGTCGTCAACAGGTGGGAGGTACATCGTGGAGGTCTGCCAGAAGAGGTGTGTGATTTCATCGAGAGGGTGACGTCGTCAAGAGTGTGATTTCATCGAGAGGGTGACGTCGTCAAGAGTGTGATTGCAGCCTGGGGACTGTTAAGCCATTGTAAATAGTGTGTGTGGACCCGAGAGCATGTATGTTTATATTTTCTGAATTAATAATTGTAAATTGCTAATAAAGGGTAATAAGTGTCAGATTTCGTTTATTTAGTTACATTCGTTTAATAGATTTCGTTAATTTCGTTTCATTTGTTTCAATCGTTTCAATCAATCATTTCGTTTTTCATTAAGTGTAACTGTATCTGTTTAATTGTAAATTTATGTTCTGTTTTCCTTATCAAGCCAGTAAAGACCTTGAGGGGTACCGAGTCCGATTATTTAAAATGTTTTCAAGATAAATAAAATTGTTTTTATTTATAAAATTTCAATATTTGTGTAATTGAAAATTGTGTAATAAATGATAATTGTTTGTTTAAAATTTGTGGTTATTATATTTGTTGTTACAATATATTACCGAGCAGTAGGCCAAAAATGTTCCCATTCTGAGTGAAAGGTTGGTCGGAATATGCACGCTTCACTATTACTCGTTTTCTGGTAATTAAATTGGAGGAGAATGAATAGCAAATTGTCTATTTTACACATTCTGCGCACAGAATTACTGCGAGATTTCTTTGTACATTTCTTTGAGAATCGTGGCCGTCGAGACATCTAGACTTGTCACTTCACACAGTCTCAATTCCCATCCGTTATATTGTAGTAATTAGTAATTAATCCATTATTATAATTGGAAAGTAAAGGACTCATTATTATATATAAAGCATACACCGCAACACAGACGCGGCGACACAAAGAGTACATTGTTGAAAGCGGTACGCGCTCAAAATCTACGAGACGAACAGTCAGTCAACGAGGAGAAGCGAAACAGTTAGTTGGACGGCATCCACAGATGCGGGCAGATATCCATTCAGAAAAATTTGCAGTATAAAAAGTTTTGTTAATCAACGGCGAGATATGATAGTTTAAATAAAACGCAAATAAACAGTTTGACCGAGAGACTTATAAAATCGCAGTTTGGAAGCAGAAGTTTGCTTCACAAACTGAACTAATTTTAACATCGAGAGACTTCCAGGAGACCGACGTCCGAAACTTGCTGATGAGATAATCCAGGTTCCAGAATAGCAGAGATCCAGAGCAGCTACCGAGTGTTCAAATTTTGATGAGTAGAATCAGTGATATCCCCAAACCGTGTGCACAGAAAACCCAAAATTGAGACCTGGGCGGCCGTAAGTAGAAAACTCTAAAATTTATTGTAAACCACTTTTTAAAAGATACGTCAGATCGTTCTTTAATTATTTTTTTTCTTTAATTATTCACTTCTTTAATTGTTTAGTTAGTTAATTTAAATTCAATCTGTAATCTTATTTTCGTCCGCAACAAAATTCGTCGAGGTTTAGACGAATTAACTTCAATAAAAGGCTAAATGTAAATGATTGTAAATTCAATTCACCCATTTATCAAACCCAGATAAAGACCCTGAAATCCCAAATATTATTGTGAAATTTTATTGTATTTAAAACATTAATAAAATTTGATTAATTGTTTCCCGTAAAAATCTTTTATTATATTTAGACGCTTGTTTATTACAATATATATATATATATACATTGGGTTGTTGTGAATTTGTTTTATGGAATGATCTGGCATTACAGGGACTTATTGCATGATTTCGCAGAGCGTATATGCGACACCAGATAAAACGGAAATGCCCATCCCACCCATTGTGAGTTCGGCGACTTACCAAGGAGAAACCGCGTCGGGTGATTATAATCATATCATTGGAAAAACTACTTAATGGAACTATTTTTTTTTGCTATTCTTCACATACGTTCTGCTATTGATATTTGTGTTAATTGCTACGTCATGATAGGACGCCGACATATTTTTTTCTCGCCTTGAAACCGGCCTCGGACACTCCGGTGATATCAGGTTGCGAAATGCTCTAAACGGTCCGGTGATTATGTTGCAGCCTGGAATTCAGACAATTTTGGATCCATCATAAACTCGCTAGCAACCTTTCAGCTACATACCTGTGCTAATGGAAATTCCGAAAATAAATCAACCAAATATGGTTCTGTACTATAATTCAATGATGTGATATGACGTGAAATCGTAACACAAGTTTTAATTATAAACAATTTAATATCAGAGAGAAAAATAATTTAACAACTCCATACATGAAATATTATGATTCTTTATGAATTTATGTACTTCAACTGTTATTACCTTACTAATGTTTTATCATTTTATTCCATCCATTGTTTTAGTCTGTAACAGTTTGAATTGGAAAAAATTTGTTATATTTAGTAATATAGTAACTACAAGAGTTATTTTGTGATGGCATGTTCTACGGAATCTAAAAATTGGCGAGGAAAAATAATTTAAATAATTTTCATTATTACCTATTATGTATATAAATTGAAGATATAATTTTGAATGCATTATATTCTTTGCTTAATTAATTCTTGACTATATACCTAATTTCAACCAGTAATACATATTAAATTTGTGTAATATTGTTTGTTGTACTACTAATTTATGTATTTAAACTGTTATTACCTTACTAATGTTTTTATCATTTTATTCTATTCTTACAACTAATATTTTTGTCTCTGGGCTCTGTTATATCTTTGTATGGCAGCTTAAGGGAAAATATGAAAATTGCATGAATTTCATGAGGCATATTTGACTTTTAATAGATTCTCTCTTCAACTGTGAAGTTGTTTAAAAGTAATTTAAATGAACTGGGCGCAGTACAAAGATCTCCCAAAGTGGCAGGGCCAGAAAAAATATAATACAATAATGTTCAAATTTACATATTATAATTCAGAAGCTACATTTTGTTTCAAGCTATGCCACGGCATTCGCACGATCCATTTGTGGAAATTCTAATCTTCACAAAACTTTCGTTGTTGGTAAACTATGCAGCTGTTCCCCCTTCAGTTGCGTGTAGTGTAGTGGAGGAAAAGTAAAAGCGGTGATTGAAGTTTCAGTAGTAGACTAAGGTAACTGCTAAATCATGTAACGTAGTGAGCTTTTGGTTGTGAGGTTCGGAAATGTGATTAATATTGATGACAGCATCGCATTAGTTTAGTTAGTGTGGCGTTTCCAGACTTTGGGTCCCACAGGGGGGCAATGTGAATGGTCAGGGGGAGCAATTCAAAATTGAGCTCTTCTGGAATTTAAAAACCGCTAGCTATGATTTAACTTATACAAAATGAAAATTTGTTGCTATCTCAATTTGAAATAAGCATTTGGTAGGTTTGGTGCTTTCCATAGAGCCGCACTTTGAAGATGTACTGTGAGAGTATTGTTTACTATGTTTAGTGAAGGTTTAGTACGTGGCATGTGCTAAGTGATTGTCTACTGTAGTTTAGCGACAACTACGCGTGTTAAATGGAATAATCTAATTTCGTAGAAAAATTTCGAAAGGGCTATTTAAGATTAAAATAAATTATTATTTTATTTATTATTTTTATTATTTGTTTATGCACAGTCCTATAGAAAGACATTTATACATAAGAATAATTTAGGCTTCTTTAAGAAATAATTCTTTCTTATTTATTCTTCGACTTTTCCCCCTTTTATAGGTTTGCCGTCTTCAATTTCCATTTCTGTCTGTCGTTCCAATCTCGCTCCTATCCTCCATTATGGTTTTCACATGGGTTTCCCACTTTAATCTGTGTGTGCTCCGTTTATTTTTTCCAGGTGACCATTGGTATATTTCTTTTGCCTATCTTCCCTTTCCCATTCTTTGTAAGTGACCATACCATTTAAGGGTTTGACTTTCAATCCTTTTAACGACAGACGTGGTTACGTTCATTTCTTTCCAAAGGAGCTCATTTCTAATTTTATCCTATCTTGGTTTTTTTGAAGACTTCTCCTCAGATAATCGAATTCTACTGTTCAAATTTTGTTTTTTGTAATTCTGTCAGGGGCCAAGTTTCACTTCCATAACATAGAATGTTCTGTATTATGCTCTTATAAATTTTGATTTTTGCTTCCTTTGTTATATTTTCATTCCAAATTATTCCGTGTATAATCTTGGTAGCACTCTTTGCCATTACAATTTTAGTTTGTATATCTCCTTCACATGTTCCTACATTTGTAATTATTGACCCCAAGTATTTAAAAAATTCAATTTTTTTTTCTTTTTTCGAATGTGAGTAGGAAAAGATGTAGAAGACATAACACTCGAAACTGGAAGAAATAATTCAATTTTTTAATATAAAAAAATGTATTTGTTTACATAGGAGGGCATTAGAAATACTTAGGTGGGGCATGGTAAAAAAAAGTTGGGAAACACTGGTTTAGCGTGTGTCAAGAGCAGCAAAATATAACCATTTAAGTCGACATTTTCCCAATCCCTCCAGTCATATTCTCTTTGCGATTCTTCCTCGCCTACTCGGTGAACACACGTGGATAAAACTACGGACTAATTTCATTAAGAACCCGTATCCTGAGAGAATTCTGATCTTAAACGTCTATTTATCTCGCTGAACGTTTATGGAAAGACGAGACATGCTAAACTCAAGGCTGAGTAGTCGGAAAATCCTGTCAATATGTTGGAGACATACTGGTAGCCTGCTTCTCTGGTTTCTTCGTAGATTTCTAATGGAGACTTTTGACCTGGAACGTTCATTCAGCCGTGGAGATAAGGAAGAACTCGACGAAAATGATTTTCGTTTGTGGTATGAAATCTGTAGTATGTAAAAATAAACTGTTCGGGTTGTAAATTTAATATGCGGAAAAATTGCTTTAGTGATTGAAATAATGAGATTATATTTTTATATATAAATAAATTTCGTTCCTCAGTTTCTTATGGAATCAATTTTTAAAATTACAGGTCAGTTCCTGAGATCTATACTTATTCTTCAGAAGCCAATACTGTTTCGAGTCCAAGGATTTTCACGACTGTTTGATTTTTAAAATTAAAGATAATTTTTAAATAAATAAATGGACAGTAAAATTATTTTCCCTGGACGTAAGGTGCCATATAAAGTAAGACCTCCAGTCATCAATGCGTTACCAGTCAAAAGTGAAGATACATATATACATACAGTCACTCTCAAGCACATATGATTTCTGTGTACACAATTGAGAAAGTTAAAGAAAAAAAAAGGAAATTTATTACAAAATGTAATTCAGTATTTCAATGAGAAGAAATTAATAGTCATGTTTTTAACTTTAGGCCACCCTTAGTAGTTATCGCTGTACCAAGCGTCTTACAGCCGGAGTGTTTTACATAAACTGGTTATAATTGTTAATATTTTGTATATATACCGGTGGAGTGAAAGGGTCGCTTATTAATAGTATATTTTGTAACGCCATTGATGATAGTTTATCAGTATCTCCCTCTACAGTTAGTTGGAAAGGTAAACAGATTACTGGACACGTTTTTCAATATCCTACGCTATTATTAGAGGAGTTTGCGTTATTTAGGCGTGTCCGTGACCCGGTCAGGCTTGCTACCAGAACAGGACCGCAGCCTCGCGCTAAAACCCCTGCACAGTCTTACGTACGAGTCTTGCAAATTGCGATTATCGACACCAGATATCTGGAAAAGAAACCGGTGGTGCACATTTCGCCAGGAAGTGTTCCAGGTAAAGTGTGCAGGCTGCCTTTCCTTCAATTTTACTCCTCCGTTTTTCTGTATTCATTATTTAAGAATTATAAAAGCATAATTCGGAACACCCTGCATACACAAAAATTAAATTTAGTAAACTTTTAGTATATTTTCAACATGATAAACATATATTCACTTGATTTTTTTACAAAAAATAATGAGTTAGATTACACACGCGAATAGGGGGGTTCTAGTTTCTTCCAAACATTCTAAGGCCTTGGTCCATTACATCGTTTAGGGATCAGCGGTTCCTGAAACACTATCCAATTTTTTTTCGGCACTCAGTCTATCGAAACAGAATGCTGATGAAGTTGCATAACACTCGATGTTTCTATTTAGGGGTTCCGAATTGCAGAATAACTAGGCGTATTTCAGAGCCTTTATTCCACACAAAATAATTTTCGTCACTGAACGACATTTTCATTTCACGGGACTTTTTTTACGTATCACTCTTCACGACTGTGGGAATATGCTACAGAAAATACGGAATAATTATATACATTATAAAAGGACTTAAACTTAGGTTTTCTCGCGCACTAACCAACGTCCACGGATGTGGTCAGGCCGAGCCTCTAATCCTCTGATGAGCGAAAGCTGATCCGGGCAGCAGTGGGATAGAACTAGTTCTATAGTCTACACCAGTACGAGTGAACAGTACTACACTCTTAGAAAAGTGTAGTGGTCAACGTAATTTTCACGACTCTCAGACGTCCCGGGTTCGAATCCGGGCGACGGCGTGGATTCTGTGTTTGTGAGTTTCCATCTTCATCAGAGAATCTCTCACTGGAGATTTTCCTGACACCGTCAATAAAGAGAATCACTGCTCTTAGGTGAGCACATTGACGATCGGAATACTAAATTCTGATCGTCAATTAATATTAAATTTAAAAAATGAAAAGTTTGTTTTTAGGTGTAGACAGGCTATGTATAGGGTAATCCACATAGTGGCAACTCCCCTCTTACAGCATAGGGAAGGGATTTGAAAGGGGGGAGGCGGAAGGGTAGAGGGAAGGTAGCCAAGGGTTAACTAGGGTCCCCGGGCTATGGTTTAAGGTTCCTACCCGGCAATTCGCCTAAAACTGATGCAGGGAAAACCCTAGAAAAACTTGTATCAGGTAAGTCGGGCATTTGGTACTTGTCCCACGCCCTTCCGATGGCGGGAGAGGGGTTTGCTGTGGGGTCGCAGCTTTCCCCTCGCCTTGCCTTGACCGGTTTAGGAGGCAGCTGGCCGACTGTTCCGATAGGAATAGCGGACAACTCTTACCGTATGCCCAAGGTTTGCGACCTCGGAACATACACCTCTCAAAACAGGGCGAATTCTCCGTTTAATCTCAAATTCCCCCTGGTACCTTCGCACTCAGTTATCCACAAAGACCTTGAAATTCCCCTAATTCCTGCCATAATTCAAAAACCAGAGAGATGTGAAAAAAAAATGATAAGTTTAACTACTTCTTCCTTATTTGCGATGTTACGTCACTCGACTGTCAGGCACGCTTCTATTACTAAGTTTGTACAATTGATAAAATAATTCTCGCGACAAATTATAATGGTTGTAATTCTCTGTACAGTACTTAATCCAACATCACACCCTGCAGCTGTATTTTTCTTGTGGTGTGGCAGCTCGAGGTTCACGTGTTATTTGTTGTATGATGGTTTCCACTCTTTAAAGTAGTCGTATACTTTAATTTCAAATTGTCTGGCTTGTTTCCGCAGCATTCGCCTTCCATCCGTTGGTTGCATCTACATTTGTTCTGGTGTCTGCAAATAACTTTTTAAAATTTTTTTATTAAAATTAACTTTTAGTCCGGAGACTTTACAGTTGTGATAATAATATAATAAAAGTATTTACAATTTGTAAATATTTTGTGGTCTTGGATGTGACCCTTGTCATTCCACGTTAGAGACGAGAGAAACCGACTAACTTCTTTACCACATATTAACCGGCAAGATGTTAGGGATCGATCTGGTCATCGGGGAAACTTCGTGTTTGAAAAGCGTTAAGGACGTTATGGGGGAAGATGGGAAGCACGGATATTTAGGGAGTATGTAGTGCCAGTTGGTAGGAGGGGGCTATAGTTAGGTAATTCCGGAGTGATTTAGGGGGATGATGATGTCGATTGGGAGTTTACATTTCAGTCTGCGATTTTGTGAAGGAGGGGGTGGGTTACTGTAGAAGAGTTCAATGGTTGCATTTGGATGGTTGATGGAGCTATTTATTAGGGACTTGGTAGATTTATGAATTATGGCAGGAATTAGGAGAATTTCAAGGTCTTTGTGGATAACTGAGTGCGAGGGTACCAGGGGAAATTTGAGATTAAACGGAGAATTTTGTTTTGTTTCGTAAAACTACAATATACAAGTCATAAAATTAACGAAGTCAGCAATAATACGCTCCACCTCGAGTGAGTCCTGTGGACGGGAGAGGAAGGTTCTGCTTCTGCGCATCCCGCCAACCGAGCTGCGTCTTACTATAACGTCCTCCCTTATTTCAGTTTGCTTTGTTTCCTGCACTTTAAATTTGTTTGTCTGCGAGATTTGATTAAAAAATTCCAAATGTCGATGGAATCACCGGCGGCAGAATTTACTGACGCACTAGAATAGGGATTTACAGAAAAGCTAAGTGATAAGGTGCGATGAGAATGTTTCTGCTGTTTCCGTTATGCGTGAGGAGTTTGAATTTGATAGCGGAAGCGGCTCGGAGTGATGTAAAGAGTGGCCAGATAATAACTATAAACTACAGTAATAATTACAAGAGGTCTGCCCTTTTTAGTTCTGCCCGACGAACGTAAAAAGAAGCCGTCCTTGGGATTTTACGTGTCGAGTCGCGAAGCTCGCCAGAATTATTGGTCCGAGCTCCCGCGCGACGTCCGTGGCCCAGAAGCGCCGCTTTACGAAATTAGTCCCACACGCGAAAGGTTATGAGATCGACTCCTGTGTCCGTCTAATTGCTTTTTATGCGTTTTTTTTTGGAAAACAATTGTTAGGTAATTGCTGTTTCTCAAGTAGTCTATCGTTCCTATTGCACTTTGAACCGGACCCAGATTCGAGGTGTCGAAATTAGTTCTGCCGTCCGTCACTTACCCTTGCCTTTCCATTAGAGCGGCTGTCTGTACGCAACGTTTGGCGCAACCGTCCATCGGATATTATCCTTATACACCTGACGAAATATCTGCATGTCTTTATTTAACCAAACGCTTCTCAAAATTTAATTGGTCCGCTACTTTTCCGGGGGCGGCATC
The DNA here is from genome assembly GCA_037074705.1 of Zhengitettix transpicula. Taxonomy (NCBI): domain Eukaryota; kingdom Metazoa; phylum Arthropoda; class Insecta; order Orthoptera; family Tetrigidae; genus Zhengitettix; species Zhengitettix transpicula. The sequence continues at coordinate 56,936,213 of CM073595.1, read as the reverse complement.
GTTCATACGGCATTAGCTGATGGTATGGTATTGGATAACGCTTTTAAAATCTCAGATTGGGCGTAGGCTAAAATAATTTATGTAGATAAACAACCAACAAAAATTAATTGTTGTGTTCCTCATCGTATATGTTCGACGAATCCGCAGGAAAGAAGAACGATGCTAAGACTTGTTGTAGACTTGAACCAGATAAGCTGAGAGCAATGCTAACAACGGTACTAAGTCATCAGCTGGTAGTTCTTGGGATACCCAGCTAGGGGTTTGCATTACTGTGCCTGGGTTTCCACCTAATGATCTAAAAGCTCTGCTGTGTGTCCGGAGTCCTCCTCTGTTTCTTATTCAGAATTCAATAAGTGATTCTGAAAATTAATTCACACGTAATGTGCCTCTTTATGATACATTATGTTAAATATTATTAGCGAATTGGTATATTCGAAGCTGATTTGCTTTGGAGAGTCCGGAGTTTTCGCCTTCTTGGGTCCATCCATAGTATTTTGTGCCACTTTGTTAAAAGTTAATCTGTAATCCAATTCCCTTGAGATGCTTCCGGCCTTTAGATGTTCCATTTTTATTTGTCACGTTTTACCCTGTCGTTTTTACAACAAGGTCAACTTTTAAATGTCATTCGTGACAGGCTTCCTGTCTCACTTTTATCTATTTAGCGGCTCCATTGGATTTATTTGTCGCCGAACCAATGTTGTTGGGAGGTTCTCAGTATGGAAACACGCACACAACATCCACGCCATCGCCCCGATTCGAACCCCGGACTTCTAGTGTGAGGCAGTTACCACAGCACTTTATACTTAATTCAATTCATCGTCCACGTGCAGACTGCTTTCAATACTAGCATAATGTTCGAATGCATCACGTAAAATGTCATCGACTGTCAAAATTAATTTCAATTCAAAATAGCCAGGGTAAAATCTGTAATTGTCATGAATTTACAAGTGTCCTTACAGATTGACCATTTTGTTCGAATATGTCACTATTTGTGAAGAAGTTTTTCGTACGTCAAGTGACTTGGAGTTTCGAAAATACGTGTTCCTTGAAAAATTGTGATTTCACTATCTCAGCAGGAATTTGACACTTGTCTTCAGAGCGATGACTAATGAACGATATTGCGATAGGTAGGCTGATATCAGAAACAACGTAACAATCTGCTCTGTCATGCCGATCTAAACGCATTACGAGGTTCGAATCACGGAATTAAAATATTTATTCTCTTTCTGAGTTCGTCGTCGATGGATGGTAGAACAAAAAGACTACCTGTAGATGTTTTTTGCTGACGAAAACACTGGATGGATTCTCAAGGGGGTGTTCCTTATGTCTTTTTTTTTTCTCCACTCGGAAATACCACCTTAATTTCTCGTTCGTGTAATAGCAAATAGAACCCTGAACATACCTGTTATAAGTAACGTGCCTTTGTAACCCTTGACTACGTATTGAGTCAACTGCCACAGTTTCTAAAATAAGTTTAACTGCACAATAAATCCGCATGTGCGTCGCTGGTGTAGTTGGTTGAAATTTGGCAGTCACTTCCTTTTGTAATATAATTGGCTTCTGTAGAGAGAATTGTTTCCGGCCTTGGAGATTCTGAATAAAAAACATTTCAGCTTCGTGTCTTTACCCTTCTCCAGTTTAAGTAACCCCTTGAGCAGTTTTAACTGAATTCTACTAGACTAGTGAATTTGTTTCACTTTCCTACAGCTACTGGAGTACAATACGCGTACTTGTATGTCAACTATAGTGTCGATTGTGTGTTGCGATATCTGGGTTATGGAGCAGTTGCGTTGTGTTTGATTTACGGCGTGGGAGGTGCTGTACGATCTCAATGTTCGAAGCGGACCCATAGACTCAGTAAAATGCTAATACAGCTTATAAGAACCTGGGGGGGAAAAACGTGAGTCGTTTTACATTATATTACACAATATATACCCCTAGCATCCTGTTTTATTTAAATTTTAGGAACGATCCATTTAATTTTGACGTGACGACTCACTACGCAGTCTGCCATGCACGTAAATTTAACATGTCTAAAATTAGCTGATTTGTGCAAATCTGGCAAACTTTGATGAATTATAGATTCTGATATTGATAGCTAACGATCTCGGGGAATGCCCCGGCTATATAATTTACGCAGTGCTGCAATCCGTTTTTGAAGTGTGATACATGAAAACACTATCAGCTCACGTCGATGTGCCGTAACTAGTGAACATTGATGGATTCTGATATATTTAATTGTTCTGGAACACACAGTCTGTCGAATACAAGTGAAATAATACCAGTTAAAAATACAAAATTTAAATAATTCACCGGACACTTTTAAGAATGTAGAAGAAAATTACTGTCAATTACTCGCTGATTAATTTATACATTACGCAGAGTACCGGATAAGAGAACACCATAAATATGAAAATACAGATCTCGTTCTGATCAAAACTTTATGACAATGACGTTGCTAGTAACGCGTCGGTAAAGTCAAATCGACGGCGCCACTACGTCAGCATCGCTCTCAAAGCGCCGAAAAGAGACGTCTGCTGAGGCAAGACACGAGTATGACGCAGTGCAACAAACTACATCATCGGAAGGTAATTAAAAACATACAAATGAAAAAAGTAGTATCAAAGATTGCCTGATAGCCGACTCTGGAATAAGCTGCTCTAGTAGGTTTATTTCATTAAGGAGTGTTCGGACTCTTAGTTCTGATCCCTAACCCTTTCCCTGAAGACGAACAGAGTTTATAGTTTCGAAACGTAGGAGCACTCTTTCTTACTTCTTCCGCCTTCTCCATTTTTTTCCACTGCAGACAATGGATGACTGGATAATTTCTTTACTAAATCTTTCAACAGCATTGTCAACAACAAACTTCAAAACCAGTTCCTTGTGTTTTTTTTAATTTTTATATACAGAATTTTTTTAATCCGAAGACTTTACAATTGTGATACATTGATGATGTTAACATGTTAAAATTAACTTCAGTTTGAAGAGGAAGTTATATATATATATATATATATATATTAATTTACAGTGGTTGCCAGGTCAATTTGTCGTTTTCTTTTTAGCCTTCTGAGGGGTTTAGGTGGAGGAGGAGGCTGGGATTCTGTACTTGAGATAATGGGATTAAAGTGGTGGAGATTTCTATTACGTTGGATTATGACTGTTTGAATTATGGTTTTTTGGGTTGAGGGAATATTTGGATTATATATTGTGGATTCTAGAGTTAGTAACGTACCAAGGACAGGTACTAATAAAGTGGAGTATTTTATTTTGGGATATTTGAATTTTAATTATGTGGGCAGTAGCGGCCGAACCCCAGATATAACAGGCGTAAAACCAGAGGGGATATATGAGGGATGTGTAAAGAAGTTTTTTGTTGTTGTGAAGGATAAAGAAGATTTCTGGTTCAGCAATGGTTTTAATTTGTGGAATCTGTGGAGTATTATTTTTTTGAGGTGGGAAGTGTTAGTTTCGAGTCGATGTATTTATGGGAAGATTTAGTAGGGATAGTGGAGTTGTTGATAGTGACTGATAGGTCTTTTTAGGGAGAAGGGAACGGTTACGGATTTGGAAGTATTGATAACTATGCGCCAGTCGTTGGCCCAGATTGAAATGAGGTTTAAGGATGTTTGAAGGTGGTTTGTTGCGGTTTGGTAGTCGTGTGCGTGAGTGTGTAAGCCCTCTCTCCCCGTATTACTACTGTATGTTTCTTCCAGTCTGCGCCGGCTTTGCCAAATGTGTTCTACGTGCATCAATATTTTCATGTTCCCGAATGGTTTTTTTAAACTGTATTAAATGTTGCGAGAGGATTTCTATATTCTTTTTTCCTCGTTCATTATTTCTCACACACGTTCAGGATATGATCGTTTCAGCAGAAACACAACAATCATGTGCCCAATTTTTTATGCAAATATTCAACGTCGCCCTTGGACATTCTGGTAAAGGTTTTAAATTAGTAATTGTCGAGAATTAATGCGTTGCTTAAATTGTGAAGTGTGTCTCGTTTGTTTAAATAAGGTCGAATCTTTAATAACTTGAATTTTTTATCACAATTAATGTAGCACTAATAAGCACTTCATTTTGGGCCATTATTATTGTACTACGTGAACGCGGGAAATGCTCTGGCTACACTGTGGCCGAAATATTGCCGGCAATGTAGAATTTTTGTTGTTCGTATACGAGCACCATTACACTACATACATTATTTTTATTTTTTGCACTTTATTTTCCTGTAATAAATTATTAAACAGGTACAGTACACAAGAAACGTTTATAAACTGCTGCTGTGTACGAAGAGGTCATGAAATATGAATAAGATCTAATTTTTGTATAAAAATGGTTTTATTAATGGTATGTATGAGGGCAGAGACTATTTTGGAACTTCGGCCTATCCGTATTGCGCTTCCGCCACATTAGGCCGAAAACTCAATCTAATGTATGTTATTATACCATCTAATAACAGACTCGTTGTTTTCTTGTAAAGTATTTCTGGCGAACGGTAACAACTTCGCTACTTTAGTATGTATGTTGCAGAGGTGCGTCTGTCCGTTTGGGTGGAGCCTTTGAACCGCAGCGTGGCTTCATTTAGGCGTTACAGTTGGACCTATATATCTTCCTTAAGCATCTTGCATCAGGTTGCCTTGTGTAAAAAAAACGAACAACGCCCTAGCTTTCTATCTTCGAGTTTTCCGGTTCGATCCCGATAGAAACCGGTCTTTTTTGCTTACGACAGTGTGTTTGATGTACTCCTTGAAAATAAATATAATTCTGATGATACGGAAAGTAAAAACTACTTTTACAGCGAAAGAAAACTGCCAATACTGCATTATCACAGCGTGCAACACACTTTTACATGTACGAATAAATATATTGTTAGCCTAATGGTCCTCTGGTGTGTTCTTTTAAGTATAATGGAATTATGGAAACTCTTTGAGACTATAGAATAAAGTATTTATGTTTTGTTAGATAGGTTTATTCTCCTTTAGCCCTCTTATGAGCAAATAGAATTTGTCACAGATTTTTACATGAGTAATTACATAAATAATACATAATAGAGAAGACAAAAAATGTTATACTTATTGAAAAGAATGGACGGCTGTTAGAAGGGAAGATCTGCTTTTAAAAAAACGAAGCGACAACATGTTACGGTTCTCAGAAATATTTAATGCAATGTCTTAATCATTTAAATTTCAAAGAAATAAATATAAAAAATCAATAAAACACTTTTTTAAAAAAAGTGACTCTTAAATGGTTCTGTGTTTTATTGTAATACTTGATGTACGGTGGTTATATGGTTTTAAGATGAATATGACCATGAAAAAGTTGAAAGCTTCTATGTTGCGTGACGTGCATAATTAACAAAATAATTGAATGAAAAATTGAGAATGTTTTGGAGGTTACATCCTAATCATGATGAAAGACTATTTCCTAGGATGGACGCAGCAGAGTGGACATCAAAACGTGTAGTGCCACGCGTTAGCTCATTGTGTGAACCTAATGTATGGGCAGCATTTAGAACAATTTCTTCCTCTCATTTAGTGAATTTCGTCGGCATGTTCTCTATTGCATGTATATCAACGTTCAAAAACAATCGAAGTGGTAGACAGAAACTCATGCAAATCAACGAGAATGTGGTTTCGCTGAATTCCATACAAACCGTAGGCAGCTAGAACATTGGGTTGTGTGGAGGTCGTCCCGACCTCATTATCCGAAAGAATAAGAACAAAATGTGGTCATTCCGCAACTGGTTTTTATATCGTGGACGTCACAAACGTCACTTTATTACGGGCATAAGGAGGGGGAAATCTCCTTTGTAAAGGTCACGGACACGTTCCAGAGATTTACATAATTCTTTGGACCCTCGTCTCAATAGCGGACTCATTAATTTACTTTGTCTCTCGTCACTCTGGACACGCCTCAGCGGTTCGTCAATTCAATTGTGGATTCCGAATACAGCATTGAGGTGTCGATTCCGAGCCATGAGGGCCGCCATATCAATTTGTGTATCACATCCCCGCATTTCTCTTGTTTCTTGAAGAAAAATTGCACCTATGGCAGTTTTTAGGTCAGCCTTGGTCTTCTTTCGAACTGTTTCCGTTGAACATGAGTTGGCCTACAAAGATCCGTTACAAATGAAAAGCTTTTATTTCTTTGTACCAAAAGTAATAACACCAATTTTTTAAAATAAACTTTGTACAAAGCACGCACAAATTTGAACGTATATGTACCGTTCCTTATAAGCCGCTCTCTATCCTCTGTCAGAAAGAGCGTGATACCGTAAAGTTACCATTCATTATCAGCCAGCCTAAATAAATTCTCTGTGACTATAAACGTTTCCAGCTCTGAACCAATACACACCCTTCCCAGAAGACTAACCATGAGGTGGAAAATTGACGGCGAATTTTACGCCTAATCGTATGTTGGCCATATATCATCATCTTGGCTGGTAGAAGCTAATTATTACAGTAGAAGGCTTCATAATTGTAAATAGACCATAGAAACTGTAAAACTGAAGTCTGAAGATATTCGTCACCGAAACCGAAATGTGATTGGAAGAACTTAGCTGCAAAAGACATATCCTCGTAACTGTAAAAAAGAAAAATAATTAAACTGTGAATATTTTATTTTTCAGGAACTTGTTTGTAAACAATACATTCATTCAGTTTCTTGCTGTTCAACATTGTTGTCTCTTCTCTCGCTTCTGTCCGATATATAACTTATCATATAGAAGGGTTCAATTTATTTCTGAGAAAACGGGCAAGTGCTTGTGTAGGATGCGTTACGTCTGAACCGGAAGTGCAGGTTTGAAATTGTGCATACAAGCAGAAGTTGGTATTTTGATGACCTTTTTAGTTGGCTTTGCACCCGGGCAACAGATGGTCACAAGGCGAACAGCTTTCCAGCGCCATCTGCCCATGGACGCCATATCTAGCACCAAATCACAATAGACAACTAAAATTGTCTATTGGTCTTCCACGGGAGAAACTAAGGCGGCGGCAGAAATCCTAAGTGATTATTACGTGTTGGTAAACGAAGCAACGACTAGTGCCCTGGTAGGGCGAATGCGGTCATCAACACTTGAATCTGACGGCTCATAGCATACCAATATCGTAGAATTTGGAACGCATCGCAACTATGCATATAACACAATGGCGCAAATAGTTACACAGTATTTACTTTCATGAACCATTAAAAAAATTGTCGGCCCATCTACCTCATTCCCTGTCCAGCCCCAGATATAACCAACTCTAAATAATAGTCATATACTTACAGGAATGTTGGATTTATCACGCCGTAGTTTCCTTTCGTTGAAACACATCCTTGTAGACAATGAAATAACCTAAGAAAATCTCTTCAGTTGTAAACAAACTTCAAAACTATTGTCTTTATTTATCAATTTTGATATCTGTAATCAGGTTGTTACTGACCTGTCTGGATATTTAAAAAAAATCATCAATTAGGGTATAAAATAGAGGTATGCAAGGTTAACACATTGTTGGTGTTTTACTTCAGTTTAATTTTAGTAATTATTTTTTTGGTTTGTAGAGTATCCACAATATCAAAGTATTAATGTTATTAAATGATTAAGCTAAACCTCACTTCCTTGTGCATACTTCAATGTTTTTCTATGTATGCTCATATCTTTGGAATTAAATTTTTGTTTTTAAAAACTTTTGAACGGCAAACTGTCCAAATGAAGATCTAGCCTTGTCAGTTCCCTCATATGCTATGTAGATGTAGCATACTGATCGACATACAAATGTTTTTATACCTCTTAACCTCAACCGTTCATTTTTATGTTACTAAATTTCAATAATTGTAATGAGCATTTTTGTATCTATTTATGCAGTTTGCACAACGGTGTTATCCAGTTGTGGGACTACCGAATGTGTACCCTGTTAGACAAATTTGATGAACATGATGGACCTGTTCGTGGAATTTGCTTCCATAATCAGCAACCTCTTTTTGTGTCTGGTGGAGATGACTACAAAATCAAGGTATATGAATTACCAATATATAGTAATCTCAGATTTGCAATTAACTGCTGTGTCAAGTTGCAATATATAGGTGTTCAGGAATCAATGAAAGAATTTATGTACTATTCTTGCTACAGTTTGTCGAAAAGCTGAGTAGTAGTAGCAATGTTGTTCTATTTTCTTTTTTAAATTATTATGAGCTTATTTTGTATAAAAATATTACGTTTTTTAGTTGGAACAATACTGAGACAGAACATGATATTATTTAAAATTATAATTGATCATAATCTATCCTTGTTTATTGTCTGTTGTTGGATAGACAATTATAATACAATATTTATGGATGATAGTAATGTCTTCACGAATGGATAGTAGACCTATCAAAAATCATAAGATCTATTCAAATGAGGTTTTATATATCTCAAATTTTCATTATTTAAGAATAGAATTATTTTTGCCAATATTGTGATATTAAATGATCAGGATTCTCAGTGGTCATTAATAAAAGCTTACTTTCATAATTTGTTATGGTATACATGTTTTTTAATTACAGGTTTGGAACTACAAGCAACGTCGTTGCATATTTACACTTCTTGGACATTTGGATTACATCCGCACAACAATGTTTCATCATGAATACCCATGGATTCTAAGTGCTTCCGATGATCAAACCATTCGTATTTGGAACTGGCAAAGCAGAGCATGTATTTGCGTTCTGACTGGACACAATCATTATGTTATGTGTGCACAGTTTCATCCTTCTGAAGATATGGTTGTTTCAGCATCCTTAGACCAATCTGTAAGAGTTTGGGATATTTCAGGTATTACTATTGTTATTAGTAGTAGTGTCAAATTTTCGTGTACCTAGTTCTGTAGTTAAAAATATTATAAAAACTATTTTAATAGTTAGGTGTGTGACATTTCCTATACAAATTTTCTGATGTGACCCAAATTTATAATCTAAAACTTTTTTTCATATTTGGGCAATTGCATTGAGGACTAGTGATTTTAATGAGAAAATGATAGTGTTCTAAACTTTAAGAGGGATGTAATGTTTTAAATATGAATACTTTAAAGGTACATTTGTAAACATTTGGGTAAATTGTTTTTGGCAGGTTTACGGAAAAAGAATGTGGCACCAGGTCCAGGTGGTTTGGATGACCACTTGAAGAATCCAGGTGCCACAGATTTATTTGGCCAGGCTGATGCTGTTGTGAAACATGTCTTGGAAGGACACGATCGAGGAGTTAATTGGGCTTCTTTCCACCCTACATTACCTCTAATCATATCTGGTGCTGATGACAGACATATTAAATTGTGGCGCACCAATGATGCAAAGGTAGATATTCCTCGTGTAAAACTGAAAATTCTTTTTCATATTATTATCTGAAGTTTAAAAGTGACAGGTGTCATAAAATTTAATTCTGATTTCAACTTGTTAGATTTTTTGTTCACTGACCTTTTATAGATTACTTTCTCGGCTTAACATATATATAATTGATTAAAACCTGTATGTGTGTTTAATTTTTGTAGGCTTGGGAGGTGGATACCTGCCGAGGACACTACAACAATGTGTCATGTGTGTTGTTTCATCCTCGTCAGGAACTTATTCTGTCAAATTCTGAAGATAAAAGCATACGTGTTTGGGACGTAACCAAGCGCACATGCCTTCACACATTTCGGCGTGAGCATGATCGCTTTTGGGTTCTCGCTGCACATCCAACTTTAAATTTATTTGCTGCAGGTCATGATACTGGGATGTTGATATTCAAAGTGAGTAGTAGATATCTACAGCTTTTTAACAATAATTATGTAGCAGATACATATATGTTGTGTTTTCAGCTCGAAAGAGAGCGTCCTGCTTATGCATTGTATGGGAACGTACTTTATTATGAAAAGGAGCGTTTCTTGAGAAGATTGGATTTTGGTGCTTCAAAAGATGTAGCTGTTATGATGTTCCGTGGTTCTGGCCGTCCACCAGTACACAGGTATATTAACATATGCAATGTTTTAAGTAAATATCAGCAGTACTTACATTGAAAATATTTTATTTCAATTTCAGCATGTCTTACAATCCAGCAGAAAATGCTATTCTCATTTGTCTACGGGGAACAAATGCAGATAATTGTTATTATGAGTTGTATACTATTCCTAAAGATCCAGATCATCAAAATCCAGAATCTCCTGAATGTAAGAAATCTAATGGTGTTACTGCTATATGGGTAGCTCGCAACAGATTTGCTGTGTTGGATAGAACACACTCTGTGAGTAATCGTTTGGTTTATTTTAAGTAGCCTATCCTACTGTGATACTAGGTTTTTTTTGTTTTGTTGTTTTAAATAAATATTTACACAAAATAAGCGAATCTTCTATTATATTGAATTGTATAGGTTCCAGAATCACATTAAAGAAATATTTTAAAATCTGTGTACATCAACATTGATTTACCTATATTATAATTTTAAATAAAATACTATATTAATTTCTATTTATTTTATTTTTCATTATAAGTCATCCTCGAAATTTGAAGGACTTTTCCAATATTATATAAAATATTTTCTAATGAGTCTGAATTTGAGTGATAATAATCTCCATTTGACTTATTTTCTTTCATTCAGACTTGAACACTATTGCTTCAAGAATCTTTTGTTATTCCCCTTATAAATAAACTTCTCAAACACTTTTTCTCAAAAAGTTACAGTTTTATTTGAGTATCTTTTAATTTGTTACATTGTATTAATTCAACAAATTATAGTTCACATTTATCATTTATTTTTACCATTAATCAAATAATACTTTCTACAATTTCTCTCCTAATTATATATAAAATTCCCAGAATTAACACACTGTTATAACTAGAAAAAAATAAATTACTAAATGACTTTCTTTTTCAGCTGTTGATAAAAAATTTAAAGAATGAAGTAACCAAGAAAGTTCAAATACCTAGCTGTGAGGAAATTTTTTATGCTGGGACTGGTATGTTACTGTTAAGTGATGCTGAAAGTGTTACCCTGTTTGATGTGCAACAGAAGAGGTTTGTTTTTACTTAAAATCGATGCATCATTTGTGAACCAATATTAACTAAATTCTTGTTATTTCCTATAACTGTGATTTTAATAAGTAATTAATTCATTACTTCTACATAAAGTAGTTTATTTACGTAATTTGTTCAAAATGTATTTCAATTATGGAATGTCAAAGCAATTTCACGAGATTAATAATTGGGAATTAACTTAAAAATATAGTCCAATATTATTGACTTTCAGAAAATTTTTATTTTACGTGCCTTTAGGACACTAGCGCAAGTGAAAATCAACAAATGTCGCTATGCAGTTTGGTCATCAGACATGACAAACGTTGCACTGCTTGCTAAACATACTGTAAACATATGTACTCGGCGCCTTCGAACACTGTGTTCTATTCATGAAAATACAAGAGTCAAATCTGGTGCATGGGATGATAACGGAGTCCTAATTTATACCACAAGCAATCACATCAAATATGCCATATCAAATGGGTAATAAATATTATTTAATTCAAAATGTAATTAATATTAAATCTGAATAATTGTTAAAAACAACAGCAAACAGAATATTCACAAAGTTTTAGTAAAACTCAGTTTATAATCCAAAAGTTTCTCTTTATTTAAAAATATGTGTTTGTAATATGAACTGTTTCACCATTAAAATTACAGAGATCATGGAATAATACGGACATTGGATCTGCCCATTTACATTACCAAAGTAAAGGGCAATCAGGTGTTTTGTTTGGACAGAGAATGCAAGCCCAGACTTCTAACTATCGACCCAACGGAATACAGATTTAAACTTGCTCTCATTAACAGAAAGTATGACGAGGTAACAATTAAACTTCAAAATCTTTTTCTTATGATTTCTCCTCAAGTTTTAATTATATAATGTTTTGAATAAAACACTTCTATACTTGTAGATCCTTTAAAGACAAATTTCATCATTCTTGTAGGTTCTGCACATGGTTAGAAATGCACGGTTAGTTGGGCAATCAATAATTGCCTACCTGCAACGCAAGGGTTACCCAGAAGTTGCATTGCACTTTGTTAAAGAAAACAAAACTAGGTTCAGCCTTGCTCTTGAATGTGGGAACATTGAAGCTGCATTGGAATCTGCTCGGGCTCTGGATGATAAGCAATGCTGGGAGAAGTTGGGCCAAGCAGCTCTAATGCAGGGGAACCACCAGGTTGGAATTATTGTAAAGTCTTGTTCAACATAACAGTGTTTTTGCATTAATAAATTTAAATTTTTCAGGTTGTTGAGATGTGTTACCAGCGTACAAAGAATTTTGATAAGTTGTCATTTCTGTATTTGATAACAGGAAATTTGGATAAACTAAGAAAAATGACAAAAATTGCAGAAATTCGTAAAGATTTCTCTGGTCAATACCAAGGAGCTTTGATGTTAGGGAATGTGGTAGACAGAATAAAATTACTGAAGGTAAGTTGTTAAGTGAATTAAAATAGATGATTTTTAAATGCCAACTTGTATAATTTATAACAAGTTACACAATACAATAATTTCATTTTGTCTAACAATTATCTGAGCCATACATTACACAAATTACTCTGCAGAGTAACAAATTTGAACAATTTAAAGGAATTCACCAAAAATCAGTTATTTTTTAATGTAACTATTCCATACATATCAAAACCTCCAGAAAGTACATTGAAATGCACAGTTCCAGTAAAAAAATCTCCTCCCACAACAATTAATACTACAGAACAAAAGCTTAAGCAATTTTATCATATAAACCTAGAGGTTTATACTGTCTTGTGAATGTGGAAAAAATACATTATAGGCACAGTAAGAAAGATTTCCATTGGAGTAAAGAAATTTAGAGTAAACATACAGAAACTGAAATGATTACTTGCATGTATTTTTTCTTATAAATCTTCGTAGTAAACTGTAAAGTCCTACAATTATGTTTTCAGACAGTTTGTGTCTAGCATGTAGTTAATCTTTGAACAAAGACTGTGTATAATAATAATAATAATAACAAGTCTTCCATGGGAAATGGGTAAATTAGCTTAAAGCATCAAAGCTTACTGACATAAAGTAATCCTGGGCTAAGACATATCTGATTTCGTAAATTCATAAAAATTATTTTACAGAATATTGCGAATTAAGGGTTTGAGAATAGTCAACATATAATATCTTGTACTATTGGTTTAAGAAGTAGTCTAGTGTTGTGGTTTTTTGGGAGGTTGTATGAGGCGATTAATGCCAGAGTGGGCTATCCCACATTTTTTTCCAAAACCATGTACAGGTTTAGGGAAATCTGTGTCCATCTTCTCAATGACAGTGGTCTGAGTGTAGTTTATTCAACGCTCAAGAGATGGCAGCACAAAGAATTCTGGGATAGAGGATGACATTATGAAGCAAAAACTCAAAACCCCATTATCTCAAATATATATTCAGAAATGGGATAGCCCTCTCTGGCATTAACCGCCTCATATATGTGCCATGGTTGACTGTAATGGTGAGCGAGTATTCTTTTGTGCTCTTGAATATCTCTTCTGTGTATGTCTTAGGCAATCTGTATATCCCACCTTCTGTGGTCTTTGAGTAATAGGGTGTAGATATCATTAGTAATAGGCTCACAGTTTATCTAACCCTGAATGAATATCTATTACGACAGTCCAATGCCTTTATTGTCGGGGAGTATTTTGATATTTTATCAGCAATTGGTGTATGTTTATCGTATATCTGTTAATCTTAGCATATATTTTTTCATTTTTTTGCTGAAGTTTACTATCTTAGATCCATGAGGTGTTCAATGCCAATAATTTAAATATAGCAAATTCTATTGAGGAATATTTCTTATTTCGTTACATATTTTGGGAGAAAGCAAAATCCACATACATATTATACCTTTATAAATTAATTTTCAGTGTAGTCATTTGCTCGACATTTTATTAAAACAGAGTGACCCTCAAGGCTATCCCTTGTTAATACAGAAGTTATTTTCCCACAGTATATTTGTCTTGTGGTACAGCATACAATCACAGCACTTGCCCGATAAAATTTGCAGTATATATAAATGCAACATAAAAACAGTTTTCACAGGACATAATACACACCAAAGCAAAATAACAGTTACTAAAGCACTGGAAAATGATTTCAGAATAACACATGTATGCCATATATTCCATTCCCTGCAAATGCAGGGAATATTCCTGAAGACAAACAGAATATTTTACTGTTTGAAGAATTGGATTTCTTCCAATTCCTTTGTAATTTTGTCTTATTTATCAGATAATATAACTGTTTTTAACAAACTTCAAGATCATAATAATCATTGCTGCAATGATCATATTGGTAGTATAAATAAATGGCCTTGGATCAGAAAATGGTTTATTAACAAAAAATTAAATATACCGACATTTCGTCCTCTTGAGGTTTAATGGAAAACGTGTTTATTTAATTTTTTTGTTAATAAACATTTCTGACTCAAAGACTGTTTATTTATATTATTATAAATGTTTGATATTATTTCATCATCACATTGATGATAATATTTGTTATTTTACAGATATGTGATCAGAAAAGCCTAGCGTGTCTTACAGCAAAAACTCATGGTATTTCAGAAGAATGTGATGAGGGAAATAATCTGCCTGTTTTTGACGATGCAATATATTTGAAGCCTCCCGTTCCCATCACACAAACGGAAACAAATTGGCCATTGCTTACAGTATCAAAGGTAATGCACTGAAATGAGCTGGTGTTCAGCTGCTATCTTACAACTTTGGTATTTGATCCATAAGTCGTGTATTAAAGTAGGACTGGTGGTGTACCTATTAATATACATTACTTTACAGGGATTTTTTGAAGGCTCAATAATGTCCAAAGGTCGTACGACTTTTGCTGACGCTGATTTAGATGGGGTTGATGATGCAGTAACTGTTGGAGCCGATGGCTGGGGAGATGACACAGAATTGGTACTAGTTGATGATGAAGGTGAAGGAGGGCATGCTGGCATTAATGTAGATTCAGAAACCAAACAAGGTGACCATTTGGTGATTAAATATTTACTTTGATAAACATATATATGACCGATAAAATTCTTAAGATTTAAAATTATTAAACTGCAAGTTCTACAAAACTTTCATTTTTAAAATTTTAGCATTACATTTTGTATTAAAATTGAATTCTCTTATGGCATCTCATAATTCAGCAAATACTCTGTATATATTACATAACATTTACCTTAAAGTGTTCTATTATATATATTTCAACAGTTTGATCATTCAGCTGATTATAACTTTATAAATATTTTCTACAATTTTAGAAAATGCCTGGGATGTCGGTGATGAAGATCTGGAGCTACCTCCAGAACTGGATGCTTGTACGACCAGCACAGCTGATGGTTACTTCGTTGCACCAACTAAAGGCGTTTCACAAACTCAGAACTGGGCAATCAACTCTTACCTGCCCATGGATCATTTGCTTGCAGGAAACTTTGAGTCATTGTTTAGGCTTCTAAATGAGCAGGTAATAAATGTTTTTTCTTTTCCTATATTTAGTTAAGTTAACTTGGTAAATAGTTAATTCAATGCCAGGTAAATGTGGCACGTAGTTCTGATTATAAAAAAAAAAGTTTGCTTTGTAAATGTGGAACCTTATTATTAAGAAAAGGACGTTAATTATCATATAGACTTTAGGGTACAGAAGGAACGAAGGTTTTGTATTGATCTAGGAGATGTCGAAAGACAGGCGCTACACCTATGATAATATGCATGCACCTCGGTTAATATGAATGTGGCAACACATCTTATCACCGAAACATAATAGCTTAAAACTACCTTTGCCCAGTTGGAACTCCGAAATATTTTCTTACAAAATCTCCACAAAAATCTCTCTAATATTGTAAGTGTGGATTCCCAATATGAATTATTCATTTTGTATCTATTAGAATATTAATAATAATATATTAAATTTATATTCCAAGTGTATTGCCTATTTCTTATAGTAAAATTTAATATCTTAAATTCTGCATTATCAGGTTGGTGTAGTTAACTTTGCACCATTCAAATCAGCGGTGTTGAGGTATTACTCACACAGCCGTATGGCCTTTAGAGGAATGGCTATGCAACCATCACTTTTCTGCTACCCTCTCAGAAATTTTAAAGATGCTGGTCCTAGAGGAGGACTTCCTGCTGTTAGCCTGAAGATAAGTGCTTTGGTTCAAAGCCTGCAGGTAAATTATTCTGAAAATATATTACAGAATAAAAGTTGTCTAGAATACATGCTCTTAATTTCCTGGCTGTGACTAGTCTGCATTCATTGAATAGATTTTGATTTGTTTCTAAATTTTCAAACATTCATTTTATTTCACAGCAAGGTTATCAGCTAGTTACTTTGGGAAGATTTAGTGAAGCCATTGCAAAATTAAGATGTGTTATCTGGAGAATTCCTTTGTTGGTTGTGGATACAAAACAAGAAGTCGCCGAAGCAAATCAACTATTAGAAATATGCAAAGAGTACATCACAGGTATTCTTAATTTTAACTTTTAGCAATTTAATTTTGGTACTACTGAATTTGAAAGTCCATAATTGGAGACAGTTCAGAAGGAAATTGTCCTTGATATGTACACTCACCTGGTCTGCAGATAGAAAATGGTGAACAAATATGAAGGTCCTACGAAATTAAATGGTGGTGAACCAAAAAGATACCAAATAATCTTTCCTATGAGAGAGATTATATTTTTCACTGTAAGACTCTCTTCAACTTGTTTTAAAGCAAATATTTAATCTTTAGTGTGTGAAAACTGTCAGTCTTGTGATCATTACATATGTGTAGGATATCTTCTATGTAAAGTATCAATATTTCATTCGAGGCCAATTCATGAAAATTGTATTTTTAATTTAAAGGGCAAGTAATGCTATTCTGAAATAATTTATTCAAGAATTAATAATTCACGTTTGTTAAATTGAGCTGATTTGAATAATCAGAAAACTTGTTTAATTAATGTGGTCCACAAAGGAATGTGCCAGTTGCGTGAAAAATGTAAAGTAATAAATATATATGCACATACACACAGAGAGAGAGAGAGAGATAAAGTTGCCAAAAATTGTTTCACATATTTATTAATCAGTTTGAATTACATTTTAGGCATGATGATGGAATTGGAGCGCAAGGAACATCCAAAGGAAACATTTGAGCAACAAAAACGAGTCTGTGAAATGGCTGCATATTTCACTCACTGCAACCTTCAGACTGTGCATCAAATTTTAACCCTTCGAACTGCACTCAATTTGTTTTTCCGCCTCAAAAATTATAAAACATCTGCATCTTTTGCTAGACGTCTATTGGAACTTGGCCCACGCCCTGAAGTAGCCCAACAAGCCAAGAAAATATTACAGGTAAACTTGGAGATAAAGTTCAATTACAGCAATATGGAATCAACCCTATGTTTTTCACTGGGAACAGCATTCCTTTCTTCTTCTCAGACATTTAATTTAACGAACTTCTGTCATATCAGAGAAAAAAATATTATTTGAGGTACAGAACAAATCTAAAAATTGCACCGACAGCTCCACAAGAGAAGCCAATTGTGTAATTAGTCAAGTAACTCTATTGTGTTATTCATTCATACATACAAACCATTAAAAGTTCAGGCTTCCATACAGATGCAAAAAGC
Organism: Zhengitettix transpicula; assembly: GCA_037074705.1. Lineage (NCBI taxonomy): Eukaryota > Metazoa > Arthropoda > Insecta > Orthoptera > Tetrigidae > Zhengitettix > Zhengitettix transpicula. The sequence goes on along the minus strand of CM073595.1, from coordinate 56,918,567 downwards.
TGGACAGATTTCTAGGATTAAGTCCATCAATGTTCAGATTCAATTATCCTTGCCTCTTAAGTTTCAGAATAGTAGTAGTAGTAGTAGTAGTAGCAGCAGCAGCAGCAGTAGCTGCTGCGGCTGCTGCTGCTTTTATACAGTTTGAAATTGAACTATTATACTTTTCCTGTGACTAACTCCCTCGCCATTTCTGTAAATCATAGTTCTCATTTTGTTTCAGGCTTGTGACAAAAATCCTGTTGATGAACATCAGCTAGAATATGACGAGCATAATCCGTTTTCTATTTGTGGCAGAACTTTCCGACCAATTTACAGGGGCAAGCCCGAAGTACGTTGTCCTCTATGCCAGGCAACTTTCATGCCAGAATTTAAAGGTTCTGTGTGCACAGTGTGTACGACTGCTGAAATTGGCAGGGATACATCTGGACTTAGAATCTGTGCAGTTCAGAACAAACGCTCTTAAAAACACTGTGATACCATTACATTGAACATGCTCCAGATTTACTCTTAATATTTTTTATGCAAGTCATGGGTTCTATTTATATTGTAATCAAGTACAAGATGTAAATAAATTTTTGAGTTACACAAGTACCTTGATTATATATTCCTACCTTGAAAAATTCTTATTTGGCACCACGAGACTAACCTGCTTGATGACAATTTTTTTTTGTTAATTGTCCGTTTCGTCCAAACAGCTCAAAAGGCTGTGTAAAACTACCTCTCAAAATTGACAATAAGAAGGAAGTACTGACAGATCAGAAGGCAAAATTGAGTTGCAAATTTTATTTTCTCAAATACTGTACAATTTATTTTATGGAACAAGCTACTCAACATACAACTGGAAGAACTTTCAAATTGCACATTTGCAATATCAATCAACCTGAGTAAATGAAGGCATTGTGCTTCAGAATATAAATATTCCTCCACCTGAAGCTACATAGTTGCGAGTTTCACAAAATTGTGAGATCACCCAACCTAATCCCATACTTAAACTGCCATACTTCCTTGGCGGAAGTCTGAACTTCCGATCAATGCATTAATCAGAACACTGTTACCATCTGCATACAATAGCTGTGCCTCTTCTATAACCTTCCGAAGTTCAGACGAGTCTGAAACCATGACTCCTAATCCTCCATAACCCAAACAAACGTCATGGTAGTTGCTGTGCTGTAAGAATGACAAGAATTGGTTACAGTCAGAAAACTACCAGTTAAATAAATACTTAAAAACTCACCGCTAGCTGACAAGCAACATTGCTGCCAAACATGGGCACTTGTTCTCTCGCTATCTGGGTCCACCCAGCGTCGTTTCCTATCAGCATCAAGACAGGTAGCTTGTGCCTTGTGAAAGTATCTATTTCTGCAAGGCTGTAAGCACTCGATCCATCACCATATATGATCCACACCTCAGACGATGGATAACACAACTTGGCAGCCAGAGCAAAGCCACCACCAACGCCTAGAGTACCAAAGGGACCCGGATCCAGCCACATAAGGGGGCCACGAGGTCTATCAACAGTAACAAAGTTAATGTCATAATTTCTATATCTATCAAGTTGCTTATAAATTTTCTATTCTAGTGTCCAAAAATTTTCATAATGCAAATATAAGTTTAGTGTTATGTTCGTTTATCCAACAACAGAATAATATATCCTCGTTATGATTTTGACATGCAATTAAGCCCTACCAGATCAAAACTTAAAACCAGACTTTTACACCATTTCATATGTTAGTCTAAGTACAAGTTCCCAAGTAAATCCCAAATTTACTTTGATATTACCACATACAAAATTTACTTAGTGTTATAGCAAACTATTTTTGACAAAACTGTAAATTGTGACAAAAAAAGTTATTGATACACTCGGCTACCTCAATTTTACTGCAGATGTAATATTAATTCACACTGGAGAGGAAAATTGAAGTACAGTAGTTAGATGTAGCTCAAGTTAATATTGGAATATTGTATAATATACTTCTAGAAGCAGCTTTGAAATGTAACCTTTTCATTGCCAATGTAGACAATTGATGGTCAATTTGTCTTGATAATGAACTTTTAACAGCTGCCTCTTCTAAGGTAAACGGTAATTAAAATTTTTGGATACACTATAATAGAAAATTTATGAGCAACTTTATAGATTAAAATTATTAGTGACTATAAATTAAAAGGAGTGACTTCTTCATATAACATGGTAAACACTTTCCCTTCCAAGAAAATTGTATATCCTCAGGAAAGTCAGTGTGTGTAAGACACTTGATTTGTCGTAACTTATATGCTTAGTGCTGCAGAAGAGCGAAGTATGGAAGAAAATTCAAACCTGTCTTAACATATAACCCATATAGGTTGTGAAACAAAAACTGGTAGTAATAAAAATGGAGACAACATCTCAAGTCTTGCACAGTATTCTACTGTGATAACTTCATTCCAATATTTTTACCTTAATAATATGTGTCTGTACTTAGACTGTATTACCTACATATTCTTGTCGACAATCTTAATATTTACCTGAGAATATATGATGCTGTTCCAACAAAATCACCTCCATCAACAACTAAAACTGCATCATGAGGTAATTTCTTTTCAATTTCCTTCAAAACTCTAAGAGGATTTAAAAATTGTCCACCAGATTCTTCTGACAACTGAAACGATTAAAAATGAGCAATTGAAATTATACGGTTCATTAAAAATAATTTAAGTGAACGCGAACTTTCAGACTACATGAAAAAATTAATAAGCAAAAGTTTGTAATTTTGTCCATAATAAATAGGTTGATTCAAGAACACAATTATTACAGAATTATTTAAAGCTTATACCCTAGTATTAGCTGCTTCTTTTTGTTCGTCAGCATCTCTTAATTGAGCCAGCCACTCTTCATCCCACTTGTGATCCACCATACGGATATAAAGTTCACATATAAAGGTACCAACATCACTTTGGAAAGCCATAGTGGGTTTCCAAAACATGTCAGAGTTCTGAAACAAATTACTGCCTTTTTAAAAATGAAAGTTAAAAACAATCGTTATGCATAAAACACCAACTTACCTTGTATAGCTGTTCTCTTCCTCTATTAATGGCTATAATTTTAGCTGATCGTGGCAGAGAACGGCCATAAGCCAGACGGAAATCACAAACAGTTCCAGCTAAAATAATGACGTCAGCATTTTTTAGAGCTGTGGAACGATTGTGTCGTAATTGAATCGGGCAGTTTTTACCCAAAACACCTCTGGCCATTCCCCCAAGATAACAGGGTATTCCTATACCCCTCAATGCGGTACGAATGGCACCAATAGGAGCAGGCGGTAGCATTGCCTGGCTGCCAACCAAAATAAGTGGTTTCTTGGCAGCTGTAATAAGCTCCGTACATTTAATGACTGCCAAAAAAAAAAGGAATTAACATGATAGAAAATATAAGTTTTAGCTATTAATTCTTTTTAACTTCCACACAAATTAACAGAACACCCAAAGTCATATGGCCAGGCGGTATTTAAAAAAGCAATTACGTTTACTGTGCTTTGTTTTTAACACAAATTCTCAGGTATTTTGTCATGAATATTTTTTATATTTGCTATTTAATTTAACTTGTAAGTTTCAACTTATTGAAATTTTATCAACTTTGAAAACATGTTCATCCTTAACAAAATATTGATGATTTTGAAAACATCTCGTTATGTATACCAGATTCTGTTATTTGTTCCATATAATGCAAAAATTTCATGCAATATAGTTAAAAGATCAAAGATATAGGAGACATTAAGGAAGTAATTACTTTGTAATTAATTACAACATATCCCCCACTGGATGATATTGAGGCAAGATTTTAGTACTTTCAAATTTGTCAATTCATAATTTGTTATTTTACAAAGTTTGGCAAACAAGAAATTTCTGCCACTTAATATTTCCCTAACTGGTTAATTTGACAAAATTCACTTGTCACTCCAACACAACAGTGCTTTCAATATGAAATAGAGAAGCTACTCTTACAGACATGCCTCAGTTAATAATACACAGGAAAATAAACAATGCATAATAAGTCATTCCACAAACAAGATTTGGGCAAACGATGAGCATGCAAAAAGTCCAAAAAGAGCCAAAGATGACTACATGCAGAGAAGGTTACAAAATCCTTTTTCTCTAGTCTGGTGATAGAATAAAAACCCTTCCCTTCCATATTAGGACCTTTAATGCTCAAGTTACCTCTTCAGTGAATTTACTGTGCTCCATTGGTGTGCATTGAAGAGGTAGCCAGAGTCCTGATAACTTTGGCAATTTAGGTTTTCAATATGAATCTGCACACACACACCTTGGATACCGATTTTCTGGTAGAAATTAGAGATTAAGTCACAGATACATTCAGGATAAGTTGTATTTTGAAATTAATGGGGGCTCTGATGGCGAATAATCAATTCCAACAATTCAAAAATGGTCAATATTATTCTAAGAGAGAGTAACTTTATAAGTATTCATTCTGATTTATGAATTGTGACAAAAAGTTGTTTCAATTAATTAAACATTCTGAAAACAAAGTGGCATGTGGCCTTGTACAAATTTTAATTTACTCAACGAAAATACCTTTAAATACAATACCTGGGTTATCTAAAGGGCAAACATTTGTAACCAAGTTTATTTCATCCTATTATAATCAATTTACTTAAACTAGCAAAGAAGCTTCTTTAGTGCCCTGGAGAAGTTTCTAGTTTTTCAGCTGTAAGAATTACATTTGAAAAGTATAGGTGATTTTTGTGAAAACCATATTTTATCATAAAAAATTTGTTTTCACATAGAAACTGTCCCCATATAAAATTTAAAAATAGAAATTTATTTTACATGAACATCTGAAAATAGTGGCTTCATTCACATGGCTTACATAGACCCAAATTAATTTTCATAAAATAATAGAAGACACATTAAAGTATTATAAAAAGTTGAATTTTTTCAAATCTTATGAATAAATGCTACATTTCAGTGAAGGTCACATATATTAACATAGATGATAAACCATTGTTACTCTCTCTTGTGGAAATGTCAAATAATTATTATACTAATATTCTTAAATTTTAATATTCTGACCAACAATTGTGTGTAGTTTCAAATGATTCAGACATGGTATCACAAAATTTCCTGCCTAATTTACACTCATGTGTATAACTTTGCACACATAGTAGTCTAATAATAAAAAACAAATGTGAAAATAAAATAATCAAAACTACTGAGCTCATTAAACCTTTAACGAATAACCTGTTTCCTTATATTGATTATTCCAGAAAAGTATTTTATTACTAGTGCAACTGATCCTTTCACTAATTACAAGATAATGTTCATAGATATTGAGTAAATATAACATACTGTCAGGATCCTTTGGGAGTGGAATGTTTAAACTTAAGGGTGATAGTTCATCTTCTTGTTCCCAAGCACCAGCAAAAATGTTGTCCACATAGTTATTTAAATACCTAAAATGAAACAGTATATTATTCTTCGAGAACAAAATATCTTCTATTATTGACAAGATTGGCGTCCTTCATTATACAGTTCTTACCATTTTACAAGTTTCGATTTTGCATTTTGTCCAACTTCTTTTTCAACAAGGGCATATGGGTACAAAACATCTACTGGAAATTCTACAAATACTGGACCTGAAAAAAAAATTATATATATATATATATATATATATATATATATATATATATATATGAATAAGGATATGACATTGTCAAAATAATTGCAATCATTTGTATGGAAGGAAAGAGAGACAGTTTGTGGCTTACCTGAAATAGCAGCACGGTGTAACCACACGGGACCATTGTTCTTCAAATTTTCAGAGGATCTCAGCCTCCTTCAGGAAGAAGTGTTACACTCCTTGAAGGAGGAGGCCGAGAGCCTCCAAAAATTTGAAGAATATCATTTGGTCCTGTGTGGCTTCAATTTTCAGGTAAGCCACCCACTACTCTCTCTTTCCTTTCCATACCAATTATTTTAACAATATCACATACAGACACTGATATATATCATTAAAATAATTGGTATTGAAAATAAACAAGTTCCGAGTCTCCAATAGGACAGGAGGAAGTACTTCAAATTTTCATAGGATTCAGTCTCCTCATTCAGGAAGAACACTTCCTGTGTGGCAGCTGCCTATTGTGTTTCATAAATAAAAATTCCACTTTTCAATTTCATATATACCTTTGTTTTAGGATTTCCTTTATAACCAGTAAACAAAGATAAATTATTTGGTCATCGCCCAACCACACATTTGAAGATTCTTGTAATTAATATTCAATATAATACTAGCTCCAATGGTGAGAAGTACAATATTTACCGATAAAAGCTGCACAACTTTTTACCAAAAAATTGAATGAAAAATGGGTTGTGCATTAATGTCAATTATAAGACTTTAGCCTCAGAAAATCACATGAATGACAGTCATCAATACATTATGTTTCAACACATGGAGCTGGTTAGAATCCCGAGAAATGCATCCACACAAGGGACAAATTCAGTCTACAATCTGAAAAACAGGTTTCCCATAGAGATTTGGAAAGCTATTCTTTCAAGAATATCAACAATGGCTCACTTCTCCTAGTTTGTCGTTGCTCATGTGGTCAGAGGTCATTGGATCCTGGCTCATTATTAGACTTGTACAATTGATGCTTCATTAGAAAAATGTGTGAATCAAGAAAGAGCATACATTTATTTTGCACACAGAGGTGCGTCACTTACACGAGCAAATACGGTAATTTTGAATCACTAGGTTGCAAACTAATCCTATAGTGTATTTACAGAAGCAAACCTGGTACTCCAGATTGAGCTTCTTGAAAAGCCTTCCGCATAATTGGAGTAATATCCCTCACACATGTTACTGTAGCACAATACTTGCATATTGTGCTAAACAGTGACATTTGATCTGTGTCTTGCAAAGCACCACGTCCCTTCAACAAACCAGCTGATGCTCCCCCTGCAAAAAAAGTATTCATAAATATGCATTAAAAATGTGTAGCATCTGAAAGAACTAATAGATAAATAATTTACTTCCTTGGAATTAAGTGTATCAATAACAAAATCTTTTCTGGTGTTTTGTTCAAACCTGTCCGATATCAATCTTAATATTTTTTTATTAGACCAAATTATGATAAGCAGAACTGATGAATGTTCATGAATATAAATTGAATATTTTACACACATGGCAGTACAAACCCTTCCCAGTTAAATATATAAATTAAATATCAAAATTACATTGCATAAGTAAACTAAACTAAAATATAAAATGTTCATAGAAAAAATTTCCAAACGTATCGTTGTTCTTGCACTTTCGTGATAGGACAGTCAGTAGGTCGGCCAGAACTACATTGTACTTTAAAATACTCAATGAATTTATTGACTGAATTTCTCAATTGACAACTTCTAATGTTCTTTACAGGATAAATGTAGAACTGTTTATTCTTCAGTAACATTCAGACTGTTGAATGTTACAATCCAAATTGTTTGCACTGTCAACATATATAACACTGCTCTCAATTTTATCCTATAATTTCAACCTATTCACTGATCAAAAATAAATTCCATGTCAATTTTAAGTATATACAGGACAAGATGAAAAAAAAGTATTTTGGTGTACAAAGAATGTAAAACATACATTTCAACCTCTAAAGGTAAGGTCTGGAATTGCCAAAAATAAATCAGTCATGGTACACAGGTTAGTGGTAGAGTTGCTGCATTATTCATACTTCCATCTGGCCATAGCTGTCTCAAGGAAGCTTCCGAAGCTCAAGCAAATTAGATATATAACCAGGTTTTCCCTAGTTATATCTGGGTCAATTTCTACATACACACACAACATGATTTCTATTGAAAAAGTAAAATTTTGTCACAATAACAAAGTTTGACTGTTTTTCAAAATATGCCACAAACACAAAACATTTATAGATAAAACTAATACTCGTACAACAAATAAATGTTGATATTTACCAATTATGATTACAGGTGATTCCGCCATTTGTGCATTCTTAGCTGCCGTAATAGTATTTGTCAACCCTGGACCTGCTGTCACAGCTGCCACTCCAACAGATTGTGTCATGCGTGCCATTGCATCAGCTGCAAATACAGCTGTTGCCTGTAGTATCAAAGAACCCAAAATGAATTGCCAAAACAAAAATAAAGCAAATAGTTAAAACTAATGCATACTATATATCTTTATTTCTAGAAATACTTCTAGTATTCTTTATCAGGGCGTTCTCTTTCAACAAACATTTACCATGAGTTTAATACTAGCAGTTTTAAATGTTATGAAGTTTAAGGTAGACTCTAAATATTGAATTGTAACAGACACTGACTGTGCAACCTGAGAAGGATGTAATTCCCCACTGATCTAATGAGGACTTCATCTACATAATTTGTCAAATTTGAGCTAAATAAAATTGTTGGATTTCTCATACACAACCAGCTGTGAATTTTTTTTTATCTGTAATCAGTCTCTGTGCATCATGCTGTCATTAATTCAATAAAACAAAGACATAGAATAATGAATACAAATGTTGAAAACATGACGACTATGCTGTACACAGAGCATTAATAACATAAATAACTAAAAACAAAGTTACCCATCCTTTTGCAGAGGTGTCTCATGGAATTGCAGTAATTTATTCACAAAACCTTTGCTTCATTTTGAAAAAAAAATTATCAAGAATCCTCAGAGAAAGTCACACACAATAAGATACTGCACAAATGAAACCTTGATATATGGAAACAATTGGAGAATTCATGTGGGAGAAAATTCATTGTCCAACAAAAAATGTGGCTGGATATAAGTCATATTGGAAGTGTGTGATCATCCACATGATTTCTGTATAGGGTACAGGAAGTACATTTTGATACAATGTTCTAAGTTTGCTTTTATCGTTATACCCAGCTCTCTACAAGATCTGTTACCACAATGTCATCAGAGACACCTTTGAAGAAAGAAGAGGTCTTTCATTAAGTATTTAGGGGTTAATAGCAGACCACTACCCAAAATCTTGTTTATTGGCGAACCTTGTAAGAGGAAGTGGGTATTGTTACTCATACACATGTTCACTAATTTTCCGTTTTTATTGTGACTTTGTCATATGTATAAAACATCTAACAGGTAACATATCTTCAGGGTTGAGATATATATGAATCAGAACAATGATTTTTATGCACATTTTTTTAGTCACGGTAACACTGCTCATCACAAATTTCAACAAGTGGATATTGGGGATCTCAAGTTGTCACCTCACTTTTGTGCCATTGAAAAGATAGCTTTAAAATTTTAATCTGCATGCAGACATTACAAAAATATACATATGCTGGGAGAAAATAATAGTATAAGTGAAAAAAATATGAGTAATAAAAAATTCTATTTTGCCAATACACAACATTATTCAAATAATTGGTAAAGATAGGAAAGACAAAGTGAGTGGATTACCTCAAATTCAGGATCAGCATTGCCACATTGGAAAGGAGGTGGTGCTTCAAACTTTCAGAAGCATCACCAGTGCACTAGCCGACAGTTTGTGGTTGGATGGAACACTGTTATTTCTCTCCTAAAGGATGTAGACTCCTCATAAAAAGTCAAGAACTTTCTTCTGTCCAGCATGGCAATGCCAAACCTTAAATTCAGGTAATCCACTCACATTACTTTCTGTGAAATATATATACATATTGTGGCAGTACAAACCGTTTGCCATATTTAATTGAGTTGTAAATTATTTATTTCGTTAATTTAAAGTGTTGTTTGAATTTAAGTACTAATTGTTAAATGTTTGTGAATTTTATTTAAATAATTTTATTATTAAGTTTCTATATTTTGTGTTTTATTCGAAGGACAGGTGTAAATGTTTTATTTTTTTGTGTCATTTATGAGGATTGAATGTGTGTGTGGTGTGTTTAGTGCCCAAAACAGTGCAATGCACCGCTCAAGTAATTGAATGGGGATGGGCTATGTGCCAAAATCACGTTCTGCGGGTCTGTGTGTGGACCCCATATATTTGGTTTAGGAGTTAGTGACGCGAGACATTACGATCTCAATTACCAATCAGCGACGCTAAAACCCGTCAACAAAACCAACTATGTCCTGTGTTTGGTCGGCCAGGACATAAATAGCCCGAAATTTTCGAAATTGAGAGTCAAGTGTGAGATTTTGGGGATCAATGTGTGACTGATGTTCATCAAAGTAAACCATGTCCTGAAGAATGGGGCATATATACATGACTTTTACATGACCAGGTACACTTGGATACATTGGCTCCAGTTCACAACTTGAGACAATCCTATTTGAACTTCAGTACCAAGGGTTCGGTGCTTGACAGATGACGATTAGCAGACCAGCAAATGACCATGTGGCTTCCGCCAACATACTGAGACAAGGCTCGGTCTTCTACATTCCCAACTTCCTCACTGGTGGTGTTGACAACGACCCATCAGCTGACTCAACCAACTGTTAAGTATACACGCAATGACATTTTAAAGTGTGCCTGTTAGGAAGTGACGTTTATTTAATGAGATTACTAGTAGTGAATTGTAATTAATGATTACGAGTGAACTTAAAGAATATTAGATGGATTTAAAAATGATTTAATATATTGTTTTTAAATAAACACAAGATTTTGAACTTCAATAATTTTTACTGACTTAATTTCACAATTTAATTCACTTTGAGAATGAATTATTTTGCTAATTAACACTTAAATAATTTAAAGAATTCATAACTTTGCAGATTAATTTTGGAATAAATAATTTTTTGATGGATTTGAAGATAAATAATTTTTTAATCCATTTTTTTACTAATTAACTTGAATTTAAGAACTTTTTTAAAGAAACTTTTACTGATCAAAGAATTTCAGTTTTTCCTAATTCAATTGAGCAATTTAATTTGTTTTGATTAATATTAAGATTACATTAAGTGTTTGATTGCGTTGTGGAACATTAATGGACTTAATTGAAAACAACTGATTTTGATTAACTCATTTTGTTATTAATAATTTCAAATTTATTAAATGTCATAATTTCTAACTTTTGAAACTTGCTTTTAAATTATTTAACTTTTGCTTTTAATTTCCTTTTTTTTAAAAATTAAATTAAAATTTCAAGCAACATTTAATTCAATTAATTTAGAAAAAGTAATTAACTTTCAAACCCAAGGCATTAATTTCAGATTTAATAATTGTGTGTGTTGCAATTTTAAGAATTTTCTGAAATTCTGTTTTGAATGCAACAACAATTTTGAATGTTCAAAGTTAATATTGAATTATTTCTGAAATTTGCTGGCCATTCGATTCCTTTTAAATTGTGACATCCCTATACTTTCCCTTATAAATTTTCTCTACTGCAGAGTTCAGCATACAATAATTGTAGCCGTATCCAGTTACAGCCATAACCACTAAAGGTGGGTACTGTTATAATAAATATATACACACACAAGTAAAGGATATGGCAGTCAAAATAATTGATTTCATTGGAAATGTTGGAAATATTATTTGAAGAAAAGCGTAGTAATATACTTAAAGGAAATCATATGTTCCAGTGTAGAGAGGAAAGGAAGAAGGTAAGACTAAAAATATTCATCCATCTGCATTTTTTGCTCCTTTTTTAAAGTTATAACTAGAGCAATTGCCACACAACTTGCTTCATTATTCCACATGTTAACTGGGCAATATTATTGTGTGTCGTCCCAGCAATATATTGTTCAATATTATTGATCATCTAGGGGCATCCTTAAGCTTAATGTCAGCCGTCTCCCAGTTTATGAAAAAGATACCAAATCTTTGTATGGAACTGTATACTTCACAGTGCTAGCAGTGTAGTGTTTGACTGTTGTGCACATGCACACATTGAAAACTCTTCAAGAATCTCCAAGGGAGAGAGAGAGAAAGTACACAGTACAGAATTCTTTTGTTTTTGATGTAACGTATCACATTGCCAAAAATCTGTAAAATCATAGCAACCACAGACAAATTGATTATCAAAAGTGTTCCCAAATATGTTATAGACTTACAAAAATCATCAGTATCTTAAAGCATGTGCTGTATTAGCAGCCAAAAACAATTTAATAATGCTATCAACTTCAGGATTCATAAGAAAATACCACAGAAAGCAACACTGTATCCATTAACTTCGTAAATAATCGAGACAAATTCTCGATTAATCAACCAAATTAATGAAGTCACTTGATTTGCCAGGCATGCTGCTGCATGCTTTAACATTGAAAATTGGTGTGCTTAGCATTCTTCTCCAAAACGTATATCCAACATGACTTAGCAACGGTATCAAGCTATCAGTGAAAAAGATTAACAATATCATTAAAGCTTGAATTTTAAATGAAAAAGAAGAGTACTGATGCCAAGCATCCCAATGATTCTGACAGATACACCATTCAAATTCAAATGTTTGCACTTTCTGGTGTAGCTCACATTTGCAAATCAATCAACAAAGTACAGGGTCAATTGTTAGTGTGTGGTTTAAATTTGGAAAATCCATACGTCACACATATGTGACCTGCTCACACATCAGAAAAGCTTCAATAAACAGAATTAAAACACAAACACTTTCTAAGAGTGGCATTGAAACACACAAATTTTTCTAGAAAACTTGGATTCTTAAGAAATCATTTTTTCCTAAAATGGCTAGGATTAAGTACACATAAGCAAGTACACACTGAATGGCTGGTCGACACACAGAATGACTATCTCCTGAAGTGGGGCTAAGGTGTTCAAGTATAAGTAATGTGATGTCAAAATAATTCAATTGGATAATAAAGAGAAACTTAAAGGCTGACTTAACTTAAATTGAAAGTTGGAGTCGCCAGGTAATGTAATAATAATCTGAACTCGATACAAGAGAAGTGAGACGAGACAAAAAAACATCTGAATACAATAGAGTGACTGATTCAATGATTTGTGCTATGATCCAGGAAATTTAAAGGATGTTAAAAATGGTAACTAATCCTAGAACCAACTCTGGTTCGAAACCCTGTATCTATTGTATCCTACATATTAATAAAAAACAAACGGGTAATACTTAAAAGTCACATTTGTTAGCAAAATTAATTGCAGACATTAACGTTGTTCAATATTACATTGTAAGTTTCAAGTAAATGCTGTATCCTATTTCTTCAATTGGGGCTAATGGTATTAACATATAACCTAATATAAGCCTCTAGACATAAGATAGAAACTTTCACAGAACATTCTTTATTAGGAATAAAGCTAAGCATAAATTATTAGTATTTATAGAAAAAATACCAATTTCCAATGAACTGCACATTCTAAATTAAATTTTTTGTATTACATAAGAAATTTTTTTACCTCATGCCTTGTGTCAATGACTTTAATACCAATTTTCTCTGCTCCAACCAATATTGGTGATATGTGTCCGCCAACCAAGGTAAAAATATACTTGACACCATGGCGCTTTAAAACTTTTGCTACAATTTCTCCACCGTGTCTGTTCGATTTTTTGTCAACCTGGACTCAAATTTTTTTACAATTTTCAAGATTAATAATTTAAAAAATTGTAATAACACATTATTATATTATGATTAATATTAACTGTAATGAAAAATTTTATGGTCATAAAATCAATTATTATTTATAATCCAAATACAATAAAATTAAATGTATTAAAAATAAAACGAAAAAAATTATTTATCATAACATTACACCGAAGACAAAATTTTCTTAGTGTTTGAAAAATATTGTCTAGAAAGTCATTGAACACCTGACCAACAATTAAATACTCCATTGTCATCATATTTCAAATCCAATTAATATTACTGTTTTGTATTCAATATTTAGATATATTCTTGAAACTAAATAAAATATGATAAACGTAGAACTCAATCAAAACATTAAGAACTAAATGTATGGCTCCTGTTACAGTAACAAATCTCCATCTCTATTTGTAAATAAATTTCTTCGCAATGTATGACAAGAAATTTGAAAATTGTAATTACCTTGTGCTTCCATATATAAAGGATGTTGAAGTAGCTTGCGAGAAAACCCAAAAAAACTCCGCAAAATGTGCAAATGATAAAAAGAACAGTAAAAAAGAAACTGTTCTCATCTATCATTTCCTCCACACTCTCCATTTCAATTGTAGTCGAATCGCTTTTTGAAATGTACAAACAGAGATAAGTACTGTTATCTGGATGACTTAGAAAAGTATTCGTTCACAACACTTAAACATCATGACACAGTGAATATGCGCCAATTGAATATCACATGCTGAAAAAATATTTGAAACAGGTTGTAGAGATAATCGACCGCCAAAGGTATATTTGAGATATTGATAGTATTATCTCTACTTTTTACAGACTTAGAAATTATTACAATATTTACATTTTCTACTATGAAAAATATAAATTTAGATTTACCAGTGCATAGCTATTCGTTAGTCATATTTAGGAAAGGCCAAAAAAGTTATTAAAAATCTTTATGTGCTTGGGAGGAATAAATATTTGTCTGTATAAAGCACTTCAAAATATTCTAGCAACAGAGAAGTATTTGGGATATTCCAATGTCTATGCTGTGGGAAAGAGGAAAGTAGAAAGATAAAGGGAAAGATCATAATAGTTAACGTTCTAACAGTAAAAAATTCTTTTTCATTAGTTCGAACAGTCTTTATCAAGTTAATACAATTTCAGAGAGTGGGCTATTCATACTTAAGCAATTTAATTAATTTGAATCATTTAAAAATTAGGAAATGAATATTTACGACAAACTAATAGTTGTTTGGGAAATGGCTTTTCTTGAAAATATGATAATGTCCTCATTAATTTTTTATTGTTGATTCTAGGACCAATAAAACAGACATTTTCATTTATGACAATTTACGTCTAAAATTTTTACTCTATATAAATAGAATTGTACAATCAAAGTTACAGAATAAAGCAGTATTGTTATTTTATCTTCATGCCGACAAATATAGAAAAGTTTATATACATCTTTGGTACAGAAAGTTTGACAAAGATAATATACGAAATATTCAAAGACATAGTTTATATACATCTTTGGAAATATTTGTATCTTAAAAGTATCATACTTCATCGGAAGACAGAATTATTCCGGATGTTTACGTGAATGTGACATATGCACCATAGTTCATTTTAGTTTGTATTTGTTGAAGCCTCATATAAAGAAGATTCGTCACATTGCAGGATTTTAAGATTTTTAAACGCATGTTACGTTTAATACTAAATGTGCGGAAGCTTAATGTCATTAAAAAATGAACTTGACGAAGCCATGTGAAATACAGCAGCTACTGGAATACTTTTCTAAAAACACTTATCGAGCCAAGGAAAGAGATCCAATTGTAGGTTTTTAGAGTTTTCTGTTCTACGTGTTGGTTAAAAACTTAAATTTACTTAATTATTCTTTGCCAGTTTTTTTCCTAGAGGACGATCGTATTTGAGGAATGTATGCTCAAAATATTTGGTTCCCATATATCATTTAAAATATATTACAAATAGTAGTACAGCATGTAATTCCTCTGTAGTAGTTCAGTTGTATCATAATATGTACATATGGTGGTAAGTTGTGTATTGTTATAGTCCGTAACTATTATGTGCTGACTAAGTAAATTTGAGTTTATATTCACATTCCTCGTTATTTGTATATAATAATACGGAGAAAATTTGTTTAGTCTTCACTGTACACTATCTGACTGATGACACCCTATAATCTTTCAAATCCAGTCCATTTGTGTTCTATCATTTCTTTTACTCGGGCATAAAAAAAAATGTCCACACAAGCAGTTCTAATATCCATTCTGTTGTACACCATTGACCAGCAAATATATATACTTGATTCATTTTGAACATTCACATTCTGTAAACCTTAAACATGCGCCAACATGTTTTGTTGCAATTTGCATATTTAACTTCTATCGATCCTTGAAAATACATTATAATTACTGGAAATATATAATTAATATTAGTAAGGATATGACATTGTCAAAATTAATCATGATATTAGTATGGAAAGGAAAGAGATAGGTAGCTTGTGGCTTCCCTGAAAATGGGAGTATGGTGTAACCATACGGAACTGAAGGAAGTTCTTCAAATTTTGGGAGGCTCTCGGCCTCCACTTCAGGAAGGAGTGTTACACCATTCCGTGCACCAGCCGGGTGCGGACTTATATATATATATATATATATATATATATATATACAACTCCATCAGTGGAAACTCTCTTTTCAACATGTCACGGAGTCCAGGCAAAGCCCTGGACTCAACATCCTTTACATAGTTCCTTTCGTACCTGCCATCCCACTTTCACGAGACCATGTGAGTATGTATGAGCATGGTCATGTATTTATGTGTATGCATACATGTGTGTGTGTATGTCTGTGCATGTTTATATGTATATGTACGTTTAAGCATATATGTATATATAGTGTGCTTTGTATGAATGATCACTATCAGAACCTTTCCTATGCCAGGAGCTTCCCTTGAGAGAGAAAGTTAGTGGCCTGGTGGGGTGTTAATTGTTTATGGGCTACTAGCCGTGCGGCAGTCAAAACTCCGCAGCTGGCTGGTGCTCGGAATGGTGTAACACTCCTTGAAGAAGGAGGCTAAGAGCCTCCAAAAATTTGTAGAACAACCTTCAGTTCCTTATGACGACAACGCACTTCACTTTCAGGTAAGCCACAACCTATCTCTCTTTCCTTTCCATACCAATATTGCAATTATTTTTGACATTGTCATATCCTTACTAATATTATATATATACACACACAAAAATGTTAAGGATGTTAATTAATCAGTGATGAAGTCACATTTGATAATTGGATAGTGAGGAAAGATAGAAATATATATCTATATGTTTTGCATAAATAAGTATTGAACTACACAACATTACTTTATTTCTTCTTTTTTTCTTCCAGTCCCACGAGTTAATGCAGAAATGCATCAGTTTGGTTGATAAGGATTACAACTACATTGTAAGTATTTTTATATGTGTATAGTAGATTTCACTTTCTGTAAATGGATGCACTTGCAAGTGAAAGTTAATAAATATCAAAAAATAGTGATTATTTAACTGTATATATGAATAAATTGTTTAATTTAATGGTTTTAATGATTAAAAGCCCATTAATAAACTTGTTAATGTTAGAATTTTAAAATAAGCATATTTATTTGAAAGTTTCAATCACATTTTATTTGAATTTGATGCCCTATACATAAGAAGTATGATAAGGCAAAATGTGAAAACTACCAAGGCATAGCCTTACTTAGTGAAGTATATATAGTCTTAACAAATATCATTGCTAAGAGACTAACCCTACTGGTAAAACAGCTTCTTGGAGATTATGCGAGTTACTTCCAAAAGAATAGATCAACGACAGATCATATATTCACTATAACAGAAATAATGGAGAAGTGCTATGAATATAATGTGGATGTACATCAGCTCTTCAAACAAGCTTACGATAGTGTGACGAGGAAACAACTGTACTGGACTTTGACATGGAATGTCCATATAAATCGATGAGGCTTATAAAAATGACTCGTGACAGCACAAAATGTCAAGTGAAAGTGGAAGGAAAACTTACTAAGGAGTTTGAAGTCAACCAAGGCCTACGACAGGGAGATGTATTGTCCACACTACTTTTCAACATAGTACTGGAAAGAGTAATGAGAAAAGTTGAAATCAATAATCGAGGAGGTACTGTTCACCCGTATGAATCAGAATCTTGCATATGCAGATGATGTATGCATGCTGTCCAGAAAACTGAAAGAGCTAGAGGAAGGGCTGGACAGGCTGGAAAAGGAGGCAGAAGAATTAGGGCTGAGAGTAAATAATGCCAAAACAAAATATTTCTTTTCTTCAAGGAGAAACTGTGCTATGGAAAACAAAGTCATCAAGCTAAATGGAGTTAACTATGAGAGCTGCGAGAATTTTAAGTACTTGGGAGTACTGGTAACAAAGGATAACAGTATAAATGAATAAATAAAAGCAAGGATGGCAGCAGGAAATAGAGCTTAATGGATCCTAATCAAGACTCAAGTCGTGTAGTCTGAACAGGAAACTGAAAGTGTCTGTTTATAGAATAATGATAAGACCGGTGGTCATGTATGGCCCGGAGACATGGACAATGACCGCGGCAGAAGAAGAGTGTTTGAGAAGATGGGAAAGTAAAATATTAAGGAGGATTTTTGGAGCGTTAAACCAAGCAGAGAAATGGTAAATACGAAGAAATAGGGAACTGGAGGAACAGTATGGGTATGCAGACATTGTATTGGAATTAAAGGGGAACAGACTGAGATGGTTGGGCCATGTAGAGCGAATGTCAGAAGACTGGGTTGTCAAAAAAAATCTACAAAGGAAATCTAGATGGCAGAAAGTGCAACGGGGGACCACAAAAACGATGGTTGGACGATGTGGAGGACGACTTACAAAAGATGGGTGTCAGAAGATGTAGGGAGCGAGCCGAGGACTGGCAAGATTGGGCTATGATCGTTAGAGAGGCCAAGGGGGACTGTAACGCCAAGGAGTATAGAGTACTACTCGATTACTTGTATGCCTATAATATAATTTTAAACTATATTCCAACTTAATATGTGTTATTTATTACAGACAATCAGCAACAGTGCAGGTGAATTGAGTACTCATTACCCAAACCAGTTAATCATTCTTGAATATGAACGACCATCGCCTTCATTAAATGGAGCTCCCCGCACAATCTATGAGAGTATGTATGATGGAGGAAAGTTAAGAGATTTATTTTCTAAGGCAAGATTTGCTCGTTGCAGAGCTAGATTTCCTTTGCCTGTAATTCTGTATAGGGGAAAGAACATTTGCCGGTGACTATTTTTCTGATGTCCTCGAATATTTCCTTGACTATTCTATTTGTATAACAGAATTTCATTCCAGATCTGCTACTCTTTCTGGAGGACCAGAAATTTATGGAAGATCTGGGCTTGACTTCTTTTTCTCTAGCAGTGAGCACACAATTGATGGAGACCCTTGTGAAGAAGTTACAGACTGCCATACACAAAGTGAATGGCAGCTGTTTGACAGAGTTCGAAGTCAGGATATTAGGCTCTTAAAGACTTTAAATGTAGGAACAATTGTGGACTTTATGGTGGAAAAGAAAAAAGTAAAATTTGGAATGAAGTGAGTATAATTACACTAATAAGGTTATTAATGTGAACTTCACTCATTTATATATATATATATATATATATATATATATATATAGAGAGAGAGAGAGAGAGAGAGAGAGAGAGAGTAGAGGGAATGAAGTATTAGGAGCTTCCATTCAAGTCCCGTCTGGGTCAAATATTTTCAGTCTTTCCTTCTTCTTCCATCCTTCTCTCTGCTTTGAACATATGCTTTTCTATGTGCGTAATTCTTCGCCCGAGCATATGAATTCACATAAAGCACAATCCTCCTATTTATTTCTATCCTTCCTCACTATCCAAGTTTGAATATATATATATATATATATATATATATATATATAAATCCTACATTTTACTGAAATAACTACAACTAATTTAATTTGAAATTCAGTAAAGCACTTGTTATCTTGACAAGTAGTCGTATTTTAAGAGTATTCCTAATTATATGCAAATCACAGAGTTTCTTCATTAAATCATATCTGTGATTGCTTAACTAAGTTAAAATATTGAATAGGAAAGATAGCCAATACAGACATGTATTGGCTATCTTTCTTATTCATTATTTTCAATCTGACGTGATTTTTTTCATTTTATGTTAAAATATTGCTTAAAGACTCTAAAATTATATATACATAAATTTCAATGATAGGAACCCAATCAAATGTCCAGAACCTATTTGCTTCTGTAAATCAGTACAAAAATCCAGCCAACTTACTAGTATTTGAGCAAATTATCCTTTTTCAGCAGGTCTGCTTCATTACACATTACTTATAAAATGTAAATCCTTTTTTGTTCTGCATCTTGATTTTACTAAATTTATTATGTTTAACATTCATAAAAATATAAATATTTTTTTTCAAATGAGTCATTCAAGTTTTGTGCACCTAAATTTTTTTTTAGTTCATAGTTCATTTAAATGTTGCTATAAGAATGACAACAATAATAAAGTTAATGCTTGCAAATATTTTTAATCAACAAAATGTATGTTAGATCTAAAATTTACATTGCAAATTTTCAGTGTCACATCTTCTGAAAAGGTGGATAAAGAAAACCGTTATGCTGATTTCACTATAATTTCTCTGCCTTATCCTGGGTGTGAATTTTTCAAAGAGTATCGAGATAATAATTATGTTGCCAAGGGTTTGATATTTGATTGGACACAAGCACATGTTGATGCAACAGTTGATATTCCTGAAGATCAGGTTTCCTCTCAAATCAAAATAGATTGGAATAATTACAAGGTGACTTAACATCATATTCTCAATTATAAAACTTGTTTGATTTGTGTTTGTACATTCATTTGTGTGAGGAATCTATCTTCCACACTCATGATAACTGATATATAGGGGGGGGGGGGGAGTTTAATATTGGAATTTGTGTGGCTATTAGTACTCTCCTTCAGAAGAGAAGAATACAGAAGTATGCTTGTTTCGTGACTGAACTGTACAGGTGATACACATTATAAAGCCTGTTGCCACCTCTCAAGAAAAGGTTTTCAATTAAGGTAGCAGGATAATGACAATAAACAAGTATTGAAGATACAAACTTGTAATTTGAATCTTTAAATTTAATGGCACAAAAGTAATCTGTTTTTGTGCTGATATTTCCATTCTTGCTTTTTTCTTGCCTTCATATAATAATGTAAATAATTCAAAAATTTGAGCAGTAAAGGAAATTGAACTAAAATTAAGCTGGTATAATATATGTTTTTCCTTGTATATCATTAATCTTCAATTTTCTATATTTAACTAAAACAGTTGATATTCTTCTGAAGGGTAGTGTTAATTGTTTACTAATGATAATATTCCATAACTGTGACAAATTTGAATATTTTTTAAAGGACATTTGATAAATTTTTGCTTGAAGTACTTCATTTGTGTGTAGCCCATGTACTGTATGTATGCAAAGTTTTTGCATTATATTATGATTTAAATTAAATGGCCAATCTTATTTCCCATGAGGGATAAGCCCTTGAAACCACCAGGCAGCATGCTTAAAATGGAGGTTGAGACAAGCATCATTACTGAGTTATTATGATGTATTGTTCAGTTTCCATTGAGCTGTATATGACGACCATTTACAGCCACATGTATGATGTGGAAACCCAAAGTGCCATCTAATTTTAATCATGCTATTGTGAGTGACTTCTAAACTTATATATTTCAAAGGACAACATTAAATCTGATATATATATATATACACATATATATAAATATATATATAAGATATTAGTAAGGATATGACATTGTCAAAAATAATTTCAATATTGGTGTGGAAAGGAAGAAGACATAGGTTGTGGCTTACCTGAAAGTGAAGTGTGGGTTCGCCATAAGGAACTGAAGTTTGTTCTTCAAATTTTCGGAGGCTCTCAGCCTCCGCCTTCAGAAAGGAGTGGTACACCATTCCATGCACCGGCCAGCTGTGGACTGCGGAGTTTTGACCACCGAATGGCTGGTAGCCCATAAATTTATCAGAACCTTCCCTATGCCACGACCTTCCCTTGAGAGAGAAAGTTAGTGGCCTGGTGGGGTGTTAATTGTTTATGGTCTACTAGCCGTGCGGTGGTCAAAACTCCGC
The DNA here is from genome assembly GCA_037074705.1 of Zhengitettix transpicula. Taxonomy (NCBI): domain Eukaryota; kingdom Metazoa; phylum Arthropoda; class Insecta; order Orthoptera; family Tetrigidae; genus Zhengitettix; species Zhengitettix transpicula. Next base: position 56,896,861 of record CM073595.1, on the reverse strand, counting down.
AGCCGGCTGGTGCACGGAACGGCCTGTCTCTTTTCCTTTCCATACCAATTTTGGAAATTATACATATATATACACAATTATAAATAGGAAAGTAAACATTATATTTAATAATTTAGACAAGCACTCAGAATTAAAGTCAGACTACACCTCTTCTGTAAATTGTTGTTAATTTACATTTTACAAAGTGTGAGGCATAAATCTCTGAAATTTGACATGTGGTTTTTGTTTTAGGAATGGGACCTGGTCAAATTGACACAAAATTACATGAAGCTATTGCTCCGTTATTTACAAGAGAACAGCAGTGGGTTGCTTATACATTGCATCAGTGGTTGGGACCGCACTCCACTTTTCATTTCATTACTGCGACTATCTTTGTGGGCCGATGGATTAATTCACCAGTCACTTAATCCTTGTCAAATTTTGTATTTGACTATTGCTTATGATTGGATACTGTTTGGCCACAATCTTGAAGATAGGCTTAGTAAAGGAGAAGAAATATTTTTCTTCTGCTTTCATTTTCTTAAGCATATTGTTAGTGATGAATTTAGTGCTTTACCAAGAACAAAATTAAAAACTTCTGTTATTCGAAATGATTCTGACGTTCATCTGGATGGAGTGTTGTTTGATGGTGAGGGTCCCATCAGCTCACAAGGTTCAAACATTAGTTTGAACAGTTCTTGTAGTTCACACAGCAGCAAAAGTCAAGAAAATCCACCTATTTATTTTCATACAATTCCTGACCACATGGAGGAAACAAGCAATGGGTAATAATTCTTTTGTATAACACTAGAGGTGTGAATTTTCTAATTAAATATTACTTAAAAATGATAAGCAAGACGTAACATTTCAATTAATTTGTGTCTAATATTAACTGTTGTTACAGTTATGGTTTTTATAGTTAATTTTTTCACTCAGTCTTCATGTCTGTAGTTTTTTACTGCTTACGTTTCTGTAACATTTAATTAGATATAACAAAACTTTCCTCAAAACAAAAGAATAGAATCAAACTGCAACTATTTTGAATCATGCTTCATTTTTCTACCAGTGAAAGTTTTGTAATAGAAATATTTTCGTTGACAATCTTAATACTAGACTGAGCTCAGAATTACTGTACATGTGTTGCCAGCTTTTATTTATCTATTATTTTTTATGAAGATACGACAATTATTGGTGGCATTTTTGGAGGAGAAAATACAATTTCCTTAAAAGTTGTGCTGGGCAAAGTCTCACAAAATTCATATACTAATATCTTAAATACAATTATTATTTATTACAGGGGTTCCCAACCCTAGGCCTGTGGGTGCCATGACACCCGCAGAGCAATTTGTGTACACCCACCACTATTTGACTGTGACAATTATTTACTAATAATGTACATTAATTTGCAATCTCAGGTGTTGCCTATGTGTGGTATATGTGTGTGTTAGCACGTTACTGAGAAGCCGGGAAAATTGATGCATTCTCCACCAAGAGGTTTGGAGATTGTGTATTTTCAATAAAATCAAATTATGTATCTTGACTCATCAATGAGCATCATTATGATTGTTTGCTAACAAGAATATCATCAAACTCTCCTCATTATGAGGCACTGACTAATAAAGTGAAATGCAAAATATCACACTGAGATTAATACCTTTCTTAACATATAATACATTTGTTTCTTAGTATGCATGTAATATAAATATAATATAAAAAATAATTTTTATATTTTAACATTATTATTTTATTTATTCATGATGTATTACTCTTATCACAGTGTAAAGATCCTTTTAAAAAATGTGCTACCCGCTGTCCCATTGATATTTTGGAACGTGCTCTTGGTATGAAAAGGTTGGGAACCCCTGGTTTATTACATTATATTAGTTGTTTAATTGTCTGTCATAATCTTTTTAGAAATAAAATTGATTATATGCATAGCTCAATAAAATTATTCAGTAGATAGAAAATAATACAATTTGTGTACCTTATACATAATCACGCTGCTAGGTAATCATATAAAGAAGTGTTTTTTTTTTCAAGCTTGCATCTATCACTGCCAAATAGTGGCAGCATAAAATAATGCCACCTTATCTGCGTAAAAAATTGTCTGTTATTTCTTTGATTCTATTTTCATATTTTAACGCCAACATTGGCGTATATTACCTCTGCATAATACAATATAATGTTCTGTTTACACATGGCTATCAAAGAAGTTATATGTTTATATTGTGCCCTACAGTTTGTTTTATAAAACAACTATATGATTCATGATCAAATATAATGTTATTAATATATCAATTTATTGATGTATTTGACTGCTTCTAATTTAATGAAGGCATTCTACTTATATGGAATATTATTTGATTGTCAAGATAACTTAAATTCACTCTTTCAGTTCACCTTTTCAGGAAATTCGTAAAGTTAAAATAGTCAAAGTAGAAATTGGAAACAATTTTCTGTTAAATTTATTGTTTTGATTTTCAGATTACGCACCATATGGGTAACAGTAGAAGCTCAACATTCTCTTGATTTAATTTTATAACAAGTATTAACATTCAAAGTAGTTGAATGAGTAATGCACTTTTTTTTTCTCTTATCAAGATTGTTTTTGTCATAGTCACAGCACATTATTGCATTTTCCATTTACTGAAATCTCTCAAAATATTGATTAAAGAATGTAAGAACCCACCCAATCTTAATATCATACTGTTATAACTGTCCTTCATAAAGGTGTAGCTTTTCATTTTATATTCATCTATTTTTATATCAAATTGCACAAGTTTCACATTTCAGTTTAACTAACTAATAGAAACTTATTGTTCTGAAAGCTGTACATTTAGGAGGATCAGACAGTCTAGGTTAGGCATTTTCTTGATGGGTGTACAAATTTGAACAAATTCTTAGTCTATTGTTTTGAAGAAGAAATTGTAGTATTAGTAGGTAATCAAAATTACGAAGTGATTTCTAGACGTAATAACTAAACTAAGATAAATGATAACAGAAGGCTATATGAAACAGATTTAGAGCAAAATCTCTTTGTTAAATATGCATTTTCGTTCAAGTTTTTTGCTGTAAGAGTTACAAGTGTTAAAATCATTAATTTACAATAAACTATTAAGTCCTCAATTTTAGTTTATTATGCACATTAAGTTTCAATGATTAATTCTGTATAAATAGGTCAATATTGAATAATTAATTTATTGGTAATAAATGTAACAAATAATCATTGAAGAGAGAGACTAGCCTGGCATATCTTAATGTGAATACGTATTTTAGTATTAGTTTAGCTGTCCTCCTTTAGATGACATGTGTGGAAGGGAAAAGATATGTTAGAGGACGTTAAGGTCTTCTTAGACTGTAGCAAATTTTGGAAAAAATTCCTAAATTTGTGAGTTCAACATCTAAGCTGTAAGGAAGGCGAGTGTGAAGCCATAGAAGTTATTGGAATTCTTGCTGAGGGTATGTGCAGCACAGTGGTGTTCGAGATGAGCCAGGTTGTTACTTTTATTCTATATAGTGCATATATAAATAATTGTAGGGAGAGCAGGAAGACTTCTTGGGTTTCCACCAGGGTACTACTTCGATCAAACTGCAGCATTTCAACGTCCATGAGCTCTGTCGTCATCTTTCAGGCAAAGATGATGACGGAGATTGCAGTCATCTAGATGTCGTGGTTTAATCGCAGTTGTATCCATTTGGAAACTCTAGAACTCTTTTTGTAGCACCTACACTGGGAAAGCCTTCAATCTCTGAATTCTGGGGATAATACAGATTATCTGAGAATGAATATCAGTCAAAATTGACAGAATTTTTATTTCAAATTTTCAGTAGTGTTGTCCTCTTCCAGAAGATGGGTGGTACACTATTCATGTGGGTTAATATACTATGCAGTTTTGTTTTGTGTTTGGAATTGTTTTGGGATGTTGAGTAAATATTTTAATGATATATAAAAATTTAAAGTAGTCTCATATGTCCTTGGTAAGGTTGTGATAATGTTAATTTTTCTCATTTCATGTAACCATGTCGATTAAGGTCATAGTATATCATGGGCCAGAGGTGTTCCTAGAGGAATGTAAATGCAGTGATAATATTTGGCTGCTTATAAATTGTAATTTCTTCTATACTTCAAAACACTTCTTACAGAATATTGGTATTCATTTTGTTCTGAAAGATTTAAATGTCTCAAATGTTCCATGTATTGATTCAATATCAGTAAGACTAGGTTTCTATACCCACATTCTGCATCTTATTTGGTAATTCTGATTGATTGTTATGGTTATATAAAATGGGCATGAAATGGAAACAATATGTTTATAAAATACTCTGAATCATTGGGTCCTAAACATGTTTGATATGTAACAGGCTCAGGTGCATCCATAGTCCGATTAAACCTCCCAGTGACTTCGTACAACTTCTTTTAATATTCTGACTGGTCTGAATATTTGTAGTTAATCCCTGGTTATCAAATTCATCACCATGGTTAATTGGAATTTGTTTCAACTTTATTTTGAATAAATTTGAATTACAGTGCCATTTGAAGAACATCATTTGAAAATTTTTATACATTATTTGTTACTAACATGCATTACTTGTATACACACTAACAGCAGAAAGGATGTGCACTTAAAGTGTTGTCTATACTTTGTGTAAAAAATCTATAGTTGTCAGATTTCAACTCTCTTGATTAAAACTCAAGAACCGATTATTCAACAAATGAACTATGAAAACATTTTCAAAAATAAATCAATGAGATTGTCCAACAGTGATTATTTTCAAGGAAGTATGCATCAACTTCATATATATTTTTCACAATGTTCAAATATAAAAATGACAAGTTATAATGAAAAACTGGTTTGTGCTTGCCGTTTTAAAGCACAATTTCTGTAACTTTTGCATAATAATCACATACATCGGACTTCTTTAATGACTATACTGCTATATTTTGTTAGACATTAAACTTATGTTTGTATCAGTTCTAAATTTGGGGCCTTAACAACCTTAGTTAAATTTTTATTGAATTTTACACTGCACCAAAGTGTTTACATTTGATAAGCTGAATAAAATCACATTTGACAGCACTTCATATAAATCTTGTATATTAAATGCAAGAAGAAATACACAATGCACAACAAAACTTTCTATTTTTGCACCACAAACACATTGCAATATAAAACAAGTTTTTGAAATTTTTTGCTGGACCTTAGGTATTTTATACTACAGCCTGGACTTCCAAGTCTGGTTGGTTGTAAGTTACGTGTGTTTACTATTTTATCTTATGTTTGTTTATTTTGTAAGGAAATCATCACAATTCTTATACCTTCTCTATGCTGTATCATGTGCATTTTTTACTAGCATCTCATTTCTTGAATTCTAGTTAAATGACAAATTATTTTCAGTCCATATTCTTGATCACCATTGAGCTAAGATGAAAGGTGACAAGTATTTCTGAATATTTTAATTTAAGTAATTCTTTTCTTCTAAGGTAATATTTAAATAGAAATAAAGGCTCATCATATTGTGTATGAAGTGAATTTCTTAGTTTGTCCATAGTCATGGTGACTCATTTCTCTCTCTTTTTTTACAGCAAGCTGATTTACCTTTGAGAACCTAAGAGTGAACAGGGGTGAGGGTTGAAACAGCTAAGAATGCAATTACGAAACTTAAAAGAATTATTCAGTAAAAGAGCAGGTTGCTATTTTGTACATTGAACTGAGATTATTTCCACACAGTATTGATACTCTTGACAGCAGTGAGTAAAACACCAAATCCACAGGTATGGCGTTAGCTTCGTTGTCTCTAGTTCTCTAAGCCCGTAGGTACGTTTGCTTGTCGCCCACTAAGTACGTGCATTTTCCGAAGGCTCGACTCTTCTTCGATAATTGTCACAATTATGTAGGATTTGTTAAAGTTGTAGTGCATTGAAGTCAAAAATGGCAGATATATATTGATGTTTCAAATTGTGTGCGAATTTGTAGAAAGTTGCACATATTGTTTGAGATCAAACATTTCAAACTATAGGTTTTTTCTCTTCTGTGTTTACATAGACTACTTGACACATTTTAGTTCACCTTGCTAATTCACTTTGGAATGTTTGTCAAATTTTATTTTGTGGATGTTGGAATGCTTTTTTGCACTGTTGCTACTATGCACGTGGTTATATCCTGTTAGGTGTACAGATATGACCATTATATTGTATACACGTTTGAAACACACGCTCCTGTAGACGATGGAACCAAATTACATAACTCTGTATTTGCTTTGATAATGAATTCATTACAAACAGCTGATTGAAGTCTGGTGATTTTTTATTAAAAATGGAAATTTTCTCCTTTTGGTTTCGAGGTTTTTTCTGAAATGCTCAAATTTTTAGAAATTTGTTCCGTTATATATTAAAGTCAGAAAATGGAATTAATTGCTCAGCTTTTAACATGATTTTTCCTAATAGTTATTTTATTTTTTTATAGGGAAAGACTTATTTTTACAACACTTCAACTTCATTACATACAGCTCTCTCTACTGCTGAATTTATTGGCATGAAAAGCAATAACCTAAAGATTTGCAATTCTTATCAGGATCACTTGTTGAATTATAATGTAATTAATATTTAAATCAATCAAAACAGTGTCAACTGTAATTTAATTTTTGTTCATTCATTTCTTTTTACTTTAGCTATGAATCTCATACTTCAGTGTGATACCATATGAATATGATATTAATACATCATAATCAGCTATATTATGTGAAAGTTACCTTTTATATTTATTGGAAAACATCATTGAAAGAATATAATTTGTACTGAAGTTACAGAACTAACATTCAGAGAAATAGAATATGGCATATTATTTTTCAAACAATCTATAAATTCTTTATAGATATTGTAAATATCTGTGACTTTCAAATTGTGTAAACTGTGAATTTTTTTAAAATACAAATTCATATATAATAAATTGTTTCAGACATTTCATTAATACATTATTATATCTCAATTATTCTTATGTTTAATTTTTACAGTGGCTTATTTCAAATATTCCTCATCTTTTGCATTTCTGGTACAGGAACGTGTAAAATACATTCATATTTATTTTCTGTAAGGTTAATTAATTTATTCTTTAATTATGACCAATAAGATAGATGACATAATATAAAATCATTCTCATAGTTGTGTCTAATGGTAATCATGTATTCTTTTTTTATCGTGATTTAAGTAGAATGAATTATTCAGTTGTGTATACTTTTCTAGAGTATTTTATCGTATCTTGATAATTTGATTTTTTCTTTTTTTTTAAAGCGGAATGAATTCAGTTGCAAGTTCTATAAAACCGGATATACTATTCCTGTTACCATATCTTAGGTTCCTGTACAAATAGAGTTCTCAGGTTTTTCCACCTGCCTGTTTCCACAGAACTTGTATGCCATAAAGTTCAAAGCTGCTTGGATTATTTCTGTCTCTCCATTTTTGGGGGAGGGGAGTTGTTATTCACATTGTGTTTCATTTAAGATTGATGTAGCATCACCAAATTCATAGTTTATACCTTACATACATATTTTGTTTCCCCTTTATCTAAATTGTTTAGAAAGTAGTTTGTAGAATATTTCTCTCCGTGCTTTCAAAATGTCTCAATTACCAACAATACTGCAACATTGTTTGTAAACCCGGATATTACCATTATTACCCATTAGGACTTTTCTCTCTCTGATAACTTTAATTTCTGTAATATTTTGGTATTTGAGGTGAGCGAAACAGAGAAGTCACATTTCACTATTATCTTCCTTTAGTCTGGTGTTTCCTCTTGTTTTAGGAATAAATAATGGAAGATTTAAAGTTAAGCATGTTACATTTACTTTGTTTCAGTATTCCTCAAGCATCGTGGACACATTTTATCCCGAGTGGTGTATTGGAACCGGCACCTCGTTCCCCGCACGCCAGCAGGACGAGTCCTGTCACCGTACCCATGACAAGCAGATTACGGCAAAGGACTGATAGCAGTAGTTCGCTAAGTGTTGGCAGGTGAGACAATATTTAAATTATTCTATTGTGAAAATTAGGGTACATATTACCATCTTGATTAATATTATTTTATATTGGGTATGTACGTATATATGTATAAGTATAAAATTCATCAAGATTTGGCTTCCTGGGTATCAAGGTGAAACCAATTTTGCTGTAAAACTGAGCGAAATAAATAATACATCACAACCCCAATGCTGAAACCATTAAAAGGATGTCCTGCAGGTAATCTCTGACCTCGGAGAATATACAATCCTTTCCTCAGTATCTTATGCTTGCAATTTTCAAGAGTGTTTAAATTTTTTACTTGATCTGTTTTGATCTATTTTCAGCTGGCAACTTATATCAGGAACTGGAAGTCTCAGAGGTTCAGCCACTTCAACATGTGACTCCACTAATTCAACTACTCCCGGACATCAACCTCAGGTGTAAGTTATGTAAATTCTAATAACAACATGATAAAATTGTGTTAACCCATCTTTTCTAGTAAATAGTATGATGCTCTCTCTCTCTCTCTCACACTCACACACACATAAATACGGACTGTACCAACCATTGATTTAAGGTAGGTTTGCTGCTCTTTATTATCTAGTTATTTGGGAACAAAATAAATGACCAAACATTACCTGAAGAATCAATTGGTTGTATTTTCATTATCAGAACAGTCCACAAGTGGGAATATAAATAGTCGACGTCAAAATTTTAAATCATAACATAGGTCATGAAAGGTATTATAAGGTAACCACACTGTGCTGCCGGTCAGCATGACATTCAATACTACTGTCCCGAGTAAAGGGGCTTAGGCTCTTGAAATATTTTATATATATATATATATATATATATATTGTAATAGTGAGAATGTGACATTGTCAAAAAATATTGGTATGGAAAGGATAGAGAGATAGGTTGTGGCTTACCTGAAAGTGAAGTACGGTGTCGCCATGAGGAACTGAAGGTTGTTCTTCAAATTTTCGGAGGCTCTCAGCCTCCTTCTTCAGGAAGGAGTGTTACACCATTCCGTGCACCGGCCGGCTGCAGTCCGCAGCCGGCCGGTGCACGGAATGGTGTAACACTCCTTCCTGAAGAAGGAGGCTGAGAGCCTCCGAAAATTTGAAGAACAACCTTCAGTTCCTCATGGCGACACCGTACTTCACTTTCAGGTAAGCCACAACCTATCTCTCTATCCTTTCCATACCAATATATATATATATATATATATATACACATATACATGCACAGTCTGCAGTAACACTTCTTCCTGAAGGAGGCTGAGAGCCTCTGAAAATTTGAAGAACATGCTTCTGTCCCAAGTGTCTACACTGAGCTTCAATTTCAGGTAAGCCACCAACTATCTGTCTTTCCTGTGTGTGTATATATATATATATATATATATAATCTATGTTCTTTGCTCATTATTATATTGTCCCACTTTTACCCCTAAAGAAGCTATGGCATCTTTATTTCCTATCACAATTATGTATTTATATTGTAAAATGATTTAAACTATAATCTAATTATTTAACATTGGTATTATTATAAACTTCATACCTGTTATAAGTTTTGTGTGTTCCACAGATTTGAAGAAACTACTTCTGCAGAGTCCAGCACTACTATAACTGATGACGACTGTTTCACTAATTCTGAAGTATCTCAGTAAGTACTTAAACTGGAAAATATGTTTATGATTTTAAAAATTCGGGTGGGAAAATATAACCCTATCAAAAACTAAGTAGGCCTGCCATAATTAAAAATATATTTCTTGCTAAATTAGCTCCATTATACCTGTTCCAATATTTAGGTTAACCTTTTACCAGGAAAGACGCTAGTGTTATTTTGAACTTAAAATTCAAACCATGATAATAGTGGATTTCTGTATTCTTGTTCACATTAATCACAGAATAAATTCAATCAAATGCCAATATTATTGATAGAAAGCAGGTCTAAATGTAAAATAGGTTCCTAACAGGTTAACATCTTTTGCAGAAGGCGAGAGAGACTGCAAGCTGTGCGTAACTTGTTTTACAATGCTTACTGCTCAACTGTTGGATTCAAATTTAAGGAGGGACCTGATTCAGGTCTCGGTTCGTTATTGGGAAATATTGCTGAAAAAGTTGGAATTTTATCGGTCCCAAGGACTTCTTTATGAGTATATATTTGATATGATTGTTATAAATAAAATTTATATTTTTATATTAAATTATGAAGCAAATGTGATATGCAAAATAATCTATATTGAGGAATTATTCCATAAGCTACTGAAAAATAAAAAAGTTTTATTAGAATGTGTTTTTTTTTATTTTTGAGGGAAATGCACATTAATACTTTTTTGCTGGTCTTGTTTCTGTGGATTATAAAAGTTTCAAGTGAATTACTCCAGGATTAATTATAGATTGTGATCACAGCCAACACTTCAATTCTTACTATTAATTTGTTGTTTAGACAGATTTATATTAGCTTTCTGAAGACTAGTATTTCTTTCTTGTGAAAGACAATTATAAAATTTTCATTAGAAATATCTGTAGTGTTGAATTAAGTAGGTTTTGACATTCCATTTGATCTGATTTCTATAACTCAACTTTTAAGTGGTCAGAACAGATGGAACCTTGAATAATTGCACAGTGCATTTGTCAGGTTGACTTTTGTACCAAAAAATTCTACTTGTGTATAAAAATAACTTTATTTATTCAATAATTACATGAAAGTATCAAAAGCTAATAAGTATGTATATCTTTACAGTGTGGTTCAGTTTTGTTTGATGGATTAGAAGTATCATACTTTTCAAGTTTACCCGAGAGTAATATATAGACATTTTGATAACATTAGTACTGACTACTTCACGTTTCTTATATTTTTCAGTGCTGGATCCCATGCCTTGCTTAGTTGGAGACTAGTGTTTATCTTTTCTTGTTCTAATAACTATGTGACACTGTCCCAGTAATTCCATGCTGTGTGGAAGATATTGGTGCCATGGAACTTGACCAGACATTAGTACATGTTCAGCTACTGTGGACGTTTAGAGGCTGTTTGAGCCAGATATTTCCGCTGTGCTCCTCTGTTCTTTTTTTTCTACCGTGCATGTGGTCTGCCCTACGTACTATAGATCAGTCTCACAGAATCTTATAAATCCCAGGCTTTTTGAGGCCTATATTGTCTTTTGCTTTGTGGACAGAAATGATCTTTTTTTTTTTATAAGAACCTGCCGATTTTCACTGTAGCTATGCCCACATATGAAATACAGGCTTTCTTCTCAGTAGGGTCTTCAGTGATTCATTCATGGCATTTTTTGTATGTCTGTTGGAGTAACCATTTTCCCTAAAATTTATTCACAAGTGTTCAATTTCCTTCGGTAAGCTTTCGGCATCCAACACCATTCAGCCCTATGTAGTAGGATCATTGTGAGTACAGTGAACTGCACCGAATGTTGGAAACCGTCTCTGCCCAAATATCAGTCCATATGTGTCAACAAGAGATTTAATAGACAGAATTGAACAGAATAACTGACAACAGCTTAGATCCACCAAACTTAGAAGAGCTGAGAAACTCCATGAAGAAATTGAAGAATAATAAGGCAGCAGGAATATACAGCATTCCAGCAGAACTATTCAAGCCTGGAGAAGGCAAAATGGAGTGGACTCTCCTAAAACTGATAACATTAGCATGGGAGGAGCAGATGCCTCAGCAATGGAAAGAAGGAATCATGTGTGCCATATATAAGAAGGGAGATAAGTTGGAGTGTGACAACCACAGAAGGATCACACTAAAAATTTGATACAAGGTACTCTCCAACATATTATTTGACCACCACCTTCCAATAATTCAAAATTAGACAGGACCATACCAATATGGATTCCCCAGAAAGTGAACTATATAACATATTTATAGCCAAAGGCAAATATTGGAGAAGACGATCGAATTGTGGATGCACACACTTAATCTCTTTATAGATTTTAAAGCAGCATACAATAGTATAAAAAGAGATCAATTATATCATGCCCTGGTTGAACTGAGTGACCCAAGAAAGCTGGTAAGGATGACAATGAGCGAGACTCAAAGCAGCATAAGAACGAGAGGTATTATGTCCAATATACTAAATATAAAGACTGGGGTAAGGCAGGTGGATGCATTGGCGTGCCTCCAGTTCAATGCCGCTCTGGAAAAGGTGGTAAGAAATGCAAACCTTTTGAACCAAGGAACAATACTACATAAATTAATGCAGACCAACTTGTGAAAGAGGAACAGAGGAAAAGATTTGACAATTAGCTCTACAGTATCTATAAAGACCCACCTATCAGAAGAATAGTGCAATCGTCAAGATTGAGGTGGGTTGAGCATGTGGCACAGATGGGTTATAAGGTGGTGCCAAAAAAGATACTGCAAGGAAATCCAGGGTATCAGCAAGGTTGTGGTCAACCAAAAATTAGATTGGAGGATGGAGTCATTGAAGATCTTGGGAAGATGAGGTATAGAAATTGGAGAGCTCTGTCAAAGGACCAAAATAAATGGCAGATAATTGTAGCAGAGGCAAAGGCTCAAATGAGCTGTAGAGCCATGAAAGAAGAATAAAATGCTCAGATAATTGTGTGCAAGCACAGAAATTTCATATCCAAGAACTTTTTTCCTGTTCAAATAACCTCTCTTTCATCCTCTTAATTATTTTTCTCTTTACCAGTCTTCCTATGCTCATATCTCTAAATCACACAAAAATTGTGTTACCTCACCATTGCTGACAATTTACAAACAATCGGTATCTGACAAAACTACCATGCGGACATTTAATTCTCATTTGTTTTCTCCATTTTTCATCAAAGTTCACCCTGTAATATGCAAAATTGAAATGCCAAGTACAATAAAAAAATTATGAAGTATAAATTTATTGGAAGGCGTCAAGTGTAACAGATGACTTCTAAACAGCCAACCTATACAAAATACTGCATTTGGGAGCAGCACACATCAAGTCTTAATTGTTCCCGATACTCTTGGTTTCATGTTAATTTTGGGGAAGTTAAGAATGAAGCATCCTAGTATAATTTGTAAACAAATTTTACATAGAGTATTTTTTAATGTTTTTAAGTACCACATTATTTTTTCATCTGTTGTCAAATTTTTTGTCTTGGTCAAATAAAGTCAGAAATTTAGGGAGCAATGTTTCAACACTATATTTTGTAATGTCGAAATCCAAATTTGCTTTCAACCAGTAAACAATTCCTGGTTTTTTGCAAAACTCTGACAATGTTTTTAATAATTCATTTCTGCTATTGTACAAGCACTCTTCTGGAAATATTTCTGGATAAACGAGATCATTGGGAGCAAGAGGGTAGCATCCGCTGTAGACTGCCTCTAACCTGAAATAAAATTTTAAAAGTAAATAAAGCTGTTACATGTCTTTATTAGCTTATTCTGTGATAAATTATCACAAATTTGAATGTTTTTATATATATATTGCTTCATTAGAAACAAGAGAAATAAAAAAGGATATAACTTACATTGCAACACCAAAAAACTCGTGTTTTGCTGTTGAAACAACTACATCAGAACTTTTCAAAATATTGAAATATTCTTCCTTCGACTCTGCAAAACCCCAATTGCAAATACATCCTGAAAGCTTTTCTTTAGCTTCGTTAAATATTTCTGGAACTTTTGTGAATTGCTCCCCTAATACTGACAATTTGAAATTATGCCCTGAATCAAATAATGAAAATAATATTTCAAAAAAAAGTTCAGGATTTTTGTCATGCTCCCTGAAACAGACATTTATAAAGTGATTACTTAGACCTGGGTTATATTTGTGTATAGCAAATATAAAAACTATATAAAATCATTACACTGATTTTTATATAGTTTATATATATGTATATGACATTGTCAAAATAATTTGTATGGAAAGGAATTTTTTAGGGTTTGTTGAGGAACGTCATAAATTAGTACATGGGATTGGTGGGAAGAAGGTGGTTGTGTAGCAGAAATGGAGAGGAGCACAAATTTGTGTGTGTTTGAGAGAAAGGCGTGGTTTTCAGGGAGAGAGTAAGGGATGAGGTGAAAGAATTTCACTTTATTTAATTTAAAATGGCATACAATATATGTCCCAAATCAAAGATTAGATGAAGTAGCATTATATGAAGACATTACCACAAGAAAGAATGGTTGGACTAAAATTTGAATAAATGGCCAAATTTAATAAAATTTCCCAATTTATGAATAATATCCACAATTCCAAGATCCCATTTTAAAGAATTATGCACAGATCTATAAATATATATCATATATCTCTGTAATTAAGACAGATCTGCATGTAATTCTTTTTAAAGGGGTCTTAGAATCATTGAAAATAACCATAAATAAACAAATTTTATTTAATTTGGCCACTTGTTCAAACTTTAATCAATCCGAAAGAACGGGATAGAAATTACATCAACCCAGACAATAAAGTTAAAAAAAAGTTATGTAAACCAAAACATACCATCGATGAGGCCAAACTATGTGAAGTGTGTCAGTATTCACATATCTTTGCTGAATTGAAGGGAAATGTATTGGATAGTAAATGACCATACACTTCGGCAAAATTTTCTCTTTCAAGTTTTTTGGTCGCAATTCTGGCTGTATCTTAAAAAACTTATTTATATTCTGCAGAAATGACACCATATTATATTCTGAATTGAAAACAATTTTATCTGCAACAAGACTGCAAAAGAACCACGTCAATGTTAACTTAATATATATGTTAATCAAACATATCCAATAAATTCAGAAATGAAAATGTGTATTAGTTATCAAGACAAATTTGAGACCATGCCCCACCCATATACTAATGGTGACGTCAAATTAATATACCGACATCTGCCAAGAATAATTCCTAAATAATAATATTGTCTCATTATTATAGTATTACATTAATTATGACAATCAATATTTGTAATTTAATGAAGGATTTCACTTCATTTCAGCCTCAAAATGATAAAGATTCAATGCAAATTTCAAACTATATTAAAGATTTTCCTCAATTTGCCAATGGTGTATAAGGGGCAGGGCTTGGTGTGTCGTATCAGTGACATTACACTACTCTTGTACCATGTATTTTTCTAAAATATACTTTAAATCACATTACACTAATACTATAATTAAATGTAGATTGTCAATACAAAAGAAACTTATAAAAAGCAAAACATTTCTGCAGACAGAAAACTTCTCATTAGCATAGTATTTACTTTAGGCATTCCTATCATTAATTACATAAATGTAAATTTATAATGTATTGCTAGATGTCTGATTACCATGTCAAAATTTGATTGTAACCATATTGGAAATCCCTTTGTTTTATTTCTCTTACAGGGTATATTAGTTGATTTTCATGATTATAAACTATTTTTCTTACACCAATTAGGTCAGGTCTCAAGGATATCAGCTCTGCAAGGTTAAGAACGCTGCTTGTAAACAGCACTCTGAAAGGAATAATGTGACATTCACAATTTTTATTGAAACAAATATCGTTATATCAACTACTCGAATTTTAATATTTCTACTGAAACTTTTGTTTACCGAAAGTTATGACGCTCTGGTATATCTTGAAATATTGACAAAGCACCAGTTCTCGCTCTCCAGTGCCATTTTTTTGCAGGGTAAGTAATTGTTAATACTCTTCCTGGTCCGCGTCTTTCTAAACCTGCAATATTTACGAAAATGTTAGTAAGAAATGTCTTAACCAGACCAAACGAAGAACTAATAAGAAGTACCTTCGCTAATTGTTTCAATGAGTCCCTTGTGAGAACCCCCACTGAAAATTTCTATGATAAGAAATTCAGCGGATGTCTCCATTAAAATTATTTTGCGGACAAATATACTAAATGTGGCATCCTAGAGACGAATTGTACAGTAAGTACGTTACGGACAACGAGAGTTTTTTTTCTAATATCTTTGAACAATTATCTTCCAAAGAGTTTTGTGAAGTTCGAAATTGTCAATGATTTATAATTTTTTAATTATGATATATATAAATATGTATTCTGACTATTGAGAAAACTGATAAGTAAATAAACGTCAGCGAATTTTGATTCAGAAAAAAGAGTTTATTAAATTAACATTTGTATCCCTTAATTTGCGATCTCATCAAATTTAAGTTTAAAAATACAAAAATAACAAAACAATTACAATGATAAGAATACCGTTTTTAAGAAACAAAAGCTTTGTTTGAGTGTTGTAAAACTGAAAAGTGCAGTTGTATTTCTGTAGCCTCTTTTTAGCACCTGACGAAAGGTACGAGGATCCCAGGAACGTTGTGTGGTATTTATATTACCGTTTTTGTCTGATTTGCCTATCTTTCTTATTCAAAAAATATAAATTACAAAATTTTGATATATCATGGTTATTTATATATATATATATATACACATATATAAATTATATTTTAATAAATATATTTATATATATGTATAAATTATATTTTAATAAATATGTATATATATATATATATATATATATATATATATATATATATATATTTATTTATTTAAATAATCACAAATTAGATTGGTTTAATATATCAGTTTTGGTCAAGGGAACTAATTACTTTCAAGTTCTTCGAAAAAAATTTTTCGCGTGTTTTCTGGACAATATACAAAATTCTAAGACCCCAGTTGAAAAAATTTTTGACTGAACTCTCTTAATTTAGGAAATATAAGCAAATAAACTTTCAGCATGTAGACGTCACCACAATCAATGACGGAGGCTGAGCCGCGTATATTGAAGCAGCGCCATCTACCTCACCTTTAAATTTCATTATTTATTTACTTCTGTTTTATAAAATATAAGTGATTCACACTTTTATATATGTTTATTGTGGAATATTTTTCTTATGTATAAATGACCGCGCGCGACTTGGAAAATTTTTGCGGTGTCAGTCAGAAATCGCGACAGCGGCCCTCAAATTCAGGTAAGACTAATTATTTCTCGGTAAATCGGTCCATATCAATAATTCTGACTATGTTAAACATAAATACGTATACGAAGCATAAATTGTAAGTAGTGACGTGGCTCAGTGGTCAAAGAGTCTACGTCCGGGTTTGATTCCGGTATTTTTCACCTTCGTCATTAGCAATATATTTTTTGAAATTATCGTATTATTCACCAATTGACTTGAAAATCAATTATTTTTTTAATTGGTGCATTATAATACCATTAAAACGCACCCTTATTTTTGGAGAATTGATAATTATCAATGTTCTGTATATGTATATTGGCGTTCGTAACTATGTGGGTTTATAAAGTGGGATAAATACGATAGGAAGATAAATGTATATAATCTATTCTGCATATTTTACCATATATTTCTAAACATGTAGGTTACTTGTAATTTTTTCTTAAAAATCACGGCAAAAGTTTTGTAATGAAATGCCTCCCATCGTTCCGCATTCTTTGATCATTTACTAATTTAATAATTTTTTTTTGCGGAAATGTATAGTTTCCGAGATAGAAAAAAAATTGTACGTAATTACGAATCTAAATGGCTGTGATTCAGATTTCGACCATCGTTAAGCAATTTACATGATGAATTATTAATTATTATTTTTTGGAAACGTGTAGTTTTTGAGAAATACTTAAATTCGTATGTAAAAATGATTTTAAATTGCTGCGATTCAAATGTATACCATCGTAAAGCAATCTTTGACCATTTACAACTCGAATTTCTAGATAACTTTTTTCCCTCAAATGTATACTTTGGGAGACACAGCTAATTAAGTATTAGCAGGTGTGACGTCACAGTAAAACGTCACTAGACTAGAGGAGACTCGCCGATCGCAAAGTTTCAACTAGGAATGACATCTGTTGATAAGATATTGAACTACAGGCGTAATGTTTGATTATTTATGTAAATATACAAAATCTGAATTTGTATAAATATTTCATCATTATATATATTATTTTATTTAATAAACATTTATGTAACAATTTCTTATACTCAAATGATTATTAAAAGTAAGCATTTATTCGTTTTAAAAGAGCATATAAGGGTGGGGATAAGGACAAATTGGGCCTTTATCCATTCAAACTTCACGTGGTCCTCGAGGAAATATGCTGTGATTTTAGTGTTTTGCGCTTAAGAAATATTGGTCTTTTTCCTTCAGTGAGTGCATTAAAGTTGTAGAACTTATACAATTAGTGGGATATAAAAATTAGCTAGTTGATAAAATGTAGTCATGGAAATTGATTCCAGGAGAACAAAATTATAAGTGCTCGAAATGTGTTGAAAGTTTCAAAGTTCGAAAGAATGAGAAATATATTGATGGCCGGATGGATGTGGTAATAAAGTATTACAAAAGAGAAACCCGTGTGAAAATAAAGTGGATGATAGAAAAGGGACTAATTTCTGAAAGATCACAATTGACTATGTTTGAAATATTAGAGTTCGTAAATTTGTGGGTGGATAATGTGCCACTGACATCGAACCGAATCAAATCGGCGTGAATTATTCTACTTGCGTACATTGTTCGTTCTTTTTCAAGGAGGTCGTAGCGTGTCATTATTATTATAAGCGTAGTACAGAAACTGTTTCAACATAATACTGACAATACTACGCTTCATAAGGTAAGTGGCGTCATCAGTTCTATTTCCAGGATTAGTGTCTTAAGGGGGATTATGCTGAAGTTGGCAGCCCATCATTAGTGGGGGACGCGTAGATGTTGGCACCAGTGTCTGTCTGTGACGTCACTATGACGTCACACCTGCTCTCTCTCGTTGATTAATTTTAGTATTTTTTAAATTCATATATTTTACAAATTACTCGTTTCCATACAATTTTTTATTTGCCGGCCTTAAAACTGCCATTTTTGGCAGAAAAATATCCCCCCCCCCATTTACATACCCTTGATTCTTCCGCCCATAATAAGGCGGATTATGTAAATCTCCAGATGTCAGGTCAAATCCTCAAAGCTTAAGGCTTGCTACAATCTTGTTAGCATTAAGTGAATTGTGTGCTTCGGAACCTCTTCCAAAATTGTGTGAATTTAATAACTTGTTAATGGTTTTGTTGTGCTATTTTATTATATTAGTTTGGTAAGTTGTAATATCCAACATACGTAAATGGAAACGATTAAAATATCAGCCATCGTAAACCACTTTCCGACCATTTACAAGTCGAATTCTTCAATAACTTTTTTTGCGGAAACATATACTTACGAAGATAGGTTTAATTACGAATTAGCAGGTGTGACGTCACCGATAGGCCCGAGGAGCCAATGAGGAGCGCTTTCCAAGGTCACTGAGGCTTTCGCGAAGAGCTCTTTCCAATAATAATCACGCATTTGTGAACAATAGCGGTATTCAAGGATGATGTGGCATTGTCAGAATTGGTGTCGCGATTTCTGACTGCCACTACCATATACAAACTTATGCCCATAAAACAAGAGTAATACTTATCCCAAAATATATCCCAGTCCTCTTCTTACGAATCCCTTTCTTCCTTCCTTCACGGTTTCCATCCATTTTACCATACTACTATATCCTACATCTTCCTTTCTGCCAACAGTAATTTCTCGGATTCATCCATTCTCTTCTCCAATCTTATCAGGTTATCATCTTGCTATTTCAGACTTGCCTCCACTTGCTTATCGTATGTGTTTCTCAACTCAACAATATATTTTTCTTAATTCTTCACAATAACTCTGCAGACATTCCCTTTTATTCATTATTAAACCGAACCAATTGTTGATGGTAATACACTTACTGAATTTCGTCACAGTGCTCTTCTATCACCATCACTTCCTCCCCTTCTTCATTCTCTGATACTATTTGCATCTCCATACTATCGCTTTGTAATATTTTAACTAAATTACATAAACCTGCAACCCCACTATTCAAGTTCCACTGTTGGGAGCCAATAAGTGTAATAAACTCTTGCTGCTCGTAATATTAACTCAAATTAACTACCTCTAGTAAAATAAAATAATTTCTTACCTTACACAAACACTTTATTTTTTATTTATATTGTAACAACGTTTCAAGGGGAGGTATTTACAGATGATTACACTTATACTCTAATTGTACAAACTAAACAAAAGCAAGTTATTTTTACTGTTAAACAGCAATATATAATTTCAAATAAATGCTTCATATTGTTTATCCGGCTCGTATTTATGAAATATAAAGTATTAGTGAATTTCAATGATTGATTATTTACTTTATGGCTTACGTAACGAATAATCGAGTGATTTATTCAACGATCGTTTGTTAAAACATTCATATAACCGCGTTTACATCACAATTGGCTACAATGTAGCCAACATTTCGAAGAATTTTAATCAACAATTTTTTGGTGTTGTCAACAATTTAAGTACATATAATATAATGCTAGCATATCGTATATGG
Source organism: Zhengitettix transpicula (assembly GCA_037074705.1). Taxonomy (NCBI): domain Eukaryota; kingdom Metazoa; phylum Arthropoda; class Insecta; order Orthoptera; family Tetrigidae; genus Zhengitettix; species Zhengitettix transpicula. Next base: position 56,876,520 of record CM073595.1, on the reverse strand, counting down.
TTAAATATGTAATAATATTATACATATATATGTATTTAACCACATGCTGGACATTGGTTCTAGCCTTATCACAATCGATATATTCGAATGATCTTCAATAATCGAATGGCCGATCAGTCAACAAAATAGTAAACTCAATTCACCAATACCAATGGTAGTGTTATTATATTGTTATTCTTGTTTTAATTGTATTATTAATTTACCAATGAAATGTGACAAGTGTCTTAAAACATTCGCTCAAACATGTAATTACAGATCTCACTTGAGGGTTTGTAATGCCATAGGCTGTGCGATTGAAACGATGAGCATTAATAGTAGTAATTTCCTGTGATATTTATTGACTTTATTTCATTGTACGGCTTTCAATTTATGGAAATATGTTGAATTTTCAGTGTTTCCACTGGATTTTAGCAATGTTTCAATATCAAGCAGTTTGTCTCTTAAGCTATGAACGATGAATGATATTTAAGTAGGATATTAGTTGGGAATTATTGTGCATAGGTAAAGAGCTTACTGCTTTGATCCTTCCATCCATATAAAGTCTTCATTTTTTTATGTTGTTTTCTTGTTCTCTTGAAGCTTTGGATCCCAGTATTGTGTCTTCTACATTAGGGCTTGTAACTCTTCTGGAGCAGTTTGGACTTGCAAAGTTGCCTGTGTAGGTATATATATATATATATATATATATATATATATATATATATATATATATATATGCATGCATGGATGGATATTTGTAAATATGTAAATAATAGAGAAATGTTAAGTAGACACCAGGCATGGTTAGTTGGCATCAATCTGCTGAGCTGTGTGCATTGACAAATAACTTATAGCCAGATGTTCAACAAGTGTCACACGTGCACATGTATACTGAATACTGGGAAATATAATTTGCTTGATAGTAAATTAAATTGTGTATTTAATTAAAACACCAAACAACCACCTATACCCGTGTATGGGTGACTTTATGTGTTACATTCAAAACGTTTTAGATGTAGCAGGGCACCTCCCTTAGCTGTGCTATGGTTTACCAATGTCTATTGTTTACTTGCAGGCCAACATCTCCCTTTGCCAAAACAATTTTAAACTAATGTTTCCTTTTTGTCCTATGTTTTCTTCATTCACAATTTGTCCATCATTTTGCTGTATCTCTATAACGTACTGAAAACTGTAAATACTGTTTGTGAGTTTCACCATTTCACTTTAGTACTTGTCACAATATTTTGCTAGGAAACTGTTTATTTTCTTGCAGCTCTTCCATACACCATCCAATACCATGACTTTCTTGTTTGTGAATAAGTAATTTTTGTTTTTATTTAATTCTCAAGTTTCTTGTAATTATTATGATTTATGTTCTAGATCTGTAGCTTGCAAGTAAAAGAAAGAAAGGAATAATAATTGATTGTATTTGTGTTATTGTACAAAATATCTCAAGGTTCTATTCATATTTGTCATTGTATTGCAACTTGAGTAAAGTTTATGTTGAACTTGTTTAAAATTGAATTTGTGAGAATTCTTTTCTTGATATTATATGATGTATTTCAGGAATTAGAAAAGTAAAGTGATTTAAGAACGAATTATGACTTGTAATCGGAATTAGAATTGGCTAACACAAATTGAAGATAAGAGACTATAAACTAATATTAACTTGCCTTTCTCTCATATCCACGGTAAATGCCCTCGAATAAAACCAACTTCCTTAAGAGTTTGTTCAAAGATATTTAAAGTAGCTTAAAATTTTTTTCCAAAAATTCGTGCACCGTCAAAATCTTGCTCACATGAACTCACGTCTTGAACTTCATAACATTTCTAATGATTTTCAATTATGTTCACATGCTGCTCTTTATTATACTAAGAAAATCACAGACAAACCATATCAACTTTAGTATAGCTGAATTTTTACTTCTTTGATTATGACAATTACCGCATTCACCATTTTGTATCTTAAAACAGGAGCCTATAGATATATTTTATTTCATAGGAAAGTACTTACTATAAAGGAAATGAAATATCAAATTATAATTTCTATTGTTTCAGATGAGGGTCAAATTATGGTTACATCCATTACTTATACCACATGAGGATGCATACCAGTAAAAAACCATTTAAATGTGTTGAATGTTATAAAACATTCACACGATCCTCCAATCTAGCAACCCACATGAGGATTCATACTGGTGACAAGCCATTTAAATGTGTTGAGTGTGATAAAAAATTTGCACATTCTTCCAGCCTAGAAAACCACATGAGGATACATACTGGTGAAAAACCATTTAAATGTGTTGAGTGTGATAAAACATTCACAACATCCTCCAATCTAGCAACCCACATGAGGAGTCATACAGGTGAAAAACCATTTAAATGTGTTGAGTGTGATAAATCATTCACACGATCCTCCAATCGAGCAAATCACATGAGAATGCATACAGGTGAAAAACCATTTGAATGTATTGAGTGTGATAAAACATTTACACATTCTTCCAGCCTAGAAAACCACATGAGGATGCATACAGGTGAAAAACCATTTAAATGTGTTGAGTGTGATAAAACATTCACACAATCCTTTCACCTTAAAGAACACACGAGGATTCATACTGGTGAAAAACCATTTCAATGTGTTGAATGTTATAAAACATTCACACGATCCTCCAATCTAGCAACCCACATGAGGATTCATACTGGTTACAAGCCGTTTAAATGTGCTGAGTGTGATAAAACATTCACACAATCTTTTCAACTGAAAGAACATATCAGGATACATACTGGTGAAAAACCTTTTAAATGTGCTGAGTGTGATAAAACATTCACACGATCCTCCAATCTAGCAACCCACATGAGGAGTCATACTGGTGAAAAACCATTTAAATGTGTTCAGTGTGGTAAATCATTTAATCACTCCTCTCACGTAAAAGTCCACATGAGGATTCATAGTGGTGAAAAACCATTTAAATGTGTTGAGTGTGATAAATCATTCACACACTCCATTCACCTAAAAGACCACTTGAGAATGCATACAGGTGAAAAACCATTTAAATGTGTTGAGTGTGATATAACATTTACACATTCTTCCAGCCTAGAAAACCACATGAGGATGCATACAGGTGAAAAACCATTTAAATGTGTTGAGTGTGATAAAACATTCACACAATCCTGTCACCTAAAAGACCACATGAGAATTCATACTGGTGAAAAGCCATTTAAATGTCTTGATTGTGATAAATCATTCAGACGCTCCTGTCACCTAAAAGACCACTTGAGAATGCATACAGGTGTAAAACCATTTAAATGTGTTGAGTGTGATAAAACCTTCAATCAATCCTACAAACTAGCCACCCATATGAGGATTCATACTGGTGAAAAAACGTTTAAATGTGTTCAGTGTGATAAATCATTCACACAGTCCTGGCACCTAAAAGACCACATGAGGATTCATACTGGTGAAAAACCATTTAAATGTGTTGAGTGTGATAAATCATTCACACACTCCTGTCACCTAAAAGACCACATGAGAATTCATACTGGTGAAAAGCCATTTAAATGTGTGGAGTGTGATAAATCATTCAGACACTCCTGTCGCCTAAAAAACCACATGAGGATGCATACAGGTGAAAAACCATTTAAATGTGTTTAGTGTGATAAAACATTTGCTTATTCCTCCAATCTAGCAAACCTCATGAGGATTCATATGGGTGACAAGCCATTTAAATGTGTTGAGTGTGATAAAACATTTGCATGAACTCCAACTGTTTCCAGAAAACCATTTCATCATTAGGAGACTCGAGTCTGAGGTTATCACACAACTATCTTCATAAGTCAAGTGCGTGCAATGCCATCAATCTTCATTATTCTTCATTTCACACCTATTGCTCCGGTTTTCTTAGTCTGCATCTTTGTTTCTGTAGGCACGTTGTGATTCTGAATTCATCAGGTATCTATAGTAATATTGCTGAGATGCATTCCTGGATGAAGACTCTGGACTCCAAGACACTCAAAGGCATGTAGCGCCCTGGTGCTCTTCTTCAGTTTTTCGCTACAACTGGGAAAACAAAGCTGAATGAAGTTCTGTGAGTCAAGCAAGAAGGTTTTTTCTAATATGATGTACACACCTACCCGTGCTTACCTTATGATAAATAAACTAAATTCTCTTTGTCACAGGGACTACTTGTCTGGTTTGCTAATGAACAAGAAAAAGTTCATTTGCTTTGCTCACCAAAAGAGTGTTATTCATTGGATGTGCAAGATGATAAGCGAGAAAAATATTTCGTGAGTTCTAGTTATCTAGCATTTAAATTTATTTATTATTTGTGATGAAAAATCCATAGTGTTTCAGGTTGAAGGGATATTAAATTCTCAATGTGAAAACTGATAACACAGTATTGGGTTAAGCTTACAGTTTAAATAGAACAACAAATTGTCCTTTATCATTTTTTTGATAGTTTAATGACAAACACTAAATAGCATAACGTGAAGTATGCAGTTTTCTCTTGTTCATTCTATATTTAACTTTATTATTCATTCCATTAGTCCTTGGTCAAGGAAATAGGATACATCATAATATAAAATTACAAGAAAATAATAAATAATTGCTAATAAATGTTTCGTGTTTAAGCACCAGGTTAAGATTTCTCAATGTTGATGTTGCTGCGGTCATTCTCTAACACTGTCTTCAGACTATATCATAGTTAATTTATTAATAATTTAGAACAGGAAAGCTTACATTCATTAATTAAAATTGTAATTACTAAGTTTAAAAGAATACATTGTACTTCATAATATATTTCTCCTATTTATTTCTATCCTTCCTCACTATTCAAGTTTGAATGTGACTTTGTCACCAAATTAGTTCCAATTCCTTAATGGATTCTTCTAATATTGTATTTATTCCTTAATGGAAGCTCCTAATACTTCATTCCCTCTACTCTATCCATTCCTCCACTAAAACTACTAATTGTCCACGATAAGACTGTCTATATTTGCCTGGTCAGGAACTTGACCCGGTGGCTGAGATGGTTAAGGCGTCTGTGTACTGAGCAGAATATGTGGGTTCAAGTCCCATGTGGGTCAAATATTTTCAGTCTTTCCTTCTTCTTCCATCCTTCTCTCTGCTTTGAACATATGCTTTTCTATGTGCGTAATTCTTCGCCCGAGCATATGAATTCACATAAAGCGCAATCCTCCTATTTCTCCTATTTATTTCTATCCTTCCTCACTATCCAAGTTTGAATGATATATATAGTTTATCCTGTTATTAAAATTTGTCATTTAAAATTTAAGTTCTAACCATATTTGCAATGCTTCCTGCAATTGTGTAATGTGAGTTTGTGCTTTCTCTTGTAATTGTAGGTGGTTACTCTATTTGTTCTTAACTTTATAAATGCATTTATATTACCCTTTATTTACAATTGTTAGAGTAACAATTTTTTTGATTTTGCAACTATCACAAATTCCTCGTCTCTCAATAGAAAAATATGTTAAAATTATGTTATCTGGCTTTCACAGCAACGGTTCCGACATTAAAATTATTGGCAGTGTCAGTAAAACACTTTTGGTTAATCAGATACATCAAAATTGATCGTTCAACCAATTTGGCTGCCAGGACGGAACTGTGCGACAAGTTCCAATACCAGGAGGAGTATGCTGTTGCAGTCCTGTCTATAACTTCAGCCAATGGTGGCATCACACTCACTGCTGCATAGTTGGTTGTCTTTGCTGAACTATTCTGGAGTGGGATTTATTGTTTGTGCAGATGGGGTTACATTATTTGCCAAGTTTAAAGCAGTCTAGTTTATGTGGATGGTACTTTAAACAAGATCCACTTACTGATTATGTACTTAATTTAGATGTATTGTTAAAATAGTATTAATTAATTTTTATTATATTTGAAACCTCCCATTTTTTTATATTTTTCTCGCAACTTCATTCTTTGATGCAATCATGTCTGTGTTAATATTAACATGATGACATTGGCTCCCAGTTTAGGATGTACAGGAAAGTAGTTTATTGTATGGCAGTGTCTGTTTTTATTGACAATAATAAATTTATTTGTGACAGGTTTCTTATTGATTGATTCCATTATGTATTCCAGGCTTTTTATTATTTCTATGTAGAGAGTATCACTGGATGTATGATTTTCTCCACATCTACAGATCTTGACACAGGCTGAGGACCACACACAGAGGATAGGGCAGCCTGACAGTGTTCTTCTGCAATACCTTATGGCCAAAGGCATGGCAGACGACCATCTCTGGCCTATGATCCAAAGTAAGTTGTGTTCTCAATAAAGCTGGTCTCGGCAAGGATAACTTCCTACACTCAAATACCACAGTCATCAAGGTAGGAAACCAACACTGACAAATAGAACAATTATTTCAGATTCAATTCGTAACAAATTTTTAAACATCAGAATGCATAAAAGATATTTAGACCCATCATATGTGTAATGAATACAAGTTTAGTGATTTTATCGTCAGCTAAGTAAGCACATGCTTACATAACAAGGACACAATAAAATATGTGCAAAGAAATTAAGATTATATTACAGACTGAAAATAAAGCGCAGAAACAAAAAATGGTGTTGTGTGAAAAGTAACTCCTTTTCCATTTCCATATAATGCTCTTACTGTAGCAGTTACATGCTTGATCAAGTAATATAACTAGATTTTTTCTTAAAAATTATAATTCTGCTTTTTCTTAAAGTTTCTGTGTTTCCCTTTTATCTCAAAATATTCTTTTATGTATAAGTAATCACCTCTCTTTACCTTGTTCCAGTGTAAGAATCGGTCAACACTGGAGAATTACTTCCAGGAGCTTGGGGATTTCAATATGGAGGAGGAGGAAGACTTGTTGGCTAGTGCCCTTGGCCATTTTGAGAATGTAGAGTATATTAATGAATTGGAAGTGCACTAATATGTAATTTTAATAGCACCATCATAGCTTTTCACCAGTTTGAATCTTCATGTGGTAATTTAGGTAGGAGGATTGTGTGAATGTTTTATCTCACTAAACACATTTAAATAGTTTTTCACCTGTATGCATTCTCAAGTGGTCTTTTAGGTGAATGGAGTGTGTGAATGATTTATCACACTCAACACATTTAAATGGTTTTTCACCACTATGAGTCCTCATGTGGACTTTTACGTGAGAGGAGTGATTGAATGATTTACCACACTGAACACATTTAAATGGTTTTTCACCAGTATGACTCCTCATGTGGGTTGCTAGATTGGAGGATCGTGTGAATGTTTTATCACACTCAACACATTTAAAAGGTTTTTCACCAGTATGTATCCTGATATGTTCTTTCAGTTGAAAAGATTGTGTGAATGTTTTATCACACTCAGCACATTTAAATAGCTTGTAACCAGTATGAATCCTCATGTGGGTTGCTAGATTGGAGGATCGTGTGAATGTTTTATAACATTCAACACATTGAAATGGTTTTTCACCAGTATGAATCCTCATGTGTTCTTTAAGGTGAAAGGATTGTGTGAATGTTTTATCACACTCAACACATTTAAATAGTTTTTCACCTGTATGCATCCTCATGTGGTTTTCTAGGCTGGAAGAATGTGTAAATGTTTTATCACACTCAATACATTCAAATGGTTTTTCACCTGTATGCATTCTCATGTGATTTGCTCGATTGGAGGATCGTGTGAATGATTTATCACACTCAACACATTTAAATAGTTTTTCACCTGTATGACTCCTCATGTGGGTTGCTAGATTGGAGGATGTTGTGAATGTTTTATCACACTCAACACATTTAAATAGTTTTTGCTTCACCATGGAGATGGAACCATTATCCAAGTTGCTGGGAAAGATGAGAAGTTTAAGTGGGGAATGGAGTGAGAAGCAGCAATGAAAACAGTAAAAGGGCATTCAAGAAGAGTGTGATGTTGCAATATCAGGATTGTGGTAAAGAATTTGTAATTTATTGTGACACGTATAAGATTGGAATTGCAGCTCTTTTGTCAAATTGATAAGAATTGAGAGAAAATTATTACCATGGTTAGCAGAGGTGTAAGGGGAAATTAAAGTAATTATTCAGTATTAATTTAAGTTTCCAAAATTAAACCCCTTTTAATAACACTATTTTGCAAACTTTGGTTTGCTTTTGTTTACTTTGTACAATTAGAGTATAAATCTAATCATCTGTAAATACCTCCCCTTGAAATGTTTGTTGCAATATAAATAAAAAATTGTCTGCATAAGGTAAGAAATTGTTTTATTTAGTAGACGTTGTTAATTTGAGTTAATATTACGAGATGCAACAGAGTTTATTACATATATCGGCACCCAACAATGAACTTAAATAGGTGCAGGTTCATGTAGTTTAGTTAAAATATTACAGAACTTTATATGGAGAAGCAAATAATATCGGAGAATGAAGAAGTGGTGGTGATAGAAACGCACTTTGAGAAAATTCAGGCGCTTATCGGTCAGGAAAATTGTATTGCCATGAATTATTGATTTGGTTTAATAATGAATGAAATGGAATCTCTGCAGAGTGATTGTGTAGGGTTAAGCAAAAATAAATTGTTGAGTTGAGAAACACATACAATAAAGTGGATAAAACAATCTATTTTTAGATAGGCAAGTCTGAAAAAGCAAGAAGATAACCTGATAAGATTGGAGAAGTGAATGGATGAATCTGAGATATTGCTGTTGGCAGAAAGGAAGATGGAGGATATAGATAGAAGTATGGTAAAATGGATGGAAGCCATGAAGGAATGAAGAAAGGGATATGTAAGAAGAGGACTGGGATATATTTTGGGAGAAGTATTATGCTTGTTTTATGGGCACAAGTTTGGATATAGTAGTGGCAAATCTATGGCCCTACATTATGCAATATAAGTGGTACAGAATAAATTTTTGGAGACACCATTATAAGAAAGAATATTGGTGGATGTGTTATACACACATTTTACTAAAGAATTTGCAAGAAATATGGCATCCAGATGCAGAAGCTGTGGAATTGTTGGAAGGATGTGACAGATTAGATGTTCAATGGGATAGAAATGGAAGAGAAAATGACCGATAGAATGGAAATGAACGAGACACAAGAAACACTAACGACAATATGCCGATTGGTGAACATGATTATGAGACGAGAAATACAAATGAAGGAAACCAAAGAAGAAATTTAAACTAAGCACAGGCTTCATTGCTTGTGAAAGAAACGAAAGTGAAAAAAGTGAGTATGTAGGAGCAATGAATGCAGTACATGATTTATTAGTTGATCAAGAAAAATTGGAAGAGGATCAGTATAAGAATGAAGATGTTTGGAAGACGGGGTCATTATTGCCAGTGAAGATTGATGTGGAAAATGGGGAACGAAAAGTGTCAGCTTTAGTAGACACAGCATATAACTTAATAAAAGATCTTATTTAGGAATTAAAGGAAAAAGGGATGATAATGTAATTGTTACCTGTGGCTGGATTGTAATTGTTTGTAGCTATTGGCTGAAAAAAGTGAAATAGTTGGATATATTTGGGCTTCAGGAGTGATGGGTACAAGGAGTTTACAATTAAAGGATTATTTGTGTAAATGATGTTAGTCATTTACTTTTTTGAATCATATGGAGTAATGATAGATTTGAACGAGGGAATCGTAAAATGAGTAATTGTGAAAGAAAATGGAGGTGAGAATAGATGGGAATGGAGAATAAGGGAGCAAGAGATTCAAAGAGGACAGGAGAATATTATAGCTCTTTTGAAGAATAATTGGAATGAAAAAAAGGAATTGGTATGGGATCACTTAGGAGCCAGATTTGATGGATTGACAATAGAAAGAAAATGACAAATTATTATGGTGACGGTGAAGCATAGAGACATTCACCGATTGTCCTAAGGGATTTTTCACATAAAATTGAGGTTATACCACAATCAGATTTTAAGTCAATCATACCCATATTCATTAATGAAAAAGTGTTAAAAATGGAACAAGAGGACACCACAGAGTGTATAGCCCTTACAATACAGTTTGTGTGGTTACAAAGAAAGACGGATCTTTGAGGATATTTTTAGACGCCCGAAGAGTGAATAAGGTTTTGGAGGATGTATGTGAAAAACCAATACCAGTAAAGAAGCACTTCAAAGATTTAGAAATTTAAAAAAATGGCTGTGCATTGTTGATTTGACCAAGGTTTATTAGACTTGAAAGGGATTCACACAAGTTAACTGCATTTCAGGTCAATGTTAGGTAGTACCAGTTTACAAGAAACCAAAGTTTGGTTTGAAGATTAGTGGTCAATTTTTCATAAGGAAATTGGCCAGTATTTAATGGGGAATAATTTATGTGGATGATTTAGTAATTGCCAGTGAAACGTTTGAACAAAACCTACAGCATTTGAAACAAACTTTTAAGATAATCTATGAAAAATGCTTGAAATTGTACTTTAAGAAGACTTGTGTAAAAATGAGTTAAAATTTTTGGGACATTTGGTCAGCGGGAATCATGACAGTGGCCAAAGAGACAAGACCAAATTCAAGATTTTTAAAATTCCTTAAATTTAAAAGAACAGAGGAAATTATTCTGATTTTTAAATTACTGTAGAAGTTGCATACTGTGCTTCACCATGAAGATTGAACCGTTATCCAAGTTATTGTGAAAGATGAGAAATTTAAATGGGGAATGAAGCAAGAAGCAGCGATGAAAACATTAAAAGGGCATTCAAAAAGAGTGTGATGTTGCAATATCAGGATTATGGTGAAGAATTCATAATTTATTGTGATGCCTGTCAGACTGGAATGGTGGCTCTTTTGTCAAATTTATAATAATTGAGAGGAAGTTATTACCAAGGTTAGCAGAGGTATAAAGAAACATGAAAGTTATTATTTGGTATTAATTAACGGATCCAGAATTAAAACCCATCTTTTAATTCATGCATTTCCTTGATCACAATTTTGCAAAAATATTGCTTGATGGTCCGTGAATACCGTTACTTTAATTCCAAATGCAAACTGTCTAAATCTCTGTATAATATGTAGTGCCATCTAATAGTCTTTCTCAGAGATGAGTCGTACGAAAGCATTTGATCTCGAATTATATTCGGCTTCATAGAAATTTTTCCATTGCGATTGGCCACCTCTACCATTTCATCAGCGTGCATGTTTGAAATGCTAAGTACATCTCGTTTGTCTTTCCATTTGCATACAGTAACAGGACCATTTTGCTGCCAAATACACTCCCTTTTTTCAGTTTCCTTTTCTGTTATTTCGTAGGGTTCCACACTTACAGGTTTTTCGTGTATTAGGCAGTTTTGTAAGAGTAACAGAATTATAAAAATTATCCATGTAAACCGTGTATCCTTTATTTCTGAGATACTACTGACGAATATGGACGCGTATCCATGATTCAGCTTTAGCGATGCGACAGGTCGAAGCGTGTTTGCGGGCGAAGAGATTTCTGTTACAGAAGGCAACTACGAGATAATTAATAAGACCTTTTGTATTTTGAAAAAATTACATTTTTTATGCTTTTTGATGATAACTATGCACTAGAATTAGAGTTTTTAATAATATAATGTGATTAAATCAAATTGTCATTTTAGTCCAGATTTCTGAAAATTGCCGTGGCAGTCAACGTGTTAAAGGTATATGCGGAGCAGTTTCCACGAGGAAGGAACTCCGACCACTAGACTAGGAGGCGGTGCGCTGCTGCTAGATGACTGAAGCATCAGACCTAACAACACGTTTTAACTAAATTGTATAGATATATTCTTGTATATTGATGTAATATTATCCCTGATAAGTGGAGCTTTCTTCCATAAAACTATTGTATAATAATGCCTCTTAATCAGATTGTAATCAAATGAAGTTTTAATAAATAAAAAGTTTCTAATCCAATTGCTTTAAATTATTATGTAGAAGACCTATAGAATAAGGTATAGATGAATGTAATTATCAAAATAAGGCTTGTATGATGGCCATAAGAAAGACGTCTCGAACATATCGAGTGACCTTGAACTCAAGGTCACTCGCCAAAGTACGGCGGAAAATATCGAGTGACCTTGAACTCAAGGTCACTCGCCCAAAATTCGGAGCAAAATATCGAGTGACCTTGAGTTCAAGGTCACTCGTCAAAGTGCGGCGCAAAATATCGAGTGACCTTGAGTTCAAGGTCACTCGCTAAAAGTGCACCTCAACATTTTTGCACTCAAGGTCACCCGCTAAAATTTCGCGCGTGGCTTTGAAAATTTATACGTTTGTGCCAAGTACAGCTACTTACGTGATCATAAGTTTTAAATTTAACTATCAGAGGAAGAAGACGTTTTCCTTGCCTAATAAAAGCAATATTCATCATTTCAATTGTTTTGCAAATTAATAATTGCATTATATTAAATTTTGTTGCTTTTTAATTGAACATTTTGTTACACACTACTCTTGGTCACTGGGTTTTACAAAAATAAATGCCAATAATATTAAATGTTTTTATTTATTCTGCACAGGACGTTAATCACAACTGAAAAAAATTACAATCATAGAGACACAAAATTCACACAATTTGCAACAAAAATCCAGTACTATGATTTTTTTAGATATTCTTCACTTTAACAATAATTTAGAAGCAGAAATAATGCAATTAAACATGTAAAAATTCTCCCAATTGACTTGAGAAATTCTCATCTAGTATCTGCCGCAACTCAATCCTCTACAATTGAAGAAATCAGCCTGTAGAAAGAAAAAGGAAATATTAACATTGCACAACAATCTAAAACTATATATATTTTGCTAGCCTAAAAGAATTTAATAAGTAATCTCTGTACACAATTCATAATACTGTTGTACCATTAAACTGCACTAACTTAATTCAAACAAATTGATCAATGAAAGACGAGCACGGAAATAAGACAGTACGAAGCACACCGACAGAAATCAAGCAAATTTCCCAACCTAGTATTCTTAATCAAATTAAGAGTAGTTGCTCAGCATTTGCATAAAATAATTACTAAAATATAAGAATTTAGGATTCAGAGAAAAACAATAATAGCCTGAATCTGAGAAAAATTTGGGTGTCAAAAAAAATATTACCAACTTACATTGAAACAAAATATTTTTAAATCAAATGTTTAGGACTTTATTAGAATGAAAACATGACATAATAGAAACTGAAAACAGGATTTTAGTTTATTGCAATTTCAAGTGAGGAATCAATAAAGTGAATATGAACCTGCTATTTGTGAAGATAAAGGATCATATCTAGTACAAAATATATTTTATGTGGGTTTTAAAGATTACATAATTAAGTTTAATTTATATTAAAAACACTAGGTATTCCTTTCCTCAAGGTATTGGTCTCAACATAGACCATACAGAATTAATGACTTATTAAAAAGCATTACTGGGTCATACATGTAAATGGTTTGGACTTTACCCTGTACTGATGGTTCAGACTAAAGCAGGATGCTGAACTTGTCACATGTCAGAAATGATGGCTCTACTCTTCTCTCCTTTAATTCACCCTCTGCACAACCATCAGTTCAAGGATGAATGCTCACTTTATGGGGACCCCATGTCTGTGCTGGAAACAGAACTCTCGGCCACATTACAGGAATCCATCTGCCAAAAAAGTTTATAATATTGTGCTTAAATAGAATATCAAATAAGGTGAAATTGAAATAAATTGACAAAGTATAAAATCATGTGTTGCACTAATAAGAATATAGATTATGAAAGTTAATGAAGAAATTATTCCAAGGAAAATTCAGATAAAAAATGGACAAAGCTAATAGTATTTTTTTGACACCTCAGATTCAGCAGGAGTTATTTTAGGACAAAATTAATGAGACTAAACTGGATAGTGGGGATAAGGTTCCTGGGCTTAAACAAATTTAACAAAAGCAATTTATAGCATTAATCGTGATATACTCGCTCCAAACAGGTATGGGAATTAAAGACAAAGCTTTATCATTACTGGTCTTAGGTAACATATGTACAATAAAAAAAATTCTGCATTGATCATCTCCCAAACTAAATAATTTAAATAACTAGAATGTTTGAGTCATCCACTTATCCATAATAAAACATCCTTAATAACAAAATCATCATCAGTACAATGTACTGAGATTCAAAACCATGACTGGCATATGTTTTTGTGCAGTCAAATTTCATTTGGAGTATTTGTATTTTGAGAAATATTTTGTAATATAATATTTTAGTAAATTCAAATTTGAATGTTTTCTTTAATTATATATTTCATAGTGTAAAGTGCATGTAATAATGTCTTGAGGCACGGTAAAGTACCTTGAGCTCAGTGTGTCTCATTAGAATACATAGCTGAGGTAAAATTTATATGTAAAATGTTTTATTAAATAAATTCATTAAATTTCTGTTTTATCACCTCAAACCTGTTATAGAATATTAATTTCTATAACAAATTTCATAACATCAAAATTATATTATTGGATTTAAATTGTTCAAATTAAATATTACATTAAATGCTTTTCAGCTGAAAAGTTAAATCTAAATTTATTTTCAAAGTTAAATATTACTTAAATTGCTTCTTAACTATGTTGCAAAATAAATTAAGAACATAAAAATTGAATATTACATAAAATTGGTCCCTAATGTCAGGAAAATTTAATTTAATTAATGGTATTTTACAAGGTCTATAAAAAATCTAATTCAACTCTTTAAAAAGTTAAGGTAGGTGTTCTCCAAGACTAGATCCAGTACTGATAATTTTATATATATAAATGACTATGAACATATTGACTTATATAAAAACTTCTTTGTCTTTTACGCAAAAGATATGTGTCTAGTATATTGGACAACACTAAAAACGACTATGTTCAAAATGAACTAGTATGGAAGACTTCCAATTATTGTCTGTAACATACTACAAATCAGTTTGAATATATTTCGATACTATAGATCATCAGAATAACTATCTGCTAAATATTGTTTAGTTTCAAATTTAATGACTGTTAAAAATCTCCAGATAAACTCCACTCACAATCACACAGTAAAATTAGCAATGCTCCCTCCTACGCCAGTATCCTCAAAAATACCCCGTATCCACAAGTACAACACCCTAAACCATCAACCCAAGCTAACACTTCGAACACAGACCAAGTACTTCTATCCTTTTGCGACATTTCAATGTGGATTGAACTATTTTTATAATGGTGAAAAACTTGTTTTTGTTAGAAAAAGACACCAATCCACGTTGAAACATTCAGCATTAAATTTGAATGTAATAGTTTTTGTTTCTCTATTTTAAGATTGTCTGTAACGACATTTTTTAGTGGTGTTAGTTACAGATTACTAGGAATACAATAGATTCCAAATTTAAGTTTGACTTCCATATTGATACATATCCAGTGGAATTCTCCTACTTATATGCTTGACTAAGCATGCATTTACAGATAGTGTTGAAGGCTTACTATGGGATTATATTCTCTTTAATATCATGGCTTTGAAGGATGGGGAGCAACTTCTAAAAAAGAGAGCTTTAGGAGTAATCTATGAAATAGGAAATACAAAGATAATTAAAATTTGACAGTATGGTTTGAATGTATTTGAAGTTGCACTTCTTGTAAACTTGTCGATAGCATGTGGTGTTTTGACGACTGTCCACACCACAGTACCTGGCTGGAATCCCAAGAAGCCTTTACAACTTTTCTATTGAAGTAACTAACAGTTCTGTCCACATTTACAACTAGAATAAATCAAGATATGCATGGGCTACGTAAGTTTTCACATTACCAATAAAAGTCCTTGTATTAGTGGATAAATTGGGCACAATAAATTACCAGAAGACATTGAGTTGAATGGGGACAGTTTCAAGTCTGCCATCAAAAGGCTTTTAATTCATAAATGTATGAACTCATTTGAAGACTTCTAAACCTTGTTTGCTACCGTTATATACAAGATGTTTTATCTATAATGTAAATAAAAGTTTAATACTAAGAATACTTAATAATACAAGCACATTTAATGGGAATGCTTTGTATATATTAAGAAACAAATGGATTGTAAACAATTTGTAATAAGTATGATTAGATTATAAGCAAATTTTACTGTGCCTTATAACAAATTTTTTTGGGCTATACATATTATTATTATAAATAATAAGAATATCAGCTGTTCCACTAGAATTGGGGAAAGCCTCAAACCAGAAAGCATTTGAGTTATTATTGCTGTGAGGTTGCGTCATAAGACAGAGTCGGGCACTGATGGATCCTTGGATATGCGAGAGCCCTTGAGCCCAAAACACTAAAAATGACAGCAATCTGCATGATGTAGAAGATTGGCAAATGCCTCATTAAGAGGAAATCAAAATACCAGTACTACAAAGTAAAGAAATGTTCTTGAAGAACAAATATTCATATTAACAAACATTGAGGAGTGGAACACTATTAGAACATTCTGATACAAAGGGAGTCACTCCTTACCTTTACCATAGTGCAAAATAATTATTCAATAACCTTGTTTTAGGTTTCAATTAAAACTATAAAAAATTCACTACCACTAAAACTCTCATCAAAGTTGCAAATTGGTTAAAACGGTAAAAATGGATCATTGTTAAAACCTAAATGTTCCATTTGTCCATTAATTTCAGCAAAATAGATCAAACAGGACACAGGAAAGAGATTTGGATGGCCATTTAATATATTTGCATACAAAATCTAAAGTCAAAGCTAACATGAATATAATTTGAACATTGTTTTAGTGTTATTTACATAAAACAGATGTTACTCCATTCTTCTTCAGAGGGTCACATATGTGATGTTTAAGTCCTTGGTTTCTACCGGTCCAGAAACTTTCATGTATGGGTGTTGTCTTCTTAATCAACATGACACCTAAAATTAAAATTAATATAAAACAACTTTAAAAATTAACAAGCAGTATTGTTTTTGGTAAAAGTAAAGCAACCCAAGCATATTAATATAAATTACTAATCTTTTTGAGTGTGGAGAATAAATACACCAGGTGATGGAATAGTAACGATATAGCATGAGAAAGTCAGATTTCATCAAGATAACAGGGTTATGAAACTGAATTAGCAAAGGACCTGGGTACTATTGCTAGTCCAGAATATTTTTCTAGCTTAATCCATTAATTCTGAAGATGTGCTTACTTCAAGTTTTATTTCAATGAATATATCATACGCATATTCAAATAAATATTGGAATAGATTTGTCCATTACAGTTACTTATATATTGATTACTTTTTATGTTAAAACTAGCAGAGATTTTGGACAAACTGAAGGGATGTATCTTTATAGCTGTTTTCTGGTTAAATCCTCATTACGCTCAGAAATAAAATAATTCTTTTGACGAAAATACCAACGCCATTCTCAACTGGAATCCGCCTTTCCATTACAATCGTGAAGAAAAGTTGTAGCATCACCTCAAATATTCACAAATTTGATGTAAAAATCTAACATCGAACAAAAGCCTACATTATCTCATACAAAATAAAATTTCATAATCTGACAATAAACAAATCGTTAGGCTTGTATTATAAATTAACACTTCAAAGCATAAATATATGACGTGATCTTGCAGTTAATTATAAAGAGGTTGATTGAAAAGTTTGGCAGTAATAAAACACGTGCACAAGAAATATCAAAACGTGTTGCATTAACGAAATTTTAACATACCTCAATAAGCAAGTTCTGCTTTCAAATAAATTAAAAAATATTCAATAGATCAATTACTACTTCCTGCTGAGGTCAATTTTTCAAATTCATCAAGTATATTTAGGACTTCAGTAATATTTTCTACATTGCAAGGCATTTTTAAAGCATTATTGATACATTCCCCTCTTAAAAGACACAGTTAATTTTAAAACTGCATACACACACACAATGCATAATTCACAATTACATTGCCGGTTAAATGTTTTATATCTAAATACATAAGTATATCATGTTTTCCTATCTTAGTCCAAAAAGGAGAACATTTGTGAGCTTCAGAGCTTAATACTAGCTCATCAAAGCTGTTAAACTTTCTTGTTAAATCATATTCATATTTAGACTTTGCACTTGCCTCAAGAGCCTTTGAAACAGGCTCAAAACAGAGTTTCTTCTTGCTTGGATTTCTCTCAAAATTGTCTTACGATAGATACTGTGGACGGTTAGCAAATATCTGTTGTACAGAACTTGGCTTTGCTAACTGTGCAGAAAGAATGCAGCCAGACTTTTCATCAAACGCAGGAGTCTCCCATTCAATATTTTCTGGACTGAAATGTTTCTCGCATACCTGTAAAATTACAAATTTTATAAATGTTGTAAAATAATACGTCATTAAAAAGATGGAAAGCCACAAATGCATTTTCATATCAGAATTTAGAACAGATCAAGTAAATTGATGCAATCACATGCAATTATACTACAAAATCAAACTTTAATCATCATCTTCAAAACTTTCTCCTGATAATTTATAATTACAACAACTAATATTTTGAAGTATAAAGTAGAATGTTTAATAATTTTTTTAAAAAATAAAATAATTAAAGGTACAATTGCGAGACTCCCAAGAATTACTTCAACTAGGAACTTTTAAAATATGTTTAAACTTACTCTTGCATTATTTGTAAAAGTAAAATCATTTCGGGGAATTGCTTTTAACTAGTCATTTATATATAAGAAAAATATTCCACAAAAAACATATATAAAAGTGTGAATCACTTATATTTTAGAAAACAGAAGTAAATAAATAACCAAATTAAAAATATCGAAAGTTTGATTTTTTATTAAATTTTCACTGGCAAATTAAGCTCGTTTAAGAATGTTTCTTTTTCTGAGCTTTACATCCTTAATTTTAAACCATGGTTATGAAGCCTCGTGATACAGAGTTTTATTGGAAAACCTACGATAATGAGCAATAAATACTATAAAGAATCAATGCGAAAACAACACTTCGGCCTAAATAATTAACACTTACCTAGGCAAGTCAGTAATTATGCCACAATCCGCGGGAGCTCCTTTTAGGAATACAGGCCTTGTATCTCTCGGAGGTACCGGTAGATGGCGCTGTTTCAATCAACGAGGCTCAGCCTCCGTCATTGATTGTGGTGACGTCATACACGCTGAAAGTTTAATTGCTTATATTTCCTAAATTAAGAGAGTCCAGTCAAAAATTCTTTCAAATGGGGTCTTAGAATTTCGTATATTATCCAGAAAACACTCGAAAATTTTTTTTCGAAGAAGTTCTATTAAGTAAATCTTAGCCATTGTTTCGCATGTTAATTCTATGATTGTTATATCCTGAAGGCTACTAGTCCATTCTTGTGCTGTTCGAAACGTAGATTTTTTCCTTAAATCGTGTTTATTCTACCTCTCCTTTTACAAATCGGATAATGAAAATACGATTACAAAATCCCTTATGTATATATATTGTCATAAAACTCCTATACAAAGAAATACAGCATTTCCCATTTTCTCAAGACGGTTTTTTACGCACTGGTCTTAAAAACAAACTAATGCATTAAACCTTATAACTATTCATCAACTCTACTACTTATTACCGTCAAATGGAAAAGAGCGATGGAATTCAATTCAGCAAGTTGAAAACGTGTAGCTTATTCAGTTAGATCTGTCATCAACAAATAAATGTAAAAGATCTAAGTATAGGAACTTCCATACTTTCGGAATATTGCTTTTTACTACGACTTACAACACTCTCAACAAATATCAAAAATATTTTATGCTAATGAATCTCTGCTTTTGTTAAGAATGCTGCTTTCTTCTAAAACTCCTATTATGTTTTAATCACAGTTTTTTTTCTTCTGCTATATTTTTATTTTCAAGCAACACTTTAAATTTCACAAGATTAGGCCACTGCAATTACCAGGAATCCTAATCTGAATATAAATGATTTTAAGTAAATAATATTAACTTTTTAAATAACAGAGTATATTAAATTTGAACAGTAAATTAAAAGGAACAATCAGTTTTCTATTTATTAAGTTTTAGTATATTATTTATATATCTTAATTATGAATATTGTCAAGATTTATTTGTTTATAACTTTAAATAGATTTAACCATCTCTTGAACATACACAGTTTTGTGGAATAATGTACACTTTCATTATTTCTGCTTCAAGTTCCATTCCTTTGTTAAATTCAGTTGACTGGGATGAAATGAACAGATATTTACAAACTTCTCCTAAATAGTGTCTACAGCAATAAATTTACCAAGCTGACTCCCTTTTCCCAAATGTAAGATTGTGTGCTTTATAAAATTGAAACTCTCAGTGGGAGAATTTTCTGATTGCTCCAAGTGGCAGATATATTCGTGAAAAGCCTTTACTTTTTACTATTGTAGTAAGTAATGATACAAATGATGTGCTGTTTAACAGAGAATGCCATCTAAGTATTTCATGATTCTCGAAGTTGCATATCAAGATATGCTTGAGCATTTTGTACCATTTATCCAGACATGTTATTGGACTTACATATTTACACACAATAAATATAATTTTATTAAATATAAATATTTGATTCTTTGTCAGTTTCTATATTACAAGCTTCATTAAAGAAGGAGCTAAATGTTAAGAAAAAATGTACAAATTCAAACCATTGCATATTTTTATTCTTTATATATTATTTCTAATTCAACTTTTTTATTTGTGAAATTTATAAATTCATTTTGCACAGAACCATGCAATATATCCACGAATATTGACAAAAACTTCTTATAATTCACATAAGGGTCACATTATATGAGAATCATTTTTAAAAGCAAGTACAAACAACTAATAATACCAATTAGGAGACCTACATTTCATATCTAAAATGTAATTGCCAATTTAAATTATTATTTTTCTTGGCTATAAATAATTTATGCTGATAAAAAATATAATAACTGTATCGCACTTTATATATAATTGGAGAACTTTCACACCTAAGAAGCACCGCAATTCTTTGATTTGTTGAGTTGGTGTCTGGGTGAATGAGCTTATTACTGTTAGTGACATATTCCAGGCCATTTATATGGAATAGAGAAGGCAGCTGCACTGGTTTAGTGTGATGACTCCATCCCAGCATTTTACCTAACAGAATGCAGAACTTAGAGAAAGCCTAAATCAGGATTAAACACTGCCCTTGCTACTAAATTTTCTACGCATTGTATAAAATAATGACATACCCAAATATTAATTTTCTGCAACTTTTCCAATAGAAATTTAAAAGAAATCATAATTCATATTTTACATTAACATAATAAAAAATAAAATGGAATAATATTTCTATTTTAAGTAACTTTTGATAATTGATGTCATTCGGCATTCGAAACAGGACAATGGTCAGAAATATGTTCTGGCAATAAAGAATATCTGGTACAATTTATATTTTTATTAGTGAAAGTTATTTTTGTGAGATGAAATCTTTACTTATTTAATGTTTATATATTACATAATTATTAATTAATTGGGACAAATAATAAAATTATAAAACCATTTCTGAAATGAAGTACAAAGTTGTTCACTTGTATTATTTATTTTCTCTATTAACATGACACAAGTGCAAGTTTTGTTATTAAACTACATTGGAAACTTGAGGCTTTTGGATTTGAAATTGTCTAAGATATCACTCGTATCACAAATGCAACTACTGATGCAGTCAAATATTTTCCAGAAATATTTATTACCAATATTTATTTTGACACACACGCATACCACACATTTATATATTCATAAAAAATAAAAAACATTTGTAAATTATGCAAGTCTCAGTCTGTCTACAGCAACAGTTTGGAATGAACATAAGTATCTTAACAGTCAAGCAAATGAAAGAATTGTAAATATTCATGAGTATTCTACAATGTTGTGTATATAAGAGCATGCAGTATATTTTCTATGTTGTATACAAAATTTTGTTCACTTTGGCACATAAAATTTAAAAAAACTGTGTAATATTTAACAGTGAAAAGAAATTTGAGTATATTAAATGGTAAACCAATTACATGAAAATAAAATAGTGCTTTCAGGAGAGCAGCAAAGCTGGTACAGAAAGCAAGCTCACGATGCTAGTGCTACAATGTTCTCAAAGACTGCTTAGCAGAATACTAAACCTATATATATCTAATGCTATCTTACACTTATTAAGTATTGTCAACAAAATTAAACAGTTTTATCTGAATGTCCATTAAACTAAGTATTTAATTTAATTTAATATGTATAAACATACTCTTATGCAGGAATTTAAATAGAAAATAGTTTACAAATAATGGTGAAAATATTTTGAAGCTTACAAATATATAATAAAGTTTTACTGTGGTCAAAAATGGTATAAATTCTTGGCATTAATTTTGTTTAAATGCTCTTATATACATTACACTACATTAGAGTAATATCCAAAATCTTCCTGTACAACACAAGTTTTACAAAGGTTTAAAACATTTCTATATGTCATAAATTTTAAGCAGGTTACAACTGGGTGAAAAAAAATAGAAACATTAGTTTTTGGTACCAGATGTTGACAAAAATATATAAATTAGATTATTAGTGACAGTTTCAAATTACATATCCTTTTTATCAGAAAATTACAATTTCTATGACTTTTATCAACATATACTTTTAAATTATAGAATTTATTGAAAATATTTTTAGAAATATGCAACAACATAATGCAGCATCAATTAAAATCAATATATGAAATACCTGTGCATAATTTTTTTTGTATTTCCTGAAAATTTTCCATTTGTATGAGTCTGAAGTGTAGTCTAACTTTTATACAAAATGTTGAGACAGTCATATTTGTAACAAACTCAAATATTTCAAATTACTTATTTTTACCACATATACACTCTTAATTATTATATTTATATACCCGTATAAGTATGGTGAACTCATTTATTTATTTAGTTTTTCATGGAAATGTCACAATAATTATTTTCACAGTATAAATTTATATATGATTTTCAAACTAATATATACATAGTCATTCACAACGTCTGCCACTAAAAACCAAGTAAATACAATGAATTCAACCATTATTCCAAATTATTATTAATGAGTGTTTATGTAAACTTATCACGTGAAGACCCTTCTACTGATTTGATTTCAGCTTAAAATACTTTTAGGTCCAATATGAATCTTACTTTAAAACATTTCAAACACAACGCATTCACATTTCATTTTCTCTTGCATTTTAAGAAAATACCCTTTTTTGCCTCCAATAAGAGGAATTTTGCCCCCATATTGTAGTATTTTATGCTCACTCAAACTATCCAACATAAATTCAATAAGTTTTAAAATTTTCACAAATCTTCCATTTCAGAAGTCACGAGAAGTCATTTTTATTAAAAAATCGTCATGTAGTAAGCGAGATACACATACTAATAAAATATCTATCTACGATATGCACTATTTTAGTTGCAATCTATTTGATTTCTCTGTTCCATTTGTATACTAAATAAGATATCACAACATAATGTTGTGTAACATTAATATTTCAATTACAGCAGGCTTTTAAAGTTCATAGTTTCAGTGCCTGCAGTAAGATTGATGAAAACATTTAAAAATCAATGACTTTATATGTCACACAAATGAAACATTTCTTTGGCATAACATTTAGTCATATATTTATGAATTGTTTCCTGAAAAGTACACAAGATAGTACACTGTAATTACTATGACAGTTAATTTATTTATATTCATACGTAATTCAATGGAATAAGATCATTTTGGATTGATAAATTGTTAAAAAATGCTCATATGGACTTTTGTAAATAGATTTAAATTGGTGGAACTGAATACAGGAAAGTCATTTCATGTTACATCGGAAGTAGATGTCTGTAGCACATATGTCAAAGAATGATATAAAATAATTCCAGAATTATTGATTCTTACTTTATTGGTATTTTAATTGGATTAATTAACTGCTTGACTTTAAAAATACCTACACAAATGAGTTCAGAAAATCAGTGCAATACTTCAGCAACTCTAAATTAATAATAAATTGGAGATCATTTTTAAGTTGTATGTTATTGAAACCAAAGATGTCTTGAAAAATACGTAAAAGAAAATTTCTAAATGACTAAAAACAAATTCAACAATTAATCTAATTGATTAAAGTAATAAGGAAGTAACTCTTTTCAGTCACAGCACCCTACACAGAAAATTTGTGTATACTTCACATACAGTTTTACAAACTTAAATTAAATGAAATATAAATACTTGCCATATAACTTTTACATAATTTCTGCCACTTAGATTTACACGAGATACCAAACGAATGCTGTTGGAGCACACAAAGCCAAATAGAGTATTAAATAGTGAAGCAATTCTGTTGTTCACAACCATAGATCACTAGGATGTTGCTGTCTCCTTGCGAGCAGAGAATGACACAATGGATCTGATTCCTTTCACAGATGTCTGAGAACAGAATAACATATTGGTTTCTGTAAACATTTTTCTATAAATAAATAAAATGGACTATTATTAAATCTGTCTGAGTGTTTTTTTGTGTTTATATATTCAAACAACTGAAATTCCTAACAAGTCAACAACACAATTTAAAATGAATAAATAAAACAGACTGACTGTGTGTGTGTGTGTGTATGTATGTATGATCCGCATACAAATCTACACCTGTGGAGCAATTTTGACCAAATTTATTACATGTGTTATCTTCGAACTTTAAACAAACACTATTGAGGTAAGACACACGTCCACCACTCCCAGGGCAGGGGTGGAAATTATTAAACATACTAGAACGGCTGATATTTGCATCAAAAAAATATTTTTCAGGGTCAATGAGATTGTATGTGTTTTTTTTGTGTATTATTTTAACCTCTTTTGTCATGGGAAGGGAGCACCTTTACCGGGGAGGATGTGAGGGGCATTATATAAAAGTAATGCAAAAACAACAGAGATTGGAGTAAAATCAGGTGTTATGGTTGAAATTGTATCCTTAAGAATGTTTAGTGGAGGGGAGAGAAAAGCCATGTTATCCTCACTTTTAAAACTCAAAATTTGAATTAGTTTTATCCACATTTCTAAATCCTATATATTTTTAATATTTGTAAATCAAATAACTAAAACTAAAATAATTAATTTGAAGTGTAAGTTATGCACATCAAAAACACTTTATTTCATTATTAAAACTGTTCACAATTTCTTATCATTTCTACAAAGGTGTTAGTGTCATCTGTATTACTTACTCAGCATAGATGGAAAGTTTACAAGAACTGTTCAAACAATTTGGTAACTTATTTTTTTTCCACATAAGAGAAATTATGAGTTGGTCGAGATATGTGTGGGAGGTTGCTATATGCATTCATGAATTTCTAAAAGATGGCTTATGAGTGACAAATTATAGTGAGTGAATACTAGAGTTTTAAAGTTTGTGTAATGATGGAGCACTTGAACATTGGTATTGCATAAAAATTTAGGCAATACCTATGCGATAATTCTGCAAGAGCTCTATCAAACTATACAATGAATATTTCTTGCAATTTGTCTAAGTGTTTTATTTCTCGAACAAATTATTTTTGTGACATAATAATGTGCCCTAGATAACAAAAATATTTGTAATGAAATATATGATGACTTCTTGTGTTAATAAAACCTATAGTTATGAATCATCAAATCACACAACACTTCAAAAACTGGAGTTAGGTAAATACTTGCTAATACATTATTCTGTACCTTCTTCTTTGAGCCATTCAAAAATTCCTTGTACATTTCTGATCTCAAATAACGAGAATAACTATCACTCTTCATTAAGTGATATACATGTGCCTGTAAAATAAGAGAAACTTATGTATTCCTACAAACTTTATACAATTTAAGTTATAAGATAATATCGAAATGCAATTTTCCTGAGCATGGAACTTCTAATTTTTGATTAAATTATTTTTATAAACATCAGCTAGTAATACATTCCTCTTGTTGAAAATGTTAAAGGGTCAAAAATTGATGTTGAAAATGAATACGACTACATAAGTGTAATTTTAAAATATATGACAAGACTTGAACAATTGAACTTACTGCAGCTACATCGAAACTCCAACGATCTGGATTCTCCATATTCTTTTTGGTAACTTCATAGGAACGTGAATCAACATTTATTGGACAGCTAGCATCAGGAGCAAGAAACTCGGCCCATATTTCATTTACTTTGTCTTGAACATCTTTCTGAGGCAGTGCTTTGACTTCCTGAACTGCTTCCCAAAACCTGTTGTAATTAAAATCCACATACAAAATTCCTTTATGAAAATTAAATGAATTTTACTTAAAATGTGTATTGTCTGTGCATGCATTTCTCTGAATATTTCAGATTCTCTATCTGTAGTACAATATTTTGTGATGAAGTCAGACATATTACTTGAACAAATAGAAAAAGTGCTCCATGAAACCATGTTAATATATAAAAACTTAATTATTTTTATTTGAGGAAAGAAATAACTCACTTAAGATTTTCACCACTAAATTCTTTGTCAAGAAATTTAGTAAAGTGCTCTCGTCCCATAGGATCTTGCAGAAGCTCTTGGAGACTAAATGCCCATCGTTTGACTCTTCTGGCAGAAATTTCTTTCCTGGAACAGTTAATGATTTTGTTTTAAAATCTATAAAAACATTTGATTTCACTATAAAGATACTACAGCCTTGAGGTAATTGCATCACTTGTTAGCTTCCTAAAACCAATATTAATAACAATGTTAATTTACTGTATTTATTCATAAATTTAAAACATATGCACTTAAAATGAAATATTGACAAATACATTTTCCAATTGTGTAGTAAACTTATAATTTAAAAGACTAAATGTTTAATAAGAATTGAGCTTATTATAATGATTTAAACAAGTTTATGAGTACATACGCAGTTCTTTCTTGTTCCCACAGCTCTGGACTATCAGAAATCCATGGATTTGCCAGTTCTGGTGGTGTGAAAAAAGGATCATACTCAATATACTGCTCAAAATAGTTGATACACCTGAAGCACACACACACATACAAAATTATATAACACCTCTTATATGTCTTATATTTTCTAACTTATTTCCTTTATTTTAAATAAATATTCACTTTTTCCTGTTAAATACAATAAAAACGGTTTTTTCACAGGAATACAAAACACAGGTTCCTGGGAATATTTATAAGCTTACATGCATGTACTGGTGCTATATGTCATGTGTAATTAAATACGTTATAAAGCAATTAAAAAATCATAATTATGTGTTGAAATATTAATACTGAATTCATAAATATATAGAAATGTGAATGATGAAAAATCTAGTCCACTGTAAAAAATTTCATTGAATAAAATTACTGATACTCACGCTTCTGCCACTTTTGACAATTTTATGTTCCTGCGATCAAGGCGTTGTCGCAGCATGTCAATATGTCGTTTAAGTTGTTCAGTGGGTGTAACAAGATCAACTTCTGAGGTTGATGGTGAAATACGACCCCCAGCAACTCCCAGTTGTAAGTGACGACTACTTTTCATGGGCTTATTCATACGGCAAGCTTTTTTTATGTCAATTTCAGTAGTATTCACACAACCCGGCTAAACAAGAAACACAGACTTAGCAATTAAAATCTGTAGCTGATGATTAAGCATTGGAGGAAATCAGTATGCATCAAAACAACTGTATTTACACCACAATAAAGATGCATAATACAATATTTTATTGACCTGGTTCAGCACATATCCAAGTGGAAAGTAAGTGTACTGCTGCATATATATCCATTGTCTACATAAGTAAAAAATACAAACTTTTTCATATAATTTATTGCTACCTTCATTAATGGCGACATCAGCCTTTGGAGCAAATGTATCTTACTTAACAACAACATTTACTGAGACTGTTCAACAGAAACTATACTTCATATATAATCTTGTTCTCAAACTCAGTACATATGAATGAAATACTATAAGCACTTTTACTATCACAACTCACTTTATGTCTGCTTTACCTTTTGAACTGTTTATCAATAATAGACAAATAGTTTTAAACAAATTACTTGGGACTCAAAGCTAATGATGTTACCAATATATTTAAATAACATATGTTATTTAAGTTTATAATATTTGTGAATATTAATTATCAAGGTCTCTTGACCATTGACTGAGAGAAGGATCAATGTAACAGTTGTAGTGGAATGTATTATAAATCTGAAATCAAAATCGGGAAACTACACAGCATGGAGAATGGACGGCTGCTGGACAAATAAAGTTCTAAACTGTAAACCATGAAACCATAAGTGATGAAGGCAATTTGATAGATGGGACAAGGACACAAGGGACTAATTTGACAGAAAGGGACAATGGAGAAACATGAATTGGCAAGAAATAGGTAAATTGAAAAGAAAAGAGAGAACGTGAATTAAAGGCTTACCTGAAATTGAGGGCTGGTGTTGCCATGTCATATAGTCAACATTTTAGGAGGTGCTGGCCTCCTTCAGAAATAGTTGTTCACCTCATTCAGTCAGGTACATAACTATCACCAGAAGAAGGAGGCTGGCACCTCCCAAAATTTGGATGGTTATCTGTCTGACATTGTGACACAGGCCCTCAACTTCAGATAAGCCATTAATTCAATTGGCTTGACCTGAAATTGTAATGGTGCTTAAAAATCTTTCTGAAAAAAAGAGTCATTGTATGAATCTGAGTAAGTACCCTTATGGGCTTCTCTTGTTCAATGAACTTCATGGTATAAATGAAAATCAAATTTTATAAATACAATTTATATTGTTTTAAAATAATTTTCAATAAAATATAAACTTTAATTTAAAACTATGTATATAACAGGAATATTAAAGAACATAACTGTAGGTAGTTTTAATTTGACCTTATTTACTAAACTATTTATATTTGTAAATTTCTTAAATTTTTATCAAGAAATTTAATCACAAAATTACCATAGGGCGATGAACATCCCAGAACGCACGTTCCTGACTGTCTAAAACTTTGCGTTCCAATTTATCTCTCTTCTTATCAACCTTGCTTTGTGCTTCTGCTTGCATAAAAATAAATTCCCATTTCCGTGAGAACATCTTCTGTAGACGTGCAAGGTTCTCTGCTTCATAGTCAGCCAGCTCAAGTCGTGTCTTATTTTGCATTGTACGTTTGCAAAGGTACACAGCTTAAGAAAGAGCATTTTATTGAGTTTCATTTCTAATGTTAAATAACCTAATACAAATTTGTATTACAATTTTATGGTGATAGGTATCAAACTAATAATTAAATTGTTTTCAATCATAATTCACAGGAAAATGCTTATGTGGAAATTTATAATAAAACTAAATTATAAATAGAGCAGGCTAGTTTTGAAACAAGATAATATATTATAAAGTAATTATATAGTACCAGATATTTAGTTGCTAAAAATATCAAGTGTGCTATTGTGGAATCTTATTTAGTTGTTTAGTACAATTCAAAATTTATAATTGATATGGAAGACTAAAGGAAATTGCTTCAAGGTTGAATCAATGCTTATTATTTGCATATTTGAGTGAACATATATTAACTGAGTTGCATTAAACTTATTTGGTTTTTATTCAATTAGTCTATCTATTTTTTGTTAATTAGTTTTGAGCTATAAAATCAAGCATTTGTTATGAAATTATTAACAACTGATTAATAATTACTCTTCATTTTAAAATTGGTGCAGTCAAAGTAAGTTCAAAACTGTATGAAGTGTTCTCGGGATTCCAACCGGGTGTCGTCATTATTTTACCACACTGTTTTGATAGCTCGGAATCCCGAAAAAACTTCATACAACAGTTACACAGGGAAAACCTATGTTCTCTAAGTTCTTAACTGTTCATTAAAAATATAGACTAATTTAAAAAATACTATACCATAATCTGTGTTCTCTGGTTCCCAACAGTTTGATGGCCAAAAGTATGGAGTCTGTAATTAGAAAAAAAATTATGTTACATAGATAAACTTTTTCAGGGTAGCTTATTAGGGTTGAGAATCTTACTTGGAATCTGTAGAAAGTGTTGTCATTTTTTACTGTTAACATGTGATCATCAATTGGGAAAAAATAACCATGAGCAGCCATCAAGTGTGCAAGGTGTAAGGCTTCCGCTAGAATAATAAGGAAGAAACTTAAACTTATAATATTAACAAAATACATGTCAAAATAGAAATATTAAGTAATTACCTTGATCTTCAACATCTAAATTCTTCATCATCCACATTATGAGATCAGTACCTAAATATAAGAAATAGCAAAATTAAAATTATTTTTGAAATGACATGCTATATAGTTATAAACAAATGTTAACATTAATAGAAATGAAAATGAAGAATTTACTAACCTGTAAATACGGAGGGAATTTTGGACATGAAACTTTTAACAGTTTTTACTGGAACTCCAGAGGCTTCATCTTGCATTTTTTCAACAATTTGCTCCATCTGTAATTATTATGAAACATGACCTCATATATTAATTTATTTTTTACTTATTAATATACCCCTTCACATACTACCTTTGACAAATTCTTTGTTATAGTTATTTCTGTTTCTATATTTCAATCAATTGTTCACGTGATTAATACTTGTGCTTCAATTTGATATTCTTTACTAGCATTCGTGTAATAAACATACAATAAATAATAGTAACCCTTCACTTGGAGAATTTTCTTTAAGCCATAAGAATGAATTTGCATAGTGAATGTTAATATTCAAATAAACGACTCCCAAAACTGCTAATTCGACACCAATGTCGGTTGTTTCGTTTTTTTAAAGTTACCCTCTACCACCGATACCCCTAGGAAAGATCCTCTCCCTTGCAGTCAAGGATTCAAATCAAGGCACAACATCGCGAATGTCACTATTAATCTCAGCGATCCAGAAAACTTATTCAACGCTAATATCAGCCATTTTCGCAATTTCTAAATATATATAAAAAATATATTGTTTATTAGATAAGTGATTTTTTATCAGTTTGCTATGCTTTAAAACCAATATTCACTGTTATTAACGTACTTGCCATGGCATCACTCGATTGGAGGTGACAAACATGGTCTTAACTGCAGAATTCGCTTCCAACTATAATATTGCACTTTTTGAATTCTATTTTAAACGTTAGCCTATGTCTTACTTTCTTGTAGACGAGGTGGTTGGGAGTGTCTTCAGCGGTGGTGGTAGCCGGCCCTGCCACTTGACCGCCACCATTGTTGGTGTCTGCCTTGCGTCGGGCAGCCGACTTGTCTGAGCTCATAGTGACCATATCACACAGTCGCATGAAGTCTCATTACCCTTCTGAAACAGTACAGACAAATTAGTTTATAAACAAATGACCTCTTCTGAGAAAATGTTTTGGTGGTTCCTCAAAAATGTTTGTAAATGAAAAACAGAAGTGTGGGGCACAGTTATTTATTTTATTAACCTGTCACTACATTAATTTTTTATAAAGATTTGATAAAGTAAATTTGAAATATTCAATTTAAGTTTGAAAGGTTACCACAATATATATATATATATATAAAGCAAGTAAAGGTAATGTGACATTGTGATATTCAATTTGCAGGGAATTCCAATTAAATACTTATTTTGATAAGGCACAGTGTAACGTTTTGCCAAGGAATGCATTCACATATAACACTAAAGCTGATTTTCACGACACGAAATGTGTTT
Source organism: Zhengitettix transpicula (assembly GCA_037074705.1). Classification (NCBI taxonomy): domain Eukaryota; kingdom Metazoa; phylum Arthropoda; class Insecta; order Orthoptera; family Tetrigidae; genus Zhengitettix; species Zhengitettix transpicula. Next base: position 56,844,968 of record CM073595.1, on the reverse strand, counting down.
CAGTTGCTTCTATAGCAGACCACGCACAGTTGACAAAAACACTCCGGGGTATTTCCGGCTTCTTGTTCTCATAGCTTTTGTTCTGTTAACAAGTAAGTCTCAGAATCGCAAGCTGCCAGTATGTTGCTCCTACTTGGTGCGTTAATCATCCCTGCTATCCGATATGATATACTTCCTCACTTTGATTCTATTGCATTGAAAATGAGAACATTCGCACAATTTTCGGTATTTTAATTAACTTCTCTTGTTTATTTCCTACCTAATGAACTCTTTTATTATGTTAATTAAGTGTGGGAATTAATTATATTAATTTTTTTAAAAATGTTTGCCATGTAACATCTTTGGAGAGAGTCGCTGGTTATTTATTATGAGTTGTTGAGTATCTTTACCTTGATTTTTCTCGGAAGTAGCTGCAGATTAGAGAGAAAATAAATTAAAAAATTGTGTGGAATAATTATTCTCTTCTTCAATTCATACAGCACAAGTATCTCATTCTTATGTCCACGTAAATTATTATACATAAGTACAATTTAAATGCAGCAGTAATCAATTGGGATGAACCACAAATTACAAACACATCGGAGTCTGGGACTACAAACTTGATTTTAGCGGAGTGACAAGAAATGAAAAGATCAGCATGATATATATACAATTATTATCATCATTAGCTCTATAGACCTTGGCCTACGAAGACGGCTACCAGACTGTCATCTTACAAGACACACACGAATTCCATGCCGGCATTCGAACCCGGGACCTCTATGATGTGAGGCGATCATGTAGGAACTTATATATAAAATAACTTAAAAGAATTTATTTCAATTTTGACGCCCAATAGTAAGAACTCTCAAATATCGTTACAAAATGTGTGGCGAAAACATTACAAATTTGGCACCCTGAACATAGAGCATATCAGTCAACTTCCGTTCTCGATCTCTAGTTCACGCTCAATTGTAATAATTTTTTCACGAATATTTGAGTAGCTATCTAAGCATATTATTAATACTAATACAGACTGTATAGAATTGGCAAACATGCTCTCATAATCTACATACGTCTCAATAATAAATAATTTTAACTCTACTGTACTTTCGGTTGAAGATGTGTCAGAACCGGAACAGTGTTTGATGATTACGTTATATAAATGAACTGGCATGAAACAATTATAATCTATGAAGTGGCGATCAAATATACTCTATAACTGACGTAAACTTTAAACACTGACTATTCAGCTCTAGATGCAGGTCTCAAGTAGCTTCCCTGATCAACAGGTCCAATTTCAATTAACTTCCTCCGGACTTCAAGTTCATTGAATGATTAAATATTAGCTCTCTCTGTACTCTTATTTTATAACTCCTTTGGCCCACACTACATTATTCTTTAATGTCTCTTATTGGGTATCGCATTACCGTCAGGGTTGATTCCATGGCTATCGCAGTTCAGTTCATCAAATTCCAATGGTCACCGTTCTGTTCTGTTTCTGGGGCATATCTGCTCCCCAAAACCCTCAACTATTTATAAAGTCAATTTGGGCGATGTCTAGAGTTGAGATACTTAGTGTTTTTCGTTAATTCATTTGTCTACCTGGATCTTCCGCTGTCCTTTCACCAGCCGCCGGTCTTAAGCCCCGCAATGCACGTATATGGTTATAAAATTTATTTTTGCCTAAAATTGATTACGAAAGTTTTCATGACACAGAATCTCACATTGCAAGGCTCACAAATCAGGTAATAAATATTATTCTAGTTAGAAAATTTCTTCACAACAACTTAGAAATAACAGATAGAACATTTTCGTCATTTAGTTGTCCAATAGGTAATTAAGGGTGGCTCTGGACGGTAAAACGTATATATGGTGGAATTTACTAATGTGTAGTTTAATTTTGTTTTGTCAAACTTAATTATTTACAAATTATGTTGTCACATTATCCCATTCTAAGGAAAACGTTTATCCGTCCGAGTCGAGTAGGTACAGTCTGATATCCACGGAAAATTAATTCATCCCTTAATTATTGTTGGGAGGATCTGGAGTGGTTGGTACGTCAGCGTTGTTTCTGAATTCTGAACACTAATCCAGACTGAGACCATTGTCCCTATTGCCTTTCAGTTGCCAAACGGATCTATTCATCCAAAAATTGTGAATACGTCGTCTTTGAGATCTAATTTTTCAATAAATACACGTTAAATTGAGACACATGACGAAACGGAAACGGAGGATCCGAATTCGATCGAGCATCGCAGGACCTGAGCTAGGAAAGAGCTTCGCTTTGATGCACGGCGACTCGAGATTTGTTCGCTCCACTTCAGGGCCAACATAACTCTTTCATACGACCTCCTTCGCTTCCAGACGAATCCAGAAATAGAGGATAAAGTGTGTTCCTAGGCAGCTGCCATCTCCACTGTTCCAAAACCAACTCTTTTCCATCCGTGTCATCTACGGTACACTGAAAGGAGCTTCGACCTGACAGTTCGAATTCCAGTTACTGACTGGCCGACTAGAATCATTTATCAGCCTTTGTTTAATGTGACACACAAACACACACACACACACACACATATATATATATATATATAATATAATATAATATAAATAATGAGAGTATTTTCGTTCTAAAATATTCCTTTAGAGGCAATCGATTAAGAATATTGGCTTTAAAATTTTTTTATTACGACGATAAATTATTAAAATATATAGGAAGTATGTTGCTTGTATTAGAAGTGGAACAGCGGTCGTCTTGATTTCACAATACAAAACAATCATTTGCACGCTATGGCTATAGTGTAATGCTGTTGAATATTCAGTAAACCCAACGTCATCCATCAAAATGCGAAACAATGAAACCCATTCTAGAATTGGTTCTACTATGTGCAATTCAAAAAACAATTCCAAGTATACGTAAACTCCGGACTACGCGTTAAAAACGTTGAATAAAATAACATACACGTCTGTGGGAAAATATTGTGTGAACAGTTTACATTAAACACAGGTCGAAGCTGAGATGAACGGAGTAGGTCCTTCTCAATGCTCGTTTGGAAGATTTGTACAAGAATCCGGGAATGAAAAAAAAAAGACAAAGAGTCCAGTTTCAAACGCCAGATGTACAATGGCGGAACAGAAAAAGAGGGTATTCCTTAACAACAGCTGATGTTGGCTGGAATAAATACGTAACTGGTGACTGGATAAGAGTTTCGTAAAGATGAATCAGATTCACAGCTTTGGTGTCAAACAAAGCCTTCGACAAGTGGAATAATTATACCTTACTTTTCACACGCCAAGTGTTAATTTGAATAGAAGTATAATTATTTCTGGCTGACTATAAATGATGAATAATGTTTGAAAATATCAAGATCTATTTTTCAAAATCCTTGTCACAGGAGATATTTCATACGAGACCTAATATTCGAAATGTTTATAATGGTATATTAGACAAGGAGTTGTTTGATGTGGTGCGGATTCATGACATCAACAAAAAATTTCTATTACGAGTGAATAGAGAATGGGAAACTTAGAAGCTGGTAACGAGAAAAAGGCATTGGAGAAAACACGTAAATTGGCATGTAAAATTATGCAATTTTAAAACAGTAGGAAGATTTTGACCAATTCCCACTAAGGCTGTCACTTATGAGATGATAAAACAACGAAGGGTCATGATAGGCGAAGTTAGATTATAAAAAAATCATTTGTTAAATTATTCAGACAAAAGCATTCAACTATAAAATTAATTCATTTTCCGGGCAACGCTGGGCATCCAACAAGTACTCTTATAAACAACGCCTCATATGGTGTTGAATAAAAAATTGATGTATACACTATAGAAAAATAACAAAATTTAATAATTGTACAGTATTGTCTGAATTTGAAGCGTCCAACAGTGACAAAGCAGGTAGTCTGTACTTTACCGTGAAGTGAGCGCTTACAGAGAACTGCGGCGGCAGCGTGGGACTTGAGCGACCTCTGGCGCCCCGCCGCCACGACGACCAGCGCCGGACCCTCCGTGGCGACGCGCACAGCCCTGCCAACACACAAAGCTGCTGTTACGAGCGCCACACAGCCACACAGCTGCACAGCTGGAAAGAGAACACTTGTGCGCGATCATTCCAAAACTGATATGTTTCGAAAAGTTCTCCGTCGTGAGCAATGAGGCCGGCCTTCACTGAATCACGGTGACGATGTTTTATGGATTGAAAAGGTGTGAGGATTATATTCGATCAACGGAAATGAAGACGTCCCGAAGTATAGGCATGCCGTGTCAAGATAAGATGCGTAGTGGCCCACTGCCTTGGTGCTGTAGTGGAGGTAGGCCGGAGCTGTTTGACACGAACCTTTGTTACGACAACTTGGTAATGTATAACAATTCTGAAAACATTGACGCAAGGAAATATATTGCGTTCATTTCAGGATAAGTTACACATGTAGCGCGATAGTTTTATAATTGGTGTATATATATATATTATTTTAATGTAATTAGATATTAGCAAGGGTTGAGAGCTTGGTAAGTTGGAATTTGACCAGGCGCCGCCGTGGCGGATAGATAATCCGTTCGGTCTGGACTTAGAATCGTAGGATGTTGACCCTCGGAAGTTACCTGGACTGTCGCACCGTGGGAAACGTCTCTCCAAAAATCCCAGAAATGCAATTAACACGTGACTGCCTGAACCAATCACATTTCTTGGTTCAGGAAAGATCGATCCAAAATTGGTCGAGAACATCGATATTTCACATCCAGGGAAGGGGCTGTAAAGAAAGTGTAGAGAGACTCCTCGATGAACCGTCGCCAGGGACGGACGTACAGCCCCAAACTTGCATCATCCAGAGGACGCGGAGAGAACGAGGGTGCCACATGACCACGGCCAGAGATCAACGCAAGGTAACTGCCAAGAGTCTCAATCCTTGACGCGCCTGGGTGAATTACCGTAAACCATGATTTAACTTGGGATTATGGTATACGATTGTTTTGCCCGGCTAGCTGAACACGCATAATTTGCATTTTAATTTTATTTGCCTATGTTCAGTTAAATAATTAATAAATTCTGGAAACTATCCCTTTATTTTATCATTCAATAAACCAACCACTATACACAAAATAACTCATACGTAAAAGTTACGAGATGATAAGCATATGCTGTTTGTATACCCCGTTCGTAAGAATATATAATTAATGCTTTTAATCATGTTAATGGCGTAGTTCCAGGTCCTCCGCAAGGGGGTGTTGACGACAATACTCCCTTCCACCTTCTCTCTTCTTCTCCCGTGCTTGTGACACGGCTTGCTATATCTCACGACACTATACATACGCTCATCCAAAATCTACAGGCATTGATCATTTGTGTGTTCGGTGCACTCTAGCACCCAACTACAGTAGAACCGCGTCTGCGGTAAGTCTCCCAGAGACCCCTAGCATAAAGGTGGAAAGAATTATAACTAAAAAATGTGATCATTACGTGTTAAATTACTGCGCGCCAAGAGATAATGACGTCACGCAATAGAGAGATGTTACTACGCGACGAACAAAGGAAATAGTTCCTTTTTCCGTAATAAAATAAAGCAGAAATATTTTCATTTAATTAAAAGTATAATTTTATCCAGCAACGAATGATAATAAAAACCTACACGAAATACTTTACGATCCTTACGGAAAATGTAAGTTACTTTTCGTCGCCATATTAGTGATTCCAATATGGCGACCATTCTGAATCTAGCTAAGAATTTCTTCAAGTTAATCTTTCGTAATGTGTAAAGACTGTGGGATAATTATACTCAAGGAGTATATTTAAGAAGAAATTCCGAGAATTTCGTCCGCGAAAAGCCTGACTCCCGCATTTGTTTGGCAGATCGTTTATAAATATTAGAAAGAGTAATGGTCCGATTACTGAGCCTTGAGGACGTTAAATGCCTAGATCTGAAATTTGTCCTCCAATTATCACATTTTGCGACAGGAAACTATCACGTAATGGCATAAAACTCCTTCATTTGTCTCGTAGCCCCTTATCTTGGGTTACATCTGACCGCGGATCCTCGGAGAACGCGCAGAAGCTTTAAAACCCAACGTAGTTCACGAAATTTGCATTTCACTATTGAAAACGAGCGACTCGGCGGGCTTATCTGGATCTGACTTGTCGAAGAAGAGGTGCTCGGGGGCACGCAGCAGGGCGTTGGAAAATTGCCACTGTCGTCGTGGCTGGGCGATAAGAATGCGGCAGGAAGCGCTTCCGGTGCGACCAGGAGAGCCGCAGACCAAGAGCCTCGCAGATCATCGCAACCGGAATTTCTCAAATTAACTACGACATTCCCGATACCACCACGCACCCCAGAGGCCTACAGTTACCGTCTGTTCGGTAGCGACAAACGGAATTACCAGGAAATCATCATAGCATAAGTTCTGAATCAGACACAGTTCCGGAAACTGAGATGGCTTTCGTTTACTGGACACGACTGGACAGATTAAGAAACAAAAGCTGGCAGATAAAATTAGGAACTCGCAGCACAATTTTCCACATAAATATCTATTATAATAGGGGCAATCCGAGCTAAAATATGTAGGCCCCGAGGGCTATTCTCTCGCAGGCAATACCTGCGAGGGATGTTCTCTCGCAGGCAGAACCTTGTAGGAGAGATACGAAGGGGCTGCCTTTGGGGATGCCTTTTCCTCTCCGTTTTTGAACTAAGGTTCCAACAAGCCGAGGCACCTCTGCCTGTTTTGAGAGGTGTATATTCCGGGGTCACAGACCTTGGGCATACGGTAAGAGTTGTCCGCTATTCCCATTGGAATAGTCGGCCAGCTGCCTCCTAAACTGGTCGAGGCACGGAGAAGGGAATGCTGCGTCCCCACAGCAAACTCCTCTCCCGCTACCTGATGCAGGTTTTTCTAGGGTTTTCCCTGCATTTCTTTAGACGAATGCCAGGTAGGATCCTTAAAATATAGCCCGGGTGCCCTAGTTAACCCTTGGCTACCTTCCTCTACCCTTCCGCATACCCCCTTTCAAATCCCTTCCTATGCTATTAAAGGGGAGTTGCCCAACGTGGATTACCCTCATGTGGCAAGTTGCCCTAAAAAAAAAAAGAGCTAAAATATGGTCTAGTACGAAAGTCCAACAGGCACTTGTCCTATCATCAACCAGTAAAATGTCATTATCCTGATTGACGCTTGTCTGACAGGTCAATATCCCGATGAGTATGTTTCCGAACACTTGTTACGTTAATTATCTTCTTATTGTAAATTAAGTTATTAATTTCAAACAAACTTGGTATACGAGCCAAGAACATCCACTGCGGATTTAAGACAACTCTAGCACCCAATGGGTGGAGATGAAATTTTTTTAAATATGCGAAAACGGTGTCTAATTGTTACAGAGGTCTCTCAGATTTATAGTGTTTAAAAAATGTGAATTTTTTAAATACTTGGGGTCAATAATTACAAATGTAGGAACATGTGAAAGAGACATACAAACTAAATTTGCAATGCAAAGAATGCTACCAAGATTTTACTCGGAATCATTTGGAATAAAATTTTAACAAAGGAAACAAAAATCAAAATTTATAAGAGCATAATACAGAACATTCTATGTTATGGAAGTAAAACTTGGCCCTTGACAGAATTACAAAAGAACAAAATTTGAACAGTAGAATTCGATTATCTGAGAAGTCTTCAAAAAACAAGACAGGATAAAATTAGAAATGAGCTCCTTTGGAAAGAAATGAACGTAACCACGTCTGTCGCTAAAAGGATTGAAAATCAAACCCTTAAATGGTATGGTCACGTACAAAGAATGGAAAATGGAAGATGGCCAAAAGAAACATACTAATGGTCACCTCCTGGAAAAAATAAACGGGGCAGACCCAGATTAAAGTGGAAAACCCATGTGAAAAACATAACGGATGATAGGAATTTGGAAGACGGAGATTGGAACGACAGACAGAAATGGAAATTGAAGACGGCAAACCTATAAAAGGGGGAAACCGAAGAAGAAGAAACAATACACAACAAACAGTCAGAAAAGCCGGGGCAAAAACAAGTTGGAGAAGTTTTTTACATTTCGTAGAAAATAATACAACATATTTTCAGCTGATGCCACTTAATGGTCCCTGGTCTTGAGTGTTTTGATCGTGACGACGTCTGCCTGGGATTCAAGAAATAATTCATTTTACAGCGCACTATGATTATTTGTTACTCAAAATAAAATTATTCATCTAGTTTGAGCAGAACTTAAGTTAAATGTGTGCGATTGGAACAATTTAAAACTAATTCTTCAGATTTGTTGAAAGCGAACTGTACGAAGGAACGTGAGAAATACCTTTTTTTCTGTATGGCATTCATGGAAAAGAAGAGAACAGAATCACGGTAGGATATTCGTCTTACGATAAGAAGACGGAAGTCAACGTGTGTAGCAAGTCGCGATAAGCCGTACAATCTCGCAAAATGACAAATAAAACGTGCAGCAGCGAGTATTACGTCATATTCCATAGACCCTACAAATAAATCATAACAATATTCTATAATTATTCATTGTACCACATAAATTAAATTACTGTCCTTGGTATTTGCTATAACATTATTTTCAAAAAAAAATATTTTAATATAAATGAAATCTGTAAATTCATTAATTGAACAGGAATTTGGTAAAAATTCGAGTTGCTGAATGATTCAGAACTAACTACAAATGTTGTAAAACACGGGATCTGTTTTTAGTTATAACAAGGTATATTTAACGAACAAATTAACCCACGTTTTACTATTAAAAAAATATTAAGCAATAAAATATTGTTTTACTTAACAGCGCTACGTTTCGGTAGTTATTTTTACCCTCTTCAAGGTGACGGGATAAACTTTTCAGTCGCACCACGGCCTGAAGGGGGCACAAATAAGTACCGAAACATAGTGTCGTTAAATAGTCCAGCAATTTTTTACGCTTTATTTGAATTTGCTGTAGTTGTAAGGTGTTGTAGCATTAACCAATCAAATTGCTCCAATGCATCTCTCTTGTTCTTTCTCTGTTTCTGAGCGTGTGTGTGGGGGTATTTTTGGATCCTATTATCATTCAAATTCGCTTACAATTATTTTATTGATATTGCACGTAGGTGGACGGAAATGTCACATCAGCAGATAATTTTTTTTAAAAAAAATCAAGAACAAAAGAAATTCTTTCAATCGAAGTTTAGCCGTGTAGGATATCAAACTGTATTAAGGATAAGGATGGAAAAAATCTTGACCGGACCGGTAATCGAACTCGGGGCCTCCGCTTGCTACGTGCGTGCTCTCCCATCTGAGCTATCCGAGTCGATTCCCCGTCATTGTACTTGTAAAAATTACATTTACACTTCAATGTATAATGATGGAAATTTATGTATTAAATCTGTATTAAAATAAAAAGCTATTAGAAAATAATTAATTGATTAAGAAAATTAATTTAAAGATATATAAACATAGTAAAAATTACTTTAAGCTATGCTTGACTAGCATGTTTAACAACCGAGGAATATGACGAGGAGTCGATTCGGATAGCTCAGATGGGAGAGCAACCACAAAGGATCTGGGTTCGATTCCCGGTCTGATCGAGATTTTTCCGATTAATTTTTAAAAAAACCAGCTTGAACGATGAGATCGTAGAACAGAATCGTCGGAACTGGAGTGTAACGTTACGAAATCCTGTGAAATCGAAACGATATACTCGAGGCCGTTGCAGCATCCAGCTCAATTATCATAATGGAAGTGCGGGAATACTCCAGAGACGCCTGATCACAGCGTCTGTTGCGTTTTATGGACCTAGACCATATTTCTATGTTCATACCCCTGGGATGTTTGCCCATCTCTAGGATCGTGGCAAAACGGAACTGCGTAGTTTTCAACAACTGATTAAGGTTTCCAGACATGTTCCAATTGTAATCTGGAACAATGTAAAAGTTGCACATCGTGACTTGTGGGGCAGGGAAATACGAATTGTCCGGGTGGCGAAAAGTTTCTGTAGAATTCCGAGAACGAAAATGAGATGTTTCTGATGCATGCGTGGATCAGAAATGATAATTTAATAAACCGTCGTGCCAGTTTGTTCCAGTAAATAAAGAAACGACGGGAATGAAGTAAGTGAGGAATATATCGATCCAATTAAATTAATAGTTTTGAAATTTGATGTCCGTCGCTACACCATGTTTTGACACATTGTATTTTTATTATTAAATCGACATTTTATATCCGCATAATATACATTTTAGTGCAGTTTTAAACATCAACTGATCCTCTACGTCTTCTGATATCGAAGAGTCAGAGTAAACTCACACCCAATATCCCTCCACACGTGTAAAATAGACCCCACTGTTCCTGAAATTTATATAAGGGAATAGATAGATGATAATAATTTTATGTTTCTTTAAGTGATAATCGATTATCTGTGGAGGGGAAAGTGAAGTAGACAAAGATCAAATGAGGGTGCGAAATAAAAAGTGTCATTCTAAGAGGCCAAAAAACCCGGAGTGAAACTGAGAGAGAGAAGTCGTAATATTAACGAAAAGAAGACATGTCGAACGTTTTTAAAATTCCGTTTTCGGGGAGTCCTGAATAAATAAATGTAGTTTTGAAATTTATTGGCAATGGTGTGGTGGAACTTCTCAGCACAATTTTTGTGTCTAACAAGTGATATGATAATCCTTCCCGTTATTTAAGTTCTTTCCCTTTACTTCTCTGCTCACTGAAATAGTTGATTGGTATTTTTTGTTCCTCCTGAAACTGCCACCAAGTGTAAACTCGGATTGCGGAAATGAATTCCTTCATTGGTTCACATCCGTTATGAGTTGTCCGTATCAGCTATTGTGAAAACTTCCATGAATCCTTCGTTACCATAGACTATTTCACAATGCAGAGGAACTGCAGAAAATTTATGTGTTAGTGTGTTATAGAAAGGTCGAGGAAAACAGTATAAATGATACGAAAGATAATAAATTAGGTAGAGATGGAGTATATTATATCAGTGAATATGAGATCTTGGTTTCGTTGCAGACATTTAAAAATTTTGTATCAAGCAATTATTAGTATAAAAAAAAGTGATTCTCGGTTTTCTTTTTCAGTAAGCGGGCTTTCAGAATGTCACAGTTTTGTACGTTGAACGTTAAAATACGTATACGTAAATTAGGTAAATACTAGTATTATTTTCAAGCCATAACCTTCCAATCGAATCTGATAATTATGTTATAAAATTTATCAGATATATTTAACAAGTTAACAGACCATTAACATTTTTTATAAATAAAACAGGGAAATTAATCTGACTTAACATAAATAAAATTAATGTATCATGGCCAAAATTCAGAAGTTCTTAATGAAATTTACATTGATTACAAGACTACAAAACATTTCCTCCCTGTGTTGACGGACCTCGTCATTTGTATCTAAAAGTAAATATAATGATCAGTACATCTGATAAAGATGGCAGCGCAAGCCATAGAAACGTCGTGTTTAGATTCTACGCTGACCCGAGAATTTATTCATCATCTCAAGCGGGAAAGGCCTCGTTCTCTATTAAGACAATAGTTGACTACAACAAATAAATAAATTGTGTATAACATGGTTACTTCATGTTTTGATAATTATATAAGTGACCATGTTATACTTAATTTATTTGTTGTAGTGAACTATTCTATTTTTCATTAAATTTATTTTTAGATTGAAACGAAGAGGTCCCTGAACACGGGGAGGAAATATTTTGTAGCCTTGTAATAAATGTAAATTTTTATTAATAAATTCTGACTTTTCTATTTTTCATTAAATTTATTTTTAGCTAAAAATGAAGAAGTCCCTGAACATAGGGAGGAAATATTTTGTAGTCTTGTAATAAATGTAAATTTTTATTAATAAATTCTGACTTTTGGCTATGATACATTAACATTTTTATAATCCAATACATATTACGATTTATTAAAATATTTTATTAACAACGTTTCTGTATATATTTGTAGCCAGGCTGTCTGACTGACAGAAAGGTTTATTTCGTCAGTGTCGTTATGAATACTACCCATCTTTGAGTAAGACTGCCTGAAGAGGGTACAAATATGTGCATAATTAAAGATTTGATTAATTTTTTGGGGGGTGGGGGGATAAAAAATGTTAATGGTTGTTAAATATATCCGATTGTTAAAAACAGACGTAAAAATAAAATTTATGTCGCTATTACGCCTTCTGCGGGAAGTCGAATACGTAAGGTTACAAGAAATTTACGAGTACGGGGAAAACAATAGAAGATTTTGTGACGATTCGAAGTAACCGTGGACGTTTAAGTGAGGATGGCTGTCCGGAGATTCGGATCAGCCTCATTCAGTAGGAAGAGTGGCGAAAATGGCTCATGACGTAGACGTCCGGGTGTACCAGCTGACAGGAGCAAATTCAAAGCCACAAGATTACCAGATGTCACATGAGAAACTGTGGACCGGGAGGAAATATTGTAAGGGACATCAGACGATTTCATCGGAAGACCTTTGTCTTCCTCTCGACGGTTGAACCTAACGCGGAATCGACCGTGTACGAATTACCACGTCTTCTCGTAACTTTCCAATCCTCAAGAGTGTCGCCTCAGAGGCTATCGAGACACGAATTAGTGGTGAATCGAAGGCTTAACACAAGTTGGGATCTCCAGGTTAGTGACACTGAAAGGCGTCGTTCTCGCGTGTAGAGGGAAATGAACGTGCCAACTGAAGCCTGTGTACGTTCAATTCTCGCCACGAAGACCGCGACGCAGAAGACGACAGAAAGCCACTACTCAGGAATCTGCAGATAGGGCTTTGCACTGGGCCTGGGCCGACACGACAATAGCGGCATAGTTGGCTTTCTAAAATTGCACGGGCTCGATATTGGAGGCGCATGCGCAGTCGCCGCGTCGCGCGCCAATCGTGGGGTGGCCGCTCACTATTTTGGCAAACATCAATCCGGGACACCCTCAACGCGAACGTGTAAACGGTTGTCCTTTTAGCCGCGCTTCGAACTGACAGCTTTCACGCGTCGCGCCACCGAAAAATCTGGAGTACGTCGAATTTGTCACGTCAGAACGCGCGCTTCCAATAACGAATTCACGGAAGGTATCATTCGGTGGCCCTGAGAGCCGAAACGGTGGACGATAAATATATAACGGCACGTCAGCATCGATCCGGCGGAGCACGCAAATTATAGAGCAATCGTTTCAGACGCGCGGTTCGGAAATGAGCTTCGCTATTTAAACTTCGTGCAAAGATTCTTCGCCCAAGCTATTAAAAAACCGCGTTAAAATATTCCGCAAGAGTCGCTTATTTCGGAGTATCGATTTCATAATAAACCCATTTCCGAATCTTTCCGGTTCGGGACAAAAATAGCGAAGCAACGTCGCAGTTTATGCGTCCTCTCATCATACAGCCGTGATCCGTGCAAACAACGACACAATCAAACCGTAATCTTGTTTTACGGCGAAGCCTCAACTCTGGATTAGAGGAACGTTCGGATGGAGATTTATCTGATTCGCGACCTAAGCTGTTTACTAATGACAACTATATAATTAACGAGATGGAAATAATTCGCGTCGAAGCTCGTTTAAGCCGCCTTCTCAACTTGGCGACGGTAGAACGGCAAAATACAAACGCCACGAGTGAGTCGTCCCCTTTACTGCAAAATAGAACAGCGTTCGCAACAATCTAAACGAATGCGGGCGTATTTATCATCAATCAGCTGATGTACCGTCAACGACCGTATTTTATAACCAAGAAATCTCGATCGAGTACGCGAGATAGTTGGGATTTTCAGATTAACCGAGTTACGCGTTCTCGACTTCCGTAACAATCGATTGAGCACAGCCTCCAGATTCAATTAGCGATTGATCCGGGAACGGTCCAACAAAGTCGGGCGAAAACGGTTTAATGTTCACAAATAAACGTGAACGGAAAACCGACGTAAGTTAGAAAAAGTAACCGGGACACTTCGACGCCGTATATTTATTTACGAATTGAAGACGTACCTGCATCGGTGACTAATTAGGCGCGTTCCAGACTCGTGTTTGATAATTACTTCCCCTGCGGTCTGGCAGACCGATCACTTTATACGGGAGCGACGATATTGACAGCGAAGAGGGAAGCGGTAATTTAGTCGTCGATGGCGGGGAGGCAGGGCGGGGGGTTACGGACCGTAACGTAGTTACAGAGAATTAGGGAGATCGCGTGACAGCTATATCGCGATAGGACTGTGGTGGAGACGAGATCTGTGCACGTGTGCGAAAGAAGCATCCTTACAGGAGCAAGAAGTGACACCCGGCCATACAGCTGGCAAGCAGACGGCGTCCGCCTCTTGATCGATACACGCCAACCGCAGACCGTTCAAATTTAAATTACAAATAATACATCGTCGGCAGCCGGACTTCCTGCGTCAATCCTCAATCAAATTGGCCTAACGTCCACCCGGGCTGCGTTCGCATAAAATATGGCCTTTCGCTTCCAAAACGGGCCGATTCCCTCCAAAGTCGTCATCAAACTCTCTTTATTTATTTAATAAATAACTTACACTTGTCACGGAGCCACTCGATACTCACCACTCATTCTTCTACTCTCCACTGGCACGTTTGTTATGTAAATATATAGCTACATACAATTCCTAAATTCGCCGCTCCACTTCAGTGTAGAGTCCAAATTATATTAATAACAAGCTTTTTAGATACGCCGCGCCACGCGCGGGGGAATAAAATACTTCAACTATAATAAATTATTTTTTTTGGAGCTGTTCGAGTCTCGGGGTGGTCACATCGAGCATTCAGTACTGGGAAAAGGACGGTCGGGTCAACCGGAGTCTACGGTCACGTACCTGGATCATAAATATAGCTTTGGTGCGTTGTGCTATCGCCGACGAGCGTTGAGAGTTCACAGTGGCCGTGTAAGGAACATCGCTAGGTCGCACTCACAGCTTCCTCGCCATAGCACTGATCAATTCCCTCCCACGCGCGCGCCATCTGCGAGCGGCGGCGACAACTACGGACACGTGAGCATCGACCCATTCAAAATCCATCGCCATGCACCTCGCCAACAATAAAGGTACACGACGAAGCGGCGGCGATAACAATTGAAGATAGCAAAACAGAAGCGAGTTAGTGAGGGGAAAATACTGTGTGTATAATGACGCTTGAGAGACCTTTGGTAAAGCTGGTATCACGCATGTAAAACAGGAACGCGTGAAACATTGCAAAAATCCGACGTTTCAAATATTCTGTTCGACTACAAGAAAAGGTTGAGAACGAGAGCCGAACACTTACACAGAAATAGACCTACTAAATTAATTATTTCCCAGTGCCTTCGTATCTGGCACAGGAAATTCGGTACTTGCCGCTAAATACGTAGAGTTGGGAGTGAAAGTGACAGGCGCTGCTTTGTTGAGTTGCAGGGGCATTCAGCTTTTGTCTGCCCGGATTACGGGCTTCCACGTGTCCCGGACGTTGACACTGGCTTGCGAGACAGCCTCGTTTAAGGGTATGAGGGCAACCATGTCAAAGTCTTGAAAAATAAAATCATGGTTTAACTCCCACGCGTGTTCTGTCTAGCTGCACGTCGCTGTTTTGCTCGTTGATCCTGTCATCGGCCTTTCTTCTCGTTTCATGCAGTTACTAAATTCTGCGTGGTAGGGAATTGGATATATGACGTCTATTCTTTTGGAATAAGTATGCCTGTGAACGTATTATGTCCTATGAAAATAGTTTTTATCTTGAATCTTTTCGTAAATAATTCACCGACGTTTCCAATCAAACTGTAAAAATCTCCATTTGTATTCATGGAACAGGATACAACAGTTTGAGCTTTATCCAGCCTACAATCCATATAGATGGTCAGTCTGTATCGTGCCCCTGACTGTAAACAAAGATTTGTATGCAAACGGGCGAAAGAATTCGATCCTGAGTAATCGGGGGCGAAGTTCCGGCGAGGAGGAAGCTAGTTTTTTTTATATCGGATACGTGATTTAAACAGTTTTGTTTTAGAGACGACATATAGAGCAAAAATGGCTAAAGAATGGAGTCAACTGAAGTAGTGACACGAAAGAGAAGGAAAGGGTCGAAATCTAGGCTAAAAAGAAAACGGTATAAAGCGAGTAAAAAAGAGGGAGAAGATAGGCCAACTTTACATAAAAAAACAAGGATAGACAAGAAGTACAGTCGCGGTCAGGAAATTAGAAGGGTGTTTCTTTTTGCGTTCCGACAAACGACTCGGTTATTCCCGACATCAACAGTGAATTCAACTATCGTTGACCCTTGCTCGCTTTGCTAGCATCATATTTAGAAACGGCGCAGATTTAATTACCCGCCTAATTTCCTGTCCGCGACTGTATATCAGAACAGAAGCGCGAAGCTTCGTAACACCTCAGTGCATACTAGTCTTACATAGAAGAGCACCTGAATAATAATATCCTAATGATCGTGAACGCATTTCCACGTACCTGTAATGATACTGCGATATAAATTCCGTTTAAAAACTGGAGTAGGATTTGTCAGTCAAGAACTGTACAATGGAAACCGTTCTCAATTTATTATTTCGTTTCATTCATTTGGTCGTTTTCAACGAATTGGTAAGGGGTTGTCTTCATAAATTAAAATGTCCAATGTACGAAATACCATAAACAGTATTATTTTTCTTTCCCGCCATTGACGTAGGTGTTTAACTAGCTCCTCACCAAGCAGTTTTTTTTTAAAATTCTTGTTGGGCCACTTTTTCTGGATTGGAAGTTTGTCGACATTGGTCAGACTCTGCAATCCACCCAATTTAATTGGTTTATTTCTGCAGGGTCGTTCGTACTCGTGTGCCAAGCTGTGATTCTTAACACCCCCCCTCCTCTTCTCATAAATGAACTTTTCGTGTTCCAAACATTGGATTCTTTCTACCTACAAGTAATATTCCTCAATACATTGTAGGCATCAAGGATGTTTCTTTCTTATAACAAATTCTATTCCCTTGCAAGTTGTTATGTACCAGGTGCCTTTCCTTGTAATTTTTCACAACTGTTGAACACTAAAAACGTACAGGTCGAAGGTGCTTATTACTTCACTTGCGACTTTTTAAACCGGTCTGTAAATTTTTCAATCATCAGTCCAACAAAAGTTCTGAGAAAATTATATATATTTAGTCAGTTTAATTCCCTTTTGTTGATTATATTTTCTGTTCCTCTTCATTCTGTATGAGAAATTTCTGAACATCTGAATCATGAAGAACAAATATTAATATCAGAGTTGTGTGTGTTCTCATTTTTTTATTCTTTAACAGAATTTAGGCTTTTATGTACCCTCAATTAACATAAGATTGTCATGGATCACTTATCTGCCCATTAGTACATAATCTGATATGCAGACAATTAATCTGTTAAAGCCTATAATTGTCAGCACACTATCTTATTATACGTTAACACAACATGTGTCCAGCAACATAAAATTGTAAGAAAAAAGTATATTAGAAGACAAAATTTTATGGAATTCCAAAAATATAATATTAAAATAAACATATATATATATATACACACATAATGGTACAGTTCTGAGACAGTGAAATGAACAAATAATTGAGACACAACCAGAATTGAATGCATAACTCACATTAACCTAATTTGTGCTCCTGGCAAGACGATTTCTTGGATTACGACTACACTCGATGATACGAAGTATTCTACTTCATACTTCTATAATTACCATTGATCCCAATACCTCCTCTCTCAAATATCTACAAGGACTGACTCCTGGTATATCGTGAATGCTTTTCACTTTGGCATTGTTTCTGGCTTACTCAAAGGCCTCCTGACAGCTGCTGTTACAAAATGCATCAACTGATAGAAGCTTTCAGTGCTACATTTTTTTACAGGGTGAAAATTAAAGTTTGACAGCTATACAATAGCATATCTAACAAATCCAATGCTTTTTCACAGATGTTTACTTGATTTGTTGAGTTTCATTCAAATGCCTGTTACGAATTAAATGCATGTGCAGTATATATGGGAAAACTTGGTGACAACAAAAAAACATACTTTGGAAACAATTGTACTGCCTTGGGGATGCTCAAAACAATCTTATAAGTTGAGCTCAAATAAATAACACAGAACACTCTGGCTGCAGTCTGCCAGCCGGTACACGGAATGGTGTAACACCCCTTCCTGAAGAATGAGGCTGAGAGCCTTCAAAAATTTGGAGAACAACCTTCAGTTCCTTATGGCGACACCACACTTCACTTTCAGGTAAGTCACAACCTATCTCTCTTTCCTTTCCATACCAATATTGCAATTACATATTTATACATATATATATATATAGAGAGAGAGCTGCCAGCATGCACGGCATACTGTCCTGAGGATAAGGGCTTAGGCCCTAGAAAATATGACGTTATTGTTTCCCAGTCTATCGATTGAAGGAATTCAAGGTTGAGTAAGCTGCTCTCTATCCAAATGAGTCAATTAATTTGCCATTGTCATGTTATCCATACTTGCCTTAAATAGATATATATATGTGATTGGGAGCAAAAATAAAATCATTATCTTTATTTTCGCAGTGAACGGTTACAACTTGTCACACACTTTCTCTTAAAAAAATTTAATTTTAAACCTAAATTCAGAACAAATTTTTATACATCGCCATATTCTTTTTGTAACACTCTAGACTGCACAAACGTGTTCCGGTCTTCGAACAGGTGTACTTCTTCAGGTTCTTGCAGTTTGTGATGCCACACAGAACAGACGGTTTCCTATAAATACAAGTGGTGTAATAAAACAGTGGATTTTTAAATTCATTAGTGTACAATTATATAAGGCAATATACTCATTTATTATTCTCTGATCTGTATAGAATAAAAATGTTGTGACGTACTGACACAGCCACAAAGCTACTAAACATGCAAATTTTTGTGTTACCATGTCTTCTTCAAATTTTATTCTGGACCAAGACCCTCAAAATTTACATTCACATTTTCCTTTCTTTCCAGTTGCATGGTGAAACACAAGTGTTTATTTTGGTAAGCAAAGTTTTAGCATCCAGACTGCAGTGCTTTCCTTTGAAACTTTTCAGTTTCATGAACTTCACAATGCTACGAGTTATTTTCAATTTTGACATTGGTTCATGTTGTTCACAAATCAAAATTTGTGGTTGGAAAATAAATTCTGATAGCTTTAATTGTCCATACTGCTTATTATAAGAATTGTTAGTGTTATCAGAATTATAATTATCAACTGTCATTATTTCATTTTTTCTTTGAGAATTTATTATTAATTATATGAATTACAAAAATCTGCAAGACTTGTTACATTCAGAACTCAGCTTAATGCACTTAACAATTTAATCTGTTGACTATTCGCAGTTGACAGAAAATGATCATGTCTGTGTTGAGCCATTTCTATATGGCAAAGTAATAAGTTAATCAAGTGAATTTTCCAAACAGATTATCCCTCTAAAATAAAGCAATTCTATTTTTGGGGGGTATTTTATGAAAACTGCTGAGGCCTTTCTATTCAAAAGAAACAAACTATTTTAAATTCAAATCAGCATAATTTGTATTTGTGAAATCAACTTTCTGATGTAGAAATATGTATCATTTCATTTCTTGTGATTTAACTTCATGATTGTGGGTCTACATTTATCTTCGCAGTTACCAAGCTACTTCCTGTTCCATGCTTGTTTCTGTATCTACATCAGGTGTGCACTAATGGATAATTCTCTCTGTATTGTGATTAGTTGTTGTTCAGGATTAATTATGAATGAGTAGCATTTCAAAAAAATAACATACAATTATATATAACATTTCCCTTAATAAAATTTATAACAAGATAATCCAAATAGTATTAACAATTTGTAATACTTGTATACTACCACTTTTATAATGAACTTTTTCAGTTTTGGCTAAAACCAAATTGCAGTGAATTTATAATTACTTTAATTAATTAATTCAAAAAAATGGTTTTTTAAGTGACATAAAGAACAAAATCAATTTTTGATAAGAAAGTCTGGCATATATTTTATCGAGTCTTTAGAATTTCACCTTTATAAAAATAAATGATTGTCTGTCTGTCCCCTATACACTCCTAAACCATTCATCCGATTGCAATGAAAATTTGGTGAGTTGGTTTCTGTCGGGTTTTTGAAGCAATGAGGGGTGAAATTTAAAAACATACAAAACCAGCCGATAATAGCGTCGATTATTTACTTTTTGGGGTCTTTGTGATTAATAGTTTCGATCCAGATGTTTTCAGTGTATAATTTCAACCCCTTTAAGCACCAATAAGGGAGGGGGTGGAGGGGAGTTACATAAAAGTAAAACAAAACAACTGAGATGGTGTAAAATCCAGGGTTATAGAAGTCAATGAGTTTAATTCTAACATTCACTATGCCAGTTAAGTTGTAGTTCAGCCCCTAGGTGTGGAGGATGTGGGTGAAAGACCGTTACATAAAAGTAAGGAGTAAACAACGGAGATTGGTGTAGAATCTGGGGGTTATGGAAATCACTGAGTTTAATTTCGACATTTACCATACTGGTTAATATGTAGCTCAGCTGCTAGGAGTGGGGGTTGAATGGGGGGAAACAAATTTACGTTTACAATCTTAAATGTGTAAATCAATTTCTACCAAACTTTATACACCGGCAAGGGACGGTGGAAGGAGTTTACATAAAAAGAAATATGAAAAGGACGGATATTAGTGTCGATTCCGGAGTTATGGGAATTGCTGAGTTTATTTCTCTAATTAGCCATGGTAGTTAATGAAATTTTATGTTTAACTTTGTGGAGGTGAATGCAGTTGACAAAAAGCTACCCAGAGAGGTTTTGACTCCCTTAAAGTTACTGGGTAAATTTTTAATTTTCTTAGGGTACCAGCTATATTTTTGTCTCTATTTAGTTAAATGTTGTATTTATTGACACCTTTAAGGTACCAGAAGTAGATTTAGACTTTATTAAGTTAACAAGTATATTTTACTGTTTTAATTTGTTGTTTTTTACAAACTTTTATTTACGAAATATGAGAATTCCCAAATATCGTCAGACATTATCCTGGATTATTTGAAGTAAGATGCCAAAGATTTAGGTAGGTAAGGGGACTGTAAATAGGTAAATGTTCCAAACACTGGTACTACTGATGCTGGTTAAATGAAATGTTTACCAAGAGATTATTGTCGAATTAATTCCATCTCCAGGCTAATTTAAACAAATACCCAGGTAATGCTGGGCACTCAGCTAATATGTACATAAAAATTAATATACTCACTTTAGAGGTGCTACCTGAGCCTTCAGAGGGAAATCCATACCCGACGGGAGAGCTAACATGACTCCTCGTATGCTGTTAATGTATGTTTCTATGGGTCCTTGTTGCTTTGCTGTTCGGGATTTATTGTTGCAAGCTTTCGTTGATTTTGACTCCTGTTTCTTCAGTAGGCGTTCCATGGTTTTTTTCTACAGAAAATGTAGCAAATATTAAAGCTTTTGAATTACCACAACATACATTTATATATTTTATGCAGTCACGTAAAACCCAATGGAAAAGTTAAATGCTGTGCTCTATGAGGCGTGGTAGACATTTAACAAGCAAGGTAAGCCACACAAGACTTTCTCTCTTTTCCATCCATATCGTTTTTTTGATGATGTCACATGTACTAGCATATGCAATGTAACTATTTACAAATTATATATATGTCATATCCTTTCTCCTATATATATAATTTTATAATAAAGTGTCATTAATAGTTTCAAAAAGATCAGTTTTCAATCCTCAACTTCTATGCCTAAATATGTTGATCCCTTTAATCGTCACATTTTCTGGTCATGAGTTGTATTTGAGAGCATTAATAAATACAACAAAGATTATGAAACTGAAACATTTGAAGTTAAAATAACTGAAAGTATTTTTTTGAGTAAATATTTTAAATAATTAATTTTTGGAACAAGCTACTGAGCAGTTTTGTACAGGGTCATGCAGTAGATTTTCACACTAAATCTCTTAAATTTTGTTTTCTTTATAATAACCTTAGATTGTGATTTTTTATTTTACCAAAAATGAACAATTCTTATTTTTGTTTCGAAAATATAAACTATTATAAAAAAATATTTATTATTAGTGAATAGCTCAAATTTATTTCAATTTTGTTGTTGGTTATGTCGCCTGACACGGCCACGCTCTGTGACATAGCACGGGGGGCTCTTCCGTATCCTTGTGCTCTCGGCATCAAAGCACATAAGGCTAGCAGTTTGTTGAACTTTACAGGTGGTGCAGGGAGGTGATAAGGTACAGTGCGCATGCGCAGTTGTCACTAAATCGCAGAATCTGGTGCAGTAACTGGAATAGCACTGGCTGTCTAGCTGGCTGCTTTAGGAGTGGTTTGCCGCAAGGCAGGGAGTTTAAAGTCTTTGATATCGAAGCATAGATTCACAGTGTTAAAATGTAATTAATATGAACATTCTTGAAATTATGAATAATTATTTCTTCCTAAATTAATTGATGTGCTGTAGCACACGAGCATGAGCCACCACAGGTTAACAGGCAAGGGATAATACACAATAAACACAGTTCGTTCTAAAAAATTTAAGATATTCAATTTTGAAAATTTCATATAAGCTTAGTAACCCATAACGATTCAGAAACCTTGAATAGTAATAAATAACACAATAAAAGTTAGAGTTCAACAAAATTTGGCACCAAAAAGTTGTGCATATATACTCAAACATAATAAAGTATATCACAATGTTAATTACCATGTCTTTTTCTCGTTTCTCATCAGCAAGTTGCTTTCTTTTCTTTGATTTAAGAGCTGCTTTCTCTATAGCTTCAGCAGTCATCACTTTCTCTTTATATCCTAAAACAGAAAGTTTATTAAACAACATCAATAATATTTTAAATCGTATTGATAAAATTCATTTCTGTTCAGCCTACTAATAAAACACTGTCTGCAAAAAAAAAAAAAAAAAAGCATTATGATGCCAAGAAAAAGGTATCAATTTTAACATTATTATGTTTGTGCAAGACATTTTCATCTCTTTGAAAGTGACAAAAATCAGGCTTTGAATTGTAAAAACAAAAATTATACAGTTTTACAGTTACCTGATGGTAATGCCAAAAGTTGTTCAGTTCCAGGACATGGTTCTTTGTCAGTTTTTCTCTCAAACATAGCTCGTTGTCTTGCAGTCATAAGTTTAGGGTCTTTTGGTTTTATTTTCTTTAATTCATCATCGACCTAACAACAAGTACTTGAAAGTCAAACTTGTGATTGGTGTTCTGCGTGTATGAGGATAGTTAAAACATTGATGCACATCGTGTAAATATAAATTATTAATTAAAGTATTTACTCATCCCCTTATATTTTTATCTACTTCACTATTATTATTATTATGAGGTTATTTGAAGATTGAGACTACATATAAAATTAATATATACTATATAGCAAATAGAAACTGAAGAATCACAAATCTGTATGATTTTATGTTAACCATTGAGATCTGTTTCACGCATGAATGCTACATCCCTTTACTAATCAGTGTATATTTCAAATTGAATAAAACAAAGTTCCTAGTAGCAATACATTCCCACAGTGATAGGTTTCAACAACGATTTCACATTAACTCTATAAAAACCCACCCTTCCCTTTCATTCTTTCTCTGGCCCAAATTTTATCTGTTGGAACTTTCATTTCCAACATGAGCCCTGACCTCAAAATTCTATAGTCAATAGCTTTGAGAGCTCATAACTTGATCATGCTTAACTATCTGTGAAAGGTTGTACCTTGAAAAAATGAGAATGAGGAAAAGGAAAATGGAGTTCAGTACCTGACATATGCTCTAGCCCAAGTTCCTCAGAATTCCTATGTTAACATCTGAAGTCAAGCAACACAAGGAGAGGGAAACACATTTCAATATTAGAATTACATATTCTCTCTGGCATGGTGACCATTAGTCATCCAAAAGAGTGCCTCTTTCTGCCCTATATCAATTATTTTGATTGTCACATTATCCTCATTTCATTTGGATACGAAAGAGAGACTGAGGCAGTTGACTTACCTTAAATCGACAAGTGGTGTAGTCAGCTGGGATAAATAGTTCAAAATTTTCAAGGGCCTGCGCACCTTCATCAGGATAGTAGGTCTGAACTGTGTGCCAGATTTTGTGTGTGTGTGTGTGTGTGCATATGAACACAAATAATACAAACCTCTTCCAATTTTCCCGATTCTATAGCATCAAGCCACCTTTCTTCTTCACTAGATGTTCCACTATCTTTATCCTTCCCTCTGATTTTTTTCTTCTTAGGCGTTTTTGGGGGAGTTAATAGCTTATCGGGTCCTTTAAACGAACTTACTTTTTCTTTTCCTTTCTCAGCTCCATTATGGGATCTGCAAAAAAATGTAATAAATTCAAGTTAGAAATTATCTGTGCTGGAAGATATAAGTATTTAATATATAATACATATATATGCTGAAAAAAAATTTCTGTTATTTGTTGCAACCTTTCCTTGAGAGAGACAGTGTGTCGTTAGCTTTGTTGTGTGTCTAACAGCAGGTGAATTTTAATTTTAATTAATCAATTCATGCCCAGCTGGCACAGATCTTCCTTCCTGACGAAGGGGGCTTAGGTCCTTGAAAATTTGAACTTCCACCTATGCCAGACTGGACAAACTGCTGATTTCAGGTAAGCTGGCATCACAATACTAATTTGACCTCATCACATTTTCCTTAAGTGATATATAGTGAGGATTATGACATGGTAAAAATAATTGTACATCCATTTGCGTAAGAAAGACAGACAGAGTAGAAACTTACCTTAATTCAACAGCTGAAGCAGTTAGGCTGTGCAGAAATAAATAAATAAAAATTTCGTGCCTGGCCAGAATGCAGTTTCGACCTACTAACCTGATGAAGAGGGCTCAGGTCCAAAAAAAAATATTTTTTTAAAATTATTTCTGCACAGCCAGACTGGACCAACTGTTGATTTAAGGTAAGTCAGCTGCACTGTCTCTCTTTCCTGTACAAATATGTTAATTAATTTGACCTTTCACATTTTCCATAAGTGCAGAGAGAAATAAATGGCTTACATGAAATTAAGGGCAATGTCACCATGTTGGACAACAAATTATTGGAGGCACTAGCCTTCTTCCTCAGAATATAGATCTGCACATCATGCCGGCATAAAGTGCAGACCTTCCATTATCTGGGGAATTAAGATAATGCCTCTACAAATTGGAAGTTTTCCTTGTGACATGGTGAAATTGGCCCTCAGTTTTAGACAAGACATTGATTCTCTGTCTCTCTTTCCTGTCTTATACAAAGAAAGTAAGGTATATTGAAATATTCAAATACCTTTCAACAATTTAGTTATGTATACGTCCCCCGTGAAATTAGATTCAAATTAATTACACTCGTTTTCAAATTTTCAAAGTTATGTCTAGTAACCTGTATTGATAAGTCAAAAACTTAAGCAGTAGTAAAAAATAAACTACAATTCAGAAAAAAAAAATGCACGTAATTCTGTTATTCGAGTGGTGCTGTTGGAACTCAACATAGCTCTCACTGTAGGTATTTACTATTCCCAAGTTTTAAGATAAATTGTTAGCATGAATGCCTGAGAATCATGTTTAAGGAGGTTGTTAAAAGAGTCAATGAAATAAATTAATAATTACTTAGATCAAATCATATTATTTAACACTTTGCATAGTTTTCTTTAAAAATTAAACTGAACAAAAGTGTTCCTCCCAATTGATTATCCATTCCATTTCTAACAATTAATAATTAAAGATACATATTAGGTAACTTATTTTTTGACTCTTGACCTTATATATACTAATTATTTACCGATCGATAAATTGTATTCCAACTTTCTTGATTCAAGCAAATCCCAAATACACAGTAAGAAACTAATTTGATTGAAATCGGATTTGTATTTCTCTTAGGGAAATAACCTCAATTCACATCACTAGTGCCAGTGATGGTTGTGTTCACATTCACACCTCTGTATATAAAAAATGAATGTCTCAATTTTCTAATTTCAATAAATTAATTTTAAAATTTTACACTCATGTTTATAACACTAATTATATAAAACTTTTATTTAACATGAGAAATATCCCTACACTTTTATTGCTTAGTTAAAACACTTTATTTTTTTCCCCTTGCTACAGAAGTGACAACCTCCATAATATTGCTAAAAAAAATTAAGTTGAATTTGTTCACAGAGGAAATTAAAAAACTAATTGAACTAATTAGTAGTGAATAAGCAAGACAAGTAGTACATTTAAGCCTTTGGAATCCACCTCCATGTTACTCACAAAAAGTTTTGTTCAATCAAGGTACAGGCAATTGCCTATAGCATTGAATCTAATTTATTTTTAATACCTAGCCTTAAATTATCACATGTTGAAAGTTAATTTATTGAGGAATAGAAGCTCTTTTCTCATTTGGAATTGCATGGATTTTAATTTAGAATCTGTGTGGTGAAGTGTGTCAAATCATTATTATATAGTTTTAAAATTGGAAATTTTCATAAATTTATTAGGGAATAAAATCTTTTAGACTAAATATGTTGAGCAGTTCTCAGGTTTCACTTACATGATGACAATGGCAGAGCTAGCAGTAAAACAATGTGCATTTTCCAACAACTCCCCAGATTGAAACCTGAGAACTGTTTACTCGTAGAATTTTGCAGTTTTCTGCTGGTCTTGTATTTTCTCTACATTTAGTACTCTGAGCAAATCATCAGAGTTAGTTAAATTGAGAACAATTTTCATTTTGTGCTACCTGTGGACAGGCAACGGTGGTGAGTGTATTATGTGACGCTGTACTGGAGCTCTTGTTTATAGTAACTTTAAGGAGAAAAGATTTTGCTCAACAATTTACAACAAATTAATACAGTTTGGTGTTTTAATGTAGGAATATTTTGTTTATATTAATCAATCTCCACAGAATTGGTTTAAAAAAGATTTAGAGTGTAACTCAAAATTGTATTATGGTCCTCTCAAATGGCAATCAACTTCTTGGTGGCCTCAGATATTGCATAGGCTTTAAAAACCATCCTTTTTCATATAATGTACTTATCAAAAGTAATGCAAAACATATCTTACACTTCTTTAGGGAACTTTATTTTTAATTTAAGGCTTGGTTTGCTTGGATCACAATCATCAAACAAAGAATCATCTCCTTCTTCAGAAGTTTTCTTCCTTTTATGCTTTTTGTGTTTATGCTTTTTGTGCTTCTTCTGTTGGGAAATGCTGCAATTGGAGCCAATGTCTGAAACAGACCAAAATACCAAAAACATAAAAAGAATTCTTGTTAAATTAATTTCATAATTGAACAAAACACAAATGTGTACTGATCAAAATTTACAGTGTTGGATCCTACAAAAAAATTATGTATGATATTATAATGATCAAGACTGGTTTTTATAGTGATGATATTAATAAAACCCTTAATTAGTTTCCACAAATTTTTCTTCTTTTTCTACAGGAGCTTTCAACAACTTTGTGTCATAATCATCTATCTATATATGTAGGAAAATCATAAATCATTACATACATACTTTTAATTATTTCTAAGTACAATAATTATATACAATTACCATCTTTAATTTAAATTTAAAAACTTAAAACCATCGTAATCATGCATTAAGATGACACATATAATTTTTTAAATTTTAAATATTATACTTAAATTAATAAAAATTATGAACACATACATAATGATTTAAGATTGTCCTAAGAGGTAATTAATGGCAAGTATTGCATGCTAATCTGCCAAATTGAGAATGTCACCAACATTTTGAGCATATAATTTAGGAATATGGTTCAAAATAATTAATATTTAGTTATAAAAGTCTTAGAGGAATATTACTTCTAAGATTAACGGGATTCCAATTGCGAGACATGCTGTGAAAATCAAGCAATGGAAATCCCCCTCCCACCCCCCCGAATTAAATTTACTAGTCATTAAATTTCAAATCCATCTTAAAATGATGGAAACTAAGACATCTCTAGAATATCAAAAACATACATAAATTACATTTCTGCTCTTAATATCAATTTACAAATTTTTCACAGAAATGCATATCAAATCCAGAAGATTAGCAAATAGCACAACCATTCAATGTTAATTGTTTGTTAGGAAGCAGCAACTTCACAAATATTTTTGAAATACAATGCATATAGGTTGAAAGGTATAATAAAAATTTAATCTATAATTGAAATTAAGGGCCTGAAACATTACCCAAAAATGATGAAACAAGAACATTATAACAACACACAAGTGCTAAAGTAAACTACATCAGAAATTATTTAGTGAATAAATGATCAAGTGTTGCATTGTTTATAGTAGAAAAAATTATTAGAGGGTGGAATAAGGAATAAAGAATAATCTTAGGTTTCGAAAAGTAAAAACTACTTGTCTTCAGGGAAAGGATTAAGAATCAGAGCTAAGTGCAAAAAGTCTGACCACTCCTTAATGAAATAAAGATTAAGCTTTTCCCAGAGATCAGCTATCGAGGCCTTGGCATCTGACTGAAGAGTTTGGGACTTGCTGCTAAATTTATAGGGTTTGGGCTAATCACATACAAATTATTAAATGCACATAGCTAATGGGAATTCCTTGTTAGCAATTTATTTTGCCTCAAAATAATAATGGATAAATTTTTTTTAGCTTCTTATTAATAATTACAGTATTAACCAAGTTGTTTTACTTATTATCATAGAACAACTCTTCATTTAATTAGTTATTTCAGTTTTATGACATGCAGGGTGATAATGAAGCTTTTAGGCTACACAGACAGTATTTTAGCCCAGAGTTTTCAGGAATTTTTATATGTGAAATGAACCTAAATGGTTGGTTATACAATGATCACTCATGTACAATTCTTATTAACCAACCTTATGTAGAATTATTATTAATCTAATATAATATTTTTCAGAACCACAATTACATGCATGTTTTATTCTGAGGAAAAGATTCTAGAGACAAGGTAATCCAGTAATATAGCTTTCGTTGGCTTATTCGCTTCATACCTGTCCCAAATAATCTGTGCCTTTATCCATAAAAAATTGGTTACCTAGATAAACTATGAAGTCCTAAACCCCTTCAAAGTTTTCTCCTTAGGACTGCATGTGCAAATATTTCCAGACCAGTTTGGTAAGGTTAGTATGCTTCTTGTATTTGTAATTATTGCTTAAAGTTGCCCCTTAAAGTTTGGGGAACAGAAATATCAGCCTTCCAAATTATAAGATTGTTGGCCAAGTGAGCCTTTGTGTAATGAAATTAAAGAAACATTACATGGCAACTTAAAATCCAACACTTGAACTTACTCATAAGCTGACAACCTGATTAAAAACAATAATATTTAGATAGTTCTCATAATACTTTTCCCCATCATTTGATCATTTTTGAAAGGTGAGACAGTATTCTAGTAGACATGTAAACTATCTTATCAATAAATAATTTTTCTCAGTTTCAAAACTAACTGTTGTTTTACAAAAAAAGGTACAAACGAATTATGAATGTGACTTTTCTGTGGTCAATTAAACTGTCATTATTGCAGTAGTTTTGAACTGTTTTGCTCCTTTCTTCATAGGCAGCAATGTTCACCTTACCACCTTATATTCACAGTTTCAGTAAAAGGTGATGTGGAAAGATTAATAATAAAAAAAACCACATTAATAGTATCATTCCTTTCCAATGTTTACAGTTTAAGGAATGACTATCTAAGAAATAACAGTAATGATATTTTATTTTCCAAACTTATTAGCGGTACCAGATGTGAATATTCAATAAACAAATGTATCATTACTTTTCCTATTATATTTAATTGCTTTTATATTGTTTGTTACAATACTGCAGGGCAAAAATCGTGCTATAATTGAACAATTACTGAAAGTAATTACTTACAAATTTATTTATCGAGTCAAATAAATTGTAAATGCTGATGAGTCAGTAATCAAGTAAAGTGATGTTTAAGTGAGTTCCCCACAATTTTCTAAATTTGTTTTCAAATACAAATA
Source organism: Zhengitettix transpicula (assembly GCA_037074705.1). NCBI lineage: Eukaryota > Metazoa > Arthropoda > Insecta > Orthoptera > Tetrigidae > Zhengitettix > Zhengitettix transpicula. The sequence goes on along the minus strand of CM073595.1, from coordinate 56,815,017 downwards.
GTTCCACAAAATAATTATAATACTAGTATATTCATGAACAGACATGCACCAGAGAAAGTAGTAAATATGTGTGTGATCAGTCAATTTTTCCTTAATTTTGAATTTTTGTGTCAAAAGCTACAATACAATACTGAAATAATAAGTTGAATGTATTGGTGATATATTATACTAATAAAAGAACGGCTAATAATGTAAAAAATACACAGTTTTTAACTCATAACCGTCACTTACCCCTAAAAATGAAGCAAAATATACTGCACAGGAAAATACTTCAAAAACATTCAAATCACCCCCCCCCCCCCCCCAAAAAAAAAAAAAACCAACAGAACTTTAATGACTTTCTCAAACATGAACTTTATTAGTTTTACCATTCAGCCATTAACTCTGGGATTATTTTAGCCCATTATTGTTCAGTAGACAACTAATACAATTTTTACATGTTCTTGAAATAAACTATATACATAACATTACAATCACCCAATTGGTAACATAATCTTGAATTATTATAATTAGGTAAAAAATTAAAAACGATCAAATTTTACTAATTACCTGCATCCATGATTCTTGATTTCTGTTAGTAAAACAGTAACATTGGTAAAGCAAAATAGAAAATGCTAATCAGTCCAATTGAAGATCATATGAGCATTTGTAACTTTTCACATTACGAGACAAATGGCACTTGTATAAACGCATTGAATCAATTTGGTTTTACTCAGGTCAGACGTACACATTACGACATCTGGTAACCTCAAATATTTATTTCTCTGTCACTGTTGTAAATTTAATTGAAATTAAATAAATGTTTCCTGGGTATCTTCCGGATGCACTCGAAAATTAATACATTGTACTTTAAGTGTCCGCGAATACTTCTTTAGCTAAATTGTTCGAGGGTATAATATTGATTAGTATGTGATATAAAATAAATTAGATGAAGTTGAAAAATCATGTATTTGAAAATTGAGAGAATATCAGGAACCCTTGCAACTATATTCATTAAAAATTTCAGATATTGTTTTTCTGAAGACCACTCTATTATAAAATAAACGCGGGCCACAATTTGTGTACAAAGCACATCGTTATTGGTTCTACAATTCACACAAGATTTTAGAGGTATGACGTATTGTGCTGCCATCAATGTTGACAGTACAAAGCTGGAGGGAAAGAAGAATTGAATTTCCAATTTTGTAATGAGCTTTATTACACAAAATAATTATCAAATTTTATGAATTGTAAATTTTGCATATCTTCTTGCACGTTTATTATTGTTCTATTGTCAACGGGGAATACGTAAAAAATTAAAGTATTGATTTTTGCATAGTTATAGTTTCCAAAAATTCATTAGAAAGGGGTGTTTCAACTGTAATATTAAGTTTCTATGAAGAAAGCCATTTTTCTCAGTTTTGTTTAATTATAACTCATCATTTTGCTAACGCCAGCGATATTTTCTTAAATGTAATATTAATAAGTTCGTAAGCTTCATAATTTGTAACCTTTTCAGCTTTTCCAATGGTTTCATTTCCATGTAGTCCAGATCTAATTGATAGGAATTGTTTGCGGTACTACACACAATATTTATTTTTTCATATATTCTATTAACTGAGTAAATTGGAAATTATAACGGTGCAAGTAGAAGTATAGATTAAAAGACGAAGTGCTAAAACAAATTTGAGGAATATATCAGACTTATTGTACCGAAATGAAAGAAATATATCACTTATCGGGTTTTAAGAAGGAGAAGCTGAATTGAAGTGAGGTAAAGGAGACAACTACGAGTGCGAAAAAGTGTAAACATGATCAGATGCCCTAACATTACATTTTCTCTCGTGTTTTCTTCTGACCATTTTCAAACTATTCTTTCATTATTATTTAATTCTGAAATTATTACAGTTTTCATTACGTATGCATACCTTTTTTTCTTTTATACACCCCGAAAAGTCAATTAATATGCACAGATACAAGCATTTGTCAAACATCATGGGAGGCAAATTAGAAAACAATTTGTTATTTGTATCTTTACAATAGGTTTATCTTTATTAAAGATGTAAACAACTTGGGAATGTATTATTGGCATACCGTTATATAAAAATATGTAGTCAAGACTTCGCGTATGTAACGAGTGATATAATATATTTAAATGTAAGGAGGAAGGGTTAAAATAATTTTCTAGCCTTTGATATCTATAATACGTGATTAATATCCATGGCGTCTTTGTGTTTGTTGTATTGGAAGGGTTAATATTTACACGCAATTTAATTCAAAGGAACTAGATTAGAAATGTCATTTAATTATGCCAATGGTTTATCGCCATATGAACATAAAGGAAGACTTGGACTGGAAGAGGTATGTTTATGTCCGTCAGTTTTATGGAAATATTATTTTTCAGTTCTTACCTGAATTATTTGTCTTAGAAATTTGACAGCAAAGATGTCGTTGCAGAAAAGGTAGCATCACTTGCAAAGTTTATTAAATCTGCAAAACATGTTGTTGTTCACACCGGGGCTGGAATAAGTACTTCTGCTGGAATACCTGATTTTAGGTAATTATCAAATAATAGTTATTTCATCATTGAAATAATATTTACGTCTAATTTTATGCGAAACTTTTCTGTGGATTTTATAACTATTGCATAAATCTAAAATTTTGTAATATTTTCTATACTTGTTTAGATATACTACACAGATGTATTACAAATAGAATGGTGTAACTGACAGAATGCAATGATAACAAAAATTCATAAACCCTATTTTTCATTCATAAAAATTATAAACATATATAAGATATAAGTAAATTTAATTTTTACTTGCAATACCTATTCTAAGAAAGCAATAAAAATTATTTTGGGAAAAAGACCTAGCTTTACTATTGTTTAACATCTTGGCAATCACTGTTGTAATTATTGTGTGACTGTTCAACAACGTCCTGTTGACTTTTAATTCAAATTATTAATTTTTTTCTCTACCTATTATAATATCAATTTGGTCTACAATATACTATGTTTAATATATTTTCTAATAGAAAAAATAATGAAGTTATATATATATTTTTTAGAGGCCCAAATGGTGTTTGGACCCTAGAAGCGAAGGGCTTAATGCCTAAGCAAAACATTACATTTGATGATGCAGTGCCTACAAAAACTCACATGGCTTTATCTCAACTTGTAAAGTCAGGTAATAATTATTCAATAAATTTGAAAAGTGCATGTAATAGTCCGATTCTTCAGAACTTGAAGGACAAAACCTTCAATGCTATTAATGCAGGAAATTATCTTTCCCCTTAAATATTCTGACAAAGATGCCAAAAAAAACAGTAATGTATGTAAGTGAAAACAGAAAATTTAATTATGCCTGTCACTGTCCTCATCTAGTTCATAGCATTTATTCAAATCTGCATATTATATTACAATCAGAAATGTTAAATATAAAGAAATTTCTCTTTCATTATAATCTTTGCCAGCCCCCCCCCCCCCCGAAAAAAAACCACCAGCAAACAATTAGCAAAGTTAATTTATTTTCACATTTAAATTGTAAAATATGTAAAGCTATTGAAGTTTGTAAGTTATAAAAATAATGTGCTGGTAATATTGGGTTCATAATCTAGTATCCCTTCCATTAATAATTAAGGGAAGATCTTATATTCTAATAAAAGATTTCTGTATACACAATGTTAATTTTAGTGTTTATTGTATTTTCCTTATTTATTTTTTATGATATGAGAAAATTTCCAGGATGATATTTCATAATCTTGAAACCACATATGCTTTTATGAAACATGAATTAATAAATGAAATGTAATTGTGTCTATTAGGTTATGTACACTACATTATTAGTCAGAACATAGATGGACTTCATCTAAGATCTGGGCTTCATCGAAACAATGTGTCAGAGTTACATGGAAATATGTTTGTGGATCGCTGCAGTCATTGTGAGAGGCAAATTGTGAGATCTAATGCCACATCATTGGTTGGCCAGAAAAGTACTGGCATATCTTGCCCCATTGGTCAAATTAAAGGTCGCCCATGCCGTGGGAAACTGCATGACACAATCCTTGACTGGGAACATGACCTTCCAGAAGATGAATTATGTATGGCTGATTACCATTCTAGGTAATTGTAAATATTTATCTTTACCTGTATATATTATTGAGAAATATATATGCCTTTAATATATGTAAAAATATTTTAACAATATAAAGTTTCTTTATGTTTTTAATTAAAATAATTAATAATGCTGAATTTATTTAATTCATTATGTCATTCAAAGGAAAGTGTGAATTAATTTGTTTTAGCATAGCTGATTTAAGTATTACTCTTGGTACCACTCTGCAAATTATCCCTAGTGGTAACTTGCCTTTGGCAACTAAAAAAATTGGAGGACATCTTGTGATCTGTAATTTGCAACCTACGAAGCATGTAAGTTTAAACTTTAATTGTATTTAAATTAAAATCCCATTGAATCTCTTAATTGAATCTAGTTCTGTAACATTTCCATATCCAATAGCAAACAAAGTCTTAAAAAGTGGTGTAGTGGTTTGTGTCACTGCCTTGCATCACAGAGGTCCCTGGTTCAAATCCTGGCAAGGGCATGGTTATTGTGTGTGTACATTTCCATACTGAGAACCCCCCCCCCCCCACCACAAATTATTTCCCTGACCAAGTGAAATACAGTGGTGTAGAAAGTCACGAATGATCTTATCAGTTGATGTGACTATAAATAAAATTTATTTTATAAAAGAATAAATTAATATCTGTATGTCCCATGTGACAGATTCTTGCCAGGCTCTCTCAGAATATATATTTTTCTAATATCCAATTCTGACTAAAATACATAGCAATTATGTCATTTAGTTATGTCTCACAATGTCTGCAGTGATCCACAAACATATTTCCATGTAACTTGGACATTGTTTCGATGAAGCCCAGATCTTAGATGAAGTGCATCTATGCCGATATGGGAATTTATAAACTTTTGTTATTTCAGTACTTAAGACATGGATGACAATTTGCTTAATTCCAGTTTATTTGTCAAATTGGAATCAATACAAATACTAAGCAATTACAATGATATTAAATTTGTTTCAGGATCGGAGAGCTGACCTTTTAATTCATACTTATGTTGATGAAATCATGGTTCAACTCATGGATTTATTGGACCTAGAGCTACCTAGTTATGATTTGTCCTTTGACCCAACCAGACAAGTGAACAATAGCATAAAATGTATGGAGTGGACCATTGAGAAAAGTAATGTGAAAAAAATGCGAAAGATTTATGACGAATCCCGAAAAAAATTACTTATGACAAAAAGAAAGAAGGAGAGTACAATATTTGATGAGAAAAAGCCAAAAGTTGAAGATGAAGCATTATTGACTCAACTGGTGGAGTCCACTGAACCTCTTAGCAGTATTAAAAATAGGCTATACACCAAATGAATTACATATTAAAAAACATGTTTAATAGTCACTTAATCAGTGGAGACTTGTAAATATGGTCCTTCAGGACTGGCCTTTTTTAGTTTGATGTACTGCTTACTCAGTTTTATGAGTCCAAGTGCAATTATGTTACATGAAAATGTCTTATTCCAAACAATCATGAGTTAACATTGAATTAAAGGATACTTTTTTGATACTTTGTATATTTAAATACATTCCTATTTTTTCTAATTTTTAGTACATTTCATATACTGTATCAAGTGTTTAATGGATCTGTAGTGGTTTTCAAATGGGAGTAGAGAAAAGACAAACATTGCCAAATCGTCTCACTTCTCTTCATTTGACCAAGAGTAGCTTGTGTACGTACATGCATATTTGTAATAAGGGATATGGTTTCAAATCTTTAACACAGTAATATAAGGATATAACTGTATATTCAGAAAATAATTAACATAATTACCTTTACCTTATTGCTGGTACAACAGAACCTGTACTTGCAGTGCTTAAAGCATTGATTCACTTCAAGTATGAGCCAATATAACAAACACACAACATTTCACTAGCTAAGAAATCTGACAATTCAATAATAAATTATCATAAACCCTTACTACAGTGCAGTGACGTCACATGAATTTTATTTGACGGCAGAAGGAAGAACTTTGTCTCCCATTTGAAAAGAACTATAGTGTTTGAGCTTTATGGTGTTGTAGTTTGTTTATACCTAACGATATGTTTTTTAGCATGTAATTCTAATATATAAAGCTTAGTCTAACAATAACTATTGTGTTTATAGTATATTTTAATTTTTGAATCTTACATGTATTTAATTTAGTATTTCTTATTACAAGGAAGTTTGTGATACATTTTGCGTTTGTCAATAATAATTGTGTGTACTGTAACATTATTTATTGTAGTATTTTAATTTTAATGTTTTGACAACTTATTTCCTCAAATGAGGATCAATTGAATTAATAAATAATCTTATCTAAAAATCTATATGTTGTGATGTGTATTTACCATTTAAAATTGATAACGATTCTGCATATATTTTACTTACATTTTGAAAGTACTTTGTTTTGGGGTGGGTTTTTCTATCGGCCATAGAGGCAGCTGCCCAACGTAGGGGAACAATTTGATTATAGTGGATGCATCCAAAAACTGGAGGAACCTATTATTCCAAGGGATTAAGGTAGTACAGTTGAGTCCCACTACACATGCCGTTTGGGAATATCCCAGAAGTGGTGTCCTTTCTGGCTCCTGCCGTGCCATAGAGAAACGTGGGAAACCAAAGTGATAGCTTTTTTATTGTTTTACATGGAATGATGTCATGTAATTAACAACTATACAATATGCAGGGAAACACAGTATTTTGATGTTACTTTTCCCAAGATTTAAGATCATAATTGAGAGAATTCTTTAGCTAACAGAAATATGTTAAACCAGGGCTTTGATCTACAGATCAAAGACAATTGTTATAATGTAATTCATACTTTGCATATTATAGCCAGAGATTTTCTGTAACTCGATTATATGTTTATTTATGTGGTAATGACTGGAAATTCTGACCGTCTTCATATGGTACCGATGTGGTGAATGAAGCGAATGAATTGCAGTAAGGAAGACAATTTCCCAGGAAGTTGGAAGTCAGAATTTAATAACTTAACTATAACACAGTTGTAAGACGGAAATCTTCAAGGAAAGAAACCTATTAACTGCTGCGTTTAATAACATTCAGGGAAGAGAACGCAGACTTTCAGCTGTACCACTGTGACATCCAAAAGATTCTCAATGTGGATATAGTTCATTCAGCCAAAAAATCTTTTAGTATTACAAATTCAACATTTGAAATAAAAAACAATAAAAACTATTACTGGTGCTGTTGAAGACTCACATTTGCGTTAGATGCTATAGTAGTGAAATCACTTTGTAGCTTGTTTCACCACCAGCTTTCAATACAAAAATAATATATGATATTTAATTGTTGTTGACAAGTGCTAGTTTTTATTTTTCCTCGGTATAATTTAATTGAAATATATATCATCAGGTTGTAATTTGAATTGTCATCATCATATGAAATATCTGATACAACTCTCCTTACTGCAGACAAAAACGTCGACTTTGCTTTGAACTCCGCTTAATGGATTTTTTTTAAAAGAATATGAATGCGATACTCTGTTATTTCTTGTATGCAGTTGATCTTTTTTACGTCACATATTGTATAGGTTTTTATTTAATTTTTTATTAATTTTGCATATTGCCGTTTTGTAAGTGATTAATATCTCTCAAAAAATTGTATAAATAAATAAATGCGGTAAATAACAAATTATATACACATTCGCCTTTAAGGGTTTTTTATCGTTTTTATACTCATGTTAGTGTAGAGGTCACGTGTGCGAAATTTGACCCCGATCGTGTTATTTGCCTTCCGGCCTTACACTGTAAACATTTCCGCTGTGATTGCAAGTTTCCACTACAAACTCTTCTGGTTTCATCACCGGTGATTTTTCTGCTCCAAACTGAAGTCTCTTCCTTACTGAGGAAGTTGACAGATTTCAGCTGTGTTCTGCAGCAGTTTTGGCTCATCGCGCTCGCACCTTACGGAAGTCGAACACGCCGTTGATGATTTGATGTGCAGAACCATATCATGTCATCGACGGTAACTTACATTTCTACCAGAACCGTCTCTGTAACGTTCTGAAAGGCGTCCGCGGTGAATGTTGACGGGCGTTCGGTTGGTTTCTTCTTCGTGCCACAACCAAAACGAGACTTTTACGTCATAAATAACTGTTCCAGTATTGCGATAAAAGTCTAAGATGATATTCACACACACACACGCAAATATATGTAATATATTGTAATGCCTATTAATTAAGGCATTAATTGTAATTAATAATCTAAATTGTTGGAGAAACATTATTGACGGCGGTACCGCACCATAGCAGCAACAATGAAGGAGAGTATTGTTGACTTGGTTGGGAAGGAATAGCGCGCTCAAAGACAGGCAGTTCGTATTACGTTGGCTGGGACGGCGGTTGTTGAATCTTGAGTCGGCTGGAAGTTTAGGCCGAGCACAGATCGTTTGAAAATCGACGAGACATTATATTAAAAAGTTCAGTCTGGAGTTGGCTGGGAGCCTTGGTCAAGTTGAAATAGACGAGACCAAACATTTACATTTACGCAAGCAGAACTAGAAACCTGCAGTAAGCTGGGCAAGCTGTGAGTGACTCAACCGAGCGAGGGAGAGACGAAGCCGGGGTTCCTGGTTCCTGATTTTGAAATAGAAACATTTAAATTAGAATCTGTGAGTTCAATAGAAGCTGTGAAAAAAAAGTTGTCACTGTGCTTCGAAAGTTAAAAGTATCCTGGGCAGCCGTAAGTAACAAGAGAACAATAAATTTTGTAAACCGAATTAAAAGATATATGTCAGATATCGTTCCTTTTTTATTGATCAAAAAAATTGTTTAAAGTAGAGTTCATCTTTTAGTATTAATGTCGTCGATAAGCAAATTTCGTCTATGTTTAGACGAGTAAATATTTCCTTTTAAATCAAATTTTTGTGTTCTTTAATTATTTTTGTATGATTCACCGTTATCAAACCCTGTTGAGCCCCTGAGGGATTGAGATCTTTTTATTTTAAATTGTAAAATTGTTCAAGAATTAAAATAAATTTGTTTGTTGTTTAAAAATTCAATCTTTTTATTTGAAGCCACCTTTATTAATTATTACTATATATATATTGTAATACTAATTAAGAAGGCCATTAATTTTTAAATTACAATGTTATGTTTGGCGGCGTCGATATCAAAGGACGACAGTGACGGCGGGCTTTTATTGATATTAAATTAGGGAGACCATGAATTGTTTGGTTTACAATGTTTTGTTTAGCGGCATCGATCTCAAAGAACGGAGTGATGGCGGTCTCCTATTGATATTAAGTTAGGGAGACCATGGATTGTTTGGTTTATAATATTGATTGACAGCGGCACCGATATCAAAGAACGGAGTGACGGCGGGCTCTTATTGATGTTAAATTAGAGAGACCATGGATTGTTTATTTATAATATTTTGAGTGACGGCGGGCTCTTTGTTGCCGAGATTCGTGGGAACTGCGAGCGTGGGAACTGGAAGAGAACGCACGGAGGTAGAGCCGCTCCAGAGAAGCGAATAGTTAGTTGGGTTCTAGATCTTGAGGGAGAAGGATGTCTTAAAGCAGATCGCCAGATTCTGGAGGAGAAAGAGTTGGTCAGCAGAGTTAATAGGAGACGTTGACGTGCCATTGGGCCTATGATAGACAAAAATATCTCATGATCTATCCATTGTTATGAACACTGTAACACTGACTGGTTTCCCTGTTAAAACATCTTGGGTGTTTGCGGAAATAACGACTGATTGACTGGTGGCTGCGGGCGAAACAGCGGTTGTCCATAGGCGAGGAGTCTGGAGTTCTGAAAGGATTGAAGTGTGTGTGTTTGTGAAAGTGAATGTTCAATTTTATGCACATAATGGCCTTTTAGTGAAGTGTTTTCCCAAGCTTTGAAATAATTAAGTCTGGTTCAAAAAGGACAGTTGTAAGTATGAACTAAAATAATAAATGTTTATAAACAGTAATTAAAGGTAAAGTCAGATTTCGTTTCTTTTCATTTCATATTCAGTGCTTTTCAAATTGTTTTAATTGTAAATTCTTTAATAGTAATCTTGATTTGTTTCTTACTATCAAACCAGTAAAGACCCTGAGAAAAAGAGTATTTAGATTTGTTTGTAAAATATAAAATTTGTAACCTTGAAGAATAAATTTGTTTTTAATAATTAATAATAATTCATTTTAATTAACTATATTTTTGTTTATTACATTTACGGCGTCCAACGTGTGGCAATTTAGATTAATTTTTTTAAATTAACTATTCTTTTTGATTATTACAATATATATATGCTCATAGTCATATTATTCAGGAAAAGGTTTAAACATGTAAAATAAAACAAATATTTTAATAAAATAATTTGAATTATATAAAGTAAAAATAGGTGTAATGATTAATACAATATAAGCTTTTATTAACCTGTCGAATATTTAAAATTGTCGGGGTTTAATGCTACATCACACACACACAAGGCGCTTTGTTCTTAGCAGAATATGATGTATTAACGGACATACATATTGTACAATATAATTTTACGGATCTTTGAAATAAAAAATTAGAGATCACCACAAGTAATTTTACATTACTATTTTTTTTAATTAACAGACTGGATATAAATAATATTCTAGTGAGTCACAAGTGTTAAGCATCAGTACCACGACGAAAAATTACATGTCGTCTCAGACCGGAAAATCCAACTTAAAACACATATTTTGAGCCTTAAAAATGACCCAAGCAGAGAAAGATGGTGGTTCTGTATCAATCCAGTCGATAGCCTGACGGAGAAAAATCCGTTTATAAAACGGGGCCAAGAACCAATAGAAAGAACTGTATAGGAATCCACCTTGTGTGTCGCAGGGCAGTATTCTTGCCCCCAGCTTTGCATGTACGATGCAGACCCGCTACAATGATGGCTAGACAGACTGGCGTCTCATAAAAACGAAACGATGTGGAGATATTCGCAATCACGAATAAAATTCAGGATTATCTAATAAAGATTACAGGCCAACGAAAACAAATCAGTTCGTCTACCATTAGCAATGAAATACAGACCGTTGTCCTACGTTCACTTTCATCGGAAGCAATCAAATTGTAGGACTGTTACGAAATAGAACATCCTCAGTAAAATACATATATTCACCAAATGAAAAATTGATGAGCCCGAAACAACATACTGAATGATGGAAGGAATAATAATATCATATTCCGCACATCCTGTAGAGAAGCTTAGCGATTGATTTTAAAAAAAATAACAGGTTTTTGTAAATCAAATAAATTGTATTGCATGGATCAATATGAAAATTGACTATTAGGATCACCTGTTAATGATTTAGACTAAACGAATAGGTTTTTTTTCTGTTTGAAATATTGGCGCTTCATATTCAGTTAATCACGCACTACGTACTTCACTCTTCTCATTAACGTAGACGCTGGATTCCAAGAAAACTTTTTTACATAAGTCAGTAAACCCTAACTAATGTATATATAAATGCAATTATCATATATTCTAAAAGAATCGGAAAATTAAATACTGCAAGAAATAGATGAGAAAAAAATACTAGAATTAATCATGGCTCGGAGGCAATTAAAAGTTTCTGTTTTTTTAGATAAAGGAACAATGAATTACAAAAATCTCAGTCCCAACATTGAAAATATAGGCTACTGATGTATAAATGACATTTTTGTGCAAAATAATTAGAACATTTGTTTCTTCACCATTATTCTATGTTTGAAATGGATTAATTTGGGACATTCTTGAGGATTTACTATACGTTTTTAAATTTCAAGAAGGATTTCGTGCACAGAAAATAACCTAGCTCTTTCCCTCCTCTTCCTACTACCACCAGTTTCTCTCCATGAGCCACTTAACTACGCCTCCTTTCTCGTAATAGTCCTAGACGAGAAATCACTACAATGAATGGTAAACCAGGAAACTCTATTCGTTAAGTGTATTGTCCACCATCTGTGCTTTTAGAAGAAAGTTTACAATAAGCAGACATTTCGAGTAGTAAAAATTTCTGTTCTTTAGGAAGAGCTGGATGTAATTAGAGCTACAGTGAGACACCGCCTGCGTTTCTACAGTCTCTGATTTTATTTGTGACCATCGTGATGATACGTTTTGGCCAAACTGACTAAAGTTGACGTGAACAGTGTTGACTTCCAACAGTCACACGGCGAACGAAAAGTTTACTGGAGATGTGGGATTTCGTGGTCCAGGTCGTGGGTTCTGTGCAGGTTTAGAAGAATGAGAGTGACGTTCAACAGAACATCACGCGAACCGTTGCGATATGTGAGAAATATAAGGTAGACGTTGTGTTTCAAGTACACGTACAACAAAATAAAACAGAGAAGGGAATTTGAATGATCTTATTATCTAAACAGATATGCCAAAGATTGAGTTGTAATATGTAATAAAGAAGTTGCCATTTTGATTATTACGTGTTGTTTTCATTGTGCCGCGTTTTAAAGTTCTGACACACTTCATGGTAATCGCTTTACTTATGGTCGTTTTTGGAGAAATTGCATTCCAGGCCGGATTTCCTTCGTAAGGTTTATATAAGTAAAGCTTCGCCCTTTCCCCTCTCTCTGGGACTGTGGTCAGGTCAACTTCTGTCTTTCCCCTCCCCCGAATCATTTCTATGAAGTCACTCGGCGTTACGAAGGTTGTATATGCTCATCCTTTTCCAGTAAGTAAGACTAAAACGCCATCCTGGAAAAAGCAACGTTTCTGATTTACACATGTTTGCCCATCTCTTAAGTAACATATTTTCTGACTGCAGTTAACGATCCACCATACTAATATGACAACCCCAGTTTAGAGTTGTATTAAGTCTCTCATCGAGCTTATCTTCCCCTATTTTGAATATGTGAGAAGTGGGAACTTACTTTTGGCCAACAGGACAAATGTTAGTTCATCGATACCACTGTTTTCCAAATAATGAGCAGGATTGGTGTCATCGCGGGAGAAGCGCGATCTCTCCGTTGGCAGTGGGCAGGGGCGGAGTGGGGGCTGTGGGGTCTGCTTCACTGCTTCAGCCTGAGCCTGTGTCTGGGCCTGCAGTTGCCATGGAGCTGCCGCTCGCCGCAGTGCTGATGGCCCTCGCCGCCTCCGCCGCTGCCGCCCCCGAGTGGCTGCAAGTGTGGGACGCCTCGCGCCTCACTGCAGCCAACCTCACGGCGCTGGGCGTCGCCGGGGACTGCGCCCACCACGTCGACCTTTACCTGGAAGGACTCAGCCACGACGCCCCCTGGGCCTTGCACAGTAAGCATCAATATCGTTATTCGGCTTTTTTCTTATATTCCAGGTGAAATTATCCAAACCGGAATCGGAAAATACACTTCAAAAACTTTAAAGAACACCCGAAGGCAACTATTTTCGAGCTCCATTCACCATCTTATATTCAGCCCCCCCCCCCCAAATCACTATATTTCCCGTAAATTAAATTTTCCAGATCTGCATCACAACGACACGATATCGTTCGTGCTACCCAGGCAATCACACATTTTACAGAGAACGCAAATTAATTTAATAATTGTTTTCGTTAAATGTCTGAATATTTTTTAACGGTATAGTAGCATAACTATTACCATCCAAAATATGAGTTTTTTTCTGGTCTTTGTACAGAATTTCAGCAATCGGGAGGACTTCTAAGCTGCCAGCCTACGTGAAACATTAAGGATATGGAAGCTCATTCCGTATATCTGCTGTCGTATTCTCGTCTTTTGCCCATATCATTATGCTCGTTTATGCCGGCTCACGGTACTTTGATCATTGACCATTTCTGATAGGAGTACGTAAAGAATCGGCCATTGTCTTTATTAACATTTAAAGACCAGGACGGACAGAAGGGATTCGAACCTCAATCCTCCACTCGGATAAAGGCAAAAGTTTGAATGACTAAAGTGTTCTCTGCCCAATAAATTACTCTTGTTCCCGAGAAGACACACAACCCTCCAAAAATTCATTTTATGTAAACAATGACTAGAAGAAAATTAGGATCCAAAATCATGTGCGAATACTAAGCTATATTTTTAGAATTGAAAAGTGCCGGAGACACAGATGGTGATATATTTTGTTAGAAGGATTAAGAATAGACTTTCACAGTTGTTGAACTCCGTTAGTTCCTTTTAGTGGGGTATACTTCTTCAGATATCCCAATTTCCATGCCATCACGACGTGAATTAAAAAGGGGAAAAATTGAGCTGAATTATATTAACTTTCACTTTACTATGTTAGAATTCGACCTTATACGGTTCATTTTCTGTGTAAACAATATTTTTTTCCAAATACGTCTGTGTACACAGACAAAGAAAATATGACAATTATGCGAATCTTAGACGCAATCCAAGCTATAGTCGTATAACGTTGAGATTACCAAAGATGATGATGCGAATCTTAGTCGCAATCCAAGCTATATATAGTCTTATAACGTTGAGATTACCAAAAATGATGATACATTCATTATGTTCATAAGAAATGGGAAAATATTTCCGCTACGAAGAAGAATTTCCTCGTTAATCAGAATTATGTCGTTTCGTTGATTAAATTCTCGTTTTGTGGGAAAATGGAGTTCCACATTCAAATTTTAAATCCTGATTCAGGCTCAATTCAACAAAGAGTTTGGTTGTGTGTTAAAATTAAAATATTGTTGTTGATTGTGATTTCATAACTTTTATATGCGTCCAGGTTTCGATTTCACATGTTCCTGACAGTTCATGCAAAATTCCTGAATTAAAATACAGCACTAAATGGACTATACTCGGCTATCTAGGCCCAAATGACCGTTACGATCAGTTCGACATATTATATAATCCCGAAGTAGAAAGATTCTAAGCAAGCAGATTTTTTCACGCAACTCTAATACACCTAAATAAACCGTCAGATCGTTCTTTGATAAAGTTTTGATCATCTTTTCTGTGATCATCCTTGGTAACCTCAAGGAGACAAATTCTGTAAGTTTCTTTTACCGCGTTGCAAACTGTGGTAATATACACAGGGTGAGTACTTTTCAATCTTCACCTCATTATTAAATAAATAAAAGTATAATTAAGTACCAAAACTGGGTTCACAAAAACACAGGAGATAGCAAAGAATTATCAATATTGTTACATTGGTCTTGTTCGACAGATCGGAGACTATTGGAATAGGTGATGCTTTCAAAGACAAGAAATTATGGGAAAATGCTACCAGGAAAATTTTCTACGGCTGTGCTGAGTTTGAATCTTCCACTAACAATCGTATTCGTTCAAAAAAATACGAATCACGTGTTCCGAACGATTTTCTGTCTTCAGTTTTAAATATTTTGTTTTGCCAACATGCGTATTTCGAAATCAGATTTATTCGTTGTTTTCTTTGGAAACTGAATTTTTTGGAGAATTTAAATCTACTTAATTGAATCATGATTTCCTTACGTTTTTCTACAAATTACTATATTTTATTTCGATAAGGCTCTTTTGTATAAACTTTATATAAGCGGTCTCCCTGAAAATTTTCGGCTACGTGGAGACTTTTAAAACATTTAAGATTTATTCGTATAGGATTTCGTCGACTCTCGTAATTTTTCGAAATTCTTTTGAATAACAAGCGTTTAAGTGAAATTGTTTTTCTATGTGAGTGATTAAACTTCCGCTCTGTAACTATTTCATGTAAGTTATTGCGAATACAGGGCATTCACATTTATTTTTCGCTGGTTATGGGCAATTATTGTTGCGTTAAAGAACGACGTTTACAGTGAAAGGATTGACATCCTTTCACTTGCAAATATGTTGTTCCGTATCCATTGGTCGTTAAGGGATTACAAAAACGATTTTGTGGCAATATAATAGTTTAACTGATAAACTGTTGCATGCAGTCAAACTATAATTTTACTAGATTATTTTTGTTGCCATCTGAAGTATGAGTCTGCGGTTTGAGCCTAGCAAGATTACTTCTTCGCGGGATGACGTCGGTTGGATTTTTATTTTGATTCGAAAGCTGTCGTGTCTTGACAACTGGTCCAAATTCAACAGGTATTGGATTCGCCTCCTATATTAGATTGAGAAGTCTTACTGACGTCGATGCGACTGATCTTTGTGTTTGTTTCTGTAATCATTGAGAGGGTGTCGTTTGAGACGAAAGCGTCGGAAAGGATGATGTAAGAGCCGGAGCTCTTCTCACATGTAGCCAATTAAAAAAAAATTGAACGAAATGTTCGGACTCGGAACAAGAAACCGGTTTCCGTTAGGAAAGCCGACGCTACTTTCTCCCTACATCGGTGATTCCCCTACTTTCTCGCTGCCGTACCGGAAAAAGCAGTTTGGCAAAGTTGGATGTGAAGCCGTGATCCGTGGGTTCGCACGGGGGTGCGCCCACGCTTCCCCCCCCCTCCCGTCTCAAATATAAGGTCAATATTTCAAAAATCGGAAAGGAGTTTTCTCATAGTTAAAGTACACTTTCGACACTAGAAGGTGGAATCGACGGTCGTGTGGGTTGAATTTTATCCGTTTCTTCGAACGACACAGAAAATGTTTGAAATGCAGTATATTCGGAATTTTCAGATTCCCAAAGAAATCACTTCTGGAGTGACAAAGGGACATTTAATCGGCCCACGACTCCTTCCAGATTCAATGAATGACATGATTGATGGAATTATTCAATAGAGAAATTATTTGCGACAGCATAAGAATTCTTCAAAACATTTACATTTTAAACTGCCTCGAGCTTTGAAATCACCTCAAATTTACGAGTATTCAGTAAAAAAAAATATATATGCTCCCCGCACAGAATCGAATTGAAGACGATATTGTAGTTGCGTCAGGAACATTTTAAGTTTTGACGGATAAAAGTAGAGCGTTCTTTTAATATGATTCTGAAGAAATCCGCAAAGGATCGCTTAGACGCCCTGGGGTAGGTACAAATTGGAGGAGGAAAGGTTAGTGGGAGCAGAAATCTTTTGGGAGATATTCTTTAAGAGGAAATTAAAGGACGAGAGAATGGAAAGAAATTAAAAAAAACCCTTCATATTACCTCATGACAACAAATTTAGCAAATGGAAACAGCTTTCCTTAACATTTTAAATGAGGTTCTCGATCACATTACATCAGCATATAACAGGAATTAAAGGGGATTCATATATTTTGGGTGATCATTTATCTATATAATAAAAAATTATGTATATTTGTATGTATGTATTAACAGACGCGTGGACTGACTGCAACAAAAAATTGGTACACATTCTTCAAAACTCGAGAAACGGTACTGTTGGGGTGAGAAACCCCTAGCATAAATATGAGCAAGAAATATAATTAAAAAACGCGATCATTTTGTGTTAAATTACTGCGCGCCAAGAGGCCGTGACGTCACGCGAGAGAGAGAGAGAGACGTTACTACGCGACGAACAAAGGAAATATTTCCTTTTTTCGTAATTAAATAAAGTAGAAATATATTCATTGAATGAAAAGTATAACTTTATCCATAGAATGATGATATAAAACAATACGAAATACTTTAAGATCCTTGCGGAAAATGTAAGTTAATTTTCGTGCCGTATTAGTGTCTCGAATATGGCGACTATTTGTTGACATTATAAATATAGCTAAAAATTTTATAAATTAAATATTTCCTAATGGTTGAAGACTGAAGGACAATTAAATCCTGCACGACTCAAGGAGTATATTTAAGTGTTCTATTCGTAAAGAAATTCTGAGGTATATTTGTTGGGATTGATGCAATAAAATTTTATAGCTGTTCAATTAATCCACTATCGGTCGAAAGTGTGTACGGAATTATTTGTAATATGAAAATTGGTAGACCTGAAATGAACTCCTGTGGCATACTACTGATTATTTTGAGCATATCGGGAAAATAAGTCCCAAAAACTTATTTCCGATTACATATGTAGGATTTTGCCAAGAAAATGTCATAAAACCGTAATAATATTGCTATAAAAAATGCAAAATTTTATTAGCAGTGACGTAGACGGCCTTAGTCTAAATCAACTGTTTGCTGACCGATTAACTCATATTCAACCAATATTAACGCCTCTTTTATCCGTCGATAGGCTGTTAAATAGCTTTATCTCGGAATAATGATTGGTATAGTATCATCGTGGCACTCTTCGGCCAATCTTTACGATTAACAATATGTCAATGCACTAGGTGAAGTTAGCGTTCCAAGTTTTTTCCCGGCTAGTATTTTAATCGCTCGTGATTGTGTCCCGAACATTTTTCTGAACTACGAGACGAATAACTGCACATTGCAATACAATACAGTGCTGGTGGTGTGAAAAATAAGCAATGTTTTTATGATTACTTGTTGAGAAATTAACTTTAGTGACTACTCGAGAGTCTAATTAACTGAAAAGTAATTTAATCTAATAATTGAATTTAGTCGATTCATCAGATATAGTGGTTTTAAAAGGGTGCGTTTTAAAAAAAATTATCGTCGTCCAGTAAAGAATTATCCCTGGGTGTTTTTTTAAAAATTATTTTAAATTATAATACAAAGTTTTTTAATAAACTAATGAATATCTTCTTCTTTATTTATTGAATGTGCGAGACACTGTTTTGTAATGCAAAATTCTGCCTCAGGGCGTCTAAGAACGACCACGGAAATCACTTGAAATCCATTTAATAAGAAATGTAATGACTGAATAATTGCAGGGTTTGATTACATAACCGCCTACATTCTAGTAGAACATTTCCCGGTGATTGGCGCCTTCAGGAAAATAGGGTGCGGCTTCCTCTGCTACAATGTTCGTCTAGTCAGGTAGTCCGATTTCCTTGTTGCAGATGTGGGACATAAACGTTTACACTTGTTTCTATCGCTTTTACGATGTGTTACCATACGTGCAAAAACAATGCTTACATCACAAGTCCGAGAAGACCCTTGTACCCTTTTCACTCGGTTTTTATATCGTTCCGCCGACATACGGAAAAAACGGAATCCCCTTTATCCACGTGGCCTAGTTGGTAAAGTTATTTTGGACCTTTGCTCCCCCGGCGTAGCATTTGTTATTAAAGCAAACAATTATTTTGAAATGTCTCGTGGATTTACAATAGTGGGAACTTTGAACCTGCTTGTAAGGACAATTTGGGATTTTTCCCCAGCAAAATTATAAAGGAGGTACTCGATCATACAACATTATGTTAGTGTCATCAGCATATAAGAGGAATTAAAGACGGTTAATATATTTAGGGAGGTAGTTTATAAATAATATGAAATCGGCGGGCCTAAATAGCATGATAATCGAGTTTAGGTAAAAAATTATTGTGACCATTCAAGTAAAATGTTTTTGAGGTATTTTCACATGTAGGAGAGTTCAGGCTCTCATGTCGTAGTTCTGATAACACCTTGAATACCAACAAAGATTTAACGGATCTGAATATTTGTTTCAAACTTTCTTACTCCCGGTAGTATTTTTTAATCTGGAAAAAATCTGTCACGTGCAAAAATAAAATCACAACTTTGTCAAATAAATTGATATAAATAATTTAATTATTTGCCATAGTTATTCGTAATGTTTCTTATAAGAAATAGTATTGATACGCCTCGAGTCATTTATTTCGGGAGACCGAGTTTTGGTCAGATGTTGAAAGAAAACGTCGCGACACGTGGAAGACGATCGCCGCTCGATTACGTTCGGGACAGTGAAAGGTAGAGAAGTTCTGGAGAATGAAGCTTGGTCCATTCGCGTTCTCGGAACTCCGTTGCAGCATCCGCCGGCTTTCTTCCGTGGAAACGGCGATATGTCATAACCGCTGACTCAGCATGGTTTCGCTTTCACAAAACACTTGTGATGTTTCCCGCAGCAATGGCTTTCTTTCATAAGCCACGTGCCGCAGGAGTTTTGCAATACAACTATTTTTCCCCGTATTCGCGGGAATTCACTGCGGAATTTGAATTACGTCTTCCAATCCGCAAAGAAACATCGACAACGGTGAGTCACATCAAACGGATACTTGTGTTCGGTACACACGAACCGCCGTGAAGAAAGATCAAATTATAGATATTCCTTCGGCGAAATGAGTAAAAAAAGAACAGTAGACGTAACAGAAATACTAACGCTCACATGTCATGTTACAAATTGTATTATTGATATGAGCGTTTTATGTAATCAATTCAGTCAAAAATATTGAAGTGAGATCTCTGAAATACAAGAATTTCTAATACAGTCAAGCAAATTTACACTAAAAATAACTTTTGTAAGTAATGTTTTATTATAATTGGTCGTCTTCAGTAATATTCTCTTTATTGTGAATACAATAATTTCTTTGGAATAAGGAACGACAATCATTCGTTCCTAAATGACAATGATTCAGAGTATTGAACATAATAAAGTTCAGATGATCAAGGAAAATATAGTCTGCGCCACGAAAATGTAATACGAAGTTCACTTCGTCGCCTACTATTGTGTCTAATAACAAACACGCGTGGCGATTTTGCGTTAATAGGTATTGATGTGGGGTTCAGTATCTGGCAAAACCGCTTGAGAAGCAGGGCGGTCAGCTGCTTGACCTAGGTATTACATATTCGGGGCGCCGACTATAGCACTATTCTAATATCTATGAGCAAGACTTTTTTATCCTTATTTTGTTGGCGAAAATAATCCGCGTCTTTATATTTCTATCCCCTTTTCCGGACTTGTCTGTTATTATCTCAGCTGTGTGCAGGAGGATTATTATCGTTGGAGACGAAGGCCAGTCTATCCTCACACAGGACACATTCTAGATTTCGGGTGATACGTTTCCAGTGTGTCGGTTCTCTTATCCCTGGCCATGGCTTACGTCAACATCTCAGAGATGGCAAACCACGTATACAAACGGAAACTGTGGTTTTTCTAACCAACTTATTTTAAGTAGCATACAAGTTCTTTGATGTGTTGATTTTTGATAAGAAGACTGAATACATGGGGTATAAAAATTTATACTGACACGAAACAATCCTGAAGAACAAAGTTCTCGCATTTCTATGAGTGTGTGCCAATAAACATTCTCAGAACAAACTTTTACCTAGAAAATTTAAATCTAATATAATAATAAAAATTATATTTATAACAAATTGAAGATAAATTTTTAGTTCTTTAGTTTCGTATCCTTAACAATCAAGAATAATGTCATAATTTATAGGGAATAATTATCGACAATGCTTAACATGATGTGTTATAAGCACCATAAATATCAAAAATATTACAAAATTTATGGTTCCCAGGAAATAGCAATCATTTTACTTGAACGATATTCTGAACTTAAGCGTTTTAAATTTTATTTCATATGCCCATATTTTCATTCCTGTACCTTTCGGTGTTTAATAATATCGTCCATTAACTATGCATTTTTTTCTTTGCCATCAGCAACGAATTTTGTTGTCAATCTTGTCTCTCGTTTCAAATCATTTCTAATATTTCCTTATTTTCAATTTATTGTTATTGTTCGATCGTTTTTACAGAACACGTATATTTTTCAGTGTGTGAAGAATTTTATCTTCCTGCATTTATTTCCCCATCTTGTTAATTGTGTGATCTTTGTAAGTACCAGAATTTTTCGAGCATCGAGATCGGAGGTCACGAGTTTTTGGTAAGTGCCGATACGTTCACTTTCCACTGGTTGCTAATTGTTGTGAGACTTGTTGGCTGGCGGAAACGTCGTTTCCTGTGAGATTCCTTGCGCATTTGGAAAAGCTGAAGTCGTCCCCGTCCCTCCCACTCGGATTTGAAAGTCCTGCCCCTAATCCTCGGGCCACTCGCCGTATTTAAGTAAACAGTCTTCATATGTTTCTGCGGGACTTTCTCTTGCCTACGTTGGTGTCAAATGTGTGTTAACTGGTTTCTCGCAGATTTAGCTGAACGTGTACATATTATGAGTTAACAGGACAGTTTGGTATTTACTTAGACAAGAACAGTTCTTTGGGAAGTAAACGCGCTTATTGGGCGATGCGTAAATTCGCGACACGTAATCTGTTATTTGCTCAATCAATATGAGTATATATATAACATTGGTACGATAGAGGCGGTGAACAATTTATCGATTTTAAGTGGAAGACTCCTAATGCGGTCAATAAAAGTAATATTAGGATGATAAAGAAATAACTAATCACCTTGCAGCGCGAATTTTCAACGTAGTGACTCCAGCTGTAAGACGCAACGAATGTAACCACAATCCTTGTCGGTCAAAGCACGTGCGAAACAGATATCAAAGTTAGTAATTTGTGTACTATTTCACGGAAGGT
The DNA here is from genome assembly GCA_037074705.1 of Zhengitettix transpicula. Taxonomy (NCBI): domain Eukaryota; kingdom Metazoa; phylum Arthropoda; class Insecta; order Orthoptera; family Tetrigidae; genus Zhengitettix; species Zhengitettix transpicula. Next base: position 56,792,750 of record CM073595.1, on the reverse strand, counting down.
TAAGGCATCATTATATTTTTTTGACACGTGTCCATGTTATCACCTACATGAATAAGTATGGGGATGCGGCCACCCATAGAGACCTAAGAATCCCATTTATGACTTTCCTTCTCTTCCAATGAGACAAATTTATTATTTATTAAAATTCTAGTGCTGTCTGCAAACCATATTACTTAATAGTTTATATAATCATTTATATATTATTATATATTTTAAAAAGTAATGGATCGAGAATAAAATATTGTGTATTCCTTATTTTCATTTGTCCCCAACCAGAGTGAAATGGCTTAACGGAATATAAATTCTTCAGTGAATCTCTTTGTTTCCTGTTTATTAAGTAGGAGGAGAATAACGAATTGAAGTTTCTCGTAACTCCATAGTACCTCAATTATGTCTAAAAGAATATAATGATCACGAAAAATTGTTTTGGAGGGTCTCAGAAAATCCTTAACGAACACTACGAATATGTGAAGAACAAAAACTGGGTTTTTGGTATAATATTTCTTCTAAGAGAAATACCGTTAGTAAGCGAATTGTGTCTTCGATTTTAGATATTATAGATTTCTAGCTGCGGAATGTTTTGTTCACCGGTTTATATTTATCAAACATCGAAGATTTTCCTGGTGTATATTCTGGATAAACAATTCTTGGGTTTCCACCTGGGTTAAGGTAATATAATAAAACATTTGCGCAGTATTCTAGAGTTACGAGATGATTTATCCTCTGACTGTGAAGACATCCTATTTCTTGAAAAATATTATTTTGACGTCTGAAATATGTGAATTCACGAGAAACAGTCTTTTTTTTAAGCACAATTCTCAGAAAGAATTATTTTCAAGGTTTTTATTGTGTTTGTGTGTACGGCTGTATAATTTATTAGGAACAGCTCCACCACAATACTGGATTGGATATATAATTTGTGATGCCCAGTCCTGTCCATATTTCGACATTTTTCGTATCACACGTTGGGACGGAAACTCATGCTGGGAAATTCACAGCTCGCTTTGAACACAACTCTCGGTTCTTTTTATGAGCGACATAATTGAAATTAATGAAAGATTACGAAGTGAGAATATTTAACTTTCCTAACAAGTGACTTAACTGTTTGTAATACAGTTAGATTGAGGACAAAACGTCGTGTTACCTCTTATGTTATTAATTAATTTCCGACTAATGTGGCTGTTTCTATTCAAACACCTAAAACACTATAATTTATTGGAACGTTTCCAGACGTCTCAAAATTTTAGCAATTTTTTCTCCCTAACATGGTTGTTTCTTAATGTTAATAAATTCAAATGCTAGAAACTTGAAGAAATCGTCCTCAAATATTGTTGACGTTTTCCTTTTTTCATAATCTTTCAGTCAAACACAAGCTTCTGTACCACGTAAAATTATAAGTCCTTTCAGAAGATTGAAGAGTTGTGTTTGGTAAATGAGTCGAGAGATGATGATTTGCGTTCTGTCTGTTGTGATCGTCACAGTAGAGTGTGCCGCACATGTAACGATTCAGCATTACCAATATGGCTACCCTTGACCGCAGTGGAGAGTGATATGGCAATATCTACAAAGATTCCACGCACATTAGTAAACTTCACAACCCGAATAATTAAATACACATCGAGACGTCCGCGCACAAATAATCCGTCTCCGAAGTAGAACGACATTTATCTTCCGGTGGATCGTAGGATTAATTGACGTCATGCGCATATTATATTCCCGTAGCATTTATGACGATGATAGAAAGTCCAGTAAACACGGGCAGCCGGATGCTGCGAGAGAAAGCGCAAGCGATCTGACGCGCCGGCTAATTGCGTGGAGATCCTTACTGCCTGCCAAGGTCAGGGATTCGGAGGAACGCGAGAAAGTTACTCGTCTGGGAGGGCATTATTTCGAGCGCCGGGCTGGCATCAGCACGCGCTACCAAGATGGCTACCCTTGACCGCCACTTCGGCCTCCAGCGCTCGTTGTTGAACCACGTTCCAGTGCTCCTTACTCCCAAAATCAGAAAACGGGTCATGTCAACACCCAAACGTGATACTCGTGATATATATAGCAGAGGAATGCAGAAATTATACGTTTAAGACAACGGACGTGAACGTTCAACAGGTGACGAAACTGTTATCTTTTTTAAGAAAAAAATTTAACCAAACGTTTTCTGCTGTTCTTGATGTCAGAAAAATTTGATTATTGGGAGGATGTGAACAGTCAGAACAAAATGGACGTACCTTTAAAAAAAAACTAATGTAGCTTTCGTTACATAATTTTTCAAGTTTCCAATGGAAAACCGCAATCATTAAATTGACGCCAATGTCCGGTATACAGACACAATTTGAAGTCTGAAGACGTGCTGAAAGAAACGTCAATATGCTTAAAGTGGCCCAGGCACTTCTTAACGAAATTTAAAGAAGAACGTTCCAAGTGAACAATTGCTTATTATTTTGAAACTCAACGTTATTAATTCTAAGAGTTTAATTTATCACTAATTGCAAGAACAAAGTGAAAATCACTTATCTCGCTTAAAATCCAGCAAAGTTTGTAACGTATAACCAGTATCTATGACCACTTAATGTGAAAAGATTTCCCCTAATTATTCTGCTGATACGGAACCAGTATAATTTATATTCTTTGCTGGAAAGATTCCTTGGATAAGGGAAAGTTGAGTGAATGCTGTGTACTCTGGAAGCATCTACAAGAACTTCATATTTTAGAATGGCTTGTGGATACGGATCGAATCGCACGTGAAAGCTGTTGTGGTTTGCTACGAAGGAAACTAGTTGAAAACTATACTAATATCGTATTAATTATATCGTATTAATCTCCGATAATTCTAAATACAATAATAGAAATGTCTTCTTTTTATGGAAACGTTATCACATCCTGAGGCAGTTTTTGGAGTAGACTCTACTGTGTCTGTAATAATAACTATAATTTATGAACTAGGGGTGATGAAGCCGTGTAATACGTCAACCAAATGCGGCCCTCATAAGCTTGAAACGTACCTCTAAAAAATTTAGTTTTGCAGTGCCGTTTGGCATTAAAATAGCATAAAATTAAAATTGAAACTGAATTCCAAAATTTAAATTAATATTATTTTCCTCTACCTTTGTTAACGAGTTCTGAAGTTTTTGATCTTTCAACATTTAAATTTGTTGAAAGTGTGTTTTTCTGTCGCAGTGTACGACTCGAGTGGCCGCTATTCTTCGCAGTTCCTTTGGGGGAACAACTTCCGTCTGGGTTCCCAGACGCAGTGTTTGGAGATGCAGGAACAACCCTTCCAGACAGCCTTCAGCGTCGCCAAGATGTCCGTCAACATTTCTTCGGTAACAAACCTACACAATGTTTTTAATCACTCGTTGATAGTAATCGAACCGGGACAAGCCGGCGTTACATACGTCTATAATGCATAATCATACAATAGCTATTAAATTATATTAAAATGACAGAGATAGTGCTTGGAAATAAAAAACAATCCTATATTGTAACATTACCGGGATGTGGGGGTTATTCTCATTTATTAATATTCCAACACGTTGAATTCCATTTTATGTGAAGATTTTCTCGAGGCTATTTAATGTAAATTAATAATATATTTTTATAAATTAATAATATATTTTCTTTAATTAATATCAAATTATTAAAAAACAATGAGAACTTGAAGTTATAGAAACATACAAATTTTACATAAACAATTTAAATACGTGGACTGTTTCTTTCAGAGTAAATTTTTATGGCAAATCTTGCGATACAATACTAACGAATTTCTGTGACATGGTTTATGTAATTAAGTCTTATCCGCTGTGCTGTTATCGTTTCAGGATCTGCTTGGTGAGTCCTCCCCCTTTTCTCCAAAAATGGCTCGTTGTCTTTAATATTTTCTACTAAATACTCCCCATTTTCACTTTCAACTCTCACTCCGCTCTCACTAAAATTCTTATATATAACACAACTTTTCCATTCGCTCGTCGCACTGTTACTCTCGTTCCGTCGCATTAATTCTACCCACCTAAAATTCTTTCGACTTTCAAATTTTAGCTATAACTTATTTTCCTCGACCGCACACAACGGACACTGACCGGATACTGTTTGAACCTAGTAGAATCTTCCACACAGATGTGTTAGCATGTTAGGTTTCTTCATAACTTGTTTGGCCCCCGTTGAGATCGTCTCGTTCAATATATTATATATGATATACAATTTCTACAAGAATACTGCTTAATCTAGCCGCATTAGCAGAACACTAGTTATTTTATGGATGAAATAACAGTCCTAGATAGAATATTTATTCAACAAATTGAGACCTCGTAAAAGGCTGAGCAGATGAAAGTCAAATTAAAATCATTACAGTGCAAGAAACGAAAGGTGAATTTCATCGTTTCTCTCTCCTCGTCAACAGGTATCAGTAAAATCGTAAAATACATAGAAAATGGTAATATTATGTATCTTTCCTCAGTTTCACACGCAATAATAATCTCCAATTAGTCGCAGAGCCAAAAATAAATCGAGGGAAAGACTAATATTTACCTTGTGGTGTTTAAGTTTTACAAAATTTTCTAAATTGCTTATAACTATTGGAACATTTTAAAAAAAATATGCAGACAATTATGCTATTATAGGAAAAACGCTGTAAAGTGTTTTTCTATTATTTTTGATGTGTTAAAATATATTTCATGCAAGAAAAAATAAATATTTTGCAGCTTCATTAAATAATGCAAGTCTGGTAACGGTCAGGAAATTAGGCGGACGAGAAAATATATCCAGTACCCAAATATGGGACTGGCAAAGCGAGCCAAGGTCAACGTCCATAGCACTGCCTTGCCCAGATCAAGCGTTAGTTGAATTATCTATTGATAGCGAGAATGGAATTAAGAATTGTCCGATTCAGTTGAATAATTCAAGGCAGTGTGATTGGGCCATCAATAAATCCACGCAATGTTAATTATTTTGGTAATTATTGCTGCTGCTGAGATGCGAGTCAAGGTCATTGTTCCCAACGACCAAGTCATTCCCCATATCAACTATCCCTCGATCTAGGCAACGGAACCAGGCTCAGTGAAGAACACACGTTTTCTGTGATTTGAACGGGTCACGTTCAATATAATTTTGGATTGTTCTTCAGTAAACTGTGTTATTTTTTAGGTTCGAGTGCTGACTCTGGGCCTGTGCCTGCCCAGGAGCTGCGGGGTCCAGGACCTGAAGGCGATGCTGCCTCTCACCACATCAGCGTCATCCTCGCTCATCTCCGTGAGACCTGCGCCGGACCCCAGCTTCTCTTTCACGCACCATCCCGCCTTCTATATCGTCAGGTAAGCAACTCTACAGATACCACCTGTCCGACGCAGTGTTAGTTCAGAAAGTGAAATCAGTATTACATCCCAGGTATGATCTTTTTGTTGTTGGTAGTAGTTTGATGGAAAGCAATCTCGATTCACTAAATTTAGTTCCGATACATATGCGATAGAATCATCATGATCGGTTTACTACCATCAATAAATGTGAGCTCACGGTAAATCTCATTCCCACAAAGATACGATAAACGAAAATCCTGATAGACTCATGATTAATACTTGGCGCCTTGTTTTTCCACCAGTATATACAGGCGAGTATATTGGTCACAAAATTTTTATTCTTTCGACAGATGTTAAGGAAGAAAGAGGAGAACGTGAGTTGATGAATATCCTCATTAAAGAAGGAAGTGACCGACCGTAGACAGTAATTGCGTTGTGGGTTTCTACACAACGAAGCTTACCGTTGCTGTGATGACGAGAGTCTTTACATAGCACATCTCAGACAATTGAACACCTTACGCCATTTGTATCATCGCTTTCGCTCAGTATTGTTGCCACTCGAACACTTGCATAAGAGAAAGGTGCAATGACGCAAATGTCATGCACAATTGGGTGAGACAAAAACTTCGACAGTTTCAGTCGCGTTAGTCGACGCAATAACAAGTAATTTATCATCCATTTTCAAACAAATGGGCTTGCTGAATTTATGAATTTTTTTTATTACATTCAAAGATTTTTTTCCATATCGAAGCAATGTATGCTGCTGTACAATTAGGGAGCAAAACGTTAATTATTAATATTACGATCTTTTATTGCGCGCAACCTGGAAAGAAAATTCTCTCACTAGCAGGAAAGTGTAATTTCAATTAAATAATGATTTTAGTAATAAAAAAACTAAGAATTTTTTATCAGAAAAAGAGGATCTGCCCACACATTAACGAGAATTGTTACTCGTCAGCATTTACTCTCTCTCCCAAGATTAACCGTGGTATCCCGGAAACATGGACCGCTCCTTACCACCACTGTAGCACAGACAGGTCTCGTCTCTGTTCCTCAGTGACATAAGTTGCATCAGCAGAGACAGCCCAGACTCAATGTGGTCACCAGACTGACGAAAAACTGTCTCTCCTCTCCTCGGCTGATGGTAGCAGACTCGAGAGGTGTCTCTCTCGGACCCCAAAAATCATCGTGACTGGGTATCATTGACACGTGATTCATAGTTTATTTCAAATTTAGAACCCACTATCGGGCCATACCTTCCCCGACGTCTGACTCTTTCTTGTCCTTCCCTTGTCAAGATTTTATGACCCTGTTTGCGGGTCCGTGGATTTTCCCAATTCGGCCGCTGTCTACTTTTCGGCACAGGCAAGCAACGGTCTCATGTCTCCGGGAAAAACTTTAAAATAAAATTACTAAATACTCAATATTAAAGACAATAGCTAAAATCATTGCTATAATGCATTCTGTAAATATAAATACGTCTAAGTAAAGTGTAGCACCAGTCTTATAAACATAACCTGAGTTTCGTTATAAAATATTTAGTTGAAGTATTCAGAGACTTTTAGAATTCCAAGAAGGAATTCATTCGAGGCAACAAACTTAATTAAGACTTTAATTCTTACCCATGCAAAATAGACCAAACAATTTTGTTTAAAATTCAACGAAATCATTTATTCCGCTTCAGATGATGCTCAGAGAGCCAGCAACAATTTAAATTCATTGATTGATTCACACATTGTATAAATCCTATTGGTATTAATTCCAGACACTCAATCCTTATAAAAATTACATTTACATATAATGGTTAGAAAAATAATTATTAATATTAGATTATTGCATGCCTACATGTAGAAGTATAAGATTAGTTAAATTAATAATAAATTAAATTTCTGTATATTATCCTCTTTGTGTCGTTTAAAAATATTTTTCCAAGGCGTTCCTCTTCACTGGCACATAAGACTTTCCCTACGTTCTGAAGAAAATAATATGACTCGCTGATGATACCAATGCCTGATAGAGATTCTCAAATTTAAATCTTTTAAAGTTTTAATATTTTAAGTTAAGTGGCCATGCAAACGTTGCAATCCCAAATTGATTTTTACGGGTATTTCCAAGATCATTGTAATTATGCAATACTTTTTTAAATATTCTAAAGAGACGAATAGTCCGGAAAAAAAGAAGAGAGACAACACCCCAAGTCAACGTGGAGGGGGTGAGTTTCATTTAACTGTCCCGAGTCTAGACAGCTGGTTTTATAATATTCGCCTGTGGGTTACTTTTTAAAGCGAATTGTGTTGGTGGTGGCAATACGTGCTGTAGGCAGATCGCTTCACCCCTTATCCAGTGTTTTTTCTTTAGTTTTCCTGACAATAGTAACCTCTCTCTAATCGGGTTAATTCGTATTTACTTTATGCATTGTACTGGAAAACAGAGAGCTCGTTTTCCTATTTTTCAGAACGACTTCACTCGATTCTATATGGATTCAAATGTCTGAAAATGTTCAACTCAGTCCGGATCCGTATTTCAGGCAATGATCAACACAGACATTTTCCTTTATCATTTTTTAAAATATATATTGTTAAAATTCTGCACTCTCCAAACATGACACGTGCATGACACACTTGACAGGTGAAATTTAACGTATGCCATATTATCATAATTAAAAATTCGGATTCCGAGCGGTAAATTTCAAAATAAAGACTAGTATTTTGTGGGTTTACCCTCCGGCAGCTTCGTGTGACTCGACGTGTCGTGATTGTTCAGCACGACTTCAGCTGCACGTAGCACAACCTCTTACTTTGGACCGTGAAAGTAGCGGAAAACTTGTGCCACCTGTGTGAGAAAAGTCTATACTGTTTGCCCAGACGACACGTACTGGTGTTAATTAAAGCTTCCCCTTTCCATTAAGTGCTTCATTAGTGAGGCAACACCGCTGGTGGCGGGGAATATAAAGTCTATTCTCGGTGAATAAAATCGCTTGAAATAAATCGTCAAAGAAGTCACAGTATGTACATCTGTTGAAACATTCCAATTGAATTTTTAATCAAACATACGTCATACAGTGTGAATTTTAAATGTGATATAAAAGTGTAGTGATTAAAAAAATTACACGTGATGTCTGGTTTTTATAAACCTACATATATTTCTTTTATTCAGTTTTTCGAGAGGAAGGTAATTTTGAAATAAATTATTCGCATTTATTTCCACAAATTAAAATCTACAGAAATCAAATACCATTTAACATTCTTTACAAGCTTATGTCACAACAACCTTATGCCGATGCGTCTGGAACTATTCCCTAATTGTGAGAAACAAATGGTCTTATTATCTTAACACTGACTTCAGATAAAAGCTGTTCTAATCATATGATTGCTGTCTCAGTACCAACCCACACTGTCACCGTCAGCCGTCAACAAAAACAAACGTACATGTAAATTATAGATTTTTCCTTATAATACGTTAGAATATAATCACGACGATCGCAAAAGCTCATTTCACTTATTTACAAGTGCCAAATAAATTATTAATGATGTTAGATTAACCGTTAAACCAGTTAACCATATACAAAATATACTAACTAAGGTTAAGGACATTATAAGACAGCATCCCATGTCTCAATTTCCCCAAAACATATATAGGTTATACTACAACAAACATTTAACTAGAATGTATCATCATAAACAGACATTAAAACCCATAGGCAAAAGGAACACAGCGCGTCCACCCACACAAAATTGACTAACCATGAATTCGATTTTAATAATATTAAAATATTACATAATAATATCCATGAAATTAAAACTTAGAATAGCAGAAGCAATTTATATTAATCTAAACAGAAACAATATTCTTATAATAGAAACGAAGGTTTCGAAATAGAAAAAGAGTATGCAGAGATACTAAAAATTTTGATAATTAGAACATCCAAAAATAATAATAAAATATAATGTAATCAATTATAAGTTTTTTATGTATCTAAGTTGATGTGTATATGTTTGAATGCATGTATAATCATATATATGTATAGGTAAATAATAACTAACAACATGATAAATCGATACTATTGTATCGATTTTCGATTGAAATTACATACACTAAACCACCTAATGGAGCAGTTTAAGAGCGGACATAGTTCAATATAAGGGGTGACTAAGTACCTATAGGTACTAATATTTTTAAAGTTATTGTGATTTTAATTATAGGACAGGAAGATATATTATGCTGATGGTTTTGCAATGTATTCTTAACTTGATGTTTTTATATAAGTAGTAACGTTTGATTGTTCATTCAGGATAATTATAACAAAATAATTGAAAGCTTCCAACCGATTATTTAATAAAATTAAAAACTTGCAGACTGTTTATGGTTATTTCTGCACATCAATAAGCAATTGAGAAAACTCTTAACCGTACGTTTTCAACCTATATTCTGGAAAATGCACTTTTACACAACGACCTGAACGGTAAGGACAACAATATTGAGTGTCCCGCTCACCAAATTCAGTTTCCTTCCGTCAGTTATTTCTATGAAAAACAATTTATTTTCTCCATAGATAAAATTTTGTCTCTCATATACTATATTTTGAGCATTGTTTCTTGTTTGCAGCCTGGCGATCGGGTGCGTAGCGCTGCTGCTGCTCTGCGGCACAGTCCTCGACCTGTTTTTAGAGCAACGCGCGGCGTCTAAGGGCGTCGCGTCGCCGTCTGGCGACGAGGCGGGTGGGTACCGATACATCCCGTCCTCCGACGGAGGTTCGTGCACGCAGGTACGCGGATGCGGGGACTCTCTGCGACGCAGTCCGGGGCTAAGCTCTGCTCGTATTCTTACAGGAGAGTGCAACGGCAACCACCTGGCGTACACGGCCGACGGCCCCGGCGCCGCCCCCGTCAAGGAGGCGCCCAAGGCACACCGTCGCGGTGAGTCTGCAGCGCCCTACAATCGCAAATTCGCTTTCTTCCCCATACGGTACCGTTGATATTCTTCACAAATTCGCCTGTCATTTGTTTAGATCCAAAAGCTGTATCTTCCACTAAAACGGCAAACGCAGATATAATTTAACAATCTGAATGTGATGGTAAAACTTTCATAATCGATATTAGAATCAATCAATATATACATAATACGCTTTATAGTCACCGGAGTTAAGTCTCGGTCCAACTCATAACTAATACTGGAACTAGTCAAAATATTCAATTTTTTGGATTATTTGATTTGTGCAGTAAGAAAAACGCGGATCTAGTGGTGGAACACTTGATTTGATGTTACACTCTTAGATCCCCAGTATTAAATCGGCCTGCGGTCGTAGTGAATGAGGGAGGTTTTCTCATTTCCCCTTCAACGCCGAAAACACATCAAACCCTGTAAATAGTTTCCACACTATATTTTTTCAAAGATTGCGATACGAGTCATTAGCGTTTTTTGTAATGAGTATGGTATTATATATATATATATATATATATATATATATATATATTTGTGTGTAAAAAAAATAGACTCAGAAATTGATTATTTTTGGATGAATTTAATCAATGTATTGTGGTATGGATAAATCTATTGAAAACCTTTTGGCGTGAAATTCAGGTATTCTAATTATTAACATCTTGAGCCGTTCCCATTTTCGCCCGGGAAAAGATGGTCGGGATCTTTTATCTAGAATCCTGTCTGGGTGTGTAATTATGATGACTTTTCAACCTTTTTCTCTCGAACCTCCGACGCTTCCCGTGAATGCCGGGACTCATTACCTAGTCTATTATACTGATTCGTTTCAATTGTCCTCATTAACTATTCTGGATCCCGTCATCATGAATATTTTTCCGCCTTTTCAGCTCATTTCGTGCTGATCCCGTCTGTAAAACCATCTCAGTTACTGCGTTATTTCTGATACTCTACCAGTTGATAAATGTATATAACGTTAGTAGATGACAAATGACAATACACTTTGATCATGCTAAATTATAAAATAACTTGAAGTAACTCAGCCAAGGATCCCCGAAATTGATACCATTTCCATTTGTCGGGTTGAGACTCGCCATTATTAATAAATCTCTATGCACCTCTGGCATCATTTGTCACCAATCCAGAAATAATAGTTTAACGACGATTTCTTGAAAAATATTGCTTTCTCGGCACAGAGGGATATTGACTGTTTGTTATAAGCATGCATACTGTTTTCTTTCTCCAGAAGGCCTCGTGCGGCGGCTCCTTCTGTGCTTCTCCGCACGTCGAAATGTGGAAAAGCTTTTCGAAGCGAAGGGTGACAGCCCTCTAAGCTGCGTCCACGGCCTCCGAGTCTTCAGTCTGCTCTGGGTCATCGCAGGACACACTTGCATGTTCTCCTTTCCGTTCTCCGGTAAGATAACCTCCTAAACCCCTATTTCCTACATAAGCAATTTATAATGGCTCTAAATACTGTAGGTCGAGGAACTATTGACTGACATTTGAAGAGAGGTTTGCAATTATATTTACATTTCTTATAGTGGCACTTTTATTGCAGTTTCAGTACACCAGAGATACTGGAACAATGTAATATAATACAAATAAAAAATATATTCTAAGTGAATTATTATCAATCTGTTGTGTAATAACAGCACAATGAGCTGAGGGAGGTTTAATTCCTGATTTTATTTAAGAGAGATAATTTATTATTTTATTAAGGCGTTTTAGATGTTATATTTAGCCGAGTATACTCACTTATCAGTAGGAAGCTTTTGGTAGTAAAAGTGACAATACAATTACACTGCCTTTTGTCTAATTACCGCAAGCTCATCTGATACCAAAACTTTCATTTCCAGAAAACCGGAAGTTTAGGAAGCTGGTGGAGAGCGACTTCCTGTTCCAGTCTATAAGTAACGGCGCTTTCTCCGTGGACACATTCTTCTTTATCAGGTGTGTGCAACCATTGTGGAAATCGCTCCACAATCATAATCAACTGTCTAGTACAGTCAGAGGAGAGGTAAAACTAATGAAAATGGAACTTAAAGTTTCACAAACGATAAAAAAAATCAAGCTTTACCATACAGCAAATGATTTTTCAATGTATTGATATATTCTGACCAAAGATCTCACATGAGATCCCAATCGTTAGTATGTATAGAAATTGGAATACCTGAACGATTTTTTGAGATTGTTTTCATTAGTGCCTCTTTGATTATTTGAATCAGATTTTGTTTAAAGTTACATTTAACGTTTACATTGTTGGACAAAAGTACGTAAATACCAGATTGTCGATAAATTAATTTGTATGTACATTGAAAATGAACATTTTATACGGGGGAAAATTTAATTACGTATTTCACTTCAAATCAGACAGTTTACAGAAAAATTACTACAAGTCTGGAACTTGTAGTAATTTTTCTGTAAAGGATCTGTCAACTCAACAGAGATTAAAATAAATTATGACATATGAAGTAGTATATTTTTTGTTTCTGATGCTTTATTTTACGGAATAATTTTTTTAACGCATAATTGTACTAAAACAAGCGTTTTACAATAATATTTTGATACCATCATATTCAATTATAACACTTTACCAATTTTAAGGCTGCACATAATTTTATGAAACGGAACAATTTGGTTATAGAAACACTCAAGAAATCAAAAATAAATTTTAAGATCAGATTTTTAAATAACAGCGATCAATATTGATGTAACTGAACCAAAACAACTGAATTACATTTTTTGAAAAGAATTAGAGCTTCTTTCACATTCTTATCATAAACGCCCATTTTTCCTCAAAAAGATTCAAATAAGCCTTTGCAGTACTGGAATAACAGAGTTTGGGATATTTACCTTATCTGACTGACACAATAATTCCGAGTTAGTTTATAGAATTTCTTAGCTAGAAGAAAATAATTTTTAGTTTTTGACAGTCGGGTAAACATTTCATCATTCTTATTTCCTTCTCTCCTGAAACATTCTCTGAATTTCGCGTCAGGTCAATACCCCGAAAAGTAAATAAGTGATTTAAAATCCGAAACTAAGTCGTTTTCAGATCTTCTGGCTTGAGGTCTATTGTGCCTTCTATACAAGTATTTTACAAAATTAAACGATGAAAGCAGTGTCAAAATCAGGCATCTTCTTTCATGTAAATGAAATTTAGTTCTTCAGATATTTATAATCTTAGTAGCCACTACTATGTAGAAACATATATTATTTTTTTAAGAGTTTCGTGAACTGTACAACGTTCTATTTTTACAGTGGTTTGTTGATTGCGTACTTGTACTTCAAAGCTGCAGGAACGAAGGAGGCAAGTAGCATAACGGACAGGTGCAAGAAATTCCTTGGCATCTTCTCTTACAGATTTATCAGGTAAGATACAACTTTTTAGTGGCATCGAAACAGTTGTACTTGATAAATGATGAACCCACATGGATAGAAAATATTTTAGAAACGAGCCTGAGTTTGTGTGTTGTAAGGTCTTAATTTAATGATTCCGCATGAAAAATATGGTTGAATAAAATGTGATTTTGTGTTAAATTACTGCTCACCAAGAGACCGTGACGTCACGCGACGAACAAAGGAAATAGTTCCTATTTACATAATTAAATAAAGCAGAAGTATTTTCATTGAATAAAAAGTAAAGTTTTATGCAGTAATACTCCATCGAATGATGATAAAAAACAATACGAAATACTTTACGATCCTTTCGGATAATGCAAGTTAATTTTCGCGCCTTATTAGTGACTCCAATATGGTGACCATTTTTTGCATTGTGAATATAGCTAACAATTTCATAAATTTAATCATCCGTAATGTCTGAAGATTGAGGGACAATTATATCCTGCAATACTCAAGGAGTATATTTAAGAACTCTATTCGTAAAGAAATTCCTAGGCATATTTGTTGGGACTGATGCAATAAAATTCAATGTATTTTATAACTGTTCAATCGGTACTATCGGTGGAAAGTATGTACTGAACTAGGAATAGTTAGACTTAGGTAAAGATTAATATAGAATTAAATAGTTTTTGTGGTTACGGGCAACGCCGGGCACTCTGCTAGTATAAATACGAAAATGACAAACATTCGGATCAGAAATTACTATAACGCATCACTCAATTACTTCTGACGAACATAACTTTTGATACAATATCATTATTTATTAATTGAATATGCGTAATAATTTCGTTTTTTCATGTTTGAATTTGGTTTCATTATTTCTCAACTGTTAAAAAAATATGGGAAGGAATTAAAACTACCAGAAGTTTCACAATAGACACATATGAATGTAATATATAGTTAAGTTTTAGAACAAGATGGAGAATCACATAAACTCGGTCATACGAATCCTAACTTTAATAAGTTAAGAAGAAATTGCGTATATTCTCGATAATGAATTTGACTTCCGATGTCAGGCTGTCGCCGCCGTACCTGCTGGTGATGACCCTGGCGCACTTGGTGGTGCTGTGGTTCCGGAGGAACTCCGTGCTGGATCCGCCCACCATGGACGACGTCAACTGTCCTCGCTTCTGGTGGCGCAACGTCCTCTACATCAACACGCTGTTCCCCGTGCAAAGCATGGTGCATAACACACATTAATTAAAGCTCGAAAGTAAACCCGTACAAACACGGAACGTTCAATATAACTGCAAAGTTGTTCATAGTTATCTAGAGGCGATTTCTTGATGGTGTCATAATTTTTAATTGAATAAAAGCATGTATATTGGTTTAAATAGATATATTTATTTTGTTTGTGGATATAAAGGGATCTTACGAGATTATGCCACAGGTTTCCAGAGGTTGTTCATGGTATGTTGCAGTGCATGATCTGGAGTTGGTACCTGGCGAACGACATGCAGTTCTACGTGCTGGCGATGGTTTTGCTGCTTGCGTCCTCCTCGTAAGTTTGGCACACTTGCTTAATCGTAAGCCCCGTGGTGAAGCTTGTCTAAAGTGAGTGTTTTCTTTTGTAGGCACCTAAAGACTGCCGCGGCTACTCTGGTGGCGCTGCTCGTCAGCTCGTGGATCACCACGGCGACCATCACGCTCAACACGCAGCACACGCCCAGGTACTAGTCACTCCATGTACATAGGAAACGTTTCATTCGTGCAGGGCACCGAGCTTATACCGTGATAAGTGAGCAATAATTCATTCATAAATAAGAAAGTTAGCCAATTCAGACAAAAAAAAGTGATGTGGGATCCTTGTTCCTTTCCTCGCGAGTGAAGAAGAGCCTAGAGCGACACAACTTTTGAGTTTTGTCAACTGACAACTGCAGTTGTGTCCCAGGAACGTTGTGTGGTATTTATATTATCACTTTTTTGTCTGAATTGGCTAATTTTTTATTCATTATTTTCAATCAGACGTAAATTTTTTATTTTAACAATTCATTGATATTAACGATTTTGTTCGTCTTTAAAGCATCTTATGAGCATGAAAACAATCCCGATATTTTGGAGTGCTTATAAGATATCTTCAGTAAACAACAGTCTACACGTTACTTATAAAACCGGTGTATGGAAAACCGAGTAAAGTGGGAGGGTTTATGTAGGATAAACCGGCAGTTTCGTGAGGAAAGCCTGAATATCAAACTTATTTACCCCATTCTGCCTACTGTCGCGGAACATTTTATGGTTATAAAGCGCGAAATATGCCTGAAGGGATCAGCGATACTTGTCAGGGAAAAGCCGTTTCTATATATAAAAAAATGAGTGTTCATATGAATGCTTACAACATTCTCATTTCAATTAGTTATTGTTAACTATGTTTAATTTGAACCTTCAACCTGAGATCTCGGTTGATCTGCCTCATCTGTGGTTCACAGCTCTCACGACCATGGCCTATATCTCACTAGAGTAACTGCGCAGTCTTGTGGTCTTCAGCTTTATGTTCGTCAACCATCTGTTACACCGAAGCAACACATTCCTTTCGAAATAAATCACTCGCAATGTTGAGCTTCGGTCAATGTCACGACGTCGGGATATTATATTCGTATCATCAGTTTCATCCTTCACTATAGTATACATTCTTCATTTAAGTCCTAAATTTAGGTCGTGAAGAATACGATTTGTGAAATTGTAGGTGAGCCTGTATTTCAGATGTACACAATCAATGGAGAAAGCTCGCACCTGACGGGGAGTCGATTCTGATAGGTCATATGTTAAATAGCCTCGGGTACGATTTTTTCCATCCTAATCCTTCACTCCGATGTCGTTCGAATCAACTGTTTCTTCCTTCACCAACAAAAAACACACAAGAATTTTTCTACATATCTTCAAAGTGGAATTTTTCTACAAGTATATCAGTCTTACTTTAACCTGCCTCTTTCATTCTGCCTTTATTCTTTTCTTTTCTTTGCCTTTTTTCGGACAGTTCCTGTAAAATATAGCGAAGCATTGATGCCCCATTTAAGGGGCAGAAATCCAAGCAAACTGTCAGCAGTACATTTAAAGTATTTTTTCGTCGAACTTGCTAACCGTATAAAAAAAATTCATTACTCAACAAATAGTATTACTAATAAAGTCATTTCTTTATATATGATTAGTGCGTTGTTCCGCCGGATTTGAAAATGCTGGAACATAGCATTTCCACTCGACCTGTGCCAACGTGCGTAACCACGTTGGTAATTGTACGCTCTTTGAGAGTTCGCCTTCGCACGTGGGCTGAGATTGATGCCATTCCGTTGTTGTTTCTGCGAACGTGGGATGTGTTTGAAACAGTTTGCGTAGGCAGATAAGTGTCCTGCCGGAAGTGCGCCGCTCGTAAACTGCCCTTCACTCAGTGATAACGTCCGTCGCTTTCTCTCGCTCTGCTTTTGGATACGTTAAACACTTCCTAGTAAATATTTCGCAACGCGGAAGGTGTAAATGCACTGGAACACTGCCCACGACAGCGTTAAAACAATTACTTTTCGCCGAGTCCCATAACGTAACATTGCGTAACATTGCACTGACGCGCTGAATTCTCGATTTCTTAGCCTGAAGTAAAATTTTTATGTCAAGTTTTGAGTCCAGGGATTGATAACAGGGTGAAGTACATGAACAGTTCGCGGTGAAAGGGACAGAATTCCGTAACGTTCGCTCTGACGTATCACAATCATCCGTGATTGGCAGCGAAATACCCTTTAAAAAGGGAATCTTACAAGACTACGCAATGTTTCAAACATTTTTAAAAAAATATTATAGATTTTAAAAAAATATTATAGATTTCTAAAACGACTCTAACAAAATTTTCTATTTAGATAATGACAATAAGGAAATGACAGAAACTTTAAATTCCACATTTTCCTATTTACTTCGTCCCAGGCAAAGATTAATTTACAAATATATTAACTGTAATTAAATCACATTTAATCAAAATACTATCGTAAGGTTAACAAGACCACGGATAATCTTGGAATTACTTTTCATTGGAAGAATATCAGAAATGTGTATCAAAATAAAATGATCATCAGTGAAATATGCCATCATTTTTATTCTGCAGCAAGAATATAATAAGGGTAATAACTAATGAAAATAGTTCAAAATTTGTATATGTAATTTTAATTATTATTTACGGATTGCTTAGTTTTTTTTTGTGATTCGTACAGATATCAAAAACGTCTCAACGATGGAAAGGAAAACTAAGATGATTGGGATTCATTGTAAAACAGTTGGAACAAATCGAACCTATATGAACGGAAATTGATCTCTTCCAATTAAAATGTAATAGCATTTTTCAGGATTCAATTTAAAATTATTAATAACATATTTAGTACTACACTAATAATTGATCATTCGCAATCAATAGCTAGAGTAATATTAAATTGAAGTTTAATATCTCCAGAGTAATGTTATGTTTTTCTTAGGTTCTGTATATCAATATATAAAAATCACTATTATTTACGCCTACATTCTACAATTCTACAAATTTTATTGTGTTTCTTTTCAGTCAATTTATTTTATAAATTCAACTCTGCTGCGGAAAGGAGTACACTAAATAAATAAATACCAATGTTACGGCGAAGTTACATTTTTCTTCGTAAACTAATGCTGATGATTAAGAATATGTTTCCATCCTGGAAATTGATTTGATTTTTGATTAACTGCGGTCATATTCTATATATTTCTGGGACAGTTTGCATTTCGCCCTTATCAAATTCATTTATTACTAATATCTGAAGAATTTATTCTTGAATGGTACAAACGTTATTTGTTGTTTATCTTCAGCATAGAAGAACCATTGGGTTTGTTTGACGAGCTGTACGACAAACCGTGGACACGGCTGGGACCCTATGCCGTCGGAATGGCAGCAGGTTTCCTGCTCTACAGAACCAATTGTACCATCAAAATACATAAGGTATTCCTTTCATTTTAGTTTTGCCTAATTACCAAGGAATTTGTACGCAACCGCAAAAAAATTGAATTTGTATTCCCTAAAATATTTTGTTTTAGACCTACCAAATTGATGAGGTTCACTCTTACAAATTTATTTTGTCATCAGATTCAATGCATGATGTTTAATTACGTCCAAATTGGTTTCATGTGTTGATCTTTGCTATGACGAATTTAGTGACAAATATTAAATAATCCAACAATTCTTGATTCAGAATTGAGGAGAGGTGTGGTTTGAAGATCCCTGTAAAGTTTCGGGACTGGAGACGGGAATGATCTGTGTTAAATTGCTCCAGTGCACATTCTGATTTGTGACTTGTGTTTGACAGGTTGTTGTCGTCGTCGGGTGGACGCTGAGTCTTGGTCTGTCCTTCTGGCTGGTCCATGGTCTGTACGGGGATCTGAGTCCCCTGGCATCAGCAGCTTACGTCTCTCTGGGTCACACGGCCTGGGCTCTCTGCATGGCCTGGATTATCATAGCCTGCACTTGTGGATACGGAGGTTATGCCCCTATTCAGATTCCTCGTTTGTCGCAAAGTCTTCAGTCCCTAAACCTGTGTCGACACTTAGTAAACTATTTTTTGGTGTATCAGATACAGTAAACGTGCCATGATGGTGATATTCATTCGTCTGTAATTAAATAAACTAGGAGTGTACTCTCATTTAAATCCAGACACGCCAACTCCAGATGTTCACTCCTTTAATAATCCAAGTGGGCAAGAGAGAGTAAATTTTTATTGAGGAGGGAATAGCAGATTGATACAATTTATTTAGGCCATAGACCGACTTTTCGTGCTCTGCACAATTCCGTTCGTCTTCACGGAGGAACAGTTCAAAGCGTAAGCATGGCAGTCCTCGAACCCTATAGACAAGAATCTGCACAGTTGAGTCCAGCCTCAGAGAATTTCCTTCGTTCGAATACCTGTCTTAACTTGTTTTGTAAATTTTATTATTTTCTGATAAACAAACAGTTAAATATTTCAGTTAAATAAACGTCTATCTGTACGAAAGTATTTAAATATTTTATGCTGCTTCTTTTTTAACATATTTTCAAGATTTCCTTAAGCGACGAAAGTCGTTTAAATGCGTCTAATAGTTTTTAAATATCATAATTCAATTATAACTGTGATTTATCGCTTCTTTTACAATTCATTAAATCATTTTTTATTTAAACAAACAGTTAAGTATTTCAGTTAAATAAACGTCTATCTGTACGAAAGTATTTAAATATTTTATGCTGCTTCTTTTTTAACATATTTTCAAGATTTCCTTAAGCGACGAAAGTCGTTTAAATGCGTCTAATAGTTTTTAAATATCATAATTCAATTATAACTGTGATTTATCGCTTCTTTTACAATTCATTAAATCATTTTTTATTTAGTACGGCAGTACGCTATTTCTAATAACCCGTCCTATATAAAACGGCCCAAATATTCCCATTAAATCCGTCGGAAATATTTAGAAAATTTTTTCCCGAATTTCTTGAAAGTTGGGAGTTATAGAAACCGGAAATCTGTAATACGTTTTAGATATATATTTACAAAAGGACTACAATGACCACTTAAAATAAGTCACGCCTTTCTTACGCTGGCATTTGAAGCATCGCTTTCTCTGGGATAATGCAAAGCAATCGTACTCCTCCAAGCATTTGCACAAGAGAAAGGCAGCGCATCATCGTGCCCAAAAATGTCACATTAAACGAGCTACAGCCCCATTAAGGCGTAGTTTCTCATAGCTTCAAGTTAATGTTTCTGTTTAGAACAATAGGAAGATAATCTGTTGGATCGACTTCAGAAATTACTAGAACAATGAAGATTTCTTCCATTGAAGAAGTATATATTTCTTAAAGAGGTTTACGTAATTTTTATGGTTGCGTTTAATTGAAGAATTTTATTCTAGTGGTGAACCTTTTCTATTACCTTTTCACGACTACTCTAATCCAAAAATTAATTAACAAAGTGACGGTCTATCAACCTCTCATATTAATGGTCAAATAAGTCATAATAAAATATTTATTAAAGAAATAGAAAAACCTTAAGAGGCCATAAAAACGTGTCATCCTTACATTACGACCTTTTCAGATATTAATTAATAGATATCCCTGGGCTGCATGCCAACGAATATTCGTTTTAATCTGATTAATTTTAGGTCTTAATTTATATATTTATATATATCCCAGAATATGTGCCCAATAATTTTAAATCCCTGTTAAATTACAACTGGTTTGATATGGCGTCAACCATTTATTTCCCGGGAGTCTCCATATTGAAATCAGACTAACACAAGTGCTCAATTCCTGTCCCTGCTCTTCCTTACGTTGTAGATTCATACCAATTCCCTCGTAATGATACAAAATCTGATAACATATTCATTTTACATTATCACCCGCTAATCCGCGTGTTTCTGGATCCATACTCCAAGTTTTTCTCAATCTATTCCAGTTCATTGATAATACGTTTTTGAAAATTTGATATTGACTTTGGATTTGGTATGTTTTCCAGGATTCGTGAACGAAATCCTCTCGAGCCAGTTCTTGGTGCCTCTGAGTCGCCTCACGTATTGCGCTTACTTGGTGCATCCTGTCATCATGCAGTCAGTTATCATGCACATGGACAGCCCCGTCCACCTGTCGAGGAACACAATGGTGAGTAGTAGTCTTCCAGCTGTGGACTATCAGCATTGCAGATGGTCATTTTTCCATCTGTTACAGATCATGATGATTTTTGGCTACTTCACGACGTCGTACCTGCTGGCGTTCGTGGTGTCCATGACCTTCGAAGCACCCTTCATCGCGCTTCTAAACGCGCTTCATCCTGTGAAGAGGACTCAATCCGAATGAACCAACAGGTCACAGCTCCGTATTCCGTAGTGCCGAAACTAGACGTGTTAACCGTATCGAATAAATGTAGGACCTTTTTGGGAAACAAACGGACGGTTTAAGTTAAAATGACTGAGATTTTATGAAGTGGGTACCAAAGGAATAAGACAATACGAATATATTAATGTTTCATATGACGGAAGGAAACGATAATATGACTATAAGCTTTCGTTTGTTTGTTAATCAGTATGGCGTCAAGGATCTAGCCGTTGACATTAGTTCTTGTTACACTTTAATTTAATTAAGTTAATGATTTTAAGTAAGATGCTTAAGTATCTCTGCGAGTCTATAGTCCAGGAAACGAAAGAAAGTAGGCCTTTCTCGGACCTTCTCCACAATAAATGAACAGGGGATGATTTTTATCAGTAATCTACTCAGTCTCTCTGTTTAAGCGTGAAACTGCACGACCATCCTTCGTCATGTTATTATTTCACACTTCGACTGTTGCTCCTTATAAATAAAAGAAATCCTTATAGCCTCCTTAGTTTGCTGCATTAAAGTAAAACGTATCTGCCGAGATCGGAGAACGTTTGTCTAAGTACATGGCCTATCGAAAGACAATTCAAATGAGGTGTTTCGACAAAACGAAAAAAAATATGTTCAAAAACTGCGAATTCGAATTGGATTAAATTCTTATAAATAGAGTGCAAGCAAAGTTTTCTTATATATGTACAGAATCTAAGGAGTAAAAGTTATTTAATAATTCTCAATAATTGTTTAAATTAGTTATATAAATAAGATATTGTGTAGTAGTATAGTTTTTATGATTAAATTGTTATTTTTTATTTTAAATATTTATTCATTTTCCCATTTTTCAAAATAAATATGTTACATACTATGTTAGTCCTTTATATTAGGTAAGTTTTGACTGAATTGTTAATATATTATTGTATTCCTTTTATATCAAGCAAAGTTAAAAATGTATGGAAACAAAATGGGAATAAAGGATAATAATAAAAAAGTCAGATTTAAAATAAGATGAAAATAGCGTTATAAAGTTCTTATATTATTAATCAGGCTTTTTATTGTTATTTATTCTTACTTAAATATTTTCGTACCGTTTAATTTTAACTTTCTCACTTATTTCCTCATTTGTGATGAGAAATTTTGTTTTACGTTTGTATCAGTCAGCCAATTGCGTATCCGATTATAAACTTTAAATCAATATTTATGTATTTAAATAAATTGTTAGTAAAATCAGACAAAACTGTATTAAAAGCTCTCGCAGCAATTTGCTCATTCGCAGTTACAACGATCGTAAAGAAACAGGAACTATGAGTAAATAATTTGCCCTTTCCTTACGTATAAATAACAAATTAAATCAATACAGTTGTATAAAATAAACATATACATTACAATACCACTAAAAGTCCACGTAAAGTGAGTCTGATTGTTGGAAATTATAAGTGAAATGGTAATTTTATTTATAGATATTTAAAAATATAAAGAGATCCCAATTATTGAAATTTGTGAATTTAAATAATATTTAAGCTTGGTCTGTAGAGTACATTCATGACGAATTGAAAGTAATTAATGTATTTATTTCATTGATTATTATTGATAGAAAGTTTACCAATTCACAACCCACCAAGAATCCTGAGAATGTAGAGAAAAACTTATTTGTATTCCGATTTAATAAAATTGTGTGTAATTTCTGCAAGTAATTATTTTTACATAATTTTAATATCATTAAAATAATCAAATAAAGACTATATATCCAATATGTAAAACAATAAAATATCACAAATTTATTATTTAATTATTATTCGAATCATCCTTCTCTTCATGAAATGAACGTGGCTAACAATAAGATTCACAGAACAATCATATTAACTGATGATCAATAAATTCATAAAAATAAAACATACAAATTCTACAAATAGTCCACCAGTAACAGACATTATGGTGTCATGAGAACATACCTCAATTACAAAAACTGTAAAACAACGTTATATACAGAAATTATTGGACACCTGATACGATCAAAATATTCAACAAAATAAATAAAAATAAATAAAATTTGCAAGTCAGCCATATCGACACATCATAAGTTAAAATTGTACATAAATGCGAGCATCTTTACAAACGCAAAATATTATAAGCCATTTATAAAAACAGAAATGAAGTTGTCAATACTCGCATTTTAATTATCTAAGTCAGAGATTATATAACATATAAACACCACGAAATAAGTGTACATTCTGAAGGCCCGGTGCCAGTTCACAATTACATATTATTAAATTTTATTAAGAACATAATTATTAATTCGCATATAAAGCATATAAGATGAGCCAAACAAATTTTTTTCGTCCAAATTTTTGTACAAATTGCGACATTTCCAGTTATATATTTTTTAACTTACAATTCACTAATCGTGCCGAAATATTACATAAACCACATAGATTTATTGGGTCTGTATACGCGGTTTTCACTATATATATATATATATATATATTTATTGTAATAAACAAAATTAAATTAATTAATATTTACTCCTATAATGATGCCAAATTGTTGTACACCAATATATTAAAGGGAAATATATCTCAGGGGTCGCCTTCAGGCTTCCAATAAAAAATAGGACCACAGAAAACTATAAAACTTTTTATGAGGGAAATAAAACAATTATTTACTATCCTTAACCAAAACCAAACAAACACCTTGGACCGTCAAAGTTGGTTCCCAAGCGGTCCAACACCTTTCAACGGATGTACGTTATATCGTGGTTCATTAATGATAACAACAATCTCACAACTCTACATTAAGCACCCTTCTCTACTCAGCTACAGCATAGCTGCATTGCCCAGTGTCACCATAGGAGGTGTGGAGATAGGATTTGTTGGCAGAGCTATCATAGAATGACGGCTTAACCGAGATTACCATCTCCCGGGGCCTTTTACCAACCTTGGACTGGCCTGACTCTCGAGCGAGATTCGCTATGCCAAAAAGAATACAAATTGGATCCACTATAGGACAGAACTACTTAGGATATATGCATATCAGACCAAAAAAAAAAAGACAACGACCACAAACAACGGCGCACCTGGACAGAAGTTCCAACTCGACTAAGCTTTCCAGACACACAAATACCAACAACCACGCGACTGCCCTACTGCTAGCGTTCTCCACTACTGACTGACTGACTTCTGTCTATTTACTAGGGCTTCTCCCGAGACACAGTTTGACCCAATGTCAAACGTTCGTAAACAACGGGCGCAAAGCAAAAGTATCGCCCGTACTTCCGAACTGAAGACAAAAAAATTTTGCTTCCAATAAATTCCTTAGTATTTGCTACAATATATATATATATATATATATATGTATACATATACATACATAATATCAAACTATATATTATTTTTCCAGTCCTTCTCCCAACTATAATTTATAATTAATAATTTCTCACATATTTCAGGTGAATATTATAGGTCTAGGAGCCGTGTAAAAAGTAACAAACATTATATATATAAAGAATTCGCTGCAAATATTTGCTATAGGCATTGAATTGGTGCCCGAATCTTCACCTTATGTGTCTTATGGGTTGCATTTGCTTTGTTACAGGTGGATGCGCCTCAAGTTCGACCTTCCTTACAGAGTGAAAGCACTACTCAGGAATGCAATGCTTCGAAAAAAGACCTCCCCTTCACGTAATAAAAACGCAAAAGACCGAGGAGGACAGTTCGTTACAATAGTCACGTTCGTCGAACGGACATCAAGGGAGATTCAATTTATTTTATATTATATGGTATTGAAACAATGAAACGGCTTTTCTTAACACAACACGGTGGCGAATAGTTACTAGTTATGTTGTAAAATTAATTCCACTACTTGCATTATAGAACGAAGTCATATTGTTGAGGAGTAACTCAGCGGAACGTGTTTTGTCAAACCTTGTAGCCAACGATTTATTATTTTTGTTCTTTACAATATTAAGCTGAATAACCACATATATAAACTTGCATTTTAAGATCTAATGTAGCTGTATAGTGTTCTTAGATTTTAATATCCAATTATTAATTATTTTATCAAAATTAATTATTTTATCAAAACAAATTTTCATTGTAACGCAGTTAATTCATTCTTTATAATTATGAGAAATGATTTGTTTTTAGTTCCCTGCGTAATTTAAAGAAGAAATGAAAATAAAGTAGCAATTGTATGGCGAGTGCTTAACCCGAAAATCTGTTATTGTTGTTGTTTGTGACGTCGAGTGAAGGTTTTAGAAATGCTGCTTCACTCTCGCCCTGTAATTGTCTCGCATGACGTGGCAAGTCTGCAGCTTCAATCTTGGTCAAGGCCAATCTTCGATAAGTACTTTTCACATTAAAACTTGACCATCTTAAACACTTTTTACGTGGGAGCACGAAAAATAAGACTGTGGTTACCTGCACTGTTTAGCCACGTAGCCGACATTAATATTACCATTTGTATTTTATTTTTCAGTCTAGTATAATCTCCGAGACGGTAATTCCCGTTTGTCGAATGAAATAACAACAGCAAAAATTTAACAATTAAGTCATATGTAATAAATCGGTATGTATAAAATATTCACTTAAAATGTAAAATAAGGAAACTGAAATATCAAGTTCTCACTATCCCACTGCAAAAAATAAATAAGGTAAACTTCGAAATAAAATCATTTAATTTATTCTGCAGTATACATATATATTTTTATAAACGTTGTATCTGAAAACAACGTTATGAAGTATATTTATTTATTCTATTCAGATAAGTTATTTATAATATAATTTTTCGTATATATTAAAATGTTTCAATTTGGTAATTTTCATTTATATATTAAATAATTTAATGCCGCTAAAAAATATTTTTATATTTATTAATTTTTCTACTCATGTATTTGATTTTATCAATGATCTTTTTCCAATACGAACGCCCCGTCACCATTATCTTGTTAAAAGATTATAGAATAAAATATAAAGAAAACTAACAAAATTTTTACTTTGCTATCCTGAATTTTCCGAATTAAATATATATTAAAATAAACCTTATGATAAATTTAATCATTTATGTAAAAAATTACTTTAAACATCGCAGTTGTTCAATTATATAAAAAATACTAGCTGGGTGCCCGGCGTTGCCCGAGGTGTCATTTATCCATAACCACCTGATTATTTCCTTATTTTTATGTAAAGCAACTCGACCTCTATCCTTAAATGTGTTATAGGCTGCATTGTTTGAAAATTCACTAAATTAAATAATTAATTTTTATTTAAATTAAAAACTATTTGTTTAATTTTATTTATTTTTCTGCAAATCAATTTTTTTAAGCGGAATGATTTTGGCATTCCCATATTCATCTTCTTCGTATTCCGTAATTATATTTTTAAATCAATAATTACTATACTTTCAATAATTACGTAATATGAAGAAAAAAGTAGGTGTCTAATGCAATTTTCGTCCAGTTCCCAATATTTACGTGCATTTCTTGTTCTTATTTTAAAGATATGCATCTTAAATAAAAACACTGATAAATTTAACTTCCTAAATAACGCACAGACTCTCACAACGGAAATAATTTTAATAAGAAAGACAGCTTTCCCGGTGTAAATTATTAACTAATTTTTTCACGGTTACGCATCAGGTTCAGATTTCTCGATGCTGACGTTTCTGCTGGTCGTTGTTCTCTATCGCTGTCTTCAGCCAGTGTGGCGCTGCGTGACGTATGCGAGGTATATATAGTGTCGGACATGCTGCGACCTGATTGGCTGTTGAGGATCGCCTGACATATACTACGCGACATGGAAAAACATGTGTCCTTGCCGCTGTCGCAAATATCGACTGCTTAAGATTTTGGGAGAGTTAAACTGTAAGATGTATGTCATAATTAAACACAGTGATAAATATAACCCCGGATTCGAGTCCAAATTCGAATGTGTTTGCGTTATATTTATGTAATGCCACTCCACCCCCAACCCTTACGGGTGTACCACTACCATGCCGAAAGGGCTTGAATTTATACACAAACAATATGAGTAGAAATACAATCAATACAATTAAACCTGAAAAATTCAACGCATATAACTGTCGCGTTTGCATGTTCCAAAATTTCCACCCCGCTCACCTCTGCCCCTGGGGGTTAAATGCAAAGTTAAATGTCATAATTAATCTCAGTGTCATCCATAAACTTGGATTTGACTCCAATCTCGGTTGTATTCGCGTTATTTTCCAGTAAAGCATCTCCACCCTCACCCCTAAGGGAAGGGAGCTCCTTTCCCATGCGGTTAGTGGTTGAAATTATACACACATTACATCGTTACAAACACTATGAATCTCATTGACACAGAAATTTTTTTATCCGGCTCTAATATCCGCCGTTTTAGCATGTATGAAATTTTCTACTCCCGCTCCTGGGGGTTGTAAAATTGTCTCACTCCAACAGTGTTTGTTTCCTGGTCGCAAAGAACACGTGTACGAAATTTGGTTAAATTTGCTCCACGGGTGTAGATTTGTATGCGGAACAAATAAACATACATACATACATACATACATACATACACACACACATACACTCATACACACATACACTCATTTTTATTTATAAGATTTCTGTTTATGTATTAAATTTTGTCATTCAGACCACAATTATATCAGATTTATTGATTTTGCCATTTATGAATTTCATTTTTAACAAGTGTGCATTATTTTTATCGGTCAATTTTTTTAAAAAAAGAAACTCCCTGACTACGTTATTTAGTTAAAATAATATAGAATCAAATAAAAAATTGTGTCGGCCACACCTTGTCGATTTCTGAATTATACCTTTTGAACAGTGTCAAAAATATGTGTTCGTATTCAGAACGTCATCAGTGATACAGGCGTGGAAGTACTCGTTTCAGTTGAAACGTTGAGGTCAACTGAGACATTGGCTTTAGAATATGTTGAGGAGAAATGAAAAAAAGGACGAGACAGAAAAAATAACGAGTTATTTCTGATTGTCGCGAACCGTAACACCTGTAACAGCTGTAACACCTGCGGCTCAGATGAATGGCAGCTCGCAAATGACGTAACCGCGTTAGCTTTCCCCTGGATTTCCGGAGCCTCGCATCGTGAACGGCGGGTGACAAATGTAGGCTACGAAAGTGATCGCGGTCAGGGTTCCAGACGCTCCAGAGCGGAGAAAGCGGAGAAAGTCGCGTAACAGCATCCCTGGCGATTACATGAGGCTGGCCGAGCGGAAACAACGGTGGCGTCATCGTCGGACGCGAGAAGCCCTGCCCAATGTCACGGCTGCTCCTCCAAACACTTGGACACTGTCCATAGAAATTTTGTCTATGGGGTTAGAAATTCAAATGGAATCCTATGTTTCATTCAATAAATACTTGACGCTTCGATACCCAAATGCGAAAGAATGGATAACAAATTTTCTGAGTTAAATCAAATTTGATGCACACACACACACACACACACACACACACACACAAAAACACACAAACAAACACACACACACACACACAAACACAAACACACACACACACACACACACATATTTATATATAAAGTTTGTTGGCAATGATATTGATCAAATTTATAGCGCTTCTTATGTTTTATTCTGTTTATGAAATAAATTATAAATTGATTCGGGTGTTTTAAGAGAGACGAAATCAGGAGAAAAAATCGAGCACGGATGAAGAAATAAAGACTAAACAGTCTTGGGTTGGTTTTAATTAAATGTTTTGCCTCGTAGCAGCATTCCAACTCTCATGTAAGTGCACGGTTTCCTTCTTATGTTCCTTAAGGCGAACGAAGTAAGTTTGGCTTATTTCTCCAGTTACTATATATTCAAACGGTTCATTTCGTATACTTTAACATTCTAAGTGGCCATTCTAGAGATTCCTCAGTCACACTGGAAGAGTGTTAATTGCAACCCCGATGGTGAGATTTCATCACGGTGGTGTGAATTCCGTACGATGAACTGTGCATTGTTACAGAGAATGGGGTCATGGGTACCCGGTCCATTGAACACTCCTGTGAATCTGATACCGGAGCGATGGATTAGTTTTGGGAAATGTGTAGGGCCTTACAGCTGAATACAGAAGAACACGCGGCATGTTTTCCACGTGCACAAAATGGCCAGGATTTTATAGCACGGTCGTTTGCATTACGTTATGGAAACAATATTGAAAAGATTTTATTTATCTGTTGGCATCCGAGTTACGAAATTTGTTGGCAATGATATTGATCAAATTTATAGCAATCTGTTTGTGAGGTAAATTAGAAGTTGATTTGTTTGTTTTATGAGAGACAAAACAGGAGAGCGCGGATGAAGAAAAAGACTAGCAGACTGACATGGGTTGGTGCTAATTATTTGTTTTTCCGGGAGGAGTTTTCCAACTCTCGTGTAGTTGCATGGTTTCCTTCCTCTGTTCCTTAGAGCGAACGAAGTATTTTTGGCTTCCTTCTCCAGTTACTTTCTTCTCTAAAAACAAACACTCAATTCACTCTAGCAAACATAAAAATGTTGTTATACTGTTCTTTTTTTCTTTTCATACGTTATGTATTGCTAATTTTCCCCTTCACCCATTGAGGCCGAAGACCAAAGATGCATTCAAACATACATTCTGTTGTGACAGAGCGACGTGGTGTTCCTGGGTTCGATTCCCGTCCTGCATAGATTTTCTATACCAATCTGTTAATTCACTTCAAAATAATCTTTAAGCTGAGCTTAAATACATGCTTGTATTTTTAATGAAAATGGGCTTAATATTTTTGGTAGATATATTCACGAAAATTATTATTATATTGAAAACGTCCGTAAATTTAAAATATACGAAACACTTCACTAAAGTAAATGCTCTAGTAATAACCTGATCAGCGTACAATAATGTACAGAAATGTTGTTGATTATTCATTAATAAAATATTTTTTGACTTATAATGAAGTCTGTTAAAATGGTCGTTAAATATAATTTAACCTATTAATAAAAAACACATAAAAATATAAAATAATTTCTCTCATTAATAATTTATGTTTGATAAATACAAAGTTCGTGATTTTGAGTCTATTATTAAACCTTTTTTATGTAATAATATTCGCTTTAGGCAATACTGTAATAATTTTCATGTCACTGTGTCTCCTCTTTATGATTTGATTATTTAATTTACATACAAGTTGCAACTCATAAATTTCTTAAAATACTTGTTAGTCACGTATTTTCTCATTATTACATCCCATTGTTCGTCGGAACGATTCTCAAACCTGGTAAACTCAAATATATTTATGTTGCTCTCCTTCCATTTCCCAGTTTCATATCCGCGTTGTGTCCACGTAATACTTTTTATTTAACTTTATATTTTACGCTTTACAAATTAAATTAAATAATGCGTTGAACAAACTTGAAGCTTATTGACTTCTTCAACGATTGACATTTATTTAGATTAACGTTTGAAAATCCTGCCCCACAAAACATTCCAGAAGTCAACCTACACACCTTTTTCTCTATATCGTTGTAAATTTCCCCTGCAGCTTCCTCAACCCTCGTCACTGTGGTGTGCTGCACTGCTGCGGAAATTAGGCGACACTCGCGTTTCTACAGCCTTCACATTGAACCAGATTTGCTATGCTATCATGCATAAAATGTATTACTTCCATGTATTAACACTTAATAAATTAAATACGGAGAGTTCTCGATTTTAAGAAGCTCGCCGAAATGATTTTATCATAATATATTTGGAGACATCGTTACAATAGAAAAAGAAAGACACAGTAGTAATAACTACTTTCAAAGCATTCGGTATGGTACTTCGCGGTCTGCTGCTCAATAAGTTCAAATTTTCGAATTTGATAGCAGTTTTTAAAGATTGGAAGCACTGAGTTCGAGTAAATAAGATTTCTAAGCCAATAGGATTCTCTTGAAAATTGACGCAGTGAGTTGTGAATGTTCTTAGCTAATATAATAATAAATATAATATAATATAATAATAAATTCACAGATAAAACTTATCGCCAAAAAAAGAGTGCGAAAGCATGGATATAATTGAGGGGGGGGGGTCTAGAAAAAAAATTACGAACGGTCATGAACGAATGAAAATCAATTAAGATGATTCCTGAAGATAACGATTAGGGAATGCAACGATATACCATCAAACAGGACGAACGATCTTACCTAAGACTAGTAATCGCCTGAAGAACATATTTTAAAGAAGTGCACTAGACATTAAAAATTGAGAATGTATAGTTACGTAATATTGATATGTTGTGCTGTAGCAAAAGGAAGGACTAACTTCTGCAATTTCATCACGGTACTCATTAATAAACATGCTGTAGCCCTTGTAGAAGTTCTGCTTTCTTTTTTACTCTGTTTATTAGTACTGATAAATCTGAATCTTTTATTTCCGGGGCCCGCACCTCTTGTGCTTCTTTACACCAATGTCCTGAACTGGGCTCCATTTTCAAATACTTTAACTAGTAACTCTTTATTTGTGTCCATCCTCCGATGACCCCATTTGATTCTTGTAAAGTGCTGATCACATTCCCTCCTTAACATTTTCCGGATTCTATTTATATACGGATACCATGGGTCAGCAACAATTAATTTTTTCGACTAATTTTAACTATAATTTTTCTTTAGTCACCCTAATATAGTATGTATATATTTTTCTTCTCTGTTTAAGGAGTTGTTTTAGCAGCTCATTTCTTCCTGGGTCTTCTGCTCTCTTTACTTTCCTATCTAGTATATTCTCTCCCTCTTTAATATCATTACTCCGCTTTCTCAAAGTTCTAAATATCTTGGGGTTGCACTTTTTGCGGTATTTATCACATAAGTTTTAGATCAACTTCGTTACTTATTGTTAATAGAGGAATTTTCTTTCGTGTTCCTCATTTTTGCCCGTCTACATTTTTTTTTACATATTGGTGACCAATTGGAAATCCCTGAGGCACACGAGAAATCACGCTACCAATGTCCAGTATTGGTTCAGAACTATTTGAATATGCTGAAGTAGTGATATACAACACATTACTTTAGCATTTATCGATATATATATATATATATATATATATATATATATATTGTAACATACCAACGGGCGTGTACGTTGATAGATGAGTAATTCGGATTTGTCATGAATTTTTTTTGGTGGTTAGAATCTCAACAATCGGGGTTGGCGCGCGAATTTTATTATTGTAAAATAGTCCACATTTCGGCTCTTCAGCTATCGGGTGGTGGTTAAGACGCGTAAATCTTGCAACACGTGCTCGTTCGGCGCTAGGCAAGGAGAGCGTAAAAACTGTGGAGTACAGAAATGGCACTTTAAAGCCACGTGTCGTGTAGGTCAAAATCACGCCTGACTAATTTATGTTTCATGTCTTGATCAATAAATTATTAAAAGCATCAAAGTTTTGTTATTCACTTGATAAAAAAATACTGGCGTCCCAGAATGGACAAATATTATTATTATTACACGTATGCTAGACCTAGAAATTATTCTGCATGTCGGAAATGAAGAGTCGGCATAGTATCGTCGGAGTTGTTTGCCCAAAAACTGGTGGGCAAGCGAACCTATTACTACAGTATATATATGGATACCATGGGTCAGCAACAATTAATTTTTTCGACTAATTTATATATATATATATATATATATATATACTTGAAAAAAATACAGTCCCATGAGGCATTTATGAAAGGAACTTTTATGGTTATCTGTATGAAATTCCCGAACCAAACAAGCTACTCGCCTATCGATATAACATTTTTTCTTACTTTTACTAGATGCAGTATTCTTCGGAAACCTTAGATTTCGGCAATCTTTCAACCATTATGACCTTCGACCTTCTAGGTACTGAAGGGTAAATACGAATTGTAGTGTTTCTTGAAGTAAACAGAGATCCGTAATTGGAGCTACTCGTGTGCATGTGGCAGGTGGCGGTGCAGGTGCAGGGGGTGGGAGGCAGGGGGCCGCTTTCTACGACGGCGCCTCGCCGGTTGCTGTGTCCGTGTCCCGCAGTTGCTGGTGATGGCTGCCGTGGTGCTGGCGCTGCTTGTGAGCGTCTCTCTGGGGTCGTGGGCTCCGGGGGCTCTGGGCGCCGACCTGCACTGGCTGCTGGGGGTCTACAACCCCCTGGGCTGGGGCGACGGACCCCCGGTCTCTGTGGGCGGCGACTGTGGCGATAATCTCTACCAGTACTGGCGCGCGCTCACAAACGGATCAGCATGGGCCGCCAAAAGTAAGTCATGGAATTTAAGAAATTATTAATTCATAAGCACTTTTCATAAACGCCTTAAACAGATTTTGGTATATGTCCTAATAGTTCAAATAATAACCCTAGAAGTGAATCAGAAACTGCTACTTTATGCATTGTTCGAAAATAGACTTTTTAATATTTTGATTACAAACGCGTCACGACTATTGTTCTCCTCTGAACGGGCTGTACTCCTTAATACTTCAGTTGAAGATAATATGACCGTTGATCGTCCACTCAGAGCTTCAAACAATTTGGTTTTTTATTCATCACATTTCGATTAGTTTGATTATATTTTGCACTTTCATAAAACATAGTTTATGATCACTGTGATTGAATTCCATACAGATAACCCAAGTTCTGAGGATGTAAAATAAAAGAGAGATAAATACCGGCTTCAATTATTTTAGCAGATAATAAACGGTGATTCCAGCGGCTGCAATAATCATGGCTATGATCAGAGGAATAACAATCCACGTTGCATTATTTCGCTGTTAATTTAGTGACAAGTGACCTCGGTTACCAAAATTGAATGGTTTCAATCGGGTGACGTCAGTTAACTGGAGGAATTTAGAACTGCATTCTTCGAGATCTGTGCGTGAGCGGATTGCACACAGACTGTGATCTGAAACCGCATGTTGTTTCTATGTCTGAAGTCAGTTTCTTCATCGGACTGCAAGAAAGTCACTCAAATCGATCGGACCGTTAACCTCAATAACAGTCAGTTTTAACCAAAAGAAAGTGTATTTGTGTTGAGCGTTACGTTCCACCCAAACTTAATCTCACCCAACATCTTTGAAGTTCCTGTTGCCTTTCGTTGCTATGAATCTGACGGATTAGTTTCAAGTGAAAGTTAAGTCCTAAAGTGAAGAATAAAATTGCCGGTATATGGTTAAAATAAATAAATGGAATTCGGAATTGTTTGCTACAGAAATGGCTAAAGTTCTATACAGTCTTACTCATATTCGAACGATTTCGAGAGGTGTACTTGAAAACTGACAATCTTGCGAAACATCGCAATTCAGAATGTTTTCCCTGTAGCGCTGTTCTCTTTAACAAGAATCCTGACACTGTTTCTCTTTCTTCCATACTAACAGTGAGAGTCGTATAATATAGGCAAAGATCGACGGCATTAATTTCGTGAGAATTTCTGTATAATGTCGTCGGAATGATTTCTAAATATTGGCATATTTGGAAGCCTTTGATTTAACGCATTTTACAACAGAATATAAACGAAAATATTTCCGTAGTTTCTGAACTATAATTTCTTCCATTTCGATGCTGAAACTATGGCGGGTGCTTCGGTCTACATATAATAAAATAAATAACTCATACAATGGGCACATTACTCGTAATTGGATACATCCAAAAGCAGTATTTACATTTCTAACGCGTTTTACATGTACGATATCTCTAATTTAATTAATAGCAAAGAAAATTCTCTAGAAATCATGAAATAAGTTGTTAAAAAATTACACTTTATTTTTCAATTTTTATATCGATTTTATGTCATTTTTAACATATTAAGAAATATATCACTAATTTTAAGGCTATAAGATAAACCAATATTGGGCAAAATTTTATTATGTAAGATTGCTTACAAAAACGAGGGGATAAATGATCACAGATAAATTAATTTTAACTTTAAATTATTTCTAGATTTTCGAATAATTTCTTATTAGTGGTGGAAAATTTATCAATTGCATTTATAGGACCAAGTAAAAATTATACGCCTAGCCTCTAACAAAAGAAGATTCTAAATTATTTTAGTTTTGGATTACGTAAAGAACAGAGGCAATTTATACAGATTTTTCTGGGTTTCAAATTCCAAAATAGAAGCCAAAACATAATATGTAATTATTTTATATTATATTCTAAAATAATGTGTTCGTCTATAATTTTTTTGAAGTCAAGATTGATAAATTTATAGCTGCTAAATCGATTTGAAAAAACCAAAACATCGGAACGTTTTGATGTGGATCATCCCGTGTAGGCTGTTTGAGTTTGCAATCTGCACTCAACTCTCTGATTTTTTAACTAATTTCTTAAAGAACTTGATATATTCATAAATCAATAGTAACTGTGTCAGCTAGCTTTGCTGTCTGGTTGTTTATTTGCATTTTATTGTTTTGAGTTTGATGTAATTGCATAGGTGTTAGGATTTTTTACTTTTTCTTTTGTGAAGCTTTCACTCATAACCCTTATTTGAGCAGGTTAGTACTGCCAGAACAAGCGATTCTGCAACACTTACGAGTAGATTTCCCCTCATACATTCACAGCAGAACTGTCATCAAATAATTTTCATGCGAAGCGGTTATTAATTGAGTTTTAGCTGAATATGATCAGAGAACTTAGTAACCGAGCGATAAATGAGATTTTAATACCATAAATAAGTTTTTATCACTCGAGATAATTGGTAATTACCATTATATAAAATATATAAGTATATATTTAATACACAAGAAATCATTTATTAGTTGTATTATACATAGAAATGTGAGTGTATGTGTATTAGGGGTGGGGGTGGGGGTGTAGTTATTTCAGGTAGAAACAGAATGTGTTTTAAGAATAATTGAACCGTATTTCGGACGCGAAAATTATTTCCTTATTTTTCGGTCAACGGAAAAAATTCTTAAACCGTACTCTGAAATTGCTTAAGTTTTTATAAGCTTTAAAATTGAGTAAAGTATTTTTTATATACCAGAGACGTCATTCCCAAGCCAATCGCTAGATAATGATCTCACTTGATTAAAACAGAAATTTTTGTGCAACGGTTACATTTAAGTATTATTGGCACCTAATAAATAAATCAGAATTTTACTAACCCCAAATTTATAAGTTAGAATTAAATAGAATTTGGATATCTTAAATTTGACACGATCAGTATTTATTATAATTTTTCACTCAAGACCTAAAAATCGAGAGTTAAAATTCATATATATTAATATTTCAAATTAATTAAGTCCATTAGAACATACAATTAAAATATTTTATTTATCACAGTGACGTTTTCGTAATTTTATGTACTTTTTGAATTTTTATATTTGTACAATTTTAAATATTATATTGATTTACATATTATTATTCCTCTTAACATTTAAGATATAAGAATATTTTTGCGTATCATATTAGATAATTTTTTACAAGAAGAAAAAATTATATAAATATGTGAATTGAAATATTTTATTGAAATGAAAAAATTATGACTTATTGAAGATTAATAATAAGAAAGATAGTCAAATACAGTCAAAATAAGTGATAATATAAATACCACATGTTTCTGGGATCCTTGTCCCTTTCAATTGTAGATATTAAATTATATTTTAAATAATCCAAACTATATATACAAATTGTGATTCAAAATTAATATAATAATTTACTTTACGTCTGTTTTATTATTAAGATAAATTAAATAAATTAACGACCATTATAACAAACAGTTAAAATATGTTATTCAATACAATGGCGTTTCTGTACATATTTAATCAAGTTGATTATGCTATATTTCTACGGTAATACAATATTTTGTCATAGGTAGTGAAATATTATATTGTAAGTTCTTTTCACTACCTATGACAATAAATTGTGTTACAGTAAAAATATAACATAATCAACGTCATGAAATATGTACAGAAACGCCGATGTATTGAATAACATGTGTTAACTGTCTGTTGTAATGGTCGTTGATTTATTTAATAGATCTTATTAACAAATCAGACGTAAAGTAAAATATTGTATTAATTTTGTATCACAATTTGAATATATAGTTTGAATTATTAAAAATATAATTTAATATTTACAATTGAGATATGTTATATTGGTAATAAATAACTGTTGCAATTTTAGAACAGTTGAGGTGAACTTGAAATAAATAAAGGTATATTTACTCTTGACGATATTAAATGGAAAGCAATGCGGTGAAAAAGTTTAGAGAGTGAAAGTTCCAGATTAAACTTTAAATTAATAATAGGCACTGTCCGCATTTATGCGTACTTTTAAAAATTGTTAACGTGTTTAATTGTTTTGAATGTCCGTTTTAGGTTTCATTTGAAGAGCCATTTACAAGGTTTCTGTTATGAGTCCGTGTAATTACTCAATACGCTTTGCGGAGTTAAAACAATAAAACTCGAGAATTTTGAACGTAATTTGCAATTATTGATGTTGCAAGCTTAATGTTGAATATATGATAATTCGCCAAGTGATGTTGATTTAACATTGATTGTCGTAAATTGGCGAGCTTTTGTTTTCGGCGGAGACAGGCATAAGGAGGGTCATCCAGTGTCCGAATCCGGTTTGGATTTAGAAAGCGCTTTCTCGGGAAGGCGCTTGGCCAGCATGTCGAAATCCCTGGCTAGCTATCGCTTCGTTAGTCTTCCTAATGTCTGCGCAACATAATCGCCATATTCCGTATTCCTTTCCGCATTCACCGCTCACAAACACACAGACATACACGTGCCTCGCGTCCTCCTACAAAATTCAAATTTCGATTATCAGGATTTCGAACCGAGTTTTGGAATGCGATTGACGAGACGCGATTAAATACAATTATTGGATGGAAACATTCTGTAACTGATAGGCCTGGGTGTGATTAAAAGGTCAAAAACTTCTAAGCGCACAGGCAATACGCACCTTAAAATGTCCTTGGTATACTTTTGCAACAAAAATTATAATTTCAGTATTTATTTTGCAAACAACGATCTTTAATGGAATAAAATCGTTAAACCTTTAAAAGGATTTCATATATGCACACAATTTTTGCAACAAATCTCGTAAATTTTTAAAAATAACAAATACGTTAGGTTGATCTGACCGTTGGTTCATGAGTGTTGTATTAAATCACCTTATAACAGTCCCTGCCATACAAATTAATTCATTTTACAATACTTAAATGCCATCTCAATTTCAAAATTGTACCGAAATCCTGATTAGTTTAAAATTTAACTCAAGGAATAATGAGTTGAGAAGAACATTCCAATAAATTACGCTTCATCGACGACTGAAGTGTCACATACGTCAACGTATATGTGGAAATTAAATATTTTTTGTGAAAACAAACTCATAAAAAATAAAAAACACTACGTTTCATCCCTGAAATATGACTTATACAAGTGATGCATAATATTAATCAGAAAATATGTAACTTAATACGTAAAAATTTCTTCATTTGAAATAGTTGGGTTCTAACAAGTACCCATTTCAATCTCCAGGGTCTCACTTCCATGCTAGGTAAATACAAAATAAATCAAATTTTGGTTTTAACTAACCTGGAAGTCATGCCACGCAATTTAAATTTGATATATTTTTCTAAATAACCCCGGATCATTGCTACTGATACGTAACTTTATTGCGTGGTGTTTCCTGTGGTAATTTATGACTGTGCTTTCCTTGTTTCCCCGTTTTTCCATCCTTTAATTGGCGCGTAGGTTGTTACATGGTTTGCTTTCACTATTCTAAGATTTTAATCTTTCTTTAATTACAAAGTGCAAAGTTAAACAGGTGCTACAGATTTGCGCTAATTGCGCTGTGCTCTTCAGCTTGATATTACTAAGTTCCGCATTATTTTTTCTATTTTGAGTGTCTTTTTATATTTTTTCTTAATGCTTAAACCTACAATTTTACAAACCGCTAAGAGGATATAAACAATTTTGTTATTACTCAAACGCCGAAATGTCATTATATTCGAAACAAAAATTTCTTAATTTGTCATCCTGTCATCCATTTGTAGATTAAAGACATTCACACATTTAATAGCTTTTTCACATGTGCCGTTTCATTCAATCTATTCTCAAAATAGCCAATGCGACAATAGCAACCGACGTTAATCAATTCAACGTTTATGTTTTATCCGTTACACGTCTCTCTGAAATAAGGTTACAAATTGAACGTCGACCAATGGAATTATCAGTCTGAAATAGTCAACATTAGAATCAATAAGTTCACTTTTCATGTACAAAGTGTCATGCAGAATCTATGACGCCTTACTTTGGCTCTTTATCAATGTCTGCATTCTGCTCTTTTTCTGTGTGGGTCATATTTGAGAAGGTCTGTCGATTGGAAGAAGATTACAATTTTTGGTTCAAATATTGCCTATGATTGGCCATTTTCAAGTGTTAATTGCATATTTGATTTTATCGGCGTTTATTTTACAATTGTTTCCTTATATTGAGAGTTTCTAAAAAAACGTCACTGTAAAACGTGCGCTTGATTTTAGTTTCCATAAAACTAACGAGTTTATCGTCGTGGCTTGTAAAATTGTCCTTGTACAAGGCTTTCACGCTAATGCTTTACTGCGAGTTTTCACATCGTAGACCAAAGGCCATACGTTCGAGTCACTTTCATATCTCTATCTCGATTAATGTGACAGCTGGGGAAACCTTTCTGAATGAGAATGAAAGCAGCATTTCGTTGGGGTGATTAATACAGGCTATCTTCGGCCGACTGCGCAGCCCAGGTCTGCATACATTTTTTAAAAATTTATTAGAATATTAACAATCGAAACTATACAACCAACATGTCCTATGAACTAATTTTATGACGATATATAACGTGACGGGGAATCTATGAAAAGTCTACCCTTTGATTGCTTAACAAGCCCCACAGTTACACTCAAATTTTGTAATGTTCATCCAAAAATATCACAAATTATTCTATAACAAACAATATTTAAATCATTATTACAAAATATAATATCTATACATTTAATACTGATGGGCGCCAAAATTATAATGTTTTAATAAAGATAAAAAAATGGAATCATGAGTTCTTAATGACAGGGGCAACTCATGTTTTGTAAAAATTACAACACCTCCTCTCGATCGAATGAAACTTAAAGTTTAATGACCTGTGTTGATACAAATACGCGATTAAAATTACAAAACATTTTACAAGTCGAGAATCAGTATTTTGTGAAGCCACCACGCGCTGCCATACCACGTGGCAAGGAGTCAAACATATTTTGAAATGTGTGCCTGAGAAAGAGCATTCGTCTTCGACGAAAGAGGGCGACAAACATGGAGTTTGGACGGGGAGTAATCATCGACCTTCCTTGAAGGAGATAACAGCATAATGATGCGACTATGTTTGGCAGTAGTGGGCTCAAGAGGAACCATACAACTCGAAAATCAGAGAGTGGACGCCGTCAGCACAGAATGTCAGAAACCTCTGACAAGTTTTGTCCAATAATAGCTTAGAAATTGAGATATAACGCTATCACACGGTTATTTTCAGAAGATAATCCTCCTAATATCAATACATTAAAAGAAAGCAACGAAAGAATACAGCTCTAACTTTAACTTGGATGTTTCCATTTCTTCAGGCATGTTCTAAGTTCACTCAGTCTGAAGGATGATATGTACGCATTCCTCTTGTCTGTTACACAATAACTTTCCTTTTGCAGTGGTTTTGCATTACAGTATGACTACAGCTATAACTCTTGCTAGTGGCGTTCTAGTTTCGTAAAAGTATTAAGCTATTTTCTTCGAAGAGTTTGTTGCACTTGGGGCTGCGATGAAAACTCAATTGTAGAGTTAGAAACGAACGGGGGAAAAAAACGGTTTCTAATTTTCAAAACGAGACAAATATTTAAATGGAATATACTCAACGAAATAAAGTGGACATTGAGATTAACAAACTTATATGTAATAAATTTTTGGAAATAATCGCAGTAAACAAATATTTCAAAAACTTTAATGTAACTGCTTTGTGATCCGATTTATAAATCAGTTTTTAATATTATGAAAACAATGACCGCAAAACCGAAACCCGTGGTGGTAAATACTATATTTAAAGTAGGCTATTTGAAACACAGCTGATTCCAAGCCAAGAGCTATCGTATAGGAAATATGAAATTTTTTTCGTTGAAAATTTCACCGCAGAGTTTATGAAACCTGGGCCGTAAAGTGATTGTAGGGCTTGGCTGTCGATGGTGTTACAGCAAATCGCCCAAAGCCACTTAGCTGTTCTCGTAATTAGGGCCACTAATGGGAACGGAAGCTTCCGTCCTGAGAAAGTCTGGGAAAATGTGCATTTCTAGAAATACATGGACTAAACAAAATATAGATACGCGTGGAACATTTTTACAGTAAAATTTCTATCTCGGAATAATTTCATACGAATACAGAAAATACTTATTTTTTTCTGAAACCGAACGAATTTCTTTATATATAAAGTATTCACCAAGTCTCAGAAAAAAATCTTATATTGGATGGGAGCTTTTGAGAGATTCTGTCATAATCATTCTATTTAAAACTGAAACATAATTTCAGTGACTCAATTTACTAAATAACAACAAATAATTTTCTGTACTTATATAAGTAATGCCGGCCTGGTGAGGTGTGATGGCCAGCGTCATTGCCTCGCATCACAGAGGTTTCCAGTTCGAATCCCGGAAATAATTCTGACATTAGTCCAATGTAAGTGACTATGCTTCCTCGGGAAGTTTGTAATTACATTCTTTGGTCCTGGTTTTTAAAACTCGATTAGTTTGACCAATATAAATTTAATTACAATCCATGCATTCTATTTTACACGCCACAAAATGCGAACCTTCAGGATCTAAAGGATTTTTACCCGCACACAGAATGGAAATTGTTGGGTTTATCTATGAGATAAACACGATACTGATATTATATTTAGAGACAGAAAGTGTCAAGGATGAGGATATGTTAAAAAAAATGTTTCTAAAACTAAAAGAAAACTGTTCATTGTCAGGGATTGAGAATGACGTTCCAATTCCTGAGACAATTTTACAGGTACAGCACCACTAAATTTCGTCAAAGCAAAGAAACCTTGTTGGTATTGTTGTCCATCGACGGTTGCTTCACATCAGTCAGATTTTTGGTGTTCCCAAGGAGAAAGTCCAGTGTCTACGAAGATTGCCGACAGAAGCACAATTTCAACAACACGAAACTTAAGGACCACTTACATTGTGTTATTTCATCTCCCGTTATGTGACTGCTACTCAATATTAAGCAATGCTATATTTGCGAGGAACAGTAGTCCAAACAGATCACATTTCTGCAGTTGTTGAAACCACATTTTTCCAAAAGGCCTTGACAGGAGTTTGAGGTGGCTAAACGTCTCTAGACAGCGGGGTGTAAACAAATCATACTCTGAAGGGAAAAATATCGAGAGTTAACATTTCAAATCTGGGAATATTACACTGCACGTAAAGATTTCTCAAAATTAGATACGTTAAGAAATTTGGTAGAGTAACTGTAGTTTTCTAAAAGTTAAATCCATCTGTTTGACAATACTGGTAGTCTTGCTAGCGTTTATAAAATAAATAGTTCTATATTGGAACGCACACACAGAAATGGTTCTTAAATTTAAATCCATTTTATACTTGTATATCATGTTATAACCTTCAATTTATATGTATAAAAAATCCCGAGTGAATGAACGAGAGTGGAGAACAAGTAAAACAGAGTCTCAGATTAAATGTCGATCTGTTTTTCGAATCAAGCTACTCGCAAACTGTTAGAACATAAATCGTTGCAATTGAAGATGTGTGAGGGTCGTTCGCTCTACTGATCCCACAATGACGGTGAAAGTGTAGCGAAACGGTTACGGCGAATGTGATTCAAGTACCCATATAAAGCTGTGAACGTGCCTATACACTGTTAATGATTAACCACTTAAGGAAACAACCGTTTTTGCGTTTCATGTTGTCTTGTCGAGTTATTTTCTGCAGTAAAGTGCTTAAGAGCAATGTCGAGTGTAGAATGACACTGAGACGTCGTT
The DNA here is from genome assembly GCA_037074705.1 of Zhengitettix transpicula. NCBI lineage: Eukaryota > Metazoa > Arthropoda > Insecta > Orthoptera > Tetrigidae > Zhengitettix > Zhengitettix transpicula. The sequence continues at coordinate 56,749,334 of CM073595.1, read as the reverse complement.
TCTCTTTAACGTAGATATTTGCGGTTGGAAGACTCGCAGCCTTCAAATGTTCGTGAACAAAGTCTTCTGCGTCGTAAATCATTAATAATTTACTATACGTACACGGGGAAAGGGGGACTATAAAGACCAACCCCCATAGTGGTCACTTCGCTAGTTTCTCCTTCGCTCAATAAAATTGGATGTGCTTTGTGAACGTAAACATGTCACAATGTTTCGGTTGTGTTATCATATTGTAAATACATGATGACTGCGGTAAAAGAAGGAACTTGGAACATGTAAAAGGCATGATGGCATTAAAGTTATGAAACTGCACCAAATACATAAATGAAGGATTTAAAATAAGTGTTATTTCAAGTGATGAAACCGAAACAAAATCGTCAGCCATCTCTCAACCAGTTACCGAAGAAGGAACGTCAGGCAATCGAACAGAAAGTGCTGTAACAGGTCCCGCTAGAAAATGAAACAACGTTCAACAAATTCATCGTATCCTACAACGGACGTAACAAACTGCCTCCATGGATATTACTAAAGTACGGAATGTTCTTGGTATAAATGTGGTAGCAGTATTGCCATGTGGGAAAGACAGGTACTTAAGAAACGAGTAAATCGAATAGTACATTTTAATATTGATTAATTTATTTATATGTGAACCAATAAAATTGGAAAATTAAGTTATTTTACATAACAGATTGAAGGTTTCACTATGGCCAGTGAAAGTAAGGAAATAGAAGAAGTGCAATTATAGGAGACTAAATGTCTCTCAGTGAGCAGTGACAATGAAGTGATAATTTTTGTGCATCGTGATTGCTTTCCCTACTTTCTTTCAATATTTTTTCCTTTGAATGTAATTATGCAAGTGCGATTACTTGGGTAATCCTATTATTTACTAGCTGACTGCCCAGCGTTGCCCTATTAGTCGATACCATCATCCTCGGCGATCCCCAAAACTATTTATTCGACTCTAAGACAAGTATTTTTCGCATATTTTCAAAGTGTCATTCCCTTTTACATCTACCCATAGGAGTGTCAGGAATTTCTCACCCTATAGTGTTTGTTCCCGGATATTGGTTGGTGTTGAAATTGCTATTCGCGTTTAAATTTGTATTCAAACATTTTATTTATTCTATAGAATAGTTTGACGAGGTTTAACGGTTGTCTGATATAATCTGTTATTGTGGAGGAAGAATACATCAAGCTGTTGACCATTTAATAGTCATATCTGTGGCTGAGATAAAATCGTACTCGAATGCCTCGTTGTGTCTCGGGCTGTAATTCGAGTGCACGTAGCATTTATTTCAACAACACAATCGCACCTTAACTTGTTGATAAGGATTCAATTCAAAACTGTTCGTTTAATGATTTAACGCACATTAAAATGTGTGTATGTCGTAGCTGTAGAGAGAATGGGATTCGATGTAGAAGCTGGGAGATGTGTAGGCCTACATAATTGATTTTTCAACTTCTGCGTGAAGTGGCAGTTAAAGTGCACGCAGCTCCGTCACGGCGTAAATATTTCTCTGGTCTTTAGGAGCAGAAATAAATGTTCGCCTTCGCTCGCGTCTGCAAGGGGCGGAGAGAGAGAGAGAGAGCTATTCGGAAGCGCCCCGTGCGTTATGCGCTACGGCGCTATTCTAGGAAAGTGAGACACGTCATTTCGCGGAACTCCACAAACGCGGTTTACTGCCGTTGCCACATCGCACGTCTCTGCTTTAAGGCGTAATTTGTGCGTGCACGTTGAGAGAAAGTGGTTTCCTTGCCATACAGGTCCACAGCCTCGCTTCACTGCCCAGCTTCCTTGCGCTGGACCACGTCTGGCAGACTTCCAACATGGTCAGTCGGTGTCATTCTCTCTGAAATTTCTCTCCACATGATGGAACACTCCCGAAGATGCGAAAAATATCCACTGAATTATTACGACCTATCCTTCGAAATTTAAGTTTCAGTCTTTAACAGATATCAATAGATGCAAAACTTCCAAAAGTTCTCGCACAGAAGATCTGTTCATCCAACCAAGAAAACTCGGCTGTCTAATTTTTTTTTTATCTCAGCTAGAAACATTTGGATCTACACAGATCTTTTGTTTAGTCCGGAGCGATTAGGAGGGCGGGTCGTCTGCTGGAATTGTGTACAGAAAGAGGCCAACGATACACACTTACCTGTCGTACACGCTCCTATTGAAAAACGTCCACACTGTAACTGAGAAACTATTTTCTCGTAATCTTCTGTACAGTCCTCAGACCATCAATACCTTCCTGTAGAAATGTTTTCATATTAAATGTGGACTCAAAAACAGGCAAATGACTTAGTTTTCTAACTTATGTAAGGAATGTTAAAACTCTTATGAAATTTTCTAACTCCATATTACAATTTAAATAAAACTAGGTAATAATTGAAAAAGAGAAATATGATCAAGCCAAAAGGGTAAAATTTCCAATAAAATAATTTGTGATTTGTAGAATACAATATCACCAAAAAAATGGAGTGGAATTGAATTTTAACTATTAAAGAATATCTATTACTAGAAATATTTAACTTTAATTATAGCATGAAAAATTAAATTAAGTTCGCACTATGATGAATTTATATCCAATAACATCTGATAAGTCATGCAACTCAATCATGAATGAAAACAGTTAAATTTGATTAAGAAATAAAAACCATGCCAGTGTACACCTACATAAATAAAGTAATACATTGCTTAGAAACGTGTGTTATATCTATAAGAGTAATGAACGGCTATCTTCTTGACAATAATTTTGAGTATTCCTTAAAAACTAAAGTAAATTGCCCGACTGAATTTTAAGTTTCTCAAATGAAGGGTGACAATTCTAGATAGCCACTACATATAAAAACCCATTAGGCAATTTACGGTAAAGCGAAAAATATTACTCTCCAAGCAGTTGTAGTAAGATTAAACGTTCGCCATTATTAAATTTCACTGCACCTGTAGATATTTCTTATGGTTCCATTTGTATAAAATTCATTTAATAAAATATTACTTCCACGTCTAAGACAATGAATGGTAAATGAAATACAACAAAATTTACACTAATCATGCATTTGAAATTTAAATGTAAAGATTAATAAAGTGATCTTGATTGTGTCTCAGTGACGGACGCGAGTGGCCGCTACGGATCGCAGTTCTTCTTTGGTAACGACTTCTGGCTGGGTTCGCACTCACTGTGCGCTGAACTGCAGGCTCCGTGGCCTGTGGTCTTCCACGTGGCTCGTCTTCGTATTCAGCTCTCCAAAAGCCTCACGCCGCAGGTATGCACACTATTAGAAATCGCTCACAAGAAAAATTCTTCTAGCCGTAAGGGTATTTCAGTCCCCAAACTCCTCACAGACATCAAGTACTTTAAATAGAAATTTAAGAAAAATGACATGTTCAATATTTTTAATAACGCGCATTAATCCAGACAATGAAACCTCCGATTACATGTTCTCGGAAAACGAGGAAATTTCAAGCCACGAGTGTGAGCAAGTATGCTATGACGTAATTTGAGGCGAAAGTCATTTAAGGAGTTGACTCTTTCACTTTTTGTGTAGTTGACATGTCTCACTGCGCAAATACAAGGAAGCAGATCAAGGAGTAAGTTACACAATTGCTGTCTCATGACGAACACGTAAGACTTTATTCGAAGTTTCATAGGCGCGATGACGAAATATTAACTATGACTTCACTTACATCCGCTCCACACTTGATCAACATGTTTTTGTTGTAATAAGAGGAACACTGAACCAGCATCCGGGTAAATGAGTACTTTGTTCTGTATTCATTATTGTCATAAATCTTGAGTAAAAATTTCGTATGTTAGCTGTTCCGATTTATTGTTGATTTTGGTTAATAACTCGTGGAAACGAAATTTCCCTTATGCTTCCCCTTTTCCTTAACCTTCAGTCACGTTTACCCTGAACCGTTTCCAAGGTTCGTGAGAAATGAAATGAGACGATATTTAACAGTAACAAAATAAACTACTAGAAAATCCTATAAACCGGCGAAGTTACGAAGTTGCTGATCACAGAGTGACTTGGCGTTGCCTGAGAATTAACAATCAACATTATCTTACATGCCGCTGACTATAGTTAAAAAAACAGACACTGACTTCTTGATCAAGTCAGTAAAAAATGATTTATTTTACATGTCTACCTGAGAATGAAGTAGCTATTTCGAAAGAAAACACCAGAATTAAAAAAAACTTCTAAAACTAATAAAATCTCTCTCGATAAGGTATTGGCGTAGGAACATCAGGGACGCAGTATAGTTGAGAGTTCATTTAGTTTAACATCTAAAATTATCGTATATCCATATTTTGAATGAATTAAAATTTCAAGGATTTATATAACAAACTGTTGAGTCTCTGGCTTCAGCGGTTTTACATTTTCTTGTAGACAATTTGAACTTTTTACACATGTACTACATGATTGTAATGAAATATTCTCGCCTTCTAATACTCCATAAAGGAACATCTAAATATACGCTATAAGAGACGCCTAAGCACATTAGTGAAATGTTCCAATACCGACTTTCTGTATCTCCCACCAGATCAGCTTCTTAGACTAAATCCACTTGCACCTCAACTATTTTACATCCCCATTATGTTAAAAGTAATCCTTATCCATTGAGATTTTACTAGTTTAATTTCCAAAATGTTTAATAGGGTAAAAAATTCAGCATACAGAATTAATATTTTTAAAGCTATTATAATTTTGTTTTAGTGCATGTCATTTTTTTTTGCTGCCGTTTGGTCTGACCTGCTTTCTTTCTCTGCCTTCTTCCTCCTACAGAACTGAACCGGCAAAAAGAAATGTCGGAATTACGCAAGCGTTTCGTAAAAGGACTTGCGATATTATGTCAAAAACAACACGGCCACCAATGTAAACACAGTTTTAAGAACATGTACGCAAACAAACTTTAACAATAACCTCATAAAACATGACATTTTGATATCGGAAGCTTCCCATGGATGCAGTAACTTTCAACGTTTGGATGTTTGATGAGCAATGAAGCGTTACCATTCTAGCTAAAATTTATTTTAAATTTCCATTGAGAAGAAAACACTGTAATTGGTGTGAGACAGGAAGTTCCTACGAACACCGATGTAGATCAACTCGATTCAAATTAAAAAAACATACTGACTTGTTCCGTTATATTTTTATGTTATACGTTGTCAAATTATTTGACAGAGAGGAATGTAGATATAGAAAGAGACGTAAACTAGTAAAAATCACAGTTCATCGTCAGGGCTATACGGAATCTTAAGTATTATGGAATAACACTCGTCATGTGAAGTCTATTTCAGGTGTAAAGAATCGGCTGATTATGCCAAGAATCGGTCGATTATGACGCTAAATTATAGTGTTAGTTGTGGCAGAAGTGTTATGATCTACTTTTGTAAGGAACTATGTAATACTTCCCGTCCCTTTCATTACATTCCTGTCACACCCCACACTGTATCCTACACCGGTAGATGAAAACGCTACGGTTCCAGTCCAGCGTAGCTCGCAAGACTTTTTTTTTTAGTGTCACAGGCTACATGAGGGTTATCCGCTTTGATGGCTACTCCCCTTTAAAAGCATAGGAAGGGGAGGTAGAGCAAGGTAGCCAAGGGTTAACTAGGGCCCCCAGGCTATAATTTAAGGATCCTACCCGGCATTCGCCTTAAGATTATGCTAGGAAAACCTTAGAGAAACTTGCATCAGGTAGGTCGGGCATTTGGTCCTTGTCCCACGCCCTTCCGATAATAAGAATTTGGTCTGCTGTAGGATCGCAGCATACCAAACTCCATGCCTCGACCAAATTTGCGAACCCGGAACATACACCAGACAGGGTGTCACAGCTTATGGAAACCTTATTTTAAGATCCCTGCCTAAGTTATCCCGTTCTCCTCCACCCCCGAAAAAAATCGCAGGACATTCGCCTGCTTCTGTTAAAAACAGTAGTTCAGTTCGTATGACAATTTAGAGATTAATTGTTCGAATGTATTCAAATATTTTGCTTGTAATTCTTTGTAAGAGTCCCTTATTCAACACGTGTCTTCGGGTGTTGCAACGAGGCAGTTTAATGCGTTATTATTTGTCTGCAAATTCTCACTCTGAAATTTAGGTCCTTTAATATGAAAATTAAGATACTAAATTGACAATCAAAATAAAATAACTTCAAAACTTAGACTGTGGATGCATTTATTTTCCCAAATGCAAAATGAAGTGTTGAATCGTTCAGCGTGAGATACAGTTTTATCGTTGCTGACTGTTTCTTTTAATTACCTATTCTATTTTAAAAGTTATATACACATAATTCTCTAATTTGGAACTGATAACAAAATATGGCTGGCGTTGTCAGTAAAACATTTCACGGGCTATAAGACAAGTTGATATGTTATTGAGACAACTTGTGACTTATATCACAAGGAGGAGAAAATTCCTCTCGCTTGGTAGAATATAGAAGTAATAAGTTACACATCGTTAGGAATCAGTTATTCCACGGCGGCAAAGCTACAGACGCGGCCAGAAAATTTACGCCGTTGCCTAGATCTAGTGTTATTAATTTTTGATATTGAGAATGACTTGAATCGGCTGCCGCAGACCTAAATGACAAAACCGCATAATTTCCCGGCCGCGGATAAGGTACTCATTAAAATTCATATTTGAGCTATAATGTTCGTTGAGACAGAGGAAAATAGATAATGATGACTGTAACTTTTTGACTGTCGCAGCCTCGCAAAGTGTTTCTGGGTCTGTGTGCTCCTGCGTCGTGCACCGCGGCAGATCTGACCACTCTCATCCTCGGGTCCAGCCCAGCATCCGAGGAGCATCGCGTCACCGTGGAGCGCGTCCGGCCCGTACCCGGCCCGTACTCGCTGCTTAAGGATATCAAGTTCCACATCATCGCGTAAGATCAAAGTCTATAATAAGACGAGAACAGAAAATATATCCCGTAATGAGCACGGCAGAACGTAAGTATAAAATTGATTGTCATTGTATGTGAGGTAACAGAGAAATTGAGGACATGCTTTTTAGAGAATGAAGTACCACAGCGGAATTAAGGCTTAAAGCGATTGCCGTAAGACTCCGAACACTATAGCATCATACGTAATGTAAATAAAATGAAATTAGGCCACACTTGAACAGTAACAAATACTTTCGCGGTACGCCATTGATTCTTAATTCCCGCGTCAAGTTCTACATATGGAGAATTAGGCTCACACTTATAGATTATTGATCTAGAATAAATAATTTGTATGTATTCGATGAAGAATTTTGTGTTGCAGGGGAATTGCCTTGGCCTTGTTGATACTAATGCTAATAGGAACGGCATTCGAAGTAATCCTTCGACATAAGGATGAGTCGAGAAGTGATTCGAAAGATCCCGGCGCCCCAGGTAAGCTATTTTACACTACTGTGAAATTGAGAAAACGCAATACGTCGACAGACGTGCATGTGTTACAAATAATGTAAGAAATATCGCACAATTTTCAGTCACTTCGAAGGAGAATAGGTATTATACCCAACACTTGAATAAAATTTTAAAATAAAATACAGCTATATGAATAAGAAAGCACCATACAATAAAATTAGATTGTAATTAAAATAAAACCAAATTTTATTTGCAGATTAATTCATGTTTAAATTAAAAACAAAATAAAACAAATATTTGCAATAACATCTTGTTTCTATTATACAAGTACAATATTAAAAAATAATAACACGAACTTCATCTTAGAATTCTTATATGGGCTACTGAATCGGAACAGTTTTGGTGACGTTAAATTATACAAGTAAAAATACAAGATAAATTGAAAATTATCAGACGTCAAGCTACTTGACTTGTGTTTCGGGCGAAATGATTTCTGGGTGATGAAATTTTCAGTTTCACACTTCAATGCTGTTTGCATGATAACTAATCTGAATACTATCATTAATAGATTATGTTTGTTTGCTATAGGAATTTTCATTGACAACTCCTGCCTATTTATAATTTTTACCCTGAAATATTAAGGTCGACGGGTCCCTTCAAAAAAACTCATTCTGGTTACGTTTAACTAGTATTTTCCTTTGTTTCCCACCGGCTGTTAATTTCCGCTTATTCTCTACTACTTAGCTAAAAGCACAGTTTCTGGCTGCCAAACGATTTTCCAGAATTTCCAGGCGAAAGCTTCTGGTTTTTATGTTTTCTGTTAAAACGACGCGAGTTGCGCAGTTAATAAATAATACTAGATTAAATACAAAAATGAACTACGTAGATTTTTAATTCTTAACTATTCTTTCAGATTAATTGCAATGCGTTCAATATGAGACTTATCACATAGAAATTTATTTTTCACAATACTACACTATTCTTCGTTGAGAATCGTCAAGATCTCTTTTCCATAGGAGCGTACAAAAGAAAATTTAATATATATATATATATATATATATAATCAATTATTGATTATATTTATTCACATTTTCTCTGTATTTTCAGGAATTAGTTACTAAGCATTATATTAATTAAGGGACAGATTGTGACGTGATAGACGTGTGTTACAAGTTTTCGGAGATTTGAAAATATTACGTTTATGACACACTTGTATTACTTAATAAATTGAATTGAATTCCGGCTCATTGTAGATGGCTACATCTGTAATATTTTATAAAAAGTTGAATTATTATCTATTTTGGTTCCTTTAATATTGATCTTTCAATATAAATTATTAGTGCTGAATAACTATCAAGAGTTTTTAAATTAAATTTTCACGTTGAAATTTAATCAGTACGCGAAAAAATCACCATATTTATGGCTGAAATGAAAGCGAATTTCTGAGTACAAATGTTCCTCTTGATACAAAAGAAAGAGAGCTAAAAATTAACATGTTTCATAGGGGAATATTCCAAATGACAAAGTGGCCGAAGAATTGTTACTTCCAATGTTTAAATAATTTTCGTGTTACCTTTGCAACATTTTGATTTAATTGACCCGAACAACGTGGGTCTAAAAAATCTATTTTTATTGAGTCATATATTTATTTAGACAAAATTTTGGTAAGCAATTATGTTAAACAAAAAAGCATTCATTTGTAATTTCTTTGAAATAATTTTATATTTATTTAATTTTAGTTATAAAAATGTCAGAATACTCGGACGATTACACACAATTAATTGTACGATATTCTGTATCATTACCGGAAGGCTATATAATTACAGAAGAATTATTAAAATTTTGTCGTGTATCTGTTAGGAAATAGCCTCTTGTTTGAATTCCCATGTTGTCGCTCCATACAGCTATTTTCGCATCCGGTGTGCTCCTTAAAAATCGTGGAAAGTTAATCACCGGTACTGTAGGTGCTTGGTTACGGTTATAAGGGAAATTGTTGACCACAGACAGCAGTTTAAAAACAATAGAAAACAACGAAAGTAGTGAAATCTGTAGGACGTCGACATAACAAAGCTAACCTATTGGAAAGTTATGGACTGAAATAACGAAGCTAATCGGCTCCAGCGATTCTCGCATTCAATTACACGAATTTGAGTAATAATAATTTTTTTAGTATTTCTGAATCTATATTTAAAGTAACACATTTGTGGAAGTAGATATTCTTTAAATATGTAATTATATATTTACAACGCCCATATTCTGTACCCCTGTGCATGTCAGACTGTAATATCAATTACACACGCCCCTTAAATTTCAAGTTTTTAACTCCGTAATGCAGGTTTTTGTAATTAATACTGGGTTGTTTTATTGATAAGTATAGTGTTTTGGTATATATATCTAAAAAAAGGTTGTGATCATCTTCAAAGTATATCACGTTTCTCATGATTCCCCGGACCTGTAAATATATTCAGGGAAAGCTCGATTTCAGTGAAAGTAGAAAGTGAATATATACGGCCTTCGATGTTACATGTTTTGTGGCCATGTGTTTGTAATTGTTACGCCAGCGATTGTCGGTGAAGTGGGATATTAAAAATCGTACATAGACCGATTAATTAACATGTAAATGCTGCTAATCCACCGCGTTCCGGTTAAGGTTAATATTTCTATATTAATGTTCGCATAAAAAATGTAATTCTAGCTTTGAAATTTGAGTTGGGGACGAGTAGTTGTTAAATTGAACTACGAAATATGAATAATTTTCGTCTCGTTGACTTTGTACGTCACTTGTTTAGTCATGCCTCTAGGAGGGATAATTGGGTTGGAAAGTTGTTGGAGGCCGTGTGTGGACCGGTATGATGTGACAGGTGGACAGTATCTTAAGTAAAAGTGCCTGTATGCTGTGGAGATGTCCGCTATATATAATGTATTTATTAAGGGACCCAGTATACTTCCCTGGGATACACCTGAAGTAAATGGATGGATATCAGAGTCCACGTTTTTCTGAGAAAATCTGTCAGACAAGTATGACTTGAAAGGAATCGGTATCTTTTTATGTTTGTTACCGCAAATTATAAATATGAAGTTCCACTACAAAAAAATTTAGCCAAGTCTCAGCGTTCATAGGTTCTGATAAGTGAAAAATAGTTTTACACATTATAGACAATAAAATTTTTGTATGCGTTGTTTCCGTATGTTGCAGGTTTGTTCTCGAGACTGCTGCTGGCGTTCTCCGCGCTTTCGAATGGCCGCAAGATGCTGCAGTGCGAATCTGCAGAGGATGCTCTGGGAGCTGTGCACGGGCTACGCTTCCTCAGCCTTGCGTGGGTCATCATGGTGCACACCTATCTACAAGTCTTCGCCATCGCAGGTAAAACAAAAGATAGAACTCCGTTCACTATTCTGTTTTTTTAAAAAAATGCGTATAGTAAGTCACATTCCGCAGAACGAAATACAATATACAGCAGACTTAACATCTGATGCAAGGCCATGGATCCCGTATCGCAAACTATAGATGGGAAACAATATTTACGTTTAGTACTGCAAAAATTAGAACGCAACAGCGAAATTCTATCTCAGCAACTCTACGCAAATTACACACTTGAGGTGCCCTCAAGTCAGAATATACAATCAAACCATCCCAGTAAAATCTGAGTTGAAATGCCTGGAGCAATGATTGATTTGTCAAGGCCATATAAAAGCGAAGAAACAACAGCTCATTCTAAAGACAAAATCTATGCACTGACTACTTGAACCTAAATCACAGCTCACACTCAAAAACAAACTACTAGTAACCAAAACCATCGGAATCGAGCTATGGGGATGAAGTAAGGCATCAAATACCAAAATCTTGCAGTCTTTACAATCAAAGACATTACGTACTCTGGCCGACGCACCAAACACTTCTTCATATTGACCATAGAATCCTATTCATCAAAACTTATGCCACTAAAAGCAAACATCGGTCGCTAAATCACGTCAACGAACTTTGTGTCTGATACATAAAAAATAGATCTCAAAATTAAAATGTAGTGCATTGTCCTTCGAGAAATAAAAACAGATTATACGGAACACTTCCCTTGAATTTCTGTTCGTACCAGATTATTTATCAAATTTTCTGCAGTCAAATCGTGTGCATTACAAACAGTTCCAGTCATCTACTGAGTTGTTAACAAAATAAAACTTTCTCTCTAAGTCAGTTTTCCGAGCCCTAGATTTATTTTGAAGCCGTGATCACCTCTGCTATTAACAAGGAAGCCTGCGAGAGAATTCTCTCGCAGGTGAACCTTCCCAGAGAGCTCTGGAGGAGGCTACCTTCGGGGATGCCTTCACATCTCTCTGGTTTTTGAACTAAGGTTCCCACATGCCGAGGCACCTCGGTCTGTTTCGAGAGGTGTATGTTCCGGGGTCGTAGAACTTGGGCATACGGTAAGAGTTGTCTGCTATTCCTATTTGAATAGTCGGCCAGGTGCCTCCTAAACCGTTAAGGCACGGCGAGGGGAAAGCTGCGACCCCACAGCAAACGCCTCTCCCACCATCGGAAGGGCATGGGACAAGTACCAAATACCCGACCTACCTGATGCAGATTTTTCTAGGGTTTACCCTGCATCACTTTTAGGCGAATTGCCGGGTAGGATCCGTAAACCATAGCCCGGGGGCCGTAGTTAACTCGTGGCTACCTTCCTCTACCCTTGCGCATCCCCCCTTTCAAATCCCTTTCCTATGCTATAAGAGGGGAGTTGCCACTATGTGGATTACCCTATACACAGCCTTTCTACACCTTCAAAAAAAACTCTGCTACAGTATGCAGAAACAAATTTACATAATATCTGGAATCATACCATTTGCCGACATATACACGATTACCAACATCTGTACTCTCGGATCCTGTTATTTAAACATATTATTACCTCCTAAATGCTTTATTCAACAGACACGCCATCCCAAAATCCACATTCTGGCTATTTTCAACACGCTTCCAGCATTCCCTCTTTGCGTCACACCGTGTCATTTATTGCTTGACATACAAAAATTACGGGTCATTTGGACAGGCACTTTTAAAATAATCCTTTGTGACGTTTCCGCAAAGTTTTCTAGTTTTCCTTACCGGGTGTTCAAACGGGTGCCTCCTGTATTTCTCCTGCTGCCATTTTCTTTAGTTTAGCTCAGACCACGATTGTTGCATACTTAATAAATAATACAGTACATGAGTTATGATTTTAAGTCTTAGCCATTCTCATTGTTCACAAACTCCTTCTTCATTACAATGCACAAATGCTGCCTTTATCTCTGCAATGATGCTTAGAAGCACTCACAAAGAATTTTCATCGACTTCCGTAATGATAAAATTGAGCTTTGACATTTAATTATCCTGGTATTCTTACTTAGAAACAGCAGCTTTCATCTTGTTGCACAGCGCCCGCAAAAAAGAGAAAGAGTAGTTAAGTTTCACCCTCGTGTATTATGTTCAGGAGGTGTGAAGCTCACATTACCGCAAGTACAACACTTGTTGGATATTATTCCTAATCAGAACAGACACAAACCTGATCCAATACAAAAGAAAACAGTTACTATCCGAAGAATGGAAGGACAAATTTTCCAAACTATGTGACAAATACCCTGGATATAACCAAATATATACCGACGGATCCAAAAACGACATGGGAACTGGAAGTTCATTCTTTTCATACGACTCATCATCCACCACAACACTCAACCCAATATCCTCAATCAACACGACAGAAATCTACGCCATACTTATGACTATGGAACATATTGATTAATCCAACCCTAAAAAACATAATACTAACCGATTAACTGACTGCTATTACAAAAATCATCAGAATTACCGATGATAATCCAAGAAATATGCCACAAAATTCCCAAAACTTGCACAGTAGTATGGATTCCATCTCATCAAGGTATCCATGGAAACAATATTGCAGACCTGAAGGCCAAACTTGCCACACAACCATCCAAGTCCTATTACCAAGATCAACGAGCAATTATAAAGATGTCGGGAAAAGTGCCCAAAGTAAACTCTAACAGCAGTGGAAAACAAATGGAGAGAATTTAAAGCCAGCAATATTTACCAAAAATAAAAGGAATTTCAAGCAATAAAAACCGACCCAACAGCCACCCGAAGAGACCAAGAATATGTAGAAGAATCAGAACAGAACACTCGAAGATGACACACTTCCACATAATCAACAATAGCCTTCCATCTAATTGTCTTATTTGCAAGTGCCCAATTGAAATTAAACATATAATAAGTGAATGTCCAAAAGACGATCAAGAAAGAAAACAGCTCCTCGACATTAAAAACATCAATGAAGTGCTACAATCATCAGAATACCAAAGACTAATAATTGAATACCTGAAAATGATTTACCTGTGGTGTGAAATATAAGAAAAACCTGTAAAATTAATGTAAACCAAATAAGTTTAACAACTATTCACTAATGAACTAAAAGTTGATGAGAATCCAAATAAAATAATTTTAAAAAATACACTTCTTTGATGCTAAGTACATATATGACGGTCTAAATGAAGCGCTCCTGTTTTAGCATTTGTAAGAGACGCCAGTGAAATAGAACGAATGCAATTTATAGAATTCATCAAGTCAGTTATTCTACTGTGAAGGAAGCCAACGCATTAACTGTCAGTTTGTGTCCGCCTGCAAGAGAGGCTACAACTCACGACAGCTGAAAAGTAGATGGCCTAATTAGTAGGCGTAGGAATTCCTTGTCCTGCGAATCACTGCTAGTATGTTCTCAGAAACCATTTACGATGTGCATAGTTACAGAATCTTTCTACGGAGAGTTTCATGTAATTTGCTCCTATTTAAACATATCTTTCATTTTATCAATCGCGACTTAATCTCTTTTCAATATTCAAAACCTTTAAGTACATTCTTTTCAAACAATTGTTATTCTTATAATGTTATTAAACGAGTTAACCAATTTCTAAAAATTACAGGAATATACCTTACCGAAGAAACAAGAAAGTTTTGAATTAGAATAATGTTGATAATAATTATATGATTTAGATGACGCAAAAGATAAAAATAATAATCAGAGTATAAAATAATATTTAAAAAATTGTGGGTGCTACTTTGAATATTTTTATAACTATAAAATAATCCAAAATTACACTACATAATTATTAGCTTCCTTGGAATGGTAATACATTAATATGGTTAATAAACTATAATTTCAAGTGTTATTACGCTAAATGGATTTTCAATGTCTGAAACATGAACTTATAAATATTAAATATGTAATAAAATATCCACTTAAACGTAAAGATTTTCAGAATAAATGACGCAACTTCTTACATCGGATTTGATAAAGTTTAACAGAATTAATTCCACTTTTATATGTTCCTGAGTATCTTCTCCGGTTCACGAATCTATTTTCTTACCGATCGTCGCAATGTTACAGTTTTCAATTAACAGTGTGTCAGTGATTCTTTATTAATGAATTTAACTTTATATTGGATTTAAATAATGATAAAAATTTTATAAACAATGGATTTATTATTTTAACTTTCTTTTCAAATTTTTACTCAGCATCGCGACTTTATACAATTGAATAGTGCGTAAAAGAAGTAATTCAAAAAAAGGATCTGTTTAGTTTATCGCACCTGTAAAAATAAAAATTGGTTATTGCTTAAAATATTTCTAAAACTGTTTCAGAAAACAAAACACTGAGAAGCGTGACAGAGAGGAACTTCATGTTCCAGACTATAAGCAACGCCACTTTCTCCGTAGACACATTCTTCTTTATCAGGTAAGGATTTTCAAACTCACGGAACTAATATACTTAGGAAAATACAGACAGAAGCGTTTGCTTTCTTCGACTTCGTCTTACAATTCACCGTGACAGAGAATGGAAAACCTAAGCAAGAACATTCAGTGACTTTCAGCAGCCGCTTGTGATAAATTTCGATACATTATTTTCTAACAGCATATTTGTCTAGAAACCTTCTATAACGTAAAATTCTGGATAACGTTAATAATTTGCGAAATATCATATTTTTAACAGATCCATAAATTATCGGTTAAGTGATAGGAACGTCATCAAACAAATGTAAACAATGGAATTGGGAAGTTCTAAAATCACAATAAAATGCACTCGTGAGAAGAAAAACATTCGAATTAATATACGATGATCTGACTTTAAAAATAAAGATTAATTAACTTGACGTAAGTAATTTCGACAGTCTGTAAGATGTTATTCGGTTATATTCGTCTGGACGTACACGAGATAGTGCAAAGTTTTTCTAGGTTACACGTCCACATAGAAAAGAAAAACAGTAAATTTCTCAATCTAGAAATTTGTGAAATGTAGCAGTCACTAGGCGCACTCGTAAAAAATATATTTTAGGTAGAAAAACTTCTCGCACGCTGCATTACGTTCGAGGAATTTGTAATTTTTGCTTATATTTCTGTTCTAAGATTATAAATTTCATCCTCAGCATATTTGAGTGTTCAGATGCTGCAGCATTTTCTTTGTAATTCGTGTATTTTACCACTGCACGAGCAGCTTTTTCAGTTGCCAACGCCTCAATGTTAATGTTGCACTCTGATGGAGAAAGCTCTTGTCCTCCAGTGGGTTGCTGGTGACGTATTTGTTCTTCCGGACGGGCAGCAAACGCGAGGAACGGCAGAGCCTGCGGAAAGGAACGCTTCAGTTCGTGTCGCTGACGGTGTACCGCTTCGTGAGGTAGGTGCCTGCCCTACGACGCCCTGGAGTTTGCTGAGGCGCGGCGGTACCGTACCGGTATGTTTCCTTGCAGGTTGACGCCGCCCTACCTGTTCGTGCTGGGGATGGTGGAACTGACGATGCGCTGGCTGCACAACAACTCCGTCTTCGAGCCCAACATCGCCGACCACCTCAGCTGCGACCGCTTCTGGTGGCGCAACGCCCTCTACATCAACAGCTTGTTCCCGCGAAAGGACATGGTCAGTAATTGGCTCGCTTCTCGGGTTCCTTCCCTGGTTCTCGTCACGACACGTCATAACGTTCACTAATTTATTTCACAGTGTATGCTCTGGAGCTGGTACATGGCAAACGACACGCAGTTCTACATCCTCGGCGTTTTCCTCCTGCTCCTTGTTGCGAAGTAAGTGCGCGACTGATTCCATAATGGCATTTTATCGGAACAGTTCTTTATCAAGTCTACTATTCTAAGTTTTAGAGAAGAAAATATGTATTTAGTAAAGTTAGGTAGAAATCGGAATCAAGGTTTAGTGAATGAGAAGGCTAGGAATTGTCCAGTTTTACAAGAAACGAGGATGATAGAAACTGTTCGTCTTCAAGGATAAAATTTAGCTTGCGAAATCATCAAAGACGTGAACCTCAGACCAACTCCGAAGTGTATATTAATTCACATTAATAAGACATAGTAAAATACAAAGTAGATGGATAAATTTAGCAAAATAGACATTATATTTCGACCAACTTTGTGATTTTCATCAGGTGTACAATTCAACCAGTAACAGTCCAAAAACTGAGTAATTACGAATCTGGTCAGCGTCTCGTTCCTACACAAACACGAATTAATTTGGTAAATCGTTGCTGAAGTCAGGATCAGATTTTCTGAGCGTATACATGTAAGTAAGCGAGAATACCGCACCTGCGTTCAATTAGAATATAAACTCGAAATTGTGTGAGCATTTATTGTTTCATCCAAGGTAATGTTTATTATTTTGGTATAAATAAATGTAAACATACAGTATAGTACAGGCTCCTCCTCGAATGCTCTCATTTGCACCGAATCTTCCCGTATATCCTATTGTTGATGTCTCCGTTTAGGCTCCTCACCAATAGGAACGACGAAGCGAATTCCTCACTTTCTACAATGGTAGTGCAGAGGAGAATTAATCGGTTATCAAGTAAATCTCTTTGTGCTTCGAAAACGACGATTTCGGTTATCTAAGACATTCTTGGAACTGATTGTCGTCAATAACCAAGGTAAACTCTTAAGACAAAGACGCGAAATTTATGAAACACAAGGACATACCAACAAACCATAACACAATTAGGACGAAATCGAATATGACAACGTACATGGCCATTGAGACTGGAATTAAGTAAGGCTAGATCTGAAATCGGTTAGGACTCTCACTCTTATCAATTGAACTGACGCATTCTCTTTCCTCAAGACGAACTGTTGTAAACATGAGAAAGCATTCTCTCCTCTCTAACTTCTTCCTGCGCTACTTAGACTCGACTTCCTATTTCCCATGCCTTACCTCTCATCGGTTCCCTTTCTCCACCCACTACTGATAATTTAAGTTCTGGTTCTGTAATATTGGAAATGAAACACGCAATAAATAACTTTTCCAAAATAAATACACTAAATATTTTGCATTTAAATTTGATAATGATAATTATTTGTTATTGGAAGTTGTGACAATTGCTATTTTCCTAAGTGCGTGTTTAATAGTAGAAACTAATTGGGCATCATGAGTGGGCAATTTCAGTCCGGTGTTGTAATCGAACTCAGTTCGTTATTATTAGTTGAGGAATTCTTTGTGGTGATTAAACCGTAGATCGGCAGATTAGTTTCCTTGGTGTGACCTATAAGAAGTAGCATTCTATCAGCCATTAGTGAAATTCCTCACCAAGTGTAGCCCCAAACCGAATCGAGTTAGCCGGTCGTTACTTTAAATACCTCACAATTACAAGTTCTACAATCAAATCATGAATATGTATATATAATATCAAATTAGAAGTTATAACCGTTCCAGTAATACTATAATTACCGAATTATGAACTTTGCCATGCAGAAAGAACATTTGGATTAGTGAAAGGATTTAAAGGTAACCACAAATCATGAGACAATTTACGATAATATCATAAAACTAGCAGTTTTTAGAACTTATCTAATAACCATCTGACTTCATATTGAAAGCGAACGGGAAAGTGAAGGGAACACCTGCAGAAAGGTGAAAGCAATTGGTAGAGGAGCCAATGCCATTCTGCTTTTATTAAAAAAAAAGAAACGTTTCCCCGATAGAGATTCTCGAATTGCTATATTTAAAATAATTCCTTATTTTCAACAGATTACCCTGATTATAGAGTATTGAAAAGTATATTAACTTGAAAATAAAATTGAAATTGTCTGAACAATGTCGATATGAGATTAAAGCAACATTACTTAGAAATCTATAATTGCAAATTTTAAGTTCATGTCTCGAAATTATTAATTTTACTACAGTCCATAAAATTTTATATATATATTGTAATAAACAAATTATATCATAAAATCGAAACCCCACGATGTGGTGCAATCAAACTAATGTGAATTGAATTTATTTAACTATTGATAATTTGGAAAATTAAATAACTGTTAACCAATAAAGAATGTAGTCTTTCTCGGCGTAAAGAATGAATAAAGTCTTGGCAGTGAACGTCATCGAAACGTCACGAATACAAATGTTTACTCGGTTAGAAGACTTTATTCAACTGTCAGCCAGTTAAATTTTAAATTGAGAAAATTTTATTACAAATTTATATTTTATGCATACCTTTTTTCATAGATGCTACAGCTTTATTGAAATTCTTTAAACTCTTACGGTCGCTTATTGGGCCTGTAACTGTAATAGTAACCCGCAATGATATAACCAAATTTAAAAAAAACAATTGAATTAAATTAATATGAATATTTCTAACATTAGAAAAATCTATAGAAATCTGACGGTACAGATTTTATACCAGGTTTTGCAATAAAATTTTGGTACATACCAGCCATCAAACCAGCTCTCTTATCACACTAATTATTCACCTCATCAATTATTTATCTTTTCACAAATTATTTAAAAGACTTTAATTAAACAAGCCATGGTATTACACTTTTTACACAACCAAAGTCAGCATATGCGCTTAAATGCCTAACACCACAGACAAACCCTTGTCCAAATATTTCGGAAAACAGTAAAATTTGTTGAGAGCAGGGAAATTGGAATTACTCTTTCCAATAACGTTTCGATTCAACTCACTAAGATTTCTACCAATGACATAAGTTCAATAACATCCAGTACAACTTTCCCTACAATTCACACGTGTCTCCTTCAATTTCTCATGCCAATAATCTTAAGAGCTGTCTTTGCATTCGTCGACTCTTATTTGCAGACTCATTAACTTGGTTTTAAAGCTATTCTAACAAACAGTCCTCACGATCTGACTGCTACATACAACAGTTCCTATCGCAGACTGCTTGTGTTTCTCTTCGCCGCTTTCAACACTTACACATTGCCGACAATAATAACATCTGAAAACTCCACATTCTTACGCAACGCTGACTGTTGTCTTCAATACCTGGGCCACAATCTTACGCTAACAATACAAATTTAAAATAATCCTTTCATAACATATATTGGTGGTCACCACAATATATATATATATATATATATATATATATATATATGTGTGTGTGTGTGTGTGTGTGTGTGTGTGTGTACCTTAACGTGCCAATTAAATGCTTGGCCATTTTGAAATAACTACGATTATTTTGTGGCCGTGCGTGTAAATAAATTATTTATAAAATATTTTAAAAATTAGTCGTTATAATAGATAACTTCAATGTGTAGTTTAAACAGAAAACCATGCAAATTCATTGTACCTCAAAACGATATGAGGAAGGACAAATCATTATGAACGCTGATGTAATGATTTATTATTTATGTTAGACAAACAAGCAATTACTGCTTGTTACACTTTTTTACAATTACACCGGAAGCGTATTAGTGAAAGGCATTTGAACTTATTCAATCACAAAGAGTTTCATTATTGTTTTGTAAATTACCTTTTTCGAGATAAATACAACCATCCTAGGATTTAAATATATAAACAGTGAATTAGCGAATAAAAATAATCAGAAAGACAACGGAAGTTAGAAATATGGCTCGAAAACTTTAGAGGAGATTGAATTATCAGTGAAGAAATTATCGGGTGTTCCATTGTCATCAATAAATATTTCAACACCATTTTCAACAAACATCAAAACTAGAATTAAATTATCAGGTCGATCATTCAATTTGTATAAACAAATTTAACACTAGGTATATCGTACATTTTATATCGTATAGAGCATAATATCATCTTTTTATCATTATCTTCAATAACGACATTTTAATGGTTAATGGAATTTTTAGCAATAATATGCATCTTTCATCAAATGTATCTAGCCACATTTTAACGCCCCATATCTATTCATGCAATTAATTTACTATAATTTAGTTAACGAAGCCTAACTTTTAATTTACACACATAATTTGTATAATTAAAAATTAATAACTTCATTGTAAACGAACAATACTTATGATATTTTTAAATTATTTTTTCGAGGTACCCGAAGCTGGTCGCGTCAGCTCTCTCATTGCTACTCCTAAGCTCCTGGATTACGACAGCAGTTGTTGCCATTAACAATCAGTACAAAGCCAGGTAAGTGTTTATATCTGCCGATAAATATCATGTTCATATTGTTACAATACCTTCATAAATTGGAAAATATTATGACATATTAAATAATTGCTGCTAAATTGAATGTCTAGTGAAATGTATAACCTACATTTTCAAGATCTCAAAACATGATTCATAGAAGGCTTCGATCTCGCCTTCATGAATCAATTGTGATCGCATACACTGAACAATAAGTGGCTCCTCTGTGAATTCACACTTAAGTTTCTCCACACTTTCACTTTCCGTAAATAAACAAATCTCAAATACCCGCGGAATTAAGGTCGACGATTTCAAACATTCTTCACTGCTCAGTCGGAATCGGAGCTGAAAGATAAAGTAAGTGATGATGTTTGACGTGACCTGTAGTACTAACATCAAAACAAAGCCTTTAGTTTCAATCTTCGGATTGGCGCTACATCCCATACTGGGACTGCTGCCAGACTGTCATCTTACATGACATCAATCTGGAGCGACATGGTTATTGTGTAATTCCAAAATATCTTCAGTCTTAACCCCAGCTTTCCTGACAATGACGATCATAATCATGCCGGGAATCGAACCTGGAAGCTCTGTGATGCGAGGCGATGACCACTACACCACAGTAGGTCGGAAAAGTTATTAGTAGGGACGTCTAAATCATAAAGCAACACACACTCATCATCACGCGCCAGTTTCTCCGCACCAAAGCTTCAACGCACGGTGGATGGGTTCCAGGACCCCAAAAGAGAGAGTTAGGCTTCAAAACCTGATTAAAAACATTTGTAAAAAAATGACAAACAAACATTTTCGGACTGCCAAGAACTAGCTCAGAATGGGTTCCACTTTTTTCTTTAATCCCTTTTATTTATTTTAATTTCCTTTAATTCTGGCTCATTTATCATTCTCGCATGTTGTCTTTAATTCCGATGATCTGGATGATTTTGAAATATTAAAATTATAAGTTATATCCATGTTATATAAACGTTATCATGAAGAGGTCCTTCATTTTACTAAATGAGCTTTTCGGAAGTGCCAAACCGTCATAAGAAATCCATCGCTGCTTGGAAATAAGACATTTTGATAGATTTGATAACACTCATTCCAGAATACAAGAACCGTTCGCTTTATTCGACGAGCTGTATGATAAACCGTGGACCAGGGTCGGTCCTTATCTCGTGGGAATGTCAACCGGATGGCTGTTATTCAAAACCAAGTGCAAAATCAAAATACCTCTGGTAAGAACCGATTACTCGTAACGTAGGTATGGAGATAGGCTGGCATGGAGCCGATTAACTGTTGTCTGTCGACAGGTTGGGGTGCTTGTGGGCTGGTTTCTGTCGGTGCTGTGTTTGCTGAGCCTCGTGTACGGACTGTTACACACTCAGCTGAACGTGTTGCTGTCAGCTGCGTACGTATCTCTTGGACACACAGCCTGGAGCCTGGCTCTCGCCTGGATCGTCATCGCCTGCTGTTCCGGTTACGGGGGTAAGTACCAAAATTCCGGAACAAAGCTTAAAAAGACTTATAAAACATTCTAGGGTTTCCACCACGGTTAAGTATTTATTAAAACCATGACTTTTCAGTGGCGTGGTCTGCCATCATCGTCACGTGTAGTGCGGTACCAGAGTCGAGGAACCGTATTTATATATCATGATGACTGCATATGTGTCTGCTATCTCACCGTTGGGTCAATTCAGACCCGTGTCTAATCACTGTCTAACAAATCTCGTCGTTGATTGGGTGTTGCGAGAGGGCGTGTTGTAGCATAAATTGGAACACTTCAATCTACGTGTATATATATGACTAGAGTTGCAATTCACAGAACCAAAAATGGATCTTAAATAATGAAACCATGTACCAGCATGATTACAGGATCGCACATTTCTCGCAAACGGCTATAATGACTTGGAGAACGATCAAGTAAAGCGTGACCTGAGTTGGACGTATCTTTTAATGTAATGTTTTGACATTGTTGGGAACGCTATTTCTTAAAAATTCTCCGAGTGGTGAATGGTAGTTCTGCTTCTCTCAATTTCAGATCGGAGCTCACTCTAATGGTATATACACGATATTCGCCATCAGTATCAAACAGATTCTTATTTTCATTCTTAAAACTGTTAAAGAGTGCGAAAATACAGGTAGATTTTCAGATTTACAGCTTGATTTACAATCCACAGAAGAAACTAACCTAATGCCATAAATTTGTAACTACATTATTTCGGTGCTCCTGGAGCAATCGCCCGCATATGGAAACATTGTTGAATTTGTCACCGTAATTGTACCGCAACCCTGTATTAATTATCCGAGAGAAGAAGCTGAACTCAAGTTTCCCAGAGAGCAGATTTCCAATTTCCACCAAAAGATTGTAATATTTAATAAAACGATCAAGGACGGCCCTGTGCCAAATATAGATAATACTATTTTATTTACGTTACATTGGTATTTTTGTGTTTTCGCAGGGTTCGTGAACACACTGTTGTCTTTCCGGGCTTTGTATCCTCTGAGCAGACTGACGTATTGTGCGTATTTGGTGCACCCGATGATTATGTTCCATACCAGCTTCCAGATGGACGGTCCGCTGCACTTGCACAACGGACTTGTGGTCAGTAAACACAAACGCCAACAACATCTAATTTTACCATGAAAGAGGGACATTACACGAAACCCTTCAAAGATACAGCTTACTCCATGTAAAATAAAGCAAGAAAATATTTACGAACGTTGACATCTTTCAATGTCAAGATGTAGTTAACTCAATGTTGTTTTAGTTATGAAAATAGTAAAAAAAACGGTAAGTGAAAGTTTTATACGGCCCAGTCTGCTGATGAACATTTATTATATTCGTGTACATTATAGGCACGAGTGTTGCGAGAATTATAATAATATTTGAGGAGGAAAGACGTAATTAAAGGTAAACGCATAGTGTATAGAAGTAATTCTTTCCAAAAACAACGGAAAACATCTGTAACTTTACAGATAAAATAAACATGTATTACACAATCGCGATCAATATAAACTACCACGTATGATGCAACTAACAAAATAAAATATTTGTAGACTCTTATGTATGTTTGGTTAAACGGAAGAGAGTTGTTAAAAAATTGTATATAGAAATATTTTATTTAAAACTCAATGCAGAATTGCTATGATGCAACAGATAACGACTAGCCACTTGATATTTGCTTCATTAAACAGAAAGTAATTGTTTAAAACAATTATTAGTCCGTGGTTATTATAAGATTTTTAACCATCAATAGCTGTAATACTCACGACTTCCAAAAATGCAAATTTTGCTGTTTGATGCGCAAAGATAGAACAATAAAGCATAAAATTCTCCCTAGCATATTTTTAAAATGATAAATGCAAATATTTACGAATGTAATAATTAATGTGAACAGGAAGCTACGATAAATATGTTTTGTACACGTCCTATCTCTGTTATTGTGACAACTATTTGTTTTCTTGTTACAACGATGGCAGGAAATAATTTTTAACACATTTACAAAATAATAGCAGTCTGTATTATCAACTATACGCGATAAATATTCTTGTTCTTTTCTACCCGTTTCGAAGTTCATGACAAAAATTTCACATGAATACAGAGAATGATTCAAGTGGTTCCAAATAAATAAATCAGACAAAATTATAGCATAAAGTGGTGTGAAGGAGAAACTAAATGCTAACACGTACAAACAAAAGTAAAGAATGGATGGGCCAGTTTGGTTCTAACAAAAGCCAAAAAAAATTGATTCAGTCAGTCATAACGGAATCTTGTCTCATTTACATGAATGACTCGGAGTCATTTGCAGAATAAAAATATATTTACAAAATTTCTGATTATTGCGCACAAATTTTTCTAACTCACAAAATATTATTAAGAAGTAATTTTATAATAATTTTAGCTATCCAACAAACAGACATCTGCAAATAAAATATCAGAGTAAAAGTTTAAAATTATTAATGATAATTTATAATTTAAAAGCACTGTTCTCATTCATTATTTATATTGTACTTATAAGATAATAAACAGAATAAGAATTGTTCTTGATTGTTCGATTAAGGGCACTTACGTTTATCATTAATACATCACATTATTCATGGGTGTTTTATAATCGATATATTTGTTTTTCAGGTTATCCTGTATCTCGGCAATGTTGTAGCAGCGTTCCTCTTATCATTCTTGATCTCTATAATGTTGGAAGCTCCAATTATCAAGATCTTGAAAATTGTTATGGTGCCTGAAAATAAGTAATTAAAGTTGCAGTACTTCGTAAATTATTTAAAATTTTGTATATAAAATTTTATGTAAATAAATTTATTAATTACCCAATGGTTTTATCATTTTTAATTGTTAACAGTTGCGATGTCTACGAATATAGAAGAATTAAGAAAATCTGTTGGTGTCATTAAAAAAAATATATACAACATAATTACGTACTTGTTTACAAAATGATATATATTTTTTGTTTTTAATAATATGAAAATTAACTAATTCAAAAGTACGTCAGCAGGTAATATAGCGTTTTGGACATTACTCTTATCATTATGTTTTTTAGCCAGTCATTGAAATTTAATTGTAGCCTCGTACAACATTTTTAAAGAAATGTGATTCTCAATGCAGTGTTGTGGAAATACGAAATTAGATTAACGTCGCCACAGAGGATGGCTCTTAGAGTAGGTAAAGAATCTTTCTACTTTTATTTAAAAGCATTTTAAATATAATACAATAAAAGTTGGTAGAGTTTGTGTATAACAAAATAGCTGACCCTTACTATCTACAGACCAGCAACAATTAACTTCACCGCAATTTTGCAGCGTTATAGTTATTATTAAATAGAAATATATAAAAGTAATTTCGGAAATATTTATCTCAATCCATTATCACTACTTACAACTGAAACCGTTGGTAACTTAAAAAATCGAAATTTACTGTTACAGACATAGCGTATACTTCAACAAAAAATAATGGTATTACAAAAACGTATCACTCGTGGTTTACTGCTTGCTGCGATATATATATATATATATATATATATATATATATATATATATATATATATATAAATGATTTACCAACATTGAAAATCCAAACTACGAGATAATCATACTACATACATGAAATAACATCAGCTAATTAATCAGAGATTTATTAAGTGCAATTTAAAACATTATAATAACACTACGTTTCATACCTAAAATTTGCGACCACTTCACGTGGAAAATTGTAATAATTGATAAATTCGTAAAATATGATTAATTTAAATTTGCATAATACTTACAATTAATTACATGATAATTTGTGAATATGATTTTCAAAAGTAGAATTTGCACAAACGTTCCGGTTGAAATGACTTATATTTAGACAGCTGTTAAATGTATTTTTGAGTTTACGAAATCTAGTGTTTATATAATGTTTTAAATTGCTCTTAATAAATCTCCAACTAATAGTGGGATGTTACTTTATTTGTTAAAAATGTCAGATAAATATAATTGTTAATTGTGTACTAATTAAAACTAAATTTCAGACAGAAGCCGCAATTAACACAGTCATTATTTATTTAAAAAAATGGTTCACCGTAGATTTTTTAACTCTAACTGTGAAAAAACTCACACTGATGTTTCATGTTTGATGAAGCAGAAAGAAATAAATTCCTTTGACTCTCACTAAATAATAAATATACTTTGAAGAAACATTTGAACACTCTCGTAAATAAATTCATCACAATAACAACTTATGCCAAATTTCAGTAATCCTTAAAGTATAGAACTAAAAACAGGGTGGCCGATTTATCTCAAAACATTGAAATATCTCAAAAACTACGCACGTATATAAAAATTGGGAAGTAAAATTTGTTTGTCTGGAGGGTAAACATCCAATTATACGAAACTGTTGTTTTTAGAAAAGCTACCAGTTTTCTACAGTTTGTCGATGCATATTAATTTCAGATAATCTATAGATAAAAATGGTATTTTTCCATTAGTGAAACCATAATTCATTTCATAGGTATGTTAATTTATAATACACCCCTGTTATTCTGAAGAATACTCTTACCTACACTTTGGAAATTAATTCTTACTGTTCCGTTTTCTCAAATTATTCAGAATAGAAGTAACACGTTTTTAGAAAATTGTGATTCATTTATATTTTTGATATCAGAGAAAGCATAAGACACATTTCTAAAAAATGCAGCTATTTCTGATGAAATTTCAAAATAATTTAAACTTTCTCAGTAATGTAAAACGATTGCGTTGAACTTTAACCAAAGATACTATTTAGTAAAATCAGCTGAACGTCTGAGTCACGTGAGTTGATCTGACGGGTTGAAAAAATAAAAGACCTCACCCATACGTAATCATTTAATGTAAATAAGTTTTGAACACTTCTAACCCATATGCAATTTTATCGAAGTTGACTGTTGTTCTGCATTACTATTTTTATTCTAGTAAAGGGTTAACCACTAAATCTTTCCCATGTTTTTTTTTTTAAAAATTGTAAGTGGTGGGAAATGTTGACGTATAAGGTAGGACAAATGTCACATTAATATTTTATTCGGTAATAAAATCGTAAATAATGGCTTTAAGTTACAGTAACATGATTCTCTCAAATAATTATTCTTTGGATGTCTAAATCTGGAAGATTAATCGTCCTTTATTACTGTGTATTTGTATTTGACAGTCCAATATTTATTAAGTTTTTACATTGTTTATTTTAGGTGATACGTCCGCAGCGAACTTACATGAAGTGGAGAATTATTTATGTGGTAAGATGTTTGAAACTATTTTTATGTTCCATAATTCCGATGTGTTTATGTTAATAGATTTTTGTTTATTTTTTAGGCGAGAAGTGTTTGATAATGTCTGGATGTACATCCCCTATTAATGACTTCATTCCTCAAAAAGGTCTGCTACATCAAGATGATGCACTGTACTACATTTTGTGCAAACCAAAATTAATGCCATTAAAATCACTGACATTGGAGAAATTAGAAAAAATGAAGAGAGAAGCAGAAGAAAAGCTGAAGGGTTCTGCTGAAGTTCTCCAAAGTGAGAATGAAAGTGCCAATGACGAAATGAAATAATGTTGAGCCTTATTGAATTGATTATTATATGTTATGGTGGTGTGTAACCAATTATCAGGATTATTATTGTGGTGTATATATATCTACTTTATAATATGTCATTAGGACCATTGCTTGTGGATGTCGTTCTGACATTCTGTCTGGCTGCTGGACTTATTTATAGATACATTAGCTGGAAAAAGCATCATTTTATTGTGAAAATAGCTGTCCTCACAGCATGGTACTTTTCGTTCCTCATCATATTTGTGTTGCCTCTGGATTTATCTTCAGTAAGTCTTACTTTTCCATGTAGATGTAGAATTCATAAGTAAGTTGTTAATTTTCCTAGCAGTTGTCCTTTAAAGACTTACTGGTTTCAATTAATTAGTTATGTTGTGATCGGAATTTAAAAGTATTAATAGGAGAGGAACAATTTTAAATATTGTTCAATCTTTTTAAATGTTTTTTTGTTAAATAGTAATGTAATGGGTCTTATAAGTAAACTTAAAAATTGCATGTAGATTTATTTTTCTGTAATACCATAAAAAAATTATTTTATATAATTTAGTGTTGAAGTAAAAATATATAAACTCAACTTAATTAATGTAATATTTTCTGAACAGGTAATAAGAAATGGTGGTATAATAAAAGAAATGTATACATCATTCAGCTGTGAATTAAAATGTGACTATTTTTAGTATTTTTACTTGGTTTTGAAACTCTGTTTAGTCAGAATTTCAAATGTAATGTAGTTATGCAGAAATGTACACTTTATCATAGATTGTTAACAAATTTTAATGTCTCTCGTCTCTGAATTCTGATACCTGTTCAGAATTTTCATATATTAATTATTATTAATATTGTGACTAGATATTTTTTTTAGGTATATTAATTATTGTTTCCTCAAAATAAATCTTAAACAGTAGTGACTTTACTACACCTGTGCCACTTCACGAGGTTTTTAATAAGTTTATTCTCTACTTAATAACACTGGTAGCCTGGAGAGGTTATTTTGTTCTCTGTATTCAAGGCAATTTTCTCCAAAATGCAGAAAGTTTCATTATAGTTTGTATTGTCAAGAACTTGTTTTATCCAAATTTGCCATACACGTGTGCAGATCCTTCTCAAATTAATTATTGAATGTGAGGCTAAAATCGCTTCATTAATACCCATGTGCATTCTAAATATAAATTGATCACTTTCCAGAAATCCTTAACTTGTCTTTTCATTTTTATAACTATTATTTTTATTTATATAACTATTCTTAACAAATCTGAATTATGGTTACAACTAAATGTCGAAACTTTTTATTTGAGCTTGAAGTGCTATGAATATATGAACTTTTCTGCTGTAGTTTTGTTACATAATTTTTTGTACTGTAATCCATAATGTAATAAGAGTACATAGATTTATTTATTTTATCTGAAACACTTTTATAATGGTAACTTCTTTCTGTAGACAGTTTATCGTCAATGTAATAGTGCAAACAATTCAACTATATTTGAGCATTGGGAAGAAGATAAGGACAATATTTCAAGCGCCACAGAATATACAAATTGCCGAAAGCCTTGGAGTTATGTTGGAGACAACATCTACTTACACCTATGGCATGTAGTTTATTGGAGTTCTCAGTGTCTTACATGGTAATATTATTTTGTTATTGGTGTGTCTGTATTTAGTTATTTATATTGAAAAATAGTGTTAATAATATTTAATTGATATTAATTTCAAGCCATCAAATATTATCTGTAAAAATATTTAATTTATTTCAGGCTGGTCCTCCCATTAATGCAGTCTTATATTAAAGCTGGTGACTTTACCATAAGGGGAAAGCTGAAGTCAGCATTGATAGACAATGCTATTTATTATGGTTCTTATTTGTTTATATGTGGAATTCTTCTAATCTATATTGCCCTTAGGCCAGGATCACCATTGTATGGGTCAGTTAATATTTTTTTTTAAAAAAAAATCTTCAAATATTAATAAATACATCTATAACCTGTAAAAGTCTTTTTGTGGTGTTTAAATTAAGCAATTTGTTTTTCACACACAGACAGAATCTGAAAGCTATTGCTTCATCTGCTAGCAACACATGGGGCTTATTCCTTCTAGTTATTTTACTTGGTTATGCACTTGTAGAAGTACCACGATCTCTTTGGAATGCAAGCAGGAGGGGATATTCTTTAAATTACAGCTACTTCAAAGCTGCAAAATTAAACATTGAGAAAAGTGAAGCTGAAGAAACTGTCGATGATATCTTAGAGGTTGGTTTATGCCATATTATATTTTATTTTACATTAAATTTTACTTGAGTTTTATTCATAAACTCTTCTGGCAGACAAGTTTGTTTAATAACAAACAAATGCTTTTGGTTTCAAAATTTCTAAATAATTTTCTCACTAAATATACAGACAGCATCCAACATTTATTTAAATGTTTGTTTTGCTTGTAAATCTTAATGGATAAATGTCAATTGAGCAGGTTTTACAAATAGTTTCATTTTGAATATTTTGTATTACAGTCTCTGCAAGCAGCTTCCATATCAGTAAGTCATGGTCATCCCCTCCATCAAAATCTGGAGACAATTTTTCAAAAAGTACCACCAGAATTGAGAGAACGTATGAGCCGAAGACAGTTGCCTGATGATACACCCACAGATGCTCCATCAGAGAAAGCTTTAGTGAGGCTCCATAAGCAGGTTAGTTAATGCCATTTTCACATTAAAATATTATCATCTTCTTCTTTGCTTTAACAAGAAGTATTGATTACATTCACAACAAAAAATTGTTCAGTCGAAGTTTAATAATCCTAAATGGCATAACATTGATAGTGGACTGGCAATAGAAGATACTTTATCATAGTTTATACCAGCTACTGGTATTATGTACTATTGTACTAAAATGATAGTAAAATTGTATCACATTATATATCTTGTGAAACAGAAGAATGCCAAAAAATACTTTCAAAAGTAAAAAAATGTATAATTTTTTATTTACTTTCACTTTATATGCTTATAAAAATAATACATTATTTGTTTATGTTTCATTGTCATCTGTGTATGCTGAGCTTAAGTATGCAGTATTTGGTTGAAAAGTAATCCAAATAATTCCTTCAATAAAATAATCTATAGATGAATACATGTGTTTTTTTTATTTATGCTGATACAATATATTCTTAATGCATAAAGGTCTCTGATAATTTCATAGCTTTTATTAAATATTTTGGACTTAATAATGCCCAATATGTACCACAGTTGTGACCTACTTCAAATGTAGGTTATTATCTTTTGCAGGTAATAAAGGCTTTACAGACTTTGCATCGTACTGAAACACAATGGGGTCTTCTTGTTGAAAGAATCTTCTATCTTGAAGATGTAGCTCGCAACCAGGTGAGCCTCGATAGAACTTTCAAACCAACTTTTCAACCATATCGTCCGTCCTGGGTTCGCTTCTTTTACACACCTACTGTAGGTATGAATACTTTTTGTTATACTATTCTTCCTGGGATTTAAATGCAAATTATAATGTGAAAATGTTCATGGTACGGATTGATTTTGATATTGTGGAAAATTGTTACTCAATGTTTACATAATAGCACTTTGATTGGTCCTACTTCATGTCAGTATATTTTTTTTTATATCTTTTCATCCTATCTGAAGTAGTGGAGCACTTTTCTATGGAATATTTTACCTAATAATTGAATATCTTAGAAATGTATTCTAGTGCATTATATTGCAGATTTCTCTCATTGCTATTTTCTTTAATTTAATATTGGTGGAAGATACACTGTGTGTCATGTATGTAGTAGTGTAGCATCTCATTTTCTACTATTTCAGTTTAAATTTCATATAAAATTTTCCATTAATTCTGATACAATTGAAGTGGAATTTGTTTATATTATCTCTAAAGAATTGCAGTTGTAGACAGAAACAAAAACTTGTTTTGTTGTGAATTTATTAACATTGTAATTGTTTGTTGTTCTAGTTTGTTAGAATAATTTGGATAATGCCTGAAGAAGATACAAACATATATCAAAACATCGTAACACTATAAATAAAAAATAAAGTATTTGTAAATGATCATTAACTGATTTATTATAAATATGATGATAAAATGCTTTTATAAGCCTACTTGAATTTTCTATCATTCTAAACTGATAGTCTGAACCCAAACAAGGAATAGAATCACATTCACTAAATATCATTGTTGCCTTCACACATTCAAGTAAAAGCCTTTCACCAGGCATCTGCCAGGTGCGCACTTGTTAATCTGAGGGCCACATTTTATATAAACACTCGGCACTCAAAAAATCATTTGTCCACTGCTCCATATACCAATAATTGCATTGTTTTCACTTCTTTGAATATTATTACAGACTTGTTATGGAAATTAGTGGCTTATGGGCATCAACACTATCATAAAAAATTAGGTCTATTACCTTTTGATTTGCTATTACATTACTGACATCTGTACCTGACATTCAATGGAAGCTTTCAAGAATAGTTAATAAGGATGTCTTCCAATTGGTTCATATTTTATCAGAGCAGTGATAGTGTCTTGAGTTTTTGTGATGTTTCCATTTCAGAATAACATTTCTAATAGTGGACCTGTGTGTTTACATATCCTATTAAACCTCTCTGAAATTGTGGCCCACTGCAATCATGTAATATTTTTACAGACTTAATTGACTAATTCAGAGAGAAAACACTTACATGCTATTTACATAGTGTGCTTGCACTTATAATCCTTGGATGTGTTCCATGAGATTTAAGAGTTTGTTAAGTGAAGTGTCCAGTGACTTTTTGCCACATTGTGTATGTTACTTTTTTTAAAAAAATAAAATTTATAGTCGCATCAACATTAGTGGCTTAATGTTACATTTTGTGCAACAGTACAGTGTATAATATGTGGCCTCATTGATACTATAGAGAGTTTTCTGAATAGATCACTTCCATTATCTAGGCTTACAAAGATGTGTGTAGTTTAAAAACATAAACATAATCGTAGTCATTGTCATTGAAGAAGTTCATGTGCTATCTGATGGAGATGGTGTACTCTTCCTAAGATGTCATGTTGAGTGTGTAAAACTTTATTGTTAAGTGATGGTTTAAGATATTTTTACATGCTAAAAATATTCTTGTTGATATATCAACAATTAGTAGTACCTAAAGTAATATGTTTTTCTTTCATTTCAGAGTGGTATTGGAAGTGTATCATCTATAATTATCTATTGAAACTATTAGCAATTGCAGCTGGACTTCTATCAGCAGCTGTGGTGTGGTCTGAAGTAACTTTCTTCAATAAAGAACCAGTTTTATCAATATTTGCCATCTTTATAAATTTAGCTGTGGCAAATTATGATTACTTCACAATTGAGGTTAGTAAAAAAATGTTGTTTCCTGTTGTTTAGATTTGTTGAAAGGAGTCATGTTTTTGTCAAAGTTAGCAGGGGTTTAACTGATCACTTAGATTAAAAGAATTGTTGTTTAATTTAGACTGCAAGTCTTTTTATGTTATGACTTTAATAGTCAATCCTATTGAATTGTTTTCTAGTTACATTTTGAAAATAGAAAACTATTAGGAAAGTGTTACAAATTCATAGTTACAAATTGTGTGTTGTTAAAATTTATTTGTAACAGTCAATCATATAAATTGAATGGTTATAATAAATACAATTCTCTGGTTTCAACCCGGGTACATTTTTGGTTGAAAACCAATAAAAATTTAAAACAAATTTATCAGGAAACCATTTTCTCTCTAATGGCAATATCATTTTTTACATTCTAGAAACTTAAAATATTTTCTTCTATTTGTACAGACATTAATTATCAAGTATTGTCAAAATCTTTTTTTTATGATTATCTGTTGAAACAATAAATTTATAACATGTATATTTATAATTATAAGATATTATTGTAATTATGTACAATTCATGACTCTTTCAACATCGTGGAAGCCCAGCTTCCCTACTGGGTCTAAGGAATATGTTTTAATACTGTACAATCATTATCAACATCATATTCAATGGTATATATTTTACATATAACTGTCTGGGTGCTAGTCCTTATATGTGAATACAAATATTGTGCTCAGTTCTTAATGTTAGGGTTAGCTTTTGGCACAGAGGTTTGTTTACTGCATATGCTATTGAAATGATATGGCTTTTGTCTATCTTTTTTATTTAATATGTTGCTTATTACTCGTGGTTCCAGGGTGAAGTTTTTATGATAAAATACTTAATATTTCTTCTTGACTCTTAACTATACAGATTACCGATATCTTCTTATCTTGACACCCAAAATTTTATTTAGTTACCAATACATGGACCCCTAAACATAAAAGTAAATTTTAGTTTTAAATTTTCAAAGAGAGGAAGACAATTTAAAATATCAACAGAGAAAAACTATTCCGCTATTTCCCTTTAAGCAGTGTGAGTTTATTGTTATTTTTTGTACTATGATAAAATTAACACATTTGTAGTAACCATTTTCTATAGAGATATAATTTATTAGTCTAAATTCAATTGACATTTTTGGGAAATATTTGTACAAATATAAGTACAAATTTTGCCTCAAAATATTTTAAATATTACACCATGAGGTATGATATTTACATACTACAAACTGTTTTTGTTGAAACTTTAATGACCTTATTTCTCTTTTTCAGTTATTAGCTAGTACTATTTAAATTAGAATATTGTATCGCAGTTGATACATTCTGTACATAGTTCTGAAAATGCTGTCATAATACTTTTAACATTTGCATTACCTTGGAGACAATATAATTTTGGTGAATAATATCAAGCAAATAAAAATATAGAAAAATTCATATAATCAATCAATCCAGGATTATTGCTGCTAATTCTGACTGATAAGCAATCTAATAAATACTTGATAGAAAAATGAAGTGTAATTCTAATTTGATTTTACAGGATTTAATTTAGAAACATATTTTTGTATAGATGCATATATCCATTATTTAATTAATGCTATTTTATAATTCTGATTTTTCAGATTGTTTCTACAATTATTATTGCATATTTATGCTACTGTGCTTATTCAACTGTTTTGAAAATTAAATTCTTAAATTTGTATTATCTGGCTCCTAATCATCAAACAGACGAGTACTCTATTATATTTTCTGGGATGATGCTTTGCCGACTTACTCCACCCATGTGCTTGAATTTTCTTGGACTTGTTCACAAAGACAGCCATATCATCAAGCAGCATATAAATGAGACATATTACACCCAGGTACTGCTGATCATGTTAATCTGTTGTGTTAGTATTACAACAAAATCTTAATTCCATTTCTTGTCTAGTTGTTACCATGCTGCTAACAAATGCTAAAATGTATATCAGTAACATTAACAAGAAAATAATTAGATTTTATATTGATGTTAAACAATAATGTTCCATTAATACATTTATTTATAAATAGTATATAAATTAATACTCTGCTTTATATTGTTGACTGTATGTAATTTAATCAGGATTCATTCATGATATGCAATTTTTTGTGAAGTTGTTGCTTTACAAGATTGGATTGTTTCTTCATCTGTTTTCTTTACAAAAAATTGACAAATTGTGTACTTTATTCTGAAAAACAAATATAGCATACACATCCATATTTTCATTTAATGGTATTTTTATATCAAACTATGAGTCATTATTCATAGATATTTATAAATGAGTTTGTAAATAAGCTGCACTTTTTCTATGAAAAAGGATTTGTCACTAAGACATTAGCTTATTAAAAAAAATATAAGGAAATATAATTATTGAAGATAATACTTGATGAATGTGGAAATCTTATGGTTTTTGTTTAGGTAGGAGGTAATTTTATAGTAGAATGATAAAAGATGTTTCACAAAATTATACTATAAGCTTTTCCCCGTTATATATGTGGGAATGTTGTGTGTGTATGGACATGTGTGAGATATGCTTTTCTGTTCATTTTATGATGGTCTGCTTATTGTGTAAATAATTTTCATTTCAGGTTATGGGGCACATGGACGTTGTTCCAATTATTTCCGATGGTTTCAATGTGTACTTTCCGATGGCTGTCCTTGCGTTCTGCTTAACTACATACTTCAGTCTCGGTTCGAGACTTTTGTCCCTACTGGGATTTTTGCAATTCATTGGTGATGATGAGATAACTGCTGACCTTGTGGATGAAGGCCGTGCTCACATAAAACGAGGTCTGTGGATGTAGATAACCATGAAACTAAAACCGGTTCTAAATTTAATCGTAGAATTAGAAAAGTAACATGCAATTTCATAAATTTTAGTTCTTTATAAATGTATAATTAATAAATAATTAATAAATAATTAATTTTATACCTAGTTATAAATTTTCTACATAGAAAAATTTTTATAAGCATAAACATATTACTTTACAGATTTGGTTCTTTCTCAATTTTCACATGTGTTCCAGTTTATATAATGTCTGTGATTTATATTCTAATTCTTTTCTTTCAGAGTCGAGAACATGAAAATTTCAATCTAGGAGTTTTTCTTCCTGAAGTGTTGGAAAAGTCTGAGAACCTTAGTAATATAGAGAGTATAGTTTCATCAATTTACAGATATGATCCTCTATTTTTTATGAATGGGATTAATTTTCTTACATTTGTTTTAAATATTTACTTTTGAATGATTTGTGTGTTTTTGTACAAGAAATAATATACTTTTTCATGACACATTTACTTGCAGCTGTTAGATATACATACATATAATAATGTATAATATCAAATATATCTAGTAACGTAATGTGGCAAGGCCAAATTTATTAACTCATTTGGATAGGAATGAGGGACAGAGAGTAGTTGACTTACTTTAAATTGATGACATACTATAATTTATAATTATCCTTAAGTTAAATATTTTCTTGATTAGCTCTTAAAATTTCATAGCTGTTGAAGGTACACATATGGTCTTGTTAGTATATTTTTATTTCATTCTATTACTATTTATAATTGTTGCCTACAGAGAAACGAAAGCGACAACGAGCAGAAGATTCTGTGAATCGGCGCAAGGAGTTCCAGGAGAGATTTGGAACTTCATCACGTTACCGTACATCACGTCAAAAGGCAGAGGACAGAGGTACAATTTTTATTAGCTGAGCTCACTCACTTTTAACATTTGCATTACCTTGGTGACAATAAAAATTTGGTGAATCATATCAAGCAAATAAAAATTTTGATAAATTTAATAAAAATCAATAAATCCAGGATTATTGCTGCTAATTCTGATTGGCAGAAATTTAAGCAGTACTTGATAGAAAAATAAAGTAATTCTGCAATTATAATAGGGTAAACACACAAGTCTAAGTAAGTTTCAGGACAAAGCTCAAATTTTAAGAGCAATGATTTTAAGATATTCTGTCTTCCTTAATTATTAGTAATTGCTGGTTTGCATACCTTACTGTTTCTTTAATGAAAATACAAACATGGTAGTACATGGTTAGTAGTTAAATTTGGTAAAAGACTTGTATTTGTAATAATTCAGCCTTTTTTCTTCATAACACTTTTATTAATTTATTCTTAATATGACAATTGAAAATGTAATTAAGAATTCTTTCTGACACACTATCAGATTTTAATTTAGATTTTTTGTGTTTCAATGATTAGTTGCATAGTATCTTGATTTCTATGGTCACATTTTGTGAAACTTAATTTTTCAGTTCGCCCGTTACACAGAGATGATTCTACAGAATCGGCAAGAGCAGTTCTCCTTCGTGATGTAGAACCGATGGACTATTATGTTGGATCGACAATGCATACACAGTCTACCAATAGTTATTATACTAATCTGGATTCAGATGTTCAACAGCGAGATAGTCCAAGAAGTCAACAGAACACCTCATCAATGTTGTACCAGAGTGGGATGGACAATTTCGGAGTTCAGATGTCAAAAGAAAGGGTGGGAGTTCCACCGAGAGGCCTATTTGACGATGTGTAATATTTTCATGAACCTTACTGTAGCGTTAAGGGTATAGTGTAAAACATATACATTTTACAGATACTACAATAATGTTTTCGAAATGATAATTTTGCAAAAGAATCGGAGGATTTTATGAAATAAATATAAATGAGGGTGCTGCATCTTGAATATATAAATTGTTATAAATTTTAATGTGTCTGTTGTCCATTTGTTCAGTCAGTATTGGGAATTACATTGATATGAGATCATTTGCTTTGTAGTTATATTAAAATGTAATTCATTCAGTTTGATCCATATTACAGTTTTTAGAATATCCTGGTGTTTGAAAGATTCATTATAGTATAAAGATAAAGGACTCAATTGGTGATAGAAATGATACCATAACTGTTTATATATGTAATCAGATAGGTCCTTTAATAGCTCACAAATTTGTAAATTTTTCTTTGTAATTCACTTCACAAAATAATGGAACTAATACATTATAGTATTTCCAGATTTGACAAATTCTAGAGTATTTCGAACATGTTTCAAAATTGTGAGGCTAGAGGAAGGACTGGAGGTCTCATTTCAATTTTCATTGTAGTTCTTTATATTTGTAGAAGTGGAATAAAATCAGAGCAAAATATATGCTTTTGAGTCACTTGAAAAATTCCACAGTTCACCACATGACTACAAATATTAATCTGTTTCATTCTGACAATTTCTTATAACAATTTTATGAAGTAAGATACTCAGTGTTGCCACTAGTTCAAGTAAATTAAAGTGCTTCTTCTTTCAAATATGAAGCTTTAAAATGACTCCTGAAAAGCAGTATATTGATGCATATTGGAAGGTGTTACAATTTCTTTTACAGTTTTGACTATCTGTGATAGTGACCAAAATCACAAATTTGTAAATAAAAATTCAGCAATATTTATAATATTTTATTCTTATTAGGGTTTTGGCTGCATACTAATTAAGGGGGATTAAAAAAAAGATAATGTACATGTTTTCTCATCCTGAAATTAACTTGTAATTATGGAATGACTGGAAACATTTTAAATATTATACAAGCTAATTTTATTTGTTACACGGTTTATTAGTAGTCTTCAGTTATTCGTATTTGAAGTACAGTTGTGATTTACAAATTTGTATGGAAAGGAAAAAGAGAGTGAGTGGCTTACTGGAAACTGAGGTCTGGTGTTACCATGTTTGATAGGAGAAAGTTCAAATTTTCAGCAGCATTAGCCTCCTTCATGAGAAACAATCCATGGCTGGTACACAGAATTGGTTTCTCTTGAAAATTTGAAAAACTCTCTCCTGTTCTGAATGGCAACACTGAACTTCAAATTCAGTTAAGCTGCCCACTTAACTGTCCATTCAATATCAATTATTTTAATTTTGACAGTGTGATGTGTGTGTGTGTTTATATATATATATATATATATATATATATATATATATCCTCCTATTTTCTCCTATTTATTTCTATCTTTCCTCACTATCCGAGTTTGAATGTGACTTTGTCACCAAATTAGTTCCAATTCCTTAATGGATTCTCCTAATATTGTATATATATATATATATATATATATATATATATATATATATATATATATATATATAAGTATGGAAATGACATTGTCAAAAATAATTGTGATATTGGTATGGAAAGGAAAGAGAGATAGCTTGTGGCTTACCTGAAATTGAAAAACAATGTAGCCACATGGGACTGAAGGATGTTCTTCAAATTTTTGGAGGTTCACAGCCTCCTTCCTGAAGCCACAAACTATCTCTCTTTCCTTTCCATACCAATGATCTCAATTATTTTGACAATATATATATATATATATATATATACACACATACACACAGACAGACACTTTGTTCAGATTCAGAATCTCTGAAATATTACATATTTTATATAAATTAGTAGGAATACTGTATATAGTATTCATATAACTAATTATGTTAATGTACTAAGCTTTTGTACAAAATTTAATGGAAAATATTTGATGATAAATATTCTACAAAAGTAATTTATTGAAAATTTGTGAAGTAGGATATTGTTTCACCACCATACTTGATTAATGAGTGGTGAACTTTGACAATGATGTGCAATAAAGTTTAGACTCCTACTGTAAAACATTACTGAATAATTAATAGTTACAGTTATGCCACCAAATTGTAGGATTGTGAACTTGGTGTTCATCTCTGTACATTTAATTATAGCATGTAGTTTTTATTTTGTTGGTTTGATAACCTATTAACATAATTAAATGCATGGCTTATTTTAAAACAGAAAAAACTTAAATGAATTTCAATACACCAGTAGGAATTTAAAAACTAGTTTTGAACCATGTTTCAAAGACAACTTTTTATGTATAAAAAGAATTAAAACAGCTTGTTTGTAAAAATGATTTTACAATTTTCTTGAGCTGTTTCTTGTAGCAAGTTACCAAGCTTCCCTTGTGGAAATAAATCAAAGAACCAGTAATATTGTCTATTCATTGAACTATCCAATCTCAAAATTTTTTAATTACTGTGATCTGTATTTGGTTGATCCATTGTCGGATTTGTAGACAGGGTGGGTGAACTAAGGAGAGTGAACAGACTAAGGAAATGAGAATTTGATTGTGTATTGGTTATTTGAAAGATTGACATTTCTAATGGTAACAACCCATCTTCACAGTCAGGCATATCGGTTCAGAACAATGTCTTGAAGTCCACAGATTGGCCTACACAGTTCAGCCCAGCTTAGGAACGTTGTGTGGTATGGCCTAATTTTTTTCTTCAATGGAACACTTAAATCCCATCTCTGAATTAAAATGACTTAACAGAAATTAAAATTAACTAATAAAATTAGGTACCATAGGCATTGTAAGTCATGTGACTGATTTAAATTTTTCTAAACACCCTGATTTGTCTCCATGGTTTGCCCAAATTTCTGATCTTAAAATTACCAGAAAGCAAAGGGATATGACTTAAGGATATTGACATGCTGAACAGGCGTGTCATGTTAGTTGATTGCCAGCATAGTGGATGAAATAAAAGTAACATTGATATTTTAAATGACAAGTTTATATGTTAATAGAGGAAGATAATATTAAAGTGCAGTACCCGTCAACTTTAAATACGAAGACTTACTTCAAAGAATACTAGGTGATAAATGCTTATTTTTACCTTACATGGGTGGCATAACGGATGTAACAAAATATATTTGTTTTCAAAACGTGACGTTGACTTCTTTATGTGATTAAGGATCGACAAGAAATCACATTCTATTTATTATAATAATTAATATATACTGGATAAGAAAAGAATTGCAGGAATTTTAATTAAAACATTTTTTCAAATTTATATAACATTTTAATCAAGTCTCAACAATGAAAATAAAATACCACAAAATGTAACAACCTATAGCTATTTAATTATAACACTTCATTTTATATATCATACATACATACTGTAAACTCAAATATGCTTCATTCAGTTAGCAAAATTTCTTGGCCTTAAATTTTTCTTAGTGAAGATACAAATGCACTAATCAAAATGAGAATAGATCAATTTTTAACAAAATCAAAAGATCAAGGAAGACATGTTGTTTAAAATCTGGGAGTACACATGAATTCAGAAAATATAAATCTCTGTGTTGCTCCTCTCTACATGTAGACTTAAAGTAAAGCTATTAATTAAATATTGCTTATATTTGACAAACTTGTAATATCCTTAAGCTCAATGCAAAAATTACAGTAACAACACTTGGTTTATATGAATTATACTATGAACAAAATCTCGATCAACTGACTAGAATTTTATTTTTATATATTTATGTTTAAGAGAGCTTAATTTAATTTTATTTTAATGAAATGTATTCATGTACTTCAGTCTACAGTATGTATAAATAAGAACTATGTTAAACTGTTTAACGTTTCCCTAATAAGCTAAAACCTTGTGAAATTCATCTATTTGTGAAGGTGTAAAGGTTTTATTCACCAAAATTTTGTAAATACTAATTTTAATTGCATGAGAATGTCAAATGATAATTTGAAAGTATGGATTTATAAAGCTGTGAGGAAAATTGATGAAATGTGTACGATTTATTGTGGGTCAAAGTTTGTGATTTCCTTATCACTAAATTTTTATTTAAAAGATCTATTCTTAAAAGTATTACTGAAATATGAATAAATTTCATTTAGGATATGTTATAATAAAAAAATGTTGGTGAATTACATTCTACACAGCCTAAAAAAAACATGAATTATCAACAATGCTTTAAAACAGATTCACAATGAACAATACTGTATAAATGTAATGAAAGTAATCAGTGTGCGTATCAACTCTTGTTAACATACATATATCCTTATTACCTTAAATTTTCATAACAATATTGACAAGTATTGTCTTCTTTGGAAATGTCAAAATAATTGCTTTGGGCAAAATAGATATCCAAAATGGACCATTAATCTGATCATACACACTTAAAAA
The DNA here is from genome assembly GCA_037074705.1 of Zhengitettix transpicula. NCBI lineage: Eukaryota > Metazoa > Arthropoda > Insecta > Orthoptera > Tetrigidae > Zhengitettix > Zhengitettix transpicula. Next base: position 56,707,070 of record CM073595.1, on the reverse strand, counting down.
AATAACCAACAACTTATAAATAAAAATTAACAAAATAGATTTCAATCAATAAAATACATAACAAAACAGTTAATAGTTTATAATTCCTCAGTACTTCGACTTTAACAACTTAAAATGATTAGAGCTTAAAGTCAATCTAGAATATGTGTAACATTTACTTTCAATTTATAATACATATTCACGCTAACTCATCAGGCTAATATAATTATATAAAAATATTTAAGCATTATTCAGACTTTATATTGCATACTAACTAGTATTCTCCATTTTACTGCTTATAAAAAAATTATTTGGAAATTACATAACAAATTTTATATAAAAACCTGTTGTTGGATAACTATTATTGCAGTTCTACAACCTACAAACTAAATAATATAGTTTCAAAATTAATAATAGTGAGGAGCTAAGAATGCTTTTAATATAAAAATAAATTATTCTACTGGCTATGTCAGCCTAAAACTAAGAGAAAAAGCATTTTAAAAAACAATAACTTTCTTTTTTTATATGCTAAGTAAAATTGTTCAGTAAAGGGAGTTGAGAATTCTATTGATATCTTGTCATTGAAAAATTATTTCAAATCCTATATTGAACATTATAAACTATCAATGTGTTAATTACTTCTGAAATAAAGTTGAAAGGTAAAACAGTGCCTTTTCATATCCACTAGATATCTAAAAATGTTTGATAAGTTTCTTTTAATTTTGGATCCATGATGTTTTGTATTCATTAATTCAAGTATTTTGCTACAAAATTTTAACTATTAAATGAGAGCAACAATTTTTTTTCCATAATTCAGACTACTTTGATGTGATACAGTGGTAATACATATCTAAATTGGATGATAATGTTTAAACTACCATAAATTCTGCTCATTCAAATTTGAGCTGAATGTTTTTAACGTGTTCAAGTTGAAACGTTGCTTTTAGAGTAAAAAGATTGTAGTACCATTTCTTTAACAGATAAATTTTGTCAAAGACTTTAAAATACCTAAAATTTGCATAGTATAATATTATTTAAAAAGGAAATCAACTAGAATACTTTGAACTAACAATTGTACTCCACAAAGAGACATTGATTCAAATGTTGAAAAGGTCATTTTATATGTGCTTCAGGACCACTATATCTATCTGAAGGTTAAAGATTCAAAATTTTCAGAGCAAACCTAAAGAGTATAAAGTTACAACATTAAAAAATGAATAATTGTCATTTAAGAACACTAATTTTCATAAAAATGTAATGTATAAATAGTAGTTGCATGATAGCAAGAGGTAGAAAACAGCACGCTTACTACATTTTGTTATTTCATATCTATGCTGTGACATTTTAAAAACTACAGCCTTAGGGTCAACGTAATATTTGATCAATTCTCAAAGAGATAACATTTTTGTACGTTAATTGGTTATCGCCCACAATCCCACATAAGCAAATTAATTATTTTCATTTACAAAAATGGCAAATTTTTTATAAAATGAAGACAAAACATTTTAGTAAATGGTTTAGTGGAACTTTATTAATTATACTACAACAATGTAGTTTAATGTGAGGCACTGGAAGACAAATGAAGCAGGGATTATATTAAAATTCATAAGCAACTCTAAAACAGAAAATTATATTAACACACAAACAGTTCACATAACTCTAACCCAAATGAAACAATTCCTCAGAAGTCCAAGAACTGTTTGTACAACTAATACACTGGGACAGCATTACATTCTTAATAATATCAAAGTTTTGTAGCTACCTACTTACCTACATTGTAATTCATGACATTACAAATTAAAAACCTTTCTAAAATATAGATTATGGATCATTAAGAGCTAGTCTCAGTTATTGTTAAACAAAATAAACAACATAAAATGTTATAATGGCAAGAAAGAAAAAAGCTAATGTGTATGCAATCATGATTCGAGCCACTTTTTGTTGCTCTGAAGGAGTCAGTTGCTCTTTTCTCCGTTTTTTACGTTTTCTTTCTTCCTTAACATCATGAATGAGTAATAATGGTTCCAGTAACAGAAGACTTGGAGGTTCTGGCAACGGATAAGGTTCAATAGTTGAAAATGTCTCTTCTTGAGAACCAGGTAATGGCCGAAAGCACTGTTCTCGACTTCTGTTTCCAAAATTTGTTTTTGTTTCAGAGTCTGTAGTTTCTAGAATTTGATATCCTCTAGAATAATTGGTCTTCTGTAAAACACCTGGATGTAAACTGCTGTCATTATAAACAGGATATTTTCGGTTGAAGAAATGGCTTCTATACCTATTTGGTTTTTTAACAATATTGCTATGAAATGACTTTTGCTCCAATCCTGATACTCTCGCTAAAGGGTTTCGTGTATCTCGGTGAAACATTTCTGTGCACGAGTCCCAAGTTAATGAATCCAGTAATGCTTCATCGGGCAGCACATAATGAATCATTAGTACTTCACTGATCATTGATTGTTGCAATTTAGATTTGCATACTTTTGAACAGAGTACTGGCATGTAATCCCTGAATGGTGGCTCTAATCGTGGCAGTGACAATGCATCCAAAGCCACGTAAGGAGGGGGTAATATGATGCAGGTCAAATTCTGAGAGAAATGGAAAAATCTATCACTATAAACTACATTGTTGGCTCTCACAGGACAGGGAGGGGGCTTGTGAATTGCGTGTGAAGTCGTGACCCCCTGCAGATGTTTTAATGGATTTACACACGCTAGGTGAAGTCAGTTACCAACAGCATCCAGAACAATAGGCTGTTGGCCTTCAAGTTTGTTCAGGTCATGTAATACCTGCAACACAAACATTTATTATTGAACAAAATATATTATAAGGTAATATATATCAAAATATGTCCATATTTAAAAGAAATATTATCAACTGTGGGAAACAAAATAAATTTCTCTCACTGTGTATATTTTTATAGGAATCGGACCACAAATTTAGATAAATGGCCAAAATTAAATTAATAACAAAAATATTGTTAATCAGATCATACTCTTATTTCCACATATTTTATAAAACAACTTTCATGAGTTCATTTAAAACACTACCTCAATGATACAGCCCATGCTCCATGCCTGAGTCCTACAGCTATCTGAACAATAATTTCCATCCTTGTTTGTGAGCTCAGGCAGGCCTCTCCAAGGTGTTGATTGTAATGTTGTGAAATGACGAGCCAACAGTGACCTAGTGTGAGCAGCTGTACGCTCCAACTCTGCTACACCTCCCACTTCTCTAGCAAAGTGAAGCCTGGCCCGTAAGAAGTACCCCAAAGGCCATACCCATTCCTGTGAATAATGTATATATATATATGTAATCACCAGAAATTTGTTAGGGTTTACATTATTTATTTTCAATAACATTCTTTGTTTCATAAATATTAAGCTTGGATAACTTCATTTACACACTCATCAGGTTATTTTCAAGTTCGATTTAAATCTGTAAATCTAAACACATTCAATTCTTATGATAATTTATTTTGTAATTTAAGAAGTGTAAAGTTTTTATAAAGTAAATAGAAAATAAGTTGAGTAATTTATCAATACTTACAGGCCCTTGATGATAATTGAAACCATGTGCAACTTTTGCATCTTCTGTGTCATCTGAATTATTGTAATCGCCACAATAATTCCAATCAGCTGGGTCCAAAGTTTTCATGCCCAGAGGCCCAAGAAGCAGTTGTTCTGCTTTCTTGAGAGCAATCCAGGCGTGTTTTGGATCAAACATATCTGGCGCCTACAGGAAAAAAGAAAGTTTCAATTATAATAAGACTACACAAATATGTACTTAGTAATATTATCACTATAAATACACATCAAAATTTCAGGGATATTTAACAGAATTCTACTAAAGACATTTTATGATGAATAATGAATTAAAATAAATGTCATAACTTACAACCACCATGGCAATGGGAAAGTTACAACGGAGTTGATAGTCAGCCCACGATTGACTTGCTTGAAAAGTATCTTTATATATTCCTCGACGGTGAACTAGATCAGGTCGCTGTTCAGTAGGAGAAGGGTTGACATCAACATAAAAGCTTTTCTCAAAATTGGAAATAATTTTATTTTCCCATTGCTTGAAAGTCCAAGTAGTTACAGTACCTGGGAAATGAAGATAATGTATAGTTGTTTGCAGAGCTATGAACTGCTCAATAATGTGGATGATAGAGTTGAACAATAGGAATTCACTGTCCAGTGGAATATTTCTATATCTCTTTCCTGCCCTTATATATAAAGAAAGAAAGGGTGATACAAAATAACATAGTCAAATACTTTGTAAACATAGGCACAGTCAGTATGGTCAGCCATCACAAGGTGTAGTTATGTTCTGTCCTAACAATGGGACATGTTCCTTATTATGTGCCATGCCACAGCCAACTTGCATCGGATGTAACTCTTTTCTCCTGAAGAAGAGGCTTCCTTCGAGTGTATTACTATGCGTAAAGCATATTCTTTCTTCAGAGTGTATTCCCAACCTTTGTCCTATTTCTATATTTCCTCACAATGCAATTATCAAATGTGACTTTGTCATTAATAATTAATATCCTTAACATGTGTGTATGTTTGTCTCTCTCTCTCTCTCTCTCTCTCTCTCTATATATATATATATATATATATATATATATATATATATATATATATATATATATCTGTGTGTGTACACAATGTTAGGAACTAATTTGGTGATAAAGTCACATTGGATCTTGGATAGTGAGGAAGGATAGAAATACATAGGAGAAATGGATTACACTTTATGTGAATTTTGTGTATATAATAAGTGCTATTTTTATTGAGGGATTATACATATTTAAAGTTTTGAAGTATTTAACATAGTTAAATTTAGCAAAGTAAGAAAAAAAATACCATTCTTGCTCCTCCTCTGCAAAGAGTTGTATGGAAACTGTCCTATATCATGTAGCTGTGATAGCCACTGCAGACTTGCTTTGCACAGACCTACAATCTCAACTGCACTTCCATCCCTTGGTGTAGCTGGTTTTCCTCTGTTACCTGCTTTATCACTTGAACCCATTTTGTCCATCCAAGTGCCACAATTGTAGGAATTGCCCCCAAAAACAAATCCTGAAAATATATCATATTAACATTCTTATTAAAAATGCAACACACATTCTAAGGTGATAATAATAATAATAATAGAAAGATAGGCACAGTAGTTTAACAATTTCAATTATTATTTGTAGCACGAGTTTTGAATATTTATAGAATTATTTGAAGGAAAGAACTCGCATAAAAGATGAAGAATTAAAGAATTAAAAACTAAATTTTTCAAATGTGAAATTTAGGGCTGAAATCTCCATGTTACACAGGAGAAAGTTCTTCAAATTTTTAGATGTGTTAGCTTCCTTCTTCAGGGAAGCCATCTGGCTTGGCGACACGAATCCTCAATTTCAGGTAAGCCACTTTATTTCTCTCTTTCCTTTCCATACCAATTATTTTATTTATAATTATTTGGACAGGAAAGAGATACAATCACAGGCTTACCTTAAATTCAGGGCTGGTGACTGCAGCCAGTACGCAGAATTCATCTCTCCTGAGGAAGAAGGCTCATTATTGCATCTGAATATTTGAAATGCTCCTTTCTCTCAATTTAAGGAAAGCCATTGATTCTTGGTTTCTCTTTACTGTCTATATTTATTATTTTGATAATGTCATATTGTCTTGCTTTATGAAAGACAGCTTTGACATCATACTATGTGGTGTAGTCATTTTAAAAAAAATTACAAAATAAACAGGCAATGTTAGTTTACTATTATAATTTTTAATGCACCTGTTTCTGGATGAACACCAATCTGATTGTTGAATCCTTTGTCTGTCATATGTGCATCAATTGATCTCCCTGCATTTCTTTCTCGGAAACATAGGCCTTGAAAATGAACAGTCAAAGCTTCATAGATAACATCATGCAAAGGTTGATCCTAAAAAGTACAAAATCCATTTTAGTAACAAACTCAATTATTGAGCAATAACTTCTCTTCTATTTAATATGTACTCATATTATACCAATAAAATAATACTAGTCAAAGTTTTTCATACGTTTCTTATTTATGATTTGAAGGGGTACTATATTACAAGTATATTGTTTGATATACAGTAACAGAAAACTTATAAATCATTTCTACAAGAAATAGTTTTTTGTCTGGTTACATTTTTTAACACTGAAGTTTTCACATACAGAATTAACTTTCAACAAACTTACAACTTCACCAGAAGGAACAGGAGGAGAATCATCAGAAGGGAAGATCCTTGAAACCGGATCCCTCAGAATAGAAACACCATCTGGGACTTCTTTGACATAGCTTTGAATACAATAAAGCCACCACCATACAGCATCCCTACAGTTAAAGCGAGCTTTATATCCACCATCTAAAAGATTAGGTATTAGGCCATGTCGAAGACAACCTGCATAAGCCAAAATGTGGTACCTGACAATGAATAAGTGAATTATTTATATGTCTGCACTCATCACTGACCTTGTTATCTTATAAAATAATATATTCTCAATTACCTTGCTTCTTGGTAACGCCCTGTTAAAATAAACAAGCCTCTTAGGGCAATAAATGTATCTCTGCCCCAGTTACGCACATAGCCTGTTGAGAAATGTGGAAGACCTGTTAACAAAATTAATTTTAGTTCCCAGTGACGATAGATTTTTAAGAAGATATTCATTATTATTTTCACTAACCAGCTGAAAGGCTAACAATAGATTGTTTATCTGACAAATTCAGCCCTGAAATTTTAGGTGAAAGTTGTGGTAATGGCGAAGAATGTATCACAGCTGCACACTGCACCGAACCTAGAGCTAAAGATCTGAGGAAAGTTGAACCATCTCTTATGAATCTGAAAAGAAAAAATAAAGAACTGAGGGAAAATGTGACAAGAAATGTGTTTATATATATATATATATATATATATATATATATATATATATATATATATATTTATTGGTGACAATGTCATATTCAATAATTGGATATAGAAATATAAGTAAAGATGTGCCATTGTCAGAATATTCAAAATATTTAGAATGGATAGGAAAGAGAGAAAGGTGGTGGCTTACCTGAAATTGAAGATCAACATAGCCATTCAGGACAGAGGGAAGTTCTTCAAATTTCCAGAGGAATTAGTCTTCCTGGGGAAGAACATCCCTCTGTCCTGAGTGGCAATCACTTCATTAACTAAATTAACAATAAAGTTGTTTTAAAAATTAATAAAGCTGGACGATGAACCATGATAAGGGAATGGTTAGAATTTTGCATGCAGCACTAAAAGTAATACTTACGGTGACATCAATTCCCAAACTCTGTTTAAAAGTGAAAGGTAGGTGACTGAAACAGTAACAGCAAAATAGCTGGGTACTAAATAGCGAGGGATTTCTTTCAAAGGATTCATATTTTTCTCCAGCCAGTGTCCTAATTCTGATGTACCTACATCTTGTTTAAGCCGATATGATATGTAATCTGCAATAAAAAATTATTTAACTCAATAAATAAAATCATTTGACCACAAAGGATATGAAACGTAAAATATTTCACAAAAATTACAGCAAGAAAAACAATAAATAAATTGACCAAGTGGACTCTTCAAATATATGATCAAGTTTTAAAAGACATACATAACTTATGTATTTTTGAGTTATAACATTACAAATGGCAAATCCATGTCTTTCAGCAGCACATTTCCAAATAATACTTAAATTATAAAGGAAAAATGCCAATAATTTTGAAAGACTATTTTATTTTTTGAACATTTTTAACAACTCTTTTATAATCTATTCAGAACAACTGACTTCAAGAATATCCACATAGTCCTTGACAAATTGCATGTATTTGCAATAGCTTCAGCAGAAAATAAAAAAAACCATGTGCTACTTAACAGTTAAAATTAGTATTGATAATAAACAATCTGTCAATTAATAAGACACGCTGTAAAAGTAAGTAAAACATTCCATTGCAAATCATTGTTTTGTGGTGTAGTCAGTCAGATGTCAAAATACATCCAGTTTAAAAATAATGATAAAATAAATAAAACAGAAAATAAACTTAAAATAACCATCAACTTTCATGATTCTCGTATAAGTAGCAAATTTACTTGCTTACCAATCATCCAATTCCCATCTCGGAGATTGTTGCAAAATGGATGTCCCAAATCATTATTTGGAGTTATGTCAGAAAGTATGGACATAAAACCTGAAACAGTTAAAATTGTTTTGATATTTCTTTGTGTCAGATTCATTTACTAAACTTTATATTAATGACTTCATACATGAAGCTGTATATGCAACACTTAAAAAAAGTGAAACAAATTTAATAATACTGAATGAAAACAGAAAACTCAGAAATTCTTTTGTTTTATTTTTAATCACAGTACTAATGTGATCTCTTATACTTCCTTTATTTATCAAGAAACTCGAGATATGTACAAATACACAATTTTAAAACAACCTAAAATTAAAATTTCACCGATCACAAATACACAATTTCCATTATTATTTATGGTTATTATAATTATTACCCTGTAATCCACAATAAACTAATGGAGCAAATCCAGGAATATTATAGACACCAATTCCTTTGCCTTCATCCAATTCTTCCTCATTGCAACGAAATAAAGCTCGATTTAAATCTGCAAGGTTTAACTCATTTACTACATTTTCAAGCTCATTGACAGCATCTGAAGTTGCCATATGTACAAAATTTCTCAGCTTGCAAAGGGCTGCTGATGCACCGCTATGGAGAGCCACTCTACAACAAACATATTAAATCATATTTAAATTTTTATAAAAGTTGTTTCTATTCTAACTAAACACAGTTTTAAAACTGAATAATTTAGTTATATGACTAATCCTTTTTAAAAAGTAAACATTGCTGGAAAGTAAGTGATATATTTACATAAAATAGTTAGTCAGCTAGTATTTTCATTTAATTACAAATAAAGCTTCTATATACTGTTCAAACTAGTTACTTGAAATGCTACACACTACCCAAGAAATTGATCTCAGATTTGGTTAGTTGCTAGGAGTTGGTGAGACATCACATAGTCAGAAAAAGGTGTTATAATCTGGCAAAGGACTGCATTTTTTTGCCATGCATGAGGTACATAAGGTATTCCATAACATTCTTTCTGCTATTCAACAAACTTTGAAGTTAAACAAGATATTGAGAAAGTCATTTTATAGAATAAAATTAGTCAGTGAAATAGAAAAGCTAAAACTAACATTTTAAATGTTAAAAATACCATATTAATACATTTAGAATAGGTTGAATTAAGTAGATCTATGATTATATAAGTGTTTTGAATCTCATACTGTAGCTGAGATTCCTTTTGTCTATCCCTTCTTAAACAAATGGTAAAAATTAAATAAAATGGAAGTTTTAAATGCATCCCATGTTATCAGTTGGAAAAGGGCAAATAGAAAGCATATTGATGCCAAACACAAGTACTTGTTCATTATCATCTACAGCTCCATGTTCTTTCCTTATAAATCAAGAAAAGAGATGTTGCAGAGAAGAATATTAAGCATTAAAGAAAAAACAGACTATTGCCAGAAAAAGTGTGAGAAATATTTTCAATTGAGGACACAAAACAGCATTTCATTCATTTTTTTTCATTAGACAGCTTAAAATATACCTGACTGCAACGACAGAACCTGGATGAAAATTGGTAAACTTTAATTTTGTGATATTTGGCTCTCCTGATTCCATTAACTCAAGCATATCAGAATCAAAAATTTGTAAGTGCTCTCGGACTTCTACTTCATACTCCTGCAAGCCATTAATTATCTTCTTATCTTTGACAAACCCCTCTGGCTTCTCAAATCTTGCTCCCCCAGACCTGTGACAATAGAGAAATAGTATAAATTTTTGCATAAAGCTATAAAGAATAAAAAACTTTAAAATGATTTTAAAATATTCCAATATTTGTCTTATTAAATTTCCTTACAAATTTGATTTGTGATACAGAGTTGCTTCCAAAATCACTTCTTCCACAGTCCCTTCAACATTCAGAGGTTTGATGTAACCATGCTGGAAATGAACATCTGGGTATGTGAAAGCTGTGTAAGCCACTAGTATGACGGACTGATGAGTTTCAGGACAGTGTCTTGTAACAGCTACAATATCACTGTCTACTTGGTCAACAAAAACCTAAAGATAACAAACAGATTAAAGAAAACATTAATAATAATATGTCTCATTCCAGGACTGTACAGTAGAATTAATTAATAAAAACCACTGTGCACAATATCAACTTTATTAAAAGTATTCATAAAAATATCAGACTATTTTATTTTAACTCAAACATTTTTTGATGAATAATTTTTAATAAAGTTGATATTGTGGATATTTGGTTTTTATTAATCAAGAAAACATTAATTCAAAACACAAAACTACAATTCTAACTTAACCACAATTTCTATAAATTAAATGTACTGAAAAGCAGTAAATAAATTATAAATCACTCTAGAATGAAATATCAGATAATTTGTGAATTATGATAATACACAAATCAATTATGCATACTTCAGGTAAATTTAAACACTTTTATTGCATACCAGAGATTGTAATGTACCTGAGAATTAACATCTAAGTTTAAGATTGGCGACGATAACAAAAAAAAATTTAAGGAAAACAATTTTTAGCATCTCTCTCACATTTGACTGATTGGTGATAAATGTAACGCAATGCTAATAACCACGGTGTGGTATCTGCCATGACAATGAAGCCATTGATATCTCTCACTAGAAAAGGCTACAAAGTAAAATGAAACTACTGACATACACACATTTGAATCATTTAAACATTTTGACGTACATCATAATATAATTTCACATTTCAGAGAAAATATAAAAAGTTGAATAAATAAGTTGTATATATCTTACCTGATTAAAGCCAGATTGTCCAAGCTCAAAATGCAGTCTGTTAAGCAACTTTTTGGCAGCAATTATCCCACAATTCATATTTATATTGCCAGGAGTGTTATTGGTATCAGACCATTCTGCATATTGTCTAACTTCATCAACAACATGAATCTGAAATAAAAATAATGTAACTTTAATGAATCTCAAAATTCCAAAAAATATTACCAAATGAAGATCTTTTGGTAGTAAATGACAAAACGATGGATGTCATATTATTACTTTTAATTAATTTAAGGAATATAATGTAAATTTTGATGATCTGGGCTGTTAATTCCATTGAAGACTGAAAATTCCTTTGTTATTCCTAAGAGTAAAGTCAGCTCAGTTGTGAATTTGGAACCTCCAAGAACTTTCTTCATACAATTTTTAAGAATGCAAAATGTTAGGATACATGATAAACATTGAAAATTAATTTACTCAGAAACTATAAATCAAAATTTCACAAAATAATTGAAAGGAAACTCACATGATGTGGCACTAATTCATCATAGCCTCGGTTGCTACCTGTCGCACAACAGGCCATTGATACAAGAGCTGTGGATGGTAAAAGATCAAATACAGAACGTTTATCTATCGGACTTGGGTTGTCATGCGTCAAGTCCAAAAAGAGAGCATGAGCAACTGACGGCACAAGCGGACGTAAAGAGGGTTGATAAAATGCACCAACTGGTTCCCCACCAAAGCGATACACCAAGCGTCCTTCTTCATGAGAATCCCAAGCAGACATAGCTTCTGTTAAAATAAAAGTTACTTCTTTATTAATTGGGAATGATTTTACACATGATATAAAAATGACTTTCTCTTTCTACTTATAATTTCTTAATTTAATTTGAAAAATTAATTATGTATATAATTCCAAACTGTCAATGGTTTGTCAATCTGGTTCAAATTGAAATATTGCAATTCTGCTTATTAAAATAGGGGTTGCACTTTCTGCAATCATTTTCTAGGAAACAAAACTGAAACTTTTATAGCATTAAAGAAAATAAAAATACCCTGACAATTTCTTTGCCGATTATGAAAAACAATGATAGCAACAAAATTTATTATATTATTAGAAATTCTACCACCAAGAAATATTTTATTATTAAAAATTCTAATACCTCGAATCAGGGAGCTAATACCAAGTCTATTAATAAATATGTTGTCCTTTTGATCAGAGTTAGTAAACAGTTCAGCAACTACATAAAGATCTGGTCGTACTCTCCTAGCTGCATCCAATAGATACTAAAAACAGAAGCATTACTTTAATACATGGTACAGATTGCAAAAATAATTAAACTGAATCCAATATTAATATTTGCTTTATACACCACAACATACTTACAAGAATCACTTGAAGTAGAGGCATAATACTTTTGTAACATTGATAGAAGCACATTGTATACATAAAGTAATTAAGAATTATAAGAATTCTTGTAAGTGTAATTGTGTATTACTGATACAACTAACCAATTATAAGCAACACAATTAAATTATTGCTACTAAATTAAGTTAGAGGACATCACCAAGAAAATAGGCATCTAGTTTAATTGTAAAAGTGATTTGGTTTAAGTGATGATATGGCTTAGACTGGTTATGTACAGGTAAGATAGAAAATTTGTATGTTTAATGTCATTTATCAAAGTTTTTTTTAGCGAAAACAATAAAAAAATCACTCATTCTGTTCATTCAATGAAATTTTCAAATTAAAATGAAAAATATACAAGTGTAAATTTTGAGATTGACAACTGAACTGTGCAGTTGTCACTCTAAGGATTGTGTTTTTAGTTTTCTTAGCTCCTCAATAAAGGAACAAGGTTTCCAGAAATGTTGTGTGGTATTTATATCACTTCTTTTGTATGTATTTGGCTATTATATCTCATTATAAATTTTTATATTGTTTCCACAAAGAGAAAGCAGCTTATTGTTATTAAATTACATCAGGTAAAATCATAAATGTCTCCTGCAAGGAAGTTAATGTTTAAAGACTGAATGTTTCGGGAAGCAGGTTACAAGATGATGCTTGGGTCCACTGAATATGAACATAATTTTCTGAAATTTATCAGAATATTATTATTACTTTTAAAATGCTCACGTAATACCTCTGCAACTGGAATTGGAGTGGAATGGCAGTTGTCTAAACGAATACCATCAAATATACGAGCAGTCTGTTCAACATATTCTTGCATGTGTTGCCACAAGAATGGACAGTCTTCAGGCTTATCACCATACCTAAGAAAATTAAATATTATGCCAAAAAGATTAAATAAATTGATTTTCAGAAAAACGTTCTTATGATTATTACCTGAGCTTGACACTGTCTCCCCAAGCAATCAATTCTCGCCTCAAATATACATTATATTCGGGTGCAGCAAAATTTCGTAGAGGGTCATCATTCATCACCCAGCCATTATGTGCCATGATAAACTGAGCATTAGTTGAATACATGAGATCTTCATACTGTGACACTGAATCACATGTTACGATTTCAACAAAATATCTGTTAAAGTGAGAAAATGAAAAAGTTAATATTAGACTAATTTTATGAAAATTAAGTATTCAATGATTAACACAAAATAAGACTTACATAAACTTGGTAAAAGTAAGTTTAAACAAGTAGTAATAATTCATTAATTTACTGTTTCAAGTATCATACAAATATTAAAGTAAGATGCAATTATTTGACATTTACATACACATTATACTGGTCGAACTACCTGAAATCAACAGTTGGCTCAGTTGGGCTGAAAGGAAAAATTATTTCAAATTTTTGAGTATCTGAGCCCCCTTCATCAGGAATAAGGTCTGAACTCATACCCTATTGGACCAATTTTCAATTTCAGGTAGGTCAACTACGCCGTCTCTGTTTCCTATCCCAATGTGGTATATATATAGGTATAAAAAAGGCTAACAAGCCTTAAAAATTCAAAATATTGAATGAAAAAGTTATTATTGCAGTTATGTAAAGAGTGTGAATTTACCTAGGAACTAGTGGATTCTTGAGTGAGACATCTTTTATGCGTGGACCATTTGAATCAAGTCTGAAATATCTTATATTTGCCAATGTATTATCAACAGCTGCCTGAAGATGCTGCTGGATTGTTGAGTCTACAATGCTATTTAGCTGTTCCAGGCATGCTTTAAAGTCTTCAGTACAACGACGTAATCTTGTATCTTCATCAAAGCAATCATTCCTGCACAATTTGACAGGTGAATTGAAGCAAAAAATACAAATTACAATATATTCAGTTAATTCATTACTAATTTTCTGCTCATTATTTAAGTTACAAATAATCAACAACATTTATTAACTGTAAGCAAAGGTTACATTTCAAATTGTTTTAATATATACTTATATTAAGTAACTTGAATAACTATTAGAAATGTTTTATTTATTTTATTTCTCATAAGAAGAGATTAGATATAATTTTAACTTAATTCATGACACCCATGAATTTTATACCTCTTCTGAAAATAATTTATATGGAAATGTTATCTGATTTACAAGAATTAAAAATCAATTATCTACTTTCTTTTAATTGTAAATTATGAAGAGAATACATTATGAATATGAGGCTGCGATTGTACAATGTAATCACATACCAAACATTACAACAAATATGAAAACATTCAATTTAACTTTCTACACTATTCTTAGTTAATGAAATGTTTTCCATTGCTAATCACATTTCTCACCTATAAACATTGAACAGACGAAGGGCTAACTCCATGTCTACTGTGGATTTAAGACGTCTAAACTGGTGATCTTGAATAATTTTCAGCAAACCGCCCTCACTCATGCACCCAGCTACTGGTGGTAACCGTTTACGTGCCAGATTTTGGAATTCAATGACAAGTTCATTGACATTGACCATGTATAATTCAGATATTTTGACTAAAGGAAGAAAATAGCCAAACAAGGCACTGCGAATTGCCTGAAAAGAAAGCATATTACAAATTTACTCAGCATCATAAAGTGTTGATAATACAATGTCTTCTGGTAACTTTATCAAATTACATTTGGAGACATTCTGTATAAAACTATACGAGATAAGTGTTTTTCTAGTTGTACAACACAACCATATACTGCTACAAATACAATACAAATTTTTTACAACTTTTGTCAACCTCATCACATAAGACAATGATCTTAAATCAAGGAAAGAAATACCAATAATGAGGAATATGTAAGCATAATGGACAAGATTGAAACTTACTGTAATATGATTTATGTTAAATATAGTTAAATGTTCATGAAAGATTTGTGACCATTTTATAATTCATCGTTATTCAGATATTTACTCCAGCCTACTCACAGCCTAAAGTGTAAATAGTTTTGATGAGATATTTTTGAAGTAAGTCTTATTTGGGAAAAATAAGTTAAGAAACTAAATTTCTCGGAAACAGGAGGAAAATCTGCCAAAATAAACTGGATAGTTTCCATGGCTATTTGGCAAATAATGTCAGAAATATTCCAAAATATGAATGTCAAGGATTATTCACAGTAACATTACATTTCATATAGATATATTTCAACACAGTGCTGTTACAATAAGCAAATATAATTATTATATGTATAAACATTTATTTACCGAAACATGTTCTTCAGAATCAATGACAGTAGGGATTCCTGAAAATTCCCATTTGCCTTCTGATACTTCCACAGTCAGCTGATTCAACAAAGCATCTAACAAATATGCAGGACGCAAGTGAGGTGAATTTATCAAATTATAAGTGCACTCTGGATGTTCTTTAAGCCATTCTGACTCATTGGCTGTATGGTTTAAAACAATATCACATATACTAACAATCTGAAACAAATTTACCATTTTAGAGTATGTAATATTTATAGCAAAACAAAATAAAATAATAAAGAATATGCAAACCTTCCATTCATCTCGAAGTTTTGTTATCAGAGTTTCAACATCAGCTGCAGTTACTTCGTTGTTACCATAATTGAAAATTGGATTGAGTTTTAACTGGTTACTAATGCTATATGAAGAATTTGAACCTCCCAGTTCCTAGAAATAAATGAAAAGAACTAATTAAAGGTGAAAAATATCACACTTGGCTGTATTAAAGGCATTCCTGTTGGAATATATACAGGCATGCATACAACACTCAAGAAAAATGTGACGAGGTCAAATTAAATAACACAATTAGATAGGAAGTAGAGAGAGTGAAGTGCCCATGCCTGGCCGACACACAGTTCAGTCCTTCCTTCCTGACGAAGGGGGCTCAGGTCCTTGAAAATTTGTACTATTCTGCCACCTCTGCTCAACTGGACTAACTATTGATTTCAGGTAAGTAGATTTCACTATCTCTCATATATATAGTGATTGTAATGCATTAGTTACAGCTAGTAAATGTACTATATATATATATTATATATCTTTCCTTCTTCTTCCATCCTTCTCTCTGCTTTGAACATATGCTTTTCTATGTGCGTAATTCTTCGCCTGAGCGTATGAATTCACATAAAGCACAATCCTCCTATTTTTCCAATTTATTTCTATCCTTCCTCACTATCCAAGTTTGAATGTGACTTTGCCACCAAATTAGTTCCAATTCCTTAATGGATTCTCCTATTATTATATATATATATATATATATATATATATATATATATATATATATATATATATATATACACACATATCAGATAAGTTGAAGAACTACCTTCAGCTCCCTATGGCTACTTCACTTTCACATGAGCCACAAGCTATCTCTCTTTCCTTTCCATACCAATATCGCAATTATTTTTGACAGTGTCAAAACCTTACTAATATTATATATATATATATATATATATATATATATATATATATATATATATATTGGTATGGAAAGGATAGAGAGATAGGTTGTGGCTTACCTGAAAGTGAAGTGCGGTGTCGCCATGAGGAACTGAAGGTTGTTCTTCAAATTTCCTCATGGCGACACCGCACTTCACTTTCAGGTAAGCCACAACCTATCTCTCTATCCTTTCCATACCAATATTTTTGACAATGTCACATTCTTACTATTACAATATATATATATATATATATATATATATATATATATATATATATATATATATATATTTTCAAGGGCTTAAGCCCACTTCTTCAGGACAAAACAGGACTGCACTTTGTGACGGCAAACTGCACAGTGTGTTAACAGTTATAATCTTGGTGGAGTTAGGGAGTGGTAATTATAGATCAATGTGGGCATCACAGAAACACACCCATCAGCACAGATTGACACAGGCATTAAGAACAATGTGCATCTACCAACATGCGACTATGGCACAAAATGCAAAGCTATACACAAGACCATTTGAATAGGCTGTGTCTTTCTAATATCAGTTCATGATAATACCTAATATATGAATAAAGAACTGCAAACAATTGATACCTGAAGCAAATTAAAATCAATTTTATAAAGGAAATACATTTGTTTCTTTTATAATATTGTTATTTATTCATTTAGTAAATTATTAAATACCTTAACAGTAGTTTTTAGGACTTCCACATATAATAGATTTGAACTAAGCAGTTAACAATCACTATATATGGATGTCAAGACTTTATATGTTAGTGTAGATTTAATCATAATATTAATTTTATCTATATTATAAGTTGCCATATTTTTTAATAAGTTACATACGTCTATCAATTGTAAATTATATTAGATCACTCATGTTGAGCATGAAAATGCCATGATAATGTAATGATCGGAGAAAATTGAAACAATAAACATTAGCATATAATATTAGTGTCCACTGATAACTACACTGCAAATATTGATTTTAATACTTGGATCAATCCAGGACAAGTGTGCCAGCACTGGTTGCCACACCATCTCAGAATAAATATTATTTTGTTTGTGCATTTATTTATGTTTTGGTTGTTCAAAACTAATTTTCTTTAATATTTATTTTATATGGTTAAAAAATGGTGGCCTTTTTTGTGGTAACATCATGCTGTTTTTTTTACCCTTTGTGGGTATCTACAAATTTCTAAATTACCAACAAAATAAAAATATTTTCTGAGATGGTGTGGCAACCAATTACTTTTTTCTGGATCACTTGGTAATATACTGACCACTTTTATAGTCTCAATTCAATGAAACTTTAACTCAAAATCCCTTTTAAAGATAAAACTGTTGTCAATCTTATTTATAATGATTTAGACAGGTGTGATGTTTTGTGTACTTCAATTAAACTGTAATTTTGTATACCAAAATAGAACATTTGCGACGAGCAGTATCTCTTTAGTTTATATTACTATAATTTCTGAGCCAAGAAATGAATTAAAATTTAAATAATCAGTCCATTATTTTTGTTTTCTTGGTAAATACTCATTACATTAAATAAATAGTGGATATTCATTCTATATATACATGATATATTTAGATGTAAATAAATATATTAGTTTAACATGCTCATAGGTCCCAAATATCTGTCCAATGAGCTGCTGCAAAGGCATTTATTCATATTTATTAGTCATACAAATACAACTGTATATTCAACCCAATTTGAAGTCATATATTCTAAATCATACATCTTTAATGTCAACTTTGTACCTTGATGAAAATAAATGTTACAAGTATAACATAATTTTCTTGGTCTTGCTTTAATAGTAGTTAGTTACAGCTAAAATAAAAATACTAAGAGGTTTGTTTTATTGCATAGAAGAAATGTAATCTACCTGTATAGGAGTAAAGTGAATCATATTATATCCACTCTCCTTTGCAACTTGCAATTTATTTTGCCACGTGTTAAAGGGGCCCAAACATTTTGCCAAAACAGTTTGGCATTGAATGCAATCTTGGGGTAAAATTTCATCACACCCATAGGTTAAAACAGGATCAACTGTAAAGAAGCCAGAGCCTTGCACACCTGGACCATCACTGGAACAAAAAGTTTCGATTATAGAAGTCTCTTTGCTGGAATTCCACACAATACAATTGTCTTTGTAATAACGACTTTAAAAATATAAATTATGGCAATTATGAAATCCCAAGGGTGATAAATAGGGTGTTTTAAAACAGAGATGTGGAGATAGGGGGCATTTAGTGGGTATACAATAAAAATATTCATTAATTGATAAATGAAAGACCTGATAATTAGCATGTCACCTAACAAGTAAGTAGAAGTTGCAGTTTATAAATGGCATATTACAAGAAAATCAAGAGTGAAAAGACTGAAATTTTATAGTTTGATTCTTGAGAATACAGACAGCGTTAATTTACCAACATTTGGAAGATTTTTCTGCAAATAAAAAAATAAAATGTTGACAACCACAATTACATTTTTTTAAGACACACAGACTACTCACTTATTTCAGTTAATCTTCTCTTAATAAAAATTCCAGATTATACAGCTACTCCTATGAAATATTGTGAGTTATTTGCTTATTTGATACAAACCTTCCATCATATATAAAATAGTAATGGAAAGAGCCAGATCTCCTTATGCATACTTCAGCATATGACGAAGTAGCATCTCCCGTTGGAGATTTAGCATCATTCTGCCACTGTAAGGGCCTGTACTGATTTCGATCAAAATCTTCTTCGATACCTTCGGGGTGATTGCAAAAGATAGTGACACTTCGTCCCAGTAATGATGGACCAAGCCGGAACTGCAGACACCAACCTTCATAAATGAAATCAACTAATTTAACTCTGAACAACTAAATTCAAATTAAAACACATACACAAATATGTATACATACAATTTGATTTGATTTATTTATTCCATTAGTTCTCGAATGAATAAATAGACTAAGTTATTCCATAAAATTACAATATAATTATTAGAAGCTAGCATTAAATACAATTTGAAGTTAACATGCATATAACTAAAGTTGGGAACACAAATTTCCCTATCCCACACAACTAAAAGTACTGTATAGTAATAATATTAGAAATTATTATATATATATAAACAAATGGTATGTAAAGGAAAGAGACAAAGTTGGTAGCTTACCTGAAATTGAAGCTTGACTACACCATTCAGGACAGTTCAGGATTAAGATCTTCAATATGTGGAGGCTTTAGCCTCCTTTGTGAGAAAGAAGACACATCCCATGGCTGTCCAGCCATGGTGTATCTTCCTTCTCACACCTAAAGAAATTGAAGAACTTCCTCCTGTCCTGAATGGCAACACTAAGCTTCAATTTCAGGTAGGCCACCACCTCTTTCTTTCCTTTCATACCAATTGAGTGTTATAGATTAATGAATTGTCACATTTTCCTTATATATGTATCATAACAATAAGAAATTTAACATTTGATAATTGAATAGTCACATAGATATTTAAATTATTTTAAAATATTCAAATTCACAATAATATATATAAATAAACAAATTACCTTTGCTTAGACGATACAATGTTGAGTCCAAATGTTCTCCATCATTAAGGGTCAACACTCTGGTTTGAGTAGAAGATTCACCTGGTGAGTTGCCAACAAAACCCAAGATGGGTCCAATAGATGTTAAACTATGTTTCCGAGTTGCCATCTTGTGGATTATCTAGCACAAATCAAAATTGTTATTAAATTGAAACAAAATTTTATAAAACTACTTGTACAAGTAGTGTACTCATTTTTATTTGACAGGTGGCACTTGGTAAATAATAAGAAAACAAAATGCAGCTAATGTGTTAAATTAATTTCTAACATTGCTTAGCCATGTTATTATAAAGAACATGAGTTGCACATTTTACAACTACCTCTCTTCCAAGCAGGCAGTGTCAAGACTGAACTTGTTACCATTCCCTGGACAAGCACAGTTGCTCAAGCAAGATGATACAGTAGGTGGGCCCATTGTGTATCATGTTACACAAACACTCACACACACAAAGAAACCTGTTCATACTTACAGACGTCTTGATTTTCTTGTAACCCAATGCTTTAAGCATGCAAGTGGTCATGGCACAAACATTATTCTGAAGAATCTTTAGAAAATTTCCCAGCAATAGAAAAACTTTAGCTATCCTATCTCTTGCATAAATTATCATTACTAAGACTGTGCATGGATACTTCCTGATAATGAAAAAGTCAAGTGTGAGACCACTATATCTTTACTGATAACCCTTGTGTCAAGTCTCACACAGCGGCATGCAAGGATTGAAAGATTTTATAAATGTCAATAAGCGTAGAGGAAATTTAATAGTTTATAAATAGTAGAATTCATATATAAAATCATATACTTTTATTTCAAACTTCAAAACAAAGTGCTTTGAAAGGAAGATGCAACTTTGAACTTAAAAAATTGAGGATCAACATTCGTGTAGGAATTTTAAAATTCCCAATTCAATATGCATCTTAAAGACTTTTTTAAAAAATAAATTATTAAAGAGAAATAATTAAGAGCAGAGACAAGTAAATAAAAACTAAAAACAGAACTTCCAATATATTTATGTTCATTTTAATATTACAGTGTGAAGAAAATAAAACTTATTTTCCTTAATTCAGTTATAATAGTTCAACAACTATAATATATTCATACCTTTAATTTTACTACATATAAAAATTGAAATAACCAGTGTGTGTGTGTGTGTGTGTGTAAATCTAAGGGAGTGAATTAAAACATCTACAAATATAAAAAATATACATTAAATTCATAATAAATACTTTCAAAGCATATGAAAGGCTAATTTACAAAAACTATATTTGGTTTAATAATTTTAATTAGCAGGGCATAATAAAAATTATAAAAGTATGACAATTTATTTGACTATATTACACATTTAATTATTTTTTAAAAAAACTATTAAATATGAAATAAAGTGCAGAAACAAACTAAAAGTTATATATTAGAGGGAAACTGATGAAATAATGACACCATGTATAAACAGATTTTATAAATTACTTTTAATTGTTTGCAAAATACAACTTGAATAATGCCCTATCGTAACACACTATACAAAATTTTTGTAGCGAGACATATCTTATGAAACAATACGACATACCTGAGTGAATAAGTGTTGCAGTGTAAAACTCAAATTTCATAATAAAGCAAAAAACATGTTTACCCAAATGCCTATAGAACATAAATATTTGAAAAAAAATATGTTGCTATTCAAAAATGACTTACTGGTTAAATAATTAGAAATAAAAGAAGCAATTTAAGAAATTAAATTAGATTTTATGTTAATGATATCAAAAAGTGTTACTACTCACTTTAAACTTAGCTAGAAAATAAAAATAAAACATTATTACTGAAATTAAAATTGATTTCAATAACATTATTTCTAGTAAATTATTTCAACTACTCAATATTAATCTATTCAGTAGCTGAGAATCAGTAGAAAAGGCAGTCCAGCCTTATTCACCTGCAATGGTAAAATTTGAAAGTTTTTAAATGTTATTTTTTTATGCAATTTTCAAACCTCTGTCAGGACTTGTCTATTAATACTGTTTGCAGATTTCTGAACTGTTTCATCAAATAGAACCACTAACATTGTTAAAAGTGATAAAAAAGTTATCTTCTGTGAATAAAGGGCCATGCAAATCAAAGATAATTTTGTACTATGAAATTGGTATCAGTGCTCAACAAAACGACATACTTATAGGATAGGGAACACTAAAAATTGCCAGTTTTACTTTAAGTTCTATGCTCCAGTGAACATTCGTGTTCCATAGATCCTCATAAGAAGCAAAGGATGTGGAAAGTCATACATTTTACATTGTTTTAGACCTATTACTAATAACTAAATTAACCTAAGGATCTTGTATAATAAGATAACATATTAAGTATTTTATCTGTATCAAGTCATAAAAATTAATGTTTACAGTATTAAATCATTATAGTTATTGAAAATAAAACAATTGTGTTATTTGTGTAATATAATTGATTTTATTCTAAAATAGTTCAATAACAGTAGAAAGCTTTCAAACAAAGTTCAGTCATATAGACAATGAAAGTGAATTAAAGGATATTTCAATGAAAAAAATAATAAAAATGTCATGCTAACTATTATCGCCTTTATTCTAAGCTACAACTTATGTATGGAAACAATTATTTTCCGAAATCTCATTTACAGAGTAGAAGTGGACGAGTATAAAATTTTCTCACTTTTGAACTCGAACCTAAAAATGTCGATGACAGTAAATGTCATAATTTCTATGCCGTTTTTCTTCAATATAGTAGCAATGGTATGTAAAACATATGACCGATTTATACATGGATAACCTGACAAATTGGAGGTGTAAATGCCTATAATGAAGCCTTTATTTTTAAACTTACTTATTTCTTAAAGAGGACGATAATTTGGTTTATAAACATTCATTTTACATCATGGAATACAGTGTCATTCAAAATAGGTATCTTAAATGCACAAAAGAGTTTATATATCAGTTATACAAGGTTAAAAGTGAATAGTCAGAGATCTTTAGTGTATGTTATTAATGTGCACAAAGATACTCTCCCTATATTTTCGAAATGGTGCAATGTTCTCTTCCATTTTTGTCATTAACATACGAATAAATAGATTAATTTATACAAAGAAATATTTCAAGACGTTTGAATGGGATTATATGTGGAATACGATTACATGCGCTACGTATGTGTAGATTTTACATTACTGCATTAAGACTAAGAGAAACACGGACAGATTTTTAAGATGAAAAACTTATTTTGTCGGGTTTCTGTATCAATATTACGATTATATAGTAAAACGTCAGTACACTAACCAAATATTTGATGAAATCTGGTATTTAATAATACTGACACATTATTCAGTTGAACGGATATCATCTTAACTAGTAACCAATTTCTCACGCAAGGTTATTAAAAAGTAGTACATATAATGTTTTTCAGTAATAAAAATACAAATTATTTCCAATAATTTTACTTCATACTACATATACGTCATTACAACGGCATTCCGAATCAATATATGTTTTTTTTTATACTTTTATTAAAACAAAATGGTCCCATGATTAGTTGTTTCTTCGTTTAAATTCAACGGGTCATAAGTTGATCCTTTCTCGAGTTTTTTTTTTAAAAAAGTTTATAAAAAATAAATAATTTTACTTGGTTTCTTGTAGTATCTCTGTTTTACGTACTTTGGAACTGAAAAGGATCTTTAAATTTGTAATGCTTTGGAAACTTAATATTAGCAAGAAAGTATCTTTGCGTTAATATCCTTCATTTGAACATTTTTTGTAGATAACATTTTTACTTTTACATTTGATTTTTAAGGTTATTACGAGGTCAAGGAATTCATGCAATATGCAAGAAAAACAGAAATTAAATTTAGCTCCGGAATACTATTTCTATAACAGAAAGGCTATGGAATGATTTGACAATTTTATATTCACCTAATCTGATAAACATTATGCCGTGACAGTATAGAATTATATACATTCACGTAAATTGCTACTGTAGTTTATGCAATGCTCAAGAAAGGGCAGCAGAAATATTCTGGGATAGACAACATAAATGTGAAGCAAAAACTAAAAACCCCTTCATCTCAAATAGGATCAGAAAGGGGATAGACCACTCTAGCATTAAGCACCTCATATGTAACACCAAAAAAAGTGAGGGTATTTCCTTTATTCAACACTTATAAACCCTGAAAAATCATCTTACACAAAATCTGTTTGCAGCTGAGATGTTGAAGGAAATATCCTTTGAAATAGTGTCTCACCAGTATCAAGGTGGTTTCACTGTGACATACTTGGTAATCTGTTTACTCAAACTTAAGCCAAACCCTTTCTTAAATCAAATAATTGTAACCATAATTAATTACATTGATAAATGTGACCTTTATAACATTGGGGTTGTAATAAAACATGTCAAATGAGTGTGTATAAGAAAACAAATATATTTAAAGCACACAATATGTTACACATAAAGACTTGAAAATAGATTTAATTGGTGAGCTAAGATTGAGAAGCCATTATGTTTATTGCCATTTGTGGTACGAAAGAAAATACAGAAGATAAAATGAAACATACAATTTGCCAAAATTATACGGATATCCATACTTCATTGTATCTACTTTATATTTGGCACTCTTCCCATTCAACAAAATAAATCTTGCTTCTTTGACAATGCATTTGTGATTGTCACATTAATGATCAGAATCATAACACAAACTGGTTAAAAAATTATATTATTCCTTCAGCAAAATCTTCCAACTAATGATGAATAAAATTCTGGTTCTGCAGAAATCTTTATCAATAAATGGGAGTGTTAGTAATTATTTACATAATGGTTATGCAATTAAAGTAATTTTAAATACATAAATAAAAATAGCCAGTCAGAAAATGTTTAATTCACAATGAAATTATTACAATTATAACATTACATTTCATGCCAAATTCGATACTTCATCAGGTAAACAATAGTTAAAAATGATACGAGGAGACCAGTGGCAGCTGGTGCATCTGTGCTACAACACACACATTAATTTAGTAAGAATTATTTTGTCTTAATTTTAAGAACCATCATATTAATTGTGTTTTAACAGCAAGAATTTCTACCTCAATACTGAAGACTTTAAACTGCTGTCCTTGTGTCACATACACTACCGCTAAGCAGCCAGCTGGCCATGCGAGTGCTCATAGCTTCTGAGCACAGCCTGGCGCTTTATTGACAACTGCACAAGTGCGGCATACATTTTCACCCCCCCCCCCCCCTACGCCACCCGTAAAGCTCAACAAACTGCCTAATTTTTGTGCTACACATCCGAGAACACTCCAGTCATGCTGTGCAATGAAACAAAGAGGTGACTGTAACAGGAGTCATAAACAACTAAATCACAATAAATTTGAACTACTTAGTAATTATAAATCTTATTATGAAATAGTTTATATTTTCAAAACAAAAATATTATTCGTACATTTTTGGTAATATAAAAATATCACAATCAAAGGTTATTTTAAAGAAATAAATTAAGAGCCATCATAAAACAAAAATCTACCGCAAAACCTGCATACTCGGTGGCTTGTTCAGAAAATTGTAAGTTTATTTAAAATATGGAAAAATACTTTCGGGTTAGAAATGCTAAATTATTCCATGTTTAATTATTATACACCATTGGAAATTATGTTGACAGAATTAGAAATGTAGCTATTACGTATGGGGTCAGAGTATTGGTAACACTATCCCAGATGTAGTTTCATTATTTTATATAGTTATCCTCGTAAAAATGGTTGCTTGTGGTTATGCAGCAAATAACTTCAAAAACTAACAAGCTGCCACTGGAGGAGACCTTAACAATCAATATTATGATCTAAAATTTTCTTGTATAAAGATCAGAGATTTAGTTAGTATTATATAAAAGAATTTGAGTACATTTTCTGGCTTCCATGCCTTAGTAGCCAGTTACTTATATTTCATAAGATTACTGTAACACAACCAAGAACAACCTGACATAATACTTCAATCTTTGGTGGTAAAAATGATACAAACATAGCACTGCCAAATGGCAAGTAAACATTTTCACAAATGGGGAACAAGTAAAGAGTGAAAGCATGTGTCCAATGTCCCCAGAAAGTATTTGTGTAACTGCAAATATAATTAGTGGTGATACGAAGCTTGGAAAAGATGCCTAAAAATATTAAATTTAATAAAAATAATGAAATTGAAATATAACAAGACTGTATTGAAAATTAATAATAAGATAAAATAGCCAAATACAGACAAAAAAAATTGATGATATAAATACCATACATTTCGGGAAACCTTGTTCCTTTCTTAAAGGGTCAAGAAAATTCAAATGCCAAGAGCAACACAACCACACAATACAGTTGACAAAGTCAAAAAGGCTGAACGTAGGAACAAGGTTTCCAGAAAAATTGTGCAGTATTAATATCATCACTTCTATTGTCTGTATTTGGCTATTTCATCTTATTATTAATAAAAATAAAATATCATAGCAGTACAGAAATTTGGTTTCACACCCACCATTGTTAAAATTTGAGTATTTAATATTGTAGAATTTCTGTAAGAAGGTCCATCTGATAAAAGATACATTATCATTGAACAATAAATTAATTCCATTGGTCAACATTCTTCACAAAGCTATTTATTCTTCCCCCATCTTTGGGGGGGGGGTCTGTAATAAAGTAAGTTTACTTATTTTTTTCATGAATCTTCATATCAATTTGATGAAAAAACTAAATAATTTAACATAATAATTACAAAATTTTACTCTTAAAATAATTTTTTCACCAAGAAACCATTCTTTGAAGCACTTATATGATTACGGAAATGTTAACACATTTTAATAAACGAGGAATGCACTATTTTTGTATATGAATATATGGTTTGTAATTTTATAGTAAAATGAGAAACTCATACCATCAAATCTTCGATTTTCTGCTTTAAATTGTTAAATAGCAATATAACTACCATAGGTGATGTTGACTTTACACTTATATTAGTACTCAGCACCATAATAATACAGTACAACGGCTCTAAGTGACATTAACTGATAGCCCTGAATAATTTTACAACTAAACACTTCGAATAGCTTCTTCAAGAATCCACTGTCTTTTACAGTCGACAGTATTAAGGAACTCCAAGGTTCTGGTATTGATACAAGTGACCTGAGTCTTCCCTGAAGCTTTTTCAGTCATCCCATTGCTTCTCCCAATTTGGTATGACACAACAGCTGCAAGCATGTGCCAAAATGAGAACTCTGGCCAGAGGACATTTGTAAAATAGATGTGACAGCATGATATCTGTAAAATGAAATGGAATGAAAACCATGCATATGGTTGAAAGATTTTTCAAATAATATATTTTCACAAAACATCATTGTGAAAATACAATATTTGAAAAATCTTTTAAGTTATTAACATATAGGAACATCAAATGTTAGATTTAAGATGTATGCACTATTTTAACAAGTTTTGTCATCAAAATTAGCAGTTCTTTACAAAAAAGTTAGTATTACTATAAGTTCATATTCTGTAGATCCTATTGATAAGCAGGGCTTTCAAGGGTATGCAATGAGTCAACTTAAATCACAGTTTTTTCTTTATTGAAATTATGGTGTCAAAAGTGCTAATTCACTGAAAATATAATACCAATAAGTTAATTAATTCTATTAAATTATAATTTACCCAACACTTTAAAAAGTTCGATAAACAGTTCTCGGTTTTCACACGGGTGTAGCATATTTAAACGTGACGTTTCGACGTCGACACATAGCATTTAAATATGTTACACCTGTGTGAAAACCAAGAACTGTTTATCGAACAATTACACCGGGAAAGACTTCAATCTTTGATCTTTAAAAAGTTGTTAGTCTGGTAGACAGAATATGAAAATATAATAATTATGAGTAAGGATATGATTTCAGGTACCAATGATCACAAAAATAAAGTAATTTATATTCAGTACAAAATCTTTATCAACGTCTACATAATAATTAATATGAATGGGACTAAGTATCCATTATACATTATAATAAAACTATATTAATATGTAAATGAAAGAGTCTTAGATGTAGTGAATTATTTTCATTATATCAAAAGTAACCAGTGTTTTACTTGAGTTATGATTCATCATGAAGTCAACTACATTGTTTATATTAAATACATCGTCCCTAATTATAACCTAAGTATTCATTTTTTTCAGAACATAAATAAAAGTCAAACTATTTGAATATTAGAGCAGATGCAAACTAATAATAAGCAACTTAAAATATAAGTCAGGGTAACTGACTAATACCACAATGGTTATATTTTCCTTTAACTTTTGAATGTGATTATATATTACAATGTTAAGTGGAGTATATAGCTTAAGTATTCAGTTAAACAATTTATTAACTTTTCCTACCATTCATACAAAATACAATTAGAAACCAAAACTGAACAGTTACCCAACAACAGATAAATAAAACGATACAAATATTCTACTTAGAATAACAAAAGCAAAGCATAAATTGATGTTATGCAGAAATTATGAGCACCAACCTGCCAAAGTAAAAAATCACTAAGCCTTACTTCACCAGAAGTTCTAATTAATAGGTCTGGATCAGGACTCTTGCTAGTATAAATGCATTTGTCTATCAATTCCTTATTAACATCATTCTCTACAATGTTTCCAGTTTCAGCACCTTCCACAATTGCCTTGACAGCTTGTGCCATTTCATCACGAGCTAAAAACAGAAATAAAATGCTTTATTAAAAAGATACAACAAACATGATTTATGTGTTTAAGACAGTAATTTATATAATTATTGAGAAACAATTTTTAACTCTTATTAAGAACTAAAATCTAATAAATTAACTGTTAATATAATATGAAATACAAAGTTAAATAAAATAAATACTTTATTTTCCCAAAACATTTATATAAAACAAAAATCCACAATATGGATGGTATAATAATATTATATATTCACAGAAATATAGTGATATGCCCATTTGTATTCCAATAATTTAAGTTCATATTAAAAGTATTTTCAATCAAAAACACTCTAAAATTAAAACATGTAAGACCACTTCCAATAAATTTGTCAAAAAGTTGCACATTTATAATTGTTTTCCAGAGTATAACAGAAATAGTCTACCAGTTTTAAAATTGAAGTATTTTCAAATCCTGTGTTTCAGGGTGAAAACTAAATATATGATGAGCATTTAATAATTTGCTTTGTAAGAAGTTGTGTTCAGTTGTTTGCTTTCCTGCCTTGTGGACAGTCATAGAAATTATCATTGCTATTTTACGTACTACAATTGCTGACACACAACTATTAATGGCTCAATCAAAATCTTCCTTCAAAGTAGAAAATTCAGTATTAATCATAGGCAAAATTATTACCGATTTTCCTTGAAACCTTCAACAAACTTCCAAATGCTTATAATATAACTTACAACCAGCAAAAGCTCCAAACGACTAATGCATGAATACTCCGTTTAAACAACTGTATTATATTAACAATTTACTACTGGTATAATTTATTTCTTTTTTAAATATAAGTAAAAAATTATTTCTAAAAAAATTAAAAATTTCAGATTATATAATTTAAATATATTATATACCTGTATAAGCAAATGCCACATTTAAAACTGCTCTTTTATTACTCTTGGTAATCAGCATTGCTTCTGCCATAAGTTTTCTTAAATCTAAAGGTAAAAGGGAAACATTTCCAATAACTCTTATACAAATTCCATGTTCCATCAACTTCTCTCTGCAAAAGAAGATATTTATATATCAGAAATAGACTTTTATCTTCAAAACAAAACCAAAATACTACTACGAACTTTTCATTCAAAAGTCGTTGAAACTTTATTCTTGCCAAATCCATTAGCCCTGCCACTTCTTCAGGGCTTCTTTTGAAATTTTCTATGCTAAATGCATAAACAGTTACTTCAGGTATCCCCAATTCCAGGCACCATTGCAATGTTTCAGTCAGTTTATCAAATCTGTAAAACATAATACAATTACAAATGAAAAAATTTACGTCTGATTGAAAATAATGAATAAGAAAGATAGCAAATGCAGACAAAAAAGTGAGTCTGAATTGACTATATTTCTTATCACAATACAATTACAATGAATTGTAATAATTATAAATTTTGTTTCTTAAAACACTTCACAATTTCTAAGCAATATATAGAACAGAGAAAACAGTATTCGTTTACTCATATATATGTATTGAGAAAATCATTTCAGTAATGCACAGTAATAACATAAATAAAGCATATTTGTAAAAGACAAAAAATTGTTATGGGGAATAAATCTTTAAATTATGGTTAAGTTTGACACATACCAGTTGCATTACATATGAAACTTGTGTATAATAGTAACCTTAATCAGTGTCTATCAGCTCAGGGTCCATTGCATACACACACCAGGTTCTTGTCCAAATAAGAATAATAAAACCTTACTATAAAGGATGTACCAGTATAGACTTGGAGCTTAATTATTAAGGGCAGATGCAGCAACAGGGATTATTTTACGTTTGCCACATAATTTATTATGGCAAAACGTGCTTTGAACCGAGACAGGCAATTGTCTAGAAAAACTGAATTTCATAGGTCTAAGTCTGCAGGAGTGTTAAGACTCTACTAACATAGCTCTGATACCTACCTTTACCCCTTACTTACAATACATAAATATAATTACCATAAACATTGCATTCATTCTTCCTTTATAAACTTAATACAATTACTTTTAAGAAAGTAATCAAATATGAAGCAGGACATATTTTCAGAAGAACAAGGTATTCTACCAAGTATGACACAATGTAAACTTTACACAAACTATAGGGAGCAAATTTTTCACTATTTAAACACACTGATAATTATTCTTTTCAACCAGAAAGACTATTTAATCACTAAAGCCACTACTAAGATTCCATCATAAAAACATTTATATGTTTAGGAAACTGCAAAAAAAATGTTGCACATTATCTGTACAAAGATATTAAAGTATATCTACCCTTTTGAATGTCCTTCAAGCTTTTCGCATTTCTTTCTTGTTGCATATCTTCTATTTCCGTCCATTATAAATGCAACATGCCTAGGCACTACACCACATTTTACTATTTTAACACACAAAGACTGTAGAAAGGTTAAGCTAGTGTCCCGTATCCAAGACATGACTTCAAATAATGTTATATTACATAAATAAAATAAAATTATAACACCTTTTTTTTTATCAGATAAAACTTTTAATCATGAATCTGCGTAAGTTCTCCACAATACTACATTTTTTCATTAATTGGACACGTCATTCAAATATACGCGCTTGTGTACTTAGTGGACTTCGGCCAATTGAATGACACTTCTACGATCAACTTGTCATAAAATAGGTATATGAAATGGAATGATGCATGTTAGTGTCTCTTGACGAATTGGAGACATAACTGTGTAGTCCTAAATACATTACTATTATCCGACATAGTTAATGGACTTTTAAATAAGCAGTTAATTGGAATGTGTACATTGAACCTTCACCGATTTTCATCACTCAACCACGTGAGATGCGATAGTCGATAGGAATCGAACAGTTGAATCGATGTCAGATCGTCCGAATCGTTTTGTAACTACAGATTTCGGCTTCGATTTAATTAAGATGTGTGTAACATTTATTACTATAATTTAATGTTGTCAGAAAATATTGCAAATTAAAAGTCAATTTAACGCGTTACTGATCTTTAAATCATACAGTAAAGTTCAGAGTCTAGTTTAGTTATGGATTAAAATATTTCCATAAACTCCACTTGGCAATAATGTGAGATATTAGCTGTAAAATAAATATTTTCATAAACCAGTCATTATGCGTACACTTATATTATTAAGACTCTTTCATTGACCCAACTGTGAATTGAGCCAAGAATTGTATACGAATAATAATAATACACTTTAATAAAATGTAGTTACTTTATTTATGTATATATGTCACAAAATAACTTAGATAAATTTTATTGGAACTTATTTTTATACACATAATTCCATTTGTTCATTAATTGAAGCGGATAGGACAAGTAAAATATATTAATAGGCGATATTAGAGTTTATTTTCATGAATTGAATTTAAGTCGCCAAGTGAAACATTTAGATAGATTTTATGTGAATCAGATGTTATTTTACGTAGACATAGTTTCTAACCGGGGAAGAGCGAATTTTGTGTAATACATGTAGGTGACACACAAGTATAACGACATTTTTTTATCGGTCTCCGGATAATAAAATCATACATAAGTGGAGTGAAAGTGTATATGTTTTCAATAAACATTAATTTATTTATTTAATGATTGAAACTATTAAGTGAATATGCTTAAGTTTAACTAGAATATAAAAATAGAGTTAACATAAAATTTTGAAGTGAGAACATTTTAAACAACTCAGGTAATGGAAAGTTTATCAGAAAAATTAACAAAGTACAAGTTAGCAGATTCCATAGATAGAAAACGATTTGATAGAAAAAATTTAATGACTGAGAAATAAAATTAATTGTATTCTGCTTATGGTCATTTATATATACGATAAAAAATATTCCAAACATATTCAATTCTATATAACTGTTATGTTCGAAAATAACTATTAATTCCTAGCAAATACTAAATAGCACGAGTATTAAAATTACGATTACAGGTTTCGTAACTTTTTTTAACTCGAATATCTTTGGCTAATATCTATGATGGAAGATAAGCTTTACGAGTGGAAGCAGACTAAACTTTTAAGTGTTGATGAGGAAACGAAAAGATAATTCAGACTTAAACAAATAATTTATAATTACAAGTGACTTTTTATTCTAATTAAGGAGTAAATAATACAAATAGATTGTTCAAATTACTTTGTAGGAAATATCAATTATCCACATAAATGCTATAGCTCAGATTACCAATCTTCTCATCATCGAATTTAAAATTAAAGCACCTATACTTCCTTTTTAATTCCCTTTCCGGCTGAAATGATGATTCCCAGTACAACTGATAAGAGTAGCGGTGGTGTATATGAATAACATCGTTGTCATCACAATTAACAATTACGTTCAGAAAATGCGAATAGAATTAATGTTTTCGTGGTAAAATGTAACCGTCGACAGCTATACTCCTATAAATAATTCTTGAAAAATTAACGTGTGTCACTCATACAAACGACTAATTCGCTATTGACATGTGTTTGAAATCTGGTTTAATTTCGATTTTGTTATCGTCAAGTACAGTAGCTACCGCAGTTGTTGGAGATCATATTTGTTCATCAACTCAAAATAGAGTAATAAAAGCATTGGCTGATAATATAACCCATTGGATGATTGGATTTTTTTCATGGTTCATTGTTTATTACTCAGCACGGTATGGCACTTTTTTCGATATTATACTTTGTGGAATGTTCTCCTCTGCTATTGACATAGACCACTTCATAGCAGCTAGATCACTGCACCTGCAGGTGAATACTTTATATTTATTAATAAATACCTATGGTTTTATTAAGTCCATTACAAGTAACTACTTAGTTTCTGGAAGTCCTTTAAATAATATCTTGGAAAACTTTCAGGCAGGGAGAATGGGATCTAGCTTAGAAGCTATGCATACAACTAAAGAGTTATTAAAAAGTAATTACAAATGGAAAAGAATTTATGACTGAGATGCTTGCAGAGGATTCTGTAAAAATTTAATAAGCACTACTTGTTTCTGTGTGATGTTATTTCCCTGCAGATGGTGTGTCCATTAGGCCTCCATCAGTAATAAGATATTAAATCATACCATTCATTTTAAAGTTTATCTTATAGTAGACTACAATGTAGCAACTCTTGTAAATATTTCTGTAATGTTTATAAGGTTCCTCTCAAATGTTATGTATAGAATGGTTAAAATTTACTTTGGCTTGTATGTCAATAAGTAGTTTGTCAAACTGTAAGTGCACACAATTTCTTTTTAAACACTGAAAACTCAGAACATCTAATTAATGTGTAATGTATCAGATTTGCCCAACCAGTTTATACTACTTGAAAATGATATGATCTTTAATTGCAAGATGTAAACCGGTGTGACAGTTTTGTAGATTGCTGCACAGATATCCAATTGGAGTTTACACCAGCAGCAGGAGTTTTAAATAGTCATCATGTAGTTTTATTTTCTTTCATACTTGAAGTAGGCAATTGAATTAAATGTTCTGTACTTAAATACTTTTAATTGACACCATTTAGCTGTTTCTTTATGCTTGTGGCTGATAGTTGTCAAATAGTGGAAGAAGTTTTACTTTTATTAACTGACTTGAATGCTACAATTTTTTAAAAGTTACTTATAGAATAAATGCATCTGATACAAAACTTCTATTCAAAACATATTGTATGTATTAATGGATATTAAACCATTTGGATGACTAAGAATGGAGCCGACAGTTTATTTTTTGGAATTGGTGTGGAATATTTGGTTTAAAACTTTGTCACACTTGTCTTATTAGTGTATTATTTCAAGCTAAATGTATTCCTTATAATCCATGAAATTATAGTATGTTGAATGAAAATTTAAATTACATTAGCTGCAAAATTGCAAAACCTTAAAATGTATCTTAATGTAATGTACTCATAAACATTTCAGGATGCTGTCAATTTGATGACACGGCCATTTCTTCACTGCAGCTCAATCCCAGTTGTGGTTTGTGGTATAGGATTGATTCTGGCATATTTACGAGACTGGCTTTGGTTGCAAAAGGTCTCTTGCTTACTGATAGTTGCATTCTCCACACATCATGTACGTGATTCTACTCGACGTGGATTGTGGTTTTGGCCTTTGGGGTCTATACCTCCCTTACCATATTACTTGTATATTTTGATTTTAATTGCTATTCCTTACCTATTAAGTTTCTTAATCAAAATGACTAGGTCCAACGTCAGTGCTTACTGGCATCATGAAGTTATAACAATATAATTTATTTATTCCTGGTACACAATGTATGCTTCATAAATGACCAATGTGATATTTTGAAAATGGTTCCTAAGTTATTAAAGTATATATTTTTTAAATAAAAGGAAATTTTTGTCTATTTTTTTCATTTTTGGTATTTTATTTTCTTGTGTTTATTTAATGTCTGCTATGATGTGTAAAGGAATTCATCTATTTTTTCATTTCACAGTAATGTGATGACCAGGTTCCACACAGCTATGTCGATACTATTGTCAATGTAACATTAAAAAAAATAAAGAAGAGAATCATTCATTTATTAACATAAAATATGCTTGTACGAATTTATTAGATGATAGAAGGCATTTACACAAAGAAAGGTTAATTGATAGAAGCAATTGAACTAATTATTCCTAAGTGAGAAACAGGTGTGAATTGGTTTCATTTAATTGTGGGGATAGCTTGAGGTATGTTTTACCAAGAATTTGATCTAGTTCCATCTGTAATGTCAAAAATGTAGGGTGACCTTGGAAAAACAAATTTGTAAAACTGGTGTGTATCATTCATTTTTGTGACATTATTTCGAAAAGTGTTACTACTGTATTCACTACCATGATTTCATAATACTCAATTTTCTTATTTCAATTTTATTTTCTTAAATTTGAAAATGCCTGAGAAATATTTTATACTATTTTTCATTTGATGTCCTTCAGTACAAAGGCATATACTACATAGTATACTACATATTGTGTACACATTACAAATTGAAATAAATACAATTAAGTAGAATTATTACATGTATACAGTTGTAGATTGTAAACAAAATTGTCTTATATTTGCTCAATGAAGAAATATTTCATTTTTTGTTGACAAAATGGTGATGAATATACAGGGTGGCGAAAAGGTATCTACACAATAATTATGTTTACTGAAGTGGACAGTTACTTTTGCACTACCATGTATATATTCTCTGGGAAAGAATTAATTCTCAAATATATTAAAGCTTTTATTGAATATGAAACTGAAATAGTGTTAGTATGTGCTCTTCAATATACATTTGACAAGAACAATAGACTATTTTATCTTTTAATAATACAAATGAATTTTACATCATAAACAATTGTTCAGGGTTTGTGTGGGTACTCGGCACATATTCATGTATATCTACATAAATTTTCATAATGCTTTACAACTTAAGATATATTTGTATTTTAATATGAAAATTATCCAATTTCATTAAAATGCAGTTTCATATAATATTTATATTCCATTTAGAATTATAATAATTATCATAGTGTTCTACTGCTGCTTGTAATTGTTTGTTTTGAACCGTGAGAGCTCCCATACATTTTATTTCCCCAATTATTACTTTTTGACACCAGATCATACTTATGTACTAGTATTACATTACATTACATTATTTACTAGTACTTGTGGAAGGCAAAATTTGTACCTCATGAATTGGAATACAGACTGTAAATGTGAATGATAGTTTATATGTTTGTATAAGAAATGAAAGTTACGCAAAAAATTAGAAGAGTTGGCACAGAGACTGACGATGAAAAGATTGTTTATATTGTCAGAAATAATCAATAAAATATTATAATTGGTCTTGATAGGACAGAAGATGGTTGAATGAAGCTTTGACCTGTATCCCATGCTATTATAAGGGATATTTGATAGGTTTGTGTTCGAGAGGACTCGCCAGAAAAATATAGTTCAAATGATATGAAACTCACAGGGTGTTCGAATATAGCGAAGATGTTAAAGTGGTAAAAAAATTACATGAGCGAGACATTTACTCGTGCATAAATCATACCTACCCCTTTACGGTGAGGGGCGGTGGTAAATATAAAATCTGGAATGGAAACCACATATTTTTCTTGTATCTCAAATTCTACCACAAAAATTATGAAGGTTTTACTAGAAAAACTATTAAATTTTTGACGTAGCTCTAATTATAAAATTAAAATTTGGGGATAACGCACCTGCAGAAGAAAGAAAAGCCAACTTTTTCAAGGAATTACTTTAAGCGTTAGCTAGGAACTACTTTTTTTTTGTATTTACAGTCACATCAACATCTCATGTTTTTAGCGACTCTGTATGAGAACTCATTTTGCTTGGTCGGGGAACTGATTTTAAGAGAGTTTCACGCGTAAAAACATCCATGGCCTCGCCGTATTCGAACCCGGGACCTCTGTGTTGCGAGGCAGTCACGCTGACCCTTACACCACAGGAGGGACTACTTATTCGCAGTTGTATTTTATTCCTTTGCGGTACTTGTTTTCGGCGAATCTCCTCGCCTCTCGGTATCCAACTCGCGTTTGTGTTCGAAATTTCGACCTTCAACTTATATTCGTTCCGTCATTACAACCTTTGTACACATCTGAAAGCTGCATCTGCGTGTTGATTCCAAGTATTTCTGATTCGCTTTACCATGTCGTTGGCACCCGTTGATAAACCTTCTCTTAAAGAAATCTGGCGACCTGGCAGGCCAAATAACAGACTAATCGAGTATGTAATAAAAAAAAATTGAGGATTAATTTAAGATTTCAAAGCTATTATCCTCCCACCCCTGACCATCTCAATTGGTCCTTTTTCGTACCATCTTAATTTTCCAAATAATCCGATGATATCACTTACATCGACCCCTGGGTGTATCCAGTTCTGAAAGTAACTTTTAACGCTAAAATCTAACTGCAGGGATGAAACTCTCACGACACTTTCCATGATAGGTGAATCAATTTCCTTGTATTTTTATTTTAATTATTACCTCTCTTTTACTTATTTCAGAGCTTGCTTACGTCATATTTATCGATTGCCACAACCTACCATCTCACATTAAATTGCGTGCGCAAATAATTAGGTGATTAGTATTTTGCTGGTAGTGAGGGCGGGCGTTTTTCCCGATGACTTGTCGCTCAGCGGGGCGCTCGCCCTAGGGGGCGAAGAATAATTGGGGCAACTCACTCACAAACGCTCTCCCGACTAATTATTCCGGTCTTTGTGCAGCAGCGTCAAAAGTGAGGGCACAACCATTTCCTCCGTTCCGACTTGCCTCGTTTCTTTTGTGCTTCAAGTTCATCTCTTTACAACAACATTCTACACCCTTTCATGCCTAAGTAGTGCCGTGTGTCTTATACCATCTCCTATTGTCCCTCGAGCTTACGCTAACTATAAAAATGTGTTCATTCATTCAGTAAACCGATTTTAACTTTGTTGTTTATTTAAAAGCTAATAAGTTGCTTTTGATGAATCCTTATCGTATAATTTAAAAGATAAATAAATTTTCGTGAGATTTTATTAATCAAAGCAGGAAATTGTTTTCTTTCTTACATGCATTAGTTTAGATAAATAGTCACCTTTTAAACCGATTTACGAAAAAAAATCGCTTAGAAAATAGATATGAAGACCAAACTCAAGGGTAGCTGCGCGGTTGTGTGATGAATAATTTTTTTTCGAGAGGAAATTGCAAACGGTCATATTTAATGCCCATGTTGGGCGTTATTTTTGGTTTATTATTTGATTATTCAATATTACAGGTTGTTGATTTATATTAATAATTATTTTTGAATTTACAA
The DNA here is from genome assembly GCA_037074705.1 of Zhengitettix transpicula. Taxonomy (NCBI): domain Eukaryota; kingdom Metazoa; phylum Arthropoda; class Insecta; order Orthoptera; family Tetrigidae; genus Zhengitettix; species Zhengitettix transpicula. Next base: position 56,668,285 of record CM073595.1, on the reverse strand, counting down.
TTTTATTAAATGTTAAATATTAAATGTAATAATAGAAATTACAATTCTAATAAGCTGACTTATTTTAAAATAAATGTTGAAAAATTAAAAGGTAACATTTTTTATCGGCCGTAATGTGTGTGCAAACCGCACGTTATAAATTTGTTAATCTAAATTTCCTTATAATAAATTATAACTGAATTTAATTGTAATTGTACACCTGAAGAGATCCAAACCAGGGATGAAACGTTGCGTTTGTTAAATATTATTTTTTAAGTTTGATGACAATAATTGTTTTCTGCCTATAGACTGTGTTTTTAACATTTAATATAAATTTTAATGCATGAATCTTTTACAAAGGATTTCGTGCGGTGATGTTGGCAATGTGATGTTACAAATTCTGCGAAATGATTTTCTGTTTTGGTTACTTGGTTTACGATACTGACTGTCGTCTGCATTCCATTGTCTCCTGTTTGCCTTTGCCGACTTGCTGCTTTTTTACGGCTCTGAATTCGATGCTTGAATTTGGAAATATCTCGATCTGAATGAATGTCGCAGCTGAGTTTAGCGAGGACTCACGTCCATTTTCTCCCATTTCTGGATCGTATTTCTTCTTCCTCATTTACCCCAATTCCTGATAGGAGTCCTATTTACGGGAAACGAAATCGTTCGTATGGCAATTTACTTAAGACCCAAGCAGATACAAAATTACCAGCATGCTGGTTGTTTTAAAAATAAGCTAATTTATTTTAGTCGTCGTAAATAGTGATTATCTATTATATTCTTTCAATATTTTAATGTCGTCGATTTTACTGGGCGGGATAGTATATCTATCTACCTATTATTATAAGATTGTAAACTAATAAAGATGCCACTGGGTTCATCACACAACTCTCGTTATGGGGTCGCATAAGAGCGGCGTGAGTCCAGAATCCTCATCCCCCCCCCCCCCAGGAAGTGAAGTGACAGAGCTATTAGCCACGCACAACACACTCTTCAATATAAACAGTTGTTTCGTGTCAACAACCGTATAATATTACGGACCTCTCCAGTGGTAATAATTTCAAAGACTATGATAAAGTGTTGGGGCCACTTGTCCGACAGCTAACTCTAATGACGTCAAGTAGCTGACAGATTTCACCCAGCTGATGCTAGATTCTACGTAAGTTAGCTTACAATCAATAACAGTCAAGACATTGACAGACCGTTTTAAATAGTGTAACTGTATACGTGACAGGTTTGTCATTTCCGAAGAAAGCTGCTCGGGTCATTCGAATTTGTGTGAACGATTTAGAGAATACCTGGCAAAGGTCCCGACATCACAAACTCCACTAAACCATACCATGAACAATCGCGTTGTTTTGGGGCATTATTTAAAATGCTTGAAATTTTATTTAAAAAGTGACGCAGGAAGGGGGTGAAGGTGGAGATGCAGAAGCAGCAGGAGATTTGTTGTTCCTGGAAGGGCAGGGAAGTAGCATCGTTGCTCACAACGCAGAAAGTTGACACATGTCTTCAAGTCTGTAAACTTAATAGAGTAAAATTCTGCTATGTTGCAGAACTGGGATTATAGCCTCGACCTTCATCGCTACGAAGTCCAAAAGGATGTCCTGAAATGATTAAATGCTGGAACATTGTGCTTGGGAGGAGAGGAGAGGGGAAGTCGCATCCGTGATAGATTCAGATTTCACGCTGATGAAACTAGATTTGTTGGATTCCACATTCAGGTTTCTTTTCCGATTATTTCAGAGCAAACTGACGTTCACCTCAAACTCTCGCCTTTGGGCGTGTCGCCTGTGGTTTCGGCGATTATTTCCTGATAATTGTATCATCTCAGCAAAGGCGGTTCCGGGAACCATAAAAACACTGACCTGCCTCGCTCGTAAATCTCGGCTGAAGCGCGGAAAATCGGCCGTCTGGGGCCCACGATGCTTACGACAAATGTATTTTTCTTTAGTCCCTATCAGGAATTGCGCAGCCACATGTACAATGACTCGGTTAACATACAAGTATTACATACGCGTTTAAGTGACAAAAATAATTACGTAATAATGACTGTGGAGCGAACGTGTTAAAGAAAATGGAACACTCACGCCTCATAAATAACTATCTACTTTTGCGTTCCAAGCAATCCTGCACTCTATATCTAAACCTCTTCCGCAATCGTAAATCTCTTTTCGTTCACAGAAGGTTTCCCCTTATTGAGAAATGCCATATAACCAAGTGCTGTCCTCCTTTGGTTTAGAAACAGAAAATTTGTTTCACTTCTTCATCTGATCCAATATTAATATTAAGTGTGGCAGTATTTTCAGTTTGTTTACGAATTGCAACAGCAGATTGTTTTTGTTTAATTGCAATCAACTTTATCTGAAATATTTGTCTGTTTCCTTAAAATAATTTCCAAATATTCCATTTTCTCTGACGAGACAATCAAGTTTTCTGAGGTAACATTTGCTGGTCTTGTTTTCAATGCCTGATATAATATTTTTATTTCGTCATTGTGTAATATATATATATATATATATATATATAGAGAGAGAGAGAGAGAGAGAGAGAGAGAGAGAGATAGAGAGAGAGAGAGAGGAGGTTGGTGCATGTGCTACCTAAATAAATTTTGGAAGAATTAATTATATGAACCTATATAATAAATGTGTTTTAACAGAGTGGATTTCTGCTGCGATTTCGCAGAAATTGACCTCGCTAACGCAGCCAGCAATCTGTGATACCCACGCCTCAGCACAGGATCTCTCTCCGATCTCTGAAATGTGAAATGCGCATGCACAGTATTCCGGAAAGCTCAACAAACTGTCTCCTTTCGGTGTTGTGGGCGTGTGAGCACATACAATACTGCCAATAATGCGTGTCTTATTCCTAAAATTAACTTTATTTAAAATATATACGAAGAAAAAATACTTTCGTGTTCGAAATGCATGTGAACTTGGTGCTCAATTATTTCGCTTTTAAAAATTAGACACTATTTGGAACTATGCAGACGGAATTAGGAATGTAGTAAATTATCTTGATATTTCCCACATAGTCATGATAACACTGTCGTGTTGCTGTTGGTGAAAAGCACTTGCCGCCAGTGTATATATATCAATTTATTTGACATGAACCGGAGACAAAATCGAATCGTAAGCTGGAAGTTTTGTTCTTAATTTTCTAATAAATCTGTCCGCTCATTAATCCGCTTAGGCAAGGCAGAAACTATGCTATAATGTTATGAGGCCTTCTTCGAGAATAGCCCGTTAAAAAGAATCGCTTGTTTTTAGCTAAGTAACGGATGACAATCGATAATTGAAAGTCGGTGAACTCGAGAGTGGAGATTGATTGTTTTTTCGAAACTAGAATCTTTTCTGAAATTATCACACAACAATGGCGGTTTTGAAACGACGCGTTTTGGGATAGCAGAATTGGACTTTAGAAGGCAGGAACCGATATTACACAGAAGTGAAAACGTAGATATAAGAGAAGTAATCATTAAGTATAGAAGTGCCAAGCTGAAATCTGCGCACCTAGGCGGAGAAATTTGCAATTTCAAATGAATCAGCAAGGGATTGGAACAGTTTAACTTTATATATGCTGTGGAATAAGGTCACCCATTCAAAGGAGTTGCTAAGCAAAACCAAAGAGCTTGCACCACATCAATCTTCTGCAATGTAACTTTCCCAAAGTCGCCATCTGTTATTTTCGTCACCAGTTTCCACCGCTACCCTTAAAAGTTTTATTATCCAAAATTAGGCCTATTAGGTGGGTCCGTTCTGGGAAACGCACCACCGACATGTCTCGAGCTGTCGTAGGTAGATATTTCCAATAATTCGTTCATTTAAATACAATTAAAATTCTTTTTTAGAGTAATGACAAGTTATGTGAATATTCGAATTGAGAAACTTTGCGAAACGTGTAATACCCGTTAGACACCTTGAAATTGCAGAATCTATTTTCTATTGCTTGTTGCATCCAGAAATTTTTTCCGAAGACGAGTGTACGTGGCTTAAGGTTTATATTCTCTGATTTTCCTACTAATGTCGATCTAGAACTAATTTTATCTCTCAGTTTACACCATAACTTAGCCCCCCTTCTACTAATTTTCTCCTCTGAAGCAAACACCGGAAAACCCGTCAAAAAATCGTGCGTTAAATTATTGTCTAACTGAACTGTTAGTTCCTATATTCATTGAACAGAGGTCACCAATTTTTTCCCCCCTTTCTTTTGCAGTCGCACTTGTGCGCAAAGTCTTGTATTCCGCTAACGCATCATCTTTTATTGTTCTAAGGACACTGCGTTTCGGAAAACTGAGGTTGCATTGATGAAGGCCACGACGCTGCACAAATCCGAGACAGAAACTCACTGCAATAAATGTTAACTTCACCATTCAGAAAAAAACAATGCTAATTCCACATTTCCGGATGTCGTGGCTTATGTAGATAGAAAATAATTTTTTGAAGGTGGCATCGAATCATAAGCTTTTGCGCTCTTCTAGTCTCCTATTCCTGTCCATAATAATTCCCGAGAATACCTTTTATTGTTCATAATGTTTAGTGAATACTTTTACTGAATTTAAATGATTGTATTTAACTGTTGTATTTGAAATGACTTATTCTCTTAAATCTTTGTAATAATTCGTTGTTATCTATGTAATTAGATTATTTATTGTGTTGTACCTACAAATAAATTGAATTAAAATTAGCGTATAGCGTAGCTGCTATTCATAAATATAAATCCTTATATTAGAAACGAAGGAAAATTTTAAAGCAGCTTATCAGAAATTCAATTTAGGGCATATTGAAACATTCAGAAGATTCATTCGAGGAGGCACACTAGTAATTCAACTAGCTGCAAATATAATCGCAGGATATGTACTCTTTACGTTACTAGAGACACAGGAAATAAAATTATAACTTTCCAGTATGCTCACAATTCAAATGTTTCTTCTGATTCTAGTTCCATTAAATTACATCTGACAAATTTGGCTGTTTTCATATATTTGTAAAAATATATTGAAGTTAGATAAATATATTTATTATTATTGTGATGCTCGGCCTGAGAAAAATTGTATCTAAATCAATATATTTATGATACTTCCGTAATTTTACAGAGTTAGTTACTGATTCAGGATCCCGAAAATATAATTGTCATTTTTACATTTAAACAAAAATAATTTCAAATTATTCCAATGTACGCCTTATGAAGTTCTAGCTTGAGGACGAACCGTTGTGAAGGATTTTCTTGGAAATAAATTTCATCTGACCTATTTAACTGCATTTATACACTTTTAATTATACTCTGAAATCCGATAATTATATTTACTAATCAATTAAATTAGTTGTGTATTGTCGGTTTTAATAACTTAATATTCAATTACGTCCAATTCATTCAGAAGGCTTACAGCCCTTGACGTTTATAGCAGGAGTTGCAGGTGCCATAATTTTAACAACAGTGCTGGAAAAATCCTTCACAACGATAAATATTAACCTTCTAATTACATGTTTATTAGTAATAAATTTAAGCATAATTAAATGAAGAGGCGACGTGAAATGAGTAAGTACCTATCAAGGACTTTGTAGAAAAATTTTTTTTTGAGGAATTTACAATATATATAGGGATATTTATTAAATCATAAATTCTATTGATACATTATTTGTTTAGATAACAACAGAAATTGGAATACCAGCAATGATTTGAAGATGGAATTGACGAGAAACGTTAGGAAAATGCTTCGACATAGAACAAATAATTATTTTACTTAATTACAGTATTATTATTTATTGTTAATAATTAATTAAAACCTAAACATTATGAAGGTTTTTGAATTTGGTTGGAGCTTCTTTTTATCATAGTCATCTATTATAATAAAAATGCATTGCAGAGATATTCAATTTGTAAATTCAAATAATCTAAATTATTTAAAATATTTTATTCTCCTATCATCGAAAATGCATCTAAGACTGTGCATAATTCTTTTTCTAAATTTAGGTATTATATATACGTCTATATCTCTTTTCTTATTTCCGTATTATATTTAATCAGTTTTACTGAAAATTTACGTATTTGTGATTTCAAATTCATAATTGTATTTTTATAAGTTTATTTTTTCAGTTTATGTATTATGTATTAATATATTTAATTGACGTATATGATTTTTCATATTTCCTCAATAGAGGACTAAATCAAATACCTGTCGGAAGTCTGTTCTAGGCTTTTAAATTTAAAATTTATAAGCCATCAATTTATTTTCACTATAATTTTATCGTGAGTAGACGTAATTCCTACAAATATAACGTTTGTTTCCACCGACGTGAGAATAGATTGAGGGAAGGGTCTCTTGAAGCCCTGACGAGCTGTGTGTAAGTGACGATCACAGTCCTGAGGAGAACTCCCCGTAATTCGCATGTCTCGGCCTACGTGACTTCCAGAAGACTTCTCTTCTCAGCTGGCAGCGATGCCAGGAACGCACAGCATCACCAAGGATCAAGTTCACCACTCAAGTTCAGCAACAAGTGTCTTTTACAGTTCCCTTGGTCTTCCAAAATTTTTCACCGCCAGAGAAAACATAATTACTTTCCAAACCTTTGTGTTTTGGAACAAATTTACTGCAACAGGCGAGCAACCAAAGTCGTGAATAATTAAATAATTTTTCTGTCGTAGTGACGTAATATTTTTGTGCCCAAATTGGTGGGAAATTGACGCAGAAATTTGGACCTAGTAATTTGTAATAATTTTTATTATAGAAATTTTATTACAAAAAAAATTAATTTGTACAAATATAAGATATACTCAAGATAAAATGTCAGTGTACTGCAGTTTTTTATTTGCAAGCCTAGAACAGACTTCCAATTTTATTAGATCCTCAAAGAAGGAAATAGGAAAAATCGTATATATCAATTAAATACACTAATATATATATATTAAACTAGGAAAATAACTTTAAAATGTAAATTTAAATACTTAATTAATCTTACATTGACATATCAAATGCCGTAACCATGGTTGGAATTTATGTATTGTTGCCATTAGTCGAGTATTGACGAAATGGGATAAATCATAACATATATAATAATTACATACACATAAAATTACACCAAATGCAGATTTTCTCGGTAAATTTGAAGACTATAGAGTTCTCCGGGCTATGTCTTATGTGAAACAGGAACGACCTGGTGAGGATGGCGGAGCAAGCTGTTGAAACGTGTTTCACACAAGATATAGCCCGGGTTGGAACACGAGAACTCTAAATTCAATATAATTTTAAGTAATTACATTCAAATTTAATTAACTAAGTAAAAAAACAATAATGATAGGAACAAAATTAATATATATGTTATATGAAATTATTTAATTACATGAAATATTTAAATATAAAAATGAGAATTTAATACAGTAACAGGCTAAATGAGGGTAATCCACAAGGTGGCAACTCCCCTTTAATAGCATAGGAAGGGAGTTGAAAGGGGTTGTATTTTAAATATATTTCAGCTGTGAGAGGATCAACTTTCCCTTTCTATCGCATGAAAAATAACTAAGCCAATGTAACCGTTGTAAACTGTTTTAATTTCCAGAGGTCAGGAGTTCAAAACAAATCTATATACGGCCTAGTTATAGATGCTTTACGTAAGTGAAATAGTCCTCACTCTTCTATCACCAGCCATTGAATATTCTCATATCGGAAATAATATTCTTCCGCCTTAAAACTACCAAATCTTTTCAATATATATACGAAAAATGTAGAATGGTTTCTTCTGTTGAATATAATACGCTAAATATTAAAATATTGTTATAATTTAACGAAATTTTAAATATTATGCAGTTAATGTTTGTTAAAGTAAAAAAATATTTGTCAGACGAAAAGTAAAAATATTGGAAAACTTAGGGTAGATGTTCGTATTATGTAATTTTAATTCCTTGTTTCTACAGGTAAGAAAGTTAAGAGATCTGTGTATTCGACGGAACTGTAAAGTTCCGGTTCCGTGTAACTTGCGGACTGGCAATTTGTCTGTCAACGCTTTGTTCTGACGTTTCACACAACACCCAAGAGCTTGTTTCTCTCAGCATGGCTCCACTTATGTTCCCCTTCGCCGTCCCACTAGCTTACCATAAGACTGGCGCCATTAACAGTCAGCGTGGGGGCGAAACAGCTTTCATAAAAACGAAGCAACCAGCAAGTTTGAATACAAGGAATACGGCCAGTCGGGCAGTGGAGGATCGGATACAACCGTGATTGCTGTCAATATGATTTTGCAAAGCTTTCAAATTATGGTAAATCAGTTATCTACCCCACGCTAATATAATTATTAATGAGTAGACGTAATTTTAAACATTATGCAATACAACTCCATATAGTTTGGTGCAGAAGAGGATGAGATAAAGAAGCTGCCATTTGGCAGATATTTTTTAAAAAAATTGAGAACGATCTGTACTTGTATTTCTAAATATTTTGGATGAATTTTCTGGAAAAACAGGAAAAGTCCACTTTAGGAATCGTTCCATTTAAGATTTTGAACATTTAAAACGTAGCCAAGTCAAAGAAAACTCATTCATTGCCCGAATAAAGCATATATAAATATTTGAAATTCTTAAATTTGTGTGTACCATTGTCACATGCATAAAGGCTATATTATTTCCCAACATTACTGAGCTTGCTCACATTCGGCTCCAGATCTTACACAGAATGTCCGACACCAGTTCCATGCTGTCAACAGTGGAAGTTGTCGGAGCTCTCTAAGTTATATGGAAGTTGGTTCAGAAGTTGTCGCTCTGCATGAGTGATTGAAGAGAGAGAGAGAAGAGAGAGAGAGAGAGAGAGAGAGAGAGAGAGAGAGAGAGAGAGAGAGAGAGAGAGAGAGAGAGAGAAAAGGAAAGCTAACAAAAGCGTAGATGTATGAAGAGTTGCCTACACTCAGGAAAATCTGTTGACTGATATACGACCTAACGATGCAAATAATCCGACGAACTTCTGTAAATGGGTTCATTTCACTTTGAAAAGAAAAACCACCATGCGTGATGAAATTCCTGCAAGCATCCACGAAACAAGCTTTCAAGAATTAAAATTTAGCAGTATTGTATCTACAGAAGGAAGTAGGAAAATCGTTGTAGAAACATGTTCAGCTTGTATTCATTGCTAGAAGCATAAAATATATTTTACTTTTTTTCTTGAAAATGTACATGTTGACATAATAGTCATCTATTTTTTATTAAACTAGAGATTATTAAATGCCGACCTGCTGTGGTGTAGTGGCCCGCGTCATTACCTCGCATCACAGAGGTTCCGGGTTCGAATCCTGTCCTGGTCCCGAAAACTGGGGTTAAGGCTGAGGAACCAAATCCAGAATTGGTCATGTAAGATGTCTGGCAGGAGTCTCGGAGGACCAAGGTCTGTCGAGCCAAGGAGTAGTAGAAGAGTTTATTACATAGAGTTTCTGTTCTTCGCCATCTTAGTGAAGCTCCATTGCGAGAGTTGAATTAAGAAGAGCTGGTGACATTAGTTAATTATTTAGATTCGAAGTTCACTTTATTGATTGGATCTAGGAGTAAACATCTCTGATCGTCAGTGCATTAAGAGAACAGCAGTTCAAGTCTTGCAGACAAGGACCTACTCGGTTCAGCCCATAGGTTTCAGCGTCTTTTAAGGCAATTAGTTCCTTAAACTTTTATCCTTTTGTTCCTATATTAAAAATGAAAAGAGTATGTGGAGAGAAGAGGAAAAATGGGAAATAATATTCGTAAAGTTGATACAGAGTATGAGAAAAGATTCGAAACCTTCTCGACAAGAATAAGACAGTGTACTGGCGAAATTCCTTATACCAATTTAGGAATGAGACATGACTACGTGAATATTATTGATTTACATATGTAAAGTAGTCGCTTAAAAGACGTTATTAAAATGTACATTTTTTTATTAAAATGCGATTCTTGGACAACTTGCTTAAGTAATGGTTATCGGACCAAAAAAAATCAGATTCTTCAGTTGGCGCATTCATGGGTCTATTTTTTTGTTTATATTTATTTTTAACAAGCAAATAACAGAATATGGGTCCTAATGTTCGGATTGAGGATTAAGTGCCACATTGACGCTTTGGAGTGAGTTCAAAGACGGGAAACAAAATTGACTAATCCGGGAACAGGTCATGGAGATGAGAAAGTTCGTGAACTGGGATGGGAGCCATTTTAAAACAAAAAAAAGTGGACGGTAGCGTGCCATATAAACGGGTTATCAATTGTGACATGATATTAGAATAATGTTTGAAAAGCCAACATATTTCAGTAAAGGGTATCGTAACACAAAATTAAAGCCCCGTAAACAGTGTAAATTTCGTTTCTTCATAGATACATCGTGGAATGGAATAGACGATTCTTCTTGCAGGTCGACGACGGCGGTGAAGTGAAAAGTTTTAAAGTTACTCAACTTAATTTTATTCAATGAAGGAATCTGTTCCTTAGATTGTGAACCGAAGTGGACAATTGGGAATGCAAGTGCGGTTCATTTATCTTTCAAAGTATTTAACAAAAATTTATTTTTATTTTTATTTGATCATATACTTTTCGACAAGGCTGCCACCGGGATCTATCCAATTTGCAGTTAAAATTATACAACAACCAGCAGAGCAGGAATTGCATCTGAAAAGACTTATCCTGTTGACAGTTTCCACTCTACCTGTCGGTAGGGTTTGGTTTTCTGTAACATTTAAATAATTTAATTGAAAAAGCTTTAGTTTTGCCAGTCATTAGAAAATCGTATTATGTTTCATCATCAGTAAGGCTAGCGAAGTTCTAATGTTCTACGATTCTCTTTTACTCGGGCTCTATGAAGACAATTTTACTGCTGTATTAGAAGGTTGTTACGCATGAAATACTCACCTCATTCTGCGTTTACGAATAAAACAATCTTGTACGGATTTAAAATAAGAAATTTATATTTGAGAATGTGTGTTATTTTATCGCTCGGCAATGAATTATTCGGGTGCTGATTTGAAACGAGGTGGCATATTTGCATGGCTACCTGGACTCAGATCCCGTTCCCGTTCTAGACGGAGCCGTGGTTTAACTTAGCTCTCTCCGTGTTTGTCTTACATTAGCTCCTTGTTGGCGCAGGAGGCGGGCGATATTTCGGTCAAACTCGTTGAATCAACAGTCCGTCTCGTAGTGGAGCGACGTCGCAGGCCCTGGACGACGCCACGGTAGCCGGATGGGATTTTTGTGTAGGACCGGCCATTGAATCAATAACGCGCGAGCCGAGCACATGCAGCAGCAGGAGCAGCAGCAGCCGCAGCCGAAGCCGCAGCCGCAGCCGGGCTACAGGCGGCTACCGCTTTAGCTTTTCTCTGCGGCACCTCCGATTTCTCTTATTTATTCTTCATTTTCTATCCGCTAGACGGTCCGTCGGTAAGTATAGTCTCAGCACGTGTGGATTTATGTGACGACCGCGTATTCCTTAGCGCTGTGCCGTCGATTTCTTGTAGACAACATTCTCGAAAATGTTTGAATAATCTTCACATTTAGCCGTAATAAATTAATATTGATTAACGAATAAAATCGACTTAACTATGTTGCAAAATTAATAGAGGATTCATATTATTTTATTAAATAGAAATTAGCTAAATTTCTGGCGACTTAAATTAATACTTACTTTATCAAATTAAAAAAAAATATATAAAAAATTATAAAATGAATGTTTGAAATACATGCGTTAACGAATCGGAACAATTTTGAGAAAAGTAACTTATAAAAGTAGAAAATGGCAAACCGTCCGCGAAATTCTCAGCTACACATCTGCTGGTTGCCGAAGTAAATACTCTGTCCCTCTCATACGTACGTGGCACCCTTTGGGAAATCTTATTCTGTCGGCTCCTACCCCTTTATACTAACTTTTCCCTCCAAAATTCTGAAGTCACGTCCTTCCAAAACCTATATACAGGAAATTTTTCAACAAGAATCTACTTTTGAATGAGACATCTGTTTCTTTCCGTAACGCACCCAGTCACTACTTAGCGAAATACAAGCCACTATAATCAAACGATGTCCCAGCACAGAAGATACCTCCTGAAATACCGATACAGTTTCTAGACGATGTGGCTCGCTCAGAGCACATTTAGTAAATAATACAAGTATAATACATTCATGAGCCAGGTAGATTTTTATTCTTAATTTACTATTTCACTGTTAAATTGCTACTTGTTCATTTCAATCTGACTAACTAAACGATGAGGAGCACTCCTTAGTCTTTCCTTTTTTCTCGCCAATGAGAAAAAGAGGTACTTTCCTGCTTTCAAATTATTTCTAAAATTAAGAGCTTGATAGGGGGAGGAGTGACCTACTAGCATTCCTGTTTCCCCGCCATTCTCATTTCCCTTTAAGTAATAACTAACAGGCGATTTGCTAAGCCACAAAAGATATCCAAAACAAAAATTATTCCCTCTTTCTTTGAGATGGTTACGTCTGTCTTTGCGAAAATTGGGTCGGAGATAGTTGTAGCCTATTAAATTGCAATGGAAACTTCATTCAAAGACGGTAAATATTGTTCAAATGTACGGTGTTCCGATTTTGAGAAGAGTTGGGTGAACTAATGACGAGAATTTTGACAATGATGCACAAAACGTCGCCAAAAGTAAACAGCAGAGAAAGAAAAATCGATGTTCGTCTTCAAGGCAGAAGGATCATCAGCCACACACCCACCATCGGTTTCTGTGTAAATAGAGAAGAGACAACACGGATCATCTCAGGGACGGAAACAGAATCCCTAACTCGCTGAAATTCATCGAAATGTATTTTACCTTGCTTACATTAATTATAACACATATATAGAATGCAATTTACTTTATAATTCTTCATAAAAAATGTCTCATTTAGTGTATATTTTATAAAATACATAAATTATACTAATTAAAAATCCTGTACGAAACTGACCTAGTTTTTGTCTTATCATTGGACCTTTCTATATTTTTCCTCATTTGATCCTGCCTTGACAGAAAAGTGAAAGGAGACGAAAGAAATTTTCGTCATATCCTTTCCACCAAGTATTCAGAATATTCAAAATATAGAAACAAAAATCTGTAAAATTTTATAATTATTGCAGTTGAGAAACACAGCAATCAGGTTTCTAAGGGAAGTGCTTAAACAAAATTAAAATTAATATAACCGTGAGATTTTCAAGGATTGCGGAAACGTGAGCCATCCCTGGATCGGAGAGTGGAGTATGGTTATTCTGAGCCAGTGATCTAGCTCACACCATAAATGAGTTCATGAACGGATCTCCCACTAGTAAGTAGAGTGGCACACGCCTGGTCCATGCGTACGCATTTAAGTATACGTAATGCGTTCTCGTGGTCTGGAACACATACTGAAACCAACTGATAGCGCATTATGATACATGTAATACTTATAGCGTGTTCCACGTCGATTCTGCGAGGATGATGGCTGGTGTAACGCATATGAGCTTGAGATGTCATACGGCTACTCAGTTTAAGGTGAATGTGCTCTTTTAGAAATAATTAACATTACATTCGTACAGAAAATTTGGTGTAATACAAAAAAAAAAATTCTAGTTAAACAAATAATCGAACTTATGAAAAATAAATTTTAATCAAAGGAAATACCCAATTGCTCAAGTGTTGGTTACTTAAAATTGCTACAACCTCCACCCGTTTCTTAAAAGTTCAATGTGGAAATGGAACAGATTGTCTACAAAAGTGTTGAAATATATATAAGCATTATAATAAACTGCAGAGTTTTCTGCCCATTTCCCTCAAAACTGTAATCAATTTCTAATCAAGCGGAATAAAGTGTATTTTAACTCTGCCCCATTACCATTAAAATTTAATTTGTCATTTTTATTTGCGTTAGTCTTATTTAGCTTGTTGAATTTAACGTTTTCTATCTTCGAATTGTGCACTGTTAACTTTGATTGCATATTTTTTTATCCACATCAAATTTCTGAGCAGTTACTGTATCTCAGGATAAATATAGTCATATCTGTAATTTGTGTTCTCACAGCACGGAATAATTAAGAGTTTGGTTTGTTGAGAAAATGTTGTTTTTTCATGGGAAAAATTTAAGTTTTCGATATCACTGCAGGATGCTGCGATTTAAGTCGCGATGGCGCGTGCCGCAATCAATAGTAATGTCCTCACGCGTTCAGCCATTTAGCTGTTGTCGATAACGTTATCAGAAAGCTTTATAAATTATATGCAATGACAACAGACCTCTATACACACAAATTTTATTTTCTACGCCATTTATGTAGCCTCTTTTCCCTTACGTCGATGCCGTAACTGCGGGTAGTGCAGCTAAAAATATTTTTAAACAACATGTAGGTCTACCTTTGTGAATATCATTGACTTCATGCAAAAATAAATGGTGAGATACAAATATAAATAATTATAATAAATATTCATGAGAAAGATAAACATTTTACTTACATGTAGGACACATATCCATAAAACCAGTTTTGTAATTTAAATTAAATGTCAATTTCACTCTTTTTTTTGTAGTTCTATAAATATTTTGCTAACTTCTATAATTTTATGACAATAAACTTCAATTTTTAATACATCTAGAATAACTTTATATGGTACTATCCTATTATTTTCATAACGCGTTTTTTATTATTATTTCACATACAAAATGTAAATGAAAAATAAATCGATTACTGTCATAACTACTGAAACACGAAATTTCAGCGGTTTCATGAGTAGTCACATACAATATTCCGGAAATTTCTTCTAATGAAATACGTATAAACTTACTACATCGACACGGGTTTTAAATTTAAGGCTGATATTGTTTACTTACGAGGAATAAATTTGGAAAATATTATAATTTAGAATGTTCATCATTACAAAAAAAATTCTACAGAATTCTTAGATTTATTTTAATTGTACATTTTTTCTCGAAACTTAGACTAGCTACGTATGTCGCTTAGAAGTGAATAAAATTTGCAGTAAACAACTGATTTTTGATTTGGCAATTTATTAACTCCGAATTACATAAAATCAATGTATATCGTAGTCTGCTGGATTATATGTTAAGATAAACTTATTACAATTGTTTTAAAAATAATTGATTATAAGGTCGATTTTTCAAGGGTTCGGGTCTATCCGACAGATACTGTTCGCGTGAACAACGCTTGCATTACTTGCCCCTTGTTCAGGACTGAGATTTATTTACGGAAAATGACTAGATGACTCATTAAAACCCCGTGCTTGTTATATTTGCGAACGTCTCCCGCTAGAAACCGAATAAAAAATAATAGCACTTTCTGAAATAGTTAATTACATGGCATTAAAATTATTAATGCAAACAGTATTTATTAATATTTTTTTCTGCTCTGCGCGACAGTTATTCGGGATTTTAGACTAATGTTTCCTATCCTAAAAAATAGTAGTACCTTGTACGTGCAGCTGTTTAATATCCATGCGATACGGGAGAATATCTTAGTGACGCTTCGACATAAATCGATAACTGTAGAGAACCAAAATCGCAATATAAATGTATACAGAGTTATAACCGATTTATTATGTACGTAGAAATTATAAATTGCACTGGAGGATTTTACGACTAGACTGATTCCTGTACTGGAATATATCCGTCTCTTCTTCTTCTTGGAGAACAGTGAAATTTTTGTTTTACATTTTACAATTTAAATTGTAAAATGAGTAAAAAAAATTGACAGATTTTTTGCTTGCTCTTAAATTGCTTTAACTATATTGAGTTTTGTCTCCAAATGAAGATAATAATTTATATACTAATATGTATGAGACTACACGTCACATTTCTCAAAGGGAAATAAATTTGAAACGTAGGCTATTTTTGTCTTAATTACTGGTCCCTATCGACACAACGTTAAATCGGGGTCCTAGTTTCTGTTCTGGCTGAATGAAAGTAATGAAAATATGCATAGGCCTAATTATTTTCCAGTAGCTCTCACAGTATACATTATTTGAGAGTTAATTAGAAAACAATACAGATTGTGATAAGTGAGTAACCGCCACGTGGAAAGACTTTCGCGTGTACGGTACCTGGCAGTGAAACAGTTAGGTATTACAATTTAATTGTGGACCAAAGTAGGAGACTACGGTACATGTGACCGATATCGGTGGCGCGATTCAAATTTTGTCCGAGTCGCTCGGTCAGAAAATATACTTTGCACACCATCGGGCATTATTCAGAAAATTATTAAAGAAAACTAGATATTGCAGTAAATGAGTCTCCTTCGAACGGATGTTCGTACGCAGTTGACTCGTACCTTAACAACATATGTTTCTGTCTTTAACGGCCTCGTAGGAAGCGATTCATCGTTACTTCCCTAGTTGGCACTCTAGTGCGGAATAACATTGGAATAGATGAAGAATAACCACATGGAAATATCTACGAATGTCTGTTCTTGGCTGAATCGTGACTTTAACAAAATAAGCTTCGACTACAATTGAATCATGAACTTGAATCGCGGTCCGAAAGGAACGATATTGGGTACAGGATTGATAATTATTTGCCAGCGGGTGCTGCATGCGAGCGCTCATCCCCACCCTTCCCAGGGTGGGCGGCCATTCTCGGGCTGTGATTGGCCGCCCGTCCAGCCAATGGCGTTGGCAGGGGGAGGGGGCGGGGAGGGCGTGCGTGCGTTGTGTTGCGTGGCGAGACCAGTGCGACGGCGGCGACTAATTCAAGAGGCGCGCGCCAGTAATTAGCACCTACAGCGAGGTAAGTCAGTCCTGCGTTGCGAGTGCTCCTTTCCTTAACTCCAAGCTGCTGAAATAACTGCCGTGCCAGCAGCTTGTGCCACTGTTGAAAGCTTTCCAAGACAACAGACATGACCCGAGTGCAGCTCTAGAAAATTTACGGACGCGAGTGACGTTTAAAAAACGAACCCTCGACGATTGTTCGGAGTCTTCCGAATGTCGTCCGGTAGTTTTACGGGTGCTAATATTTTTTCGTAACGTCGCCATTTTGTTCTGTCTACTTACGAACATTTCGCTTAAAAATCCATCGAACGTACGTAAGTATCCGACTGAATTATATGCTATTCGGATGTCCGAATATTTTTTTTATTTAACGACTATTTTACATGCTTTAACATTTACGCAGGTTAACTCTTGGATCACCAGCGTTGCATTGATATTGTTTCTTTTAGCTGAATGAGTGTTTTATTATTTTTATTATGTCACATTTTTTGTCGTTATCATTTACTCATTTCTCCTTTTGGGAAGACAACCATTGTTATGTTGGAGTGGTCCGTTCACTTTAACTTAGTATTTATTCGACTACATTCCTAGTCTTCTTCTTGCCATCGACGTCACGAATAAGTTTATTATGCTAATTTCAGTAGTTTCTTACTATCGAGAGGTTGTACTGTGAGACTAATTACTTTAATATTACTACCAAATAGTATAATTTAACTTGTCTGTCTCATTTCCACCTTGGCATACCTCGTATACAAGACTTCTGACGTTTCATCTGCCCTATGAGGAAACATACGTGTTACACTTAAAAACAGCAGTTTTTAGGGCGAAGAATTTTTCGTGTTACAGAAGGATTGCGTTCTACTAATTGTATGACTAAATTCTCTGGTCGAACGAAGGTAATTTTTAAGTAAATTTGTGAAAAAAATGTTGTATGTAGTGAACAGCAAATCGCTTCTTCAATGGTCTATAGCAACTTGACTTGAACCGGGATTTTGGTTTCGTTGTCCAAGTCTCATTTGTTTTCGTTTGATTATATATTGTAATGTAACATCCCCAGATTTCGATGTAGCTAATAGTAATAAACCAGCATCGATTTTTTTAATTGAAAGTTAATTATTTTTACTTGATCAATTCCACATTTAACTATACCATAGAATAAGGTTAAAATTAATGAAATTGTCTAAATATTTTGACGCTAATTATTGCAGTTAATGTTATAGTTCTTAAATGAAAGCAGTGAGTGGCAGTAAATTAGCGTTGCTATTTCCGGCAGCGCACTCTCCAACTCTCCAGAAATAGAAGTAGTTCTCGTTTCAATAGTACGCTCATTCCTTCCGTCACACACGGTTTTACAGCTTTCTCGAAATAGATTTATTAGCATCATTTACATATTAATTTCAATTGATTTTTGGATTGCCTGCCGAAGTAATTATGAACTTTCTAATTACTACGGTTTTCCAGGTGGTTTCTTCACCGAAGAAGTTTCTCCCGGTTGGAATTTCATAACATTTCACGTGTGATTGTCCTGAGATCCTGAGAATTCTTACATCCGTGTGCTGTTTGTGATATTAAACTGTTTTAGATACAGGACGAGTAAGGTCAGTGACCGATCGAAAGGTATGCGTGTGTTTGTGTCTCATCCACGGCTTTTCATATTTGTTTTATAAGACTATGTGTGTGTTTTATGTCAATCAGTGCTTAAATTGGAGATATTCATGTAGTATCAAACTGTCGTTGAATTTTCATTCCGTAGCTTTTAGGGAAACCACGCACCTGATACAATTTTTTTCGGTATTGGAATATTCATAAATTTTTAACCGATTGTCCAAATCATAACGAGCCATGAATTGAGAACAGTTTTATAAACCATGGATTTCTGTGACGCGGTCTCTTGCGTGCGTCACAATTGCCACTCATTATTTTCTAATTGTTGCAAATCATTTGAGCTATAGAAGATCGATTTCGTAACTTTCTATTAGACAGAGATATGCTCTTGCATAGCGTAAAGATGGTTATAAGATTTTACACGACTCAGTTCATGTACTCGTACCTATAGTGCTAGACCTCGACTCGAGAAATCTTTCAAATATTAGTTCTTGTCTCATTAGAACAGAGAAAATGCCTTCGAAACTAAACACGATAATGGTAATTGTGTTCTTTCTCTCCATCTCGATATATATATGTGTGTGTGTGTGTGTGTGTGTGTGTGTGTGTAGCAAGCCGCATCTATCTGAGTGCATTGTAAATCCAGTTTCTAACTTAAGTCAATGCGTAGTATAAATATTTTGATAGGGGTTATGTTTCGTAATGGAGAGAGAGAGAGAGAGAGAGAGAGAGAGCAGTATCAATGATCAAAGTCGCTTGGTTCTCTTTCATTACTAATATCGTCGTGATATTACGCGTAAGTGCTAGTCGTTATGTTTTGGGAATAAAACGTTTCAATGGCTTACTGATAGTCGTTTAGGGAGTTTACAAGAAATTGCGCTTTTATGGTCGTATTTGTAGTAAGCAAAGAAAGTAAAACTCTTTCGTTTCCAAAGCGTTTTGTGTTGGAGATTGTGTAATAAACAAAATATACTGCCAATAAAAAAAAAAAATTACTCTTCAATTAATCTAAAGGTCGTAAGTTGGAATAATTTCCCTTTGCCACTGCTGGAGATTTGCCTATAGTTTTAGGAGCAAACTAAGCCAGCTAGTATATTAAAAATGTTAAAATTTGTATATTTTGCTATATATTGAGTTATTAAAATAATTAAAGAAGTTAATTAATAAGTAACATTGCACCTAGATTACACAAATTGGGACGGTTAAATAGAAAAAAAAAGTTGTATTTCTTAAATTATCGGAACAGGTCTTATTAATCATACATACAGTTTATTCCTCGACTGTGAAAAATCATTGAAATTAATCATTCTACGTACAGAGTTCAAATCAGTGCGTACAATTGAGGCAATTATATAAGTGCCTGTACACTAGGATTTGGTTGTACCTAATGAGGACAGGGACCGATAACGGTGACTCACGTTATTGAAAAGTAAAATTGATAATAATCATTGTAACAGAACTTTACTATTAAAACAGTGCCAATCTTTCTGCGAGCTGGAACGTCAAAAAGATAACAGAAAATCTTCAGTTTCCAAAAAGAAAATTGATTTCATGGAAACGCATAACGTAATACGCTACTGAAATGTTTAAAGAATGATTAATTCAAGATTGTCCTATTTTCGTAGATTCCTATCATTTTTAGTGTTATCCACTATTTCCTGAAATATTTAAATATCCGATTCAGTTAAGCTGCACAATTTTTTTAAATGAGATGTTCTCATATTTTTAATTGCTTAGAGATAAGGGCTTTTTTTCTGGTGTTTAAAAAACAGAGAAGTATATATATATATATATATAAAACTTCAACATTAAATTATTGAGTTTATACATAGTCCTGAGTTTCTCACCACCGCGTCTCCATTGAAAAAAAACAATTTTGACTATCTAAACCGAAGTAGCAGCAGACGTATTATTTTCATTTGTGTGTGTGTGATTGGAATTAATGGAAAAATGCTGGGCTAATTGAGATTATTTCAGTGAAGCGTACCGTGACTTCTTTTGATTTGTTACTAACGATGAAAATAACTGGTTCATTAACTTGCAAAACTCAGGGTTATACTGGCCAAGTTTTTAATCCTTTTTCACGGAAAACGGACTTTAAAGAAAACTGTATTTTACAGAATACCAATCAATGTGTTTGGAAACTCTGTCTATAAAAATGTACAGCATAATCATTTTCTGAAAGTAAGTCCATGTGCGAGTACCCTGTATAACTTTTAATTTGACAGCGAATAACTGCTTAAAGATCAGAAAGTATTTTATAAGTGCAAAGGACACGGAGGAAATATTTAAAGTTGAGTAAGCACAGTTTGATAAAAACAAACTTTTTAGTATTAAGAACAACGGTTTCTTGCTTTCTTAATTATATAACAATTAAATCGACAGAAACATTTTTTGAGAACTGAAAATTATGTCGTTACAGGAAATAAGGTATTAATTAATCAAATATTTATCCATTTGGGAATATTTTATGAAGGTATAATATAATAATAATTTGTACCACTCTCAGTACATTTAAGAAAATAAATGTGGATCGTTAGTGAATGATTCATTATCTGTAATACGAGATAATTAAACAATTGAAGTCAAGGAGCGGAATCAATTTTCTTCTACCAAAATTGATGACACTTTCGACACCTTTATAACAGTTGTTTTCAAAGTCAGTATCAAAGTCAGCTTTAAATACGAATATAAAATAAACGATCCATTGATTATCGACGGAGACAACCGTATAAAGTAATATTTGCCGGAAAGAGAGTACTGAATCCAAAGAAAAAGCAGTACTGTAACCTGAATATTGAAAAAAAATGAGAGCATTACGAAATTTTTGTTTAGATATCAAGGAGGACACACATAGATATAATGAAAATCATTACTCGAAAACATATTCGTTTGAAATATGGGTTATGAATTCCGTGGTAAAATTATTATTAATTATCATTATTTCAGATAATAAACACGTAAGCTGTAGTTTTACTGAGATTAATATAACCAGAACTATTACATAGTTATCGACTTACAATTTTAATTAACCTGAAATATAAATACAAAAATAAAAATTGAGTGACAGCGT
Source organism: Zhengitettix transpicula (assembly GCA_037074705.1). Classification (NCBI taxonomy): domain Eukaryota; kingdom Metazoa; phylum Arthropoda; class Insecta; order Orthoptera; family Tetrigidae; genus Zhengitettix; species Zhengitettix transpicula. Next base: position 56,646,955 of record CM073595.1, on the reverse strand, counting down.
TGTAAAATCAAATGCTGCATATTTACGATATGCCGATATGGAAATTAAATAAAAGTAGGTTTCAGTCAATAAAAGTTTAAAAATAACACAATTGGGGTTTTTAAAAATATAAATTGATTTTCACGCTAGAAAAAAAGCCAGTTCAAGATTCTAACAATTAACTTTATTGCTAACATTGTTATATAATTCCAGGGATTTGTGATTTTCATTACTGAAACGGGAATTAAATCCCAAAAACTCATCAGAAAGTTATTGAATTATTTTTCCCCTCAAGCTTTAACTTTATGCAAGAACAGAAATAACATATTCGAAACGAAGCCCAGCGCTAATGACATTGAAACTAAATTAAATGATCAGGATGGAAAAATATCTACCGGACCGGGAATCGAACCCGGGCTCTATTCTTGGTCAGGTGATATTTTTCCTTCCCGGTCCCTTAAACTTTATGTTGGTAGCACACAACATGAATATGGAAATTTTAAAATGAAAGGAATACAACAAATATTTTGATGAAATTATTTACTGACTCTGGAAGGAACAATTAACGAGAATATGTTTAGATAAATCGCTTTTGGGGTTTCTGACCAAGGGATAGTTTTCATGAGAACGACGTTTGGGATCCCGAGGAAGATGGCTGCACGAACCATCTAAACGTCGTGCTTGATAATTTCTCCCTCTCTGTAGAAACTAGCTAATAACAGTATTTATAATTGTAAATATAATTAAATGATATTAAAATATAATAAAATGATAAATTTTAATTTTATTCTGATGTTTCGGAACTGTGACTAGGTTTCCTCAGCAGCAGGAACAACAATCTGCAGTCGATTTGTAATTAATTTACTTAGGTAGTTACGAAAAGTTGCGTAAAATTTGTTTTATATACAAATCTACGTTAATAAAAAATAGTATAAATAAATTAATTTTTGGGAGATTTTTATTAGGTTTGGGTTCGGAGGGATCGTAACAGGGATGCTCTCGCACAGAAATACAGCCTGAGAGTCAGTTTAGCCACCATTACACCAATAACTTGAGCCACTTGCTAATTATAGGACGAAATAACTTTTTTAAATAAGAAGGTAAATTTTGTCGGCGAGCAACTGTGATGACTCGCGGGATGAGCAAGCGACTTTTTGATGTGCGAGGTCGCGTTTGTTTTGCGTCGACTTGAGCAGGTGCTGAGTTAATGGGCAAGTCGTAAATCGCGGCATCCCATTAGTTGTGCTTTAGCGAATCCTCGGAAGCGGCGCGCAGATATCAGGGAAACGAGAGCCGCCGACATTGTCCGCCTTTACAAAGGCGCCTCGGTTCAGCACTCGTGTTTGTGGTGTCGCGTTTCTCTCCTTCCTATGCGGGCCATATCGCCACCATCGATGACGGCCCCGAACACTCCTTCTTTCACTTTCCGCGTTCAAATCTGCATTAACAGTAAAGGTGTTGTACGTAAGAATGCAAAAAAGAAATGCAATTACACATTTATAATGAAGAAGAATAATGTTGTTCCCGGTTAGAGTAAGATGCGATATTGAAAGATAACTACAAATATAATTTTCTGAATGTACACAAAACATTTTACGGCTACACATTTTCCAAGTGCGGAATATTCTGCGACTTGTATGTGGACAACGAAGCCCCGACCGAAAATTGACATTTGTCATTCACAATGTGGACTAATTTCCGTGATTTTATCAAACCAGGCAACTGGCCCAGATCCATAATTTTCGTTAAAAGTACATTGAGAGAAAGCTACGGCAACTGCTTATAGATCGCTTGCATGGCCTATAACGTAAAACTGTTCTGGCTTTGTATAGGTTACAACAAAAGAAAGGGCAGAGAAAAATTTTGAAAGTCGCCATACAATCGAATAATGTAAACAAATTTGTTAGTGGATGGAAATGGACGAGCACCGAACTAATGACATATGGGAAAGTTGATACAAAATCCCAAACGAAATGCTCACAAACGTTTCGTCTTTAAACATTCAGGCCCTTAATTTTAAAAATCTTAAATTTATTTTGAGCAACGAGCTCAAGGTATATTACAAAAAAAGAGGAATACTTTCAATGTCGGTATACTAATGACAAACAGCGTTTGGAATCACGATTAGGGTGAAACAATTGCTTTACATAATAAATCATATATATCTTTCCACATCATTCAAGCTTTGCTTTTCATGAGAACGTATGGACAATGATTCTATTCTATTACATAGAGAAACTTACCTGATAATACAGTTATGAAGCCTACTTATGTTTTAAAAAATTGTCATAAAATTCGTGACGGACCAACGCCTCTAAGCATTCACTTGCAATTAGTTCAATTTTTACATTGCAATCGATTGTCGGCAGTTGTACTGACGGTTTTCCAGAAGAAAAATCAGCAGTTTACGGACGGGTAATACGGCATTACTTTTAATGCTGTCAAGTTTTGGGAAATGGATCGGTTCATTATATCTCAATTTCTTAAGTAATCTGGATTGCAATAATGTTACAAACATATAGAGGTGTATTAAAACTCACGTATCCAGTTTCTTTACAATTTACATACACTTAAAAGCTCGTACTACCTAATACTGGTCATAATCATCCATCTATCGAGTATCTATGCACGTGATATTGGATGATTATGTCTGACATTAGTTTGAAAACTAGCACTTTAAAGTGTATGTATGTAAATTGACTTCATATTTATATATGTAATCTGGCAGATTTTTAGAGGAAATTTGTGTATAACAAGGTTTATTCTGGCCTCTATAACTTGTATACGATATCGTTGCAGTTCAAAATTTCACTAATAACTAAAAATCATCATTTACGATTTCTATTACGTTTGAAAAAATAATGTGCTTGTATATATTTAAAACATTTCATTTGGTGAGGTTCATTTCAGACATTTGCCATTTTATATTCGGTGATTTTTATATACAAGCAAGTATTCCTGTTTATTGCCTATTAGTAACATTTTAGAAAATTTATATCGGTTTTGTAATTTGTGATGCCTGGCCTAACTAAATGCTTTATTAAAAATAAATAAAATATATGATAGTAAATACGGACTTCCCAAAACACAGTTCGAGTTTGGTTTCTTCCGTAAAAAAGTCTGACCCGTACTCGACCAATATATTTTATTTCTTAGTTCCGTTTAGTGTTTTGAAGACCTACGAAAAATTTAATATGCATGTTGTGGAAGTCTGTTAAAGACAACTGATATTCATTTAGCGTCTTCTGTGTGCCATCATAATTGGTTCGTATTAGTATCGATTAAATCATCGTCGAGATAACTTTTGTTCTATTTAGCTGGTGTACTTGGGAAAAGTTTCTTAAATTGGAATTGTGACCTGATTAGATTTAAAGTCTTACCAGAATGTTTAAAGAACTAGGCTTTACTTTTCTTAACCTTTTAAATAATTGTATGACTCTCAAGCATTCGCGTTCGGGGCAGCGCCATTTGTTTCCTTTCCGTGCATTATACAAATTCTTTACTGTTCTCCTTTGACGAGTAATATGGAAGCTCTGTTAAATTGCGACTCGGAATATCAATTGAAGGAGAAATTGTTATTCGGCTTTTCGCTCGACTCTACATTGGAACGATCTGTAAAATTCAGACCAAGCTGTTTACATTTTTGGTTAAACGTGTTCGCCTACGACTAATTTGTTTTGCCATAATCTTTTTCGTGAATTACGTATTCATTCCAGTGACTATATGAAATCAACTTCACTTAATTATGAAGCAACATATTTCTTGCGATATCAAATATACAATTCGACACAGAATTACATAACACCAAGGATAGAAGAAAATTATTAGCAGATAGAAATTGTAAGAATCTCAAATTGTCGCGGTCAAGAATAGGCAAGTCTGACTCTTCTACTGTATATATTCTGTTATTAATGCTGGCCTGTTAACAACGAAATCAGATGTGCACAGTTTGAATGTAAAGAACTTACACAAACGTAGTAAATGACTGTATGCTGTACAGAATTGAGTATTTTTAGAAATAATTCAAACATGAATTAAATATATATACTGATTCCTTCTATTCGCTTAATGAATTTAAGGAACTGGAAGGATAAAAAAGACTATAATAGTATAGCATGGCATTTAATCAAACTGTATTACTGTTGACATACAATCCTTGATTCATCCCACGCCTTTGAAACTTGGCTTTTCTTTAAGATCTATGGAATATGATTTAATGCTTATACTAATATTACGTTGAACGAACGCTCGAGTATTCTCACTTCATAAAATTGCGGTATTCAGAGCTCTTTTGTCCTGTTGTAATGTAAATTTTGCGGTTTTCTTTTCTCATGTCCATCTAACTCCGTTTCACAGAATTGAGCCGAGAGCAAATATTCTATTATCCATATCGAACAAAGGGGTATCTTTCATGAACGTTAAGCTTCATTAGAGGCCGGTCGTTACTCAAGAAATCATTACAAAACTGGCTGTGGTTAGGGGAAATGAAGTGCGGGGTAGAAAGTGAGGGTTCCCTAATTTTCGAACGCTTTACGAGCGTTTGGGGCTAATAGTATTGAGGAGCGTGATTTGCAGCGGTAGCAATTACATCGCAGTACGCAGGCGCGGGGCTTGTTTGCAATCTTGATGGAGCCGCCATTTTCTCTCTGGGCGTGGTGTCATATGTCACAAGGAGCCGCCGAGCCTCGGCAAATAACGGGGTGCCTCTTATCTCACCAGCAACTCTTGTGCGGGGGTCCGGGTTCGACACCGCAAACATTCAATACGGAGCGAGCTTCGAGGGTGGCAACAATGACATTAACAGAATAACCCCGAACGCTTCCTCGCAAATGCAACTAATAATATATAAAGGTGTAGGAGAATGCGAAAATACTAAGCAAATTGTGAGGCGCACGAGACAGATCCATATTTTCGTCTAAACTGGTGACGACTCATGATCATACTCGTTTCCTCACTGCGATTCAGCGTATTAAAATTCATAAATAATTTTTTGGTTTACTATTTATGATGTAACATATAAATTTTATTTTTATATGTCTGCTTCGTTTTACACAATATTAAAACAAAGACTGTAAAATCTTTGTAATAGCACCCCGGCCTCTCCAAATTTAAGTTACTAAACGATACATTGTAAAACCTACAGCAAGAACAAATTACCAACGAGAATGGAGGAAGAAAATAATTGCTTAAAATTGTTACTGAAACGATTTTATAAAAACATGTCATTTGCTTGGATAATTATTAAGAAGATGGTTTCCCGTTGCATTCCAGCGGAATAGTAGTTCTCTTACCCTGAAGAAAAATGACGATTTAAGTGCGATAGAGTAATGGAGGTTTAAGGATTATAGATAAGTTTATTTGGTTTTTTTCCGTTTTCAGTGGGCAAAAGCATACACAAAACATGTTGTAGTACAAGTCGCTTTGTTGTGACTAAATATCTCGCCCCCTTATTAATAGATGTTAATACAAATATAATGCTTAGTTAGTATTAAATTTACTTCAACTTACAGCAAAGTCACTATTCTCAATAATTAAAAAACTTTCTATATTTTTTCTTTCTCTTTCCTGTTGTTTTAAATTATTTCCAGGTCTTTAGTAGATTAGGACATTAAACTTAGCCTCCTATTCACAATTAAAAATGTCGCTGAAATTTATATGTCTAAATAACTTTCTATGTAATTTCTTTAAATTGATGTGTTCATTTTGCACACGTAGTTCTTATGTTAAACACACAAATACTAAAAAATTTACAGAATAAAAAAGGTAAAAGAAACTTAACTGTTCAGCAGAGTAACAAAATAAAATAGACGAGAAAAGACAACTAAATGGTTGTCATGAAATTAGGTATCCAGTCTTTTCGTCGTCAAAAACGTTGTAACGTACTTACCAATTTAGTGCTTAATCTGGATCCCAGTGTCACCCCAGTGTCCAAACACTGGAATGGCTTTGTTGCATCACCACCTATGAAAGGCCAACTATATAAGCAACGTATTGAAAATCTTATTTTTTGCAATTAATCTGATCAAATTTAAGAATAGTAATTTATTGTTTGTATTAGTAAATTTAATTCTACTTAAAATAGCTAAAGCATTGAAATTCCTGAATTTTAGCTAGATTAGTGAATGGTAGTAAAATTTCTTTTACTCAAATTTAGATATTTACTAACCGTACTTACTATAAATGCTATAGCTAACCCAAGAAACCCCAACTATGGATTAGCCAGCAAAGATAGTCCATCTGCAGTAAATCGTTTCCAATCGCTAATCATTCTGTTCATATGATCTCCCAATTTCATTCAATTAAAATTAGTGTGTTCAAATTTATAAATATATAGTTTGTACCTTGTCTGAAGACCGTTTGATTTTTTGTGAATGATTTGAACATGTTCTGGAACCTGATGTTAGTTCTCATTTCTTAGAGTAGCCCACAGTTTAGTAAAATCAAATTTTCCACGATAGGTTCAGCACCATACCTCGTTTTCCTATTAGGAAATGCAAGATTTTTAAAAAATCCATCAAACAATTTCAAATGTTCGGTTCTGAGCTTCGAAGTATCTACTAAACGTATTTGTTACCTCCAATTTCATAAAAATATCACGACCAGTCTTACAAATACAGACACAGGATACATGTTGAGACATGGGGAAATTTTTCATTTTTCAACAGAAAGATAAGAGTTTAGAATCAGTTATCTGTAATTACGCTGGCGAATAATCCATAGATTACTATTACAATTAAGGTTAAATTTAGGTTTTGTCTGAAGGAATGCGTGTAGCATTATTCATTGTCAAATATAAAAGTCATTAAAGTTTGATACCGATTTATTTACATTCGGGTTGGTTTCATAATTTGCCGAAATAATCATGGGAATAAGGTTTAAAAATCGATGAGTAAAAATTTTACAGTTACTAAATCTGGTTTATGTTTTCTTGAAATATCTACGTTTATGACTAATCGTATATATTAAGTCTTATTACGGAAGTCGCTTGAAAAATCATGATAGAAAAAATGGCGGACTATCATATGAATCGAAAATGTAATACTGTTCATTCATGTGAATTTTTTAACCTGATTGATTTGCGTGAGTTGCGTTAGGGCCACCCAGTTTGAGTTCCTCCCCGGTATTGTGTTAAAATGCTGGTCTCATGGATGGCCTGGTGTTTGTCTTAAAGCAGAGTAATCGAGGAGGAGAGGCCTGCAGGGTGTAGGATTTCGGCGAACAAAGGGCGTCGAGAGCTCTCCCAATGTGCGGTCTCAGCATAATTAGGCCAATATTGATCACATCTGTGTTTCAACGTCAATATTGCGTCGTCACTTCACAGCGCCGCGTTCTATTCAAACAATTTGTATTCGTCTTTCTGGCTTATGACATTACTGTCTCGAGAGCGGATAAATGAAATTGAAGCTCAGACGGAAACTGGATCATAAGATTTTTCAGTGTTCCCACCAACACGCCTGCTCAGGGATATTTGTGGGGTTTGGGTTGGATTGCTCATAAACTTTCTTTTCTTCAACTCATCACTTCATCTCCTCCTATTAACGGTTTTCTCACAAATAGACTCATTGTGCATATATTTCTCGATCTTGGCGAAATTAAACATGGGCAAAACGAAACAGTCCCGCTTTGTATTCATCGTTTTCAAAATTAAAATAAAGACATCCATCTGACTCGTCATCTGCAAAGAAAATATTGTCGTTGGTCGAGTTGTCTTTTCAGAATCGTACAACTGACTGGAACTGGCATATATGCTCTATTACATAGAAAATCATCTCTGTTCTGACACTAAGACGGTACAGTTACGTTATTTCAGTGAACTCGGCCAATTGCACACCGTGAACGGATCAGTAGAGCAATGAAGAATCATGCAAACAGCCGTTTTCAGTTATCTCATATATATATCAAAAGTATTTTGAATCACTTCATCTCTATGGTTTGTGTAGGTTTCACGTTTGATGACGGACTGATTTCGAACACAATTTTTTAATCATCTTCCATTTTATTTTCCGAATCTCTCTGTCATACGACGGAAAGCAATGCTAGCAATATCCTAATTAGTTATTCAATTTTTCAGTTCCAACGTAGATTTCTCCATTTCTCAATCTTCGTAGACTTCGTTATCAGACCTGGTTGGAACAAAGGGACTCCAACCGCATCGCGCGTAAACAGACACACGTTTCAAAACGCGCCTGTGCGCACTGAAAGTTCCGGAGTGGTTGGTATTCAGGTTCGATATCCAGGTCACAAGACGTTGACACGTTAACGGGAGAAAATAGATAGTTGTTTCCACAAGCGGAATAATCCGCAACGATCATCGTCCATGCTCAACTCCTGATTGATCAGCCACCACAAGCCGAGAAATGTCCCTGCGTATGCGAAAGTAACGTTTATAGAACTGCGATGCAAATTGTTGCCATAAAAGAGAGATCATATCGTGTGTACTTAAGAAAGCACTCGAGAAAGTTCGTTTCAAGCCCTTTTTCGGTTCGTATAACCGTGAGTTCGTTTCACATCCCACTCGTCAAAGGGACACGTCTGTTTTGGCTACAATCAACGTGCTTTCTCATTGGTATACAATGAAGAAATAAATAATAGCGACATTGGATCCACTTTTTCACAGGTGTACACGAAGAAACAAATATGAAACTGTATGCCCTACATTAATGGATACGTTCACACGACAACAATTTTACTTAGGTCCGGTTGCAGTCCAATGCTGAAAAAAAATGAATGATTAAAATACTAACTATATTATCAGAAACGGACAAAAATAAACTTGTCAAAAATGAATATAATATTGATTCAATTCCTACAATCATGAAAAACAAATTGATAACACTTCAGTTTTTTTTTCAATTTTTACCCACAGTTATTTACATTTTTTTAGAACCTTTATAATATGAACCAATCTCATATTTACTTATTAATGAAAAGAAAATTTACACAAAGAAATTTCTCGTAGACATTCCCGTCTCGTTTTGTATAGAAGACTTTCTTTTACGACTCGTTTGTAACATTTCCACACGAAATCACGAACGTTCTCATGGCGATGTTTGGGGCTTCGTTTTGTAAGTGAGGCCAACTATTCTGATTTTTTAGAAAAAGAGACATCAGATAGGCCCATTACTGGAGATAAGTTGATTCAAAGAGGAAAGAGTGAAAGAAGCGACGTTCCGAACAGTCAATATCGTCTTCAGGTTGTAAGGACACGTTAGTCCGCAACTCTTAAACACTTGGACCTACTCGGTTAATTCCCACGGCAGAGAGACTAGAGGCTGTAGTTTCTACAGCTTACTCCTTCACTGAACAAACATTAACCCAATATTAAATCCACAACAGTCCGTTTTAATATATAAAATAAAGATTGTTCGGCGAATCATCGCCAACCTATAGCAATAAGAAAGGCGAGTGATTTGATAATCTAAGGTTCACAAAAGTATAATTTGAAGCAGTTGAAATTGGAACTTATTTTATTCAAGGCCAGACGTGACTAATGGAACGAATTTAATTTCAGTATTATTTTAATCTTACATAAGGGTGACACATTTTACGGAGTTCTGACAAATAAACGAGAACGAACAGAAACCGATGAAAATGTCGGTTTTAATGAGTTTTCCCTTAAAATAACGTGAAATAGGCAAACGCGATCGAAATTCGATGAATATAAGGGGTTAACGCAACATACGGCATTTCGTCAACCAGTCCCACAATGCACTGCTAGTTCTTTGGTTACCCAACGCCTTCCTTTCATGACTGTATGACATGTCTTTCCACCGCATAGTTAATATTAAACCCTGCAAAACACTGTAGAACTTTAATATTGTCCTCAAAAAACTTTTCAGGTTGTAATAAGTGAGTTGAATCTCCGTATTCTTGAGTTACTTCCTCGCTCTCGCCATAACTGCTCAAATTCACTGTTCCCCACTGTCTCTCGTTTATTCACGGTTCCTCGTCGATATTCCCAAAATTTCTCATTCCTTATTTGCCGAGTCCAACATTTTCCATTGGTAGACTATTGCAAAAGCGTATTGACATTTCCCTCAAGTTTTCCGTTTGCACTTCCACGAGATCCTACTTCCATGTTTTATAAACCCCTATTTGGAACCTTTTCTACTTATTCCACCGCATCCAAACCAATTTTAATATCATTTTAGTCACCGATGTCCGTTTTACAAATAATACTATGACATAAGTTTTTGCGTATTTTCAATTTATTGAGAACTTTTCCAATCAGAATCTTGTTTCTTCTTTCTAAAGGTGCCAAAGTCGTTTTAAATCTAAGCAGCGGTATTCGCTCGCATTATGTTCTGGTTAATATTGTGAATTTTTCTTTTTTCATTGATTATTAATCTTCAGGGCAAATTATATGCGGTGGTTAATAAAATCTCTGCTCCAGCGCGTCCAATATCAACATTTTTGACAATAAATTAAAATCGTTCTGATGAAATATTTTCTTCCGACGAACTTTGTCTTTTCACCAAACCAGCCAACCATTGAAACAAGAACGTGGTTACACACTAAAACGTAATTTTAATTATGACAACGAGAGTTGAAGACTGAATTTGGTCCCATCTCTCATACACGTGTCATTTAGTAATTATTTACTATGCTTGAACTCACCGTTCTGAAGGAGCCGCATCATCCAGTTTTTATTTTATCAATCCTCTGTATCAGACATTACGTATAAAGTAACAAACGAAGATTTATATTTGTAGGTATGAAATGGTCCTAGAACATTTCGTCCAATTTCTGTGCCAGCGACTAACGAATAGCTTTAAAATTTTCGTGGTCTGTAATGGTATACGGATGGGATCTGTTTCGCTGTAATGGTGACGGACACGTGAGACTTGGATTGATGTGGGATCGCGTCTCCCTTCCTTGCTTCCTTCCTTCATTCACACACACGTGTTGTGTTCGCAGCCGCGCTGTCACTCCAGAATCAGCAATTCAATTCCTGGACCCCAACGCGCCAGGTTACAGAACGACACTCACAGATGTTAACAGAACTCAAAATATGCAAACAGGGTGCGTTTTGTGCAACAGGATGTTTAGATTTGCATTAGCAGTGGCGGGCTTCATCCTGAGTTAATACGTTCCGTGTGTTTTTCGGGCATAAGTTGTCAATTATGAGGGCAACCAAAAGAATAACTGATGTAGGTTCCAAAGTGAAGACCGACATTTCGAACGGTAGCTGCGTTCCACTTTGGACCTACTCAGTTAAGCGCAGCATAAGGAGGCGATAAATCTGAGTCTGTAATTGCGTGTTCAGCCCAGAAATCAAGATACCAAACGATTCTCTTACTCGGTCTAGTTCTATAATTACTTCCCCCGCTCGTCCTAAAACTCTTCGCCGACATTCTCACTGTGGCTGGTCCCCACACTTGTTTTCTTAATCAGACTATTTAAACTGGAGATGAACTACAGAAGTTTTTAATGCCAGGAGGCAGTGATATCGTGTCCTACACCGGAAAATATTGGGTGTCTGAGGGAGTGTGACTGTACTTTCCGAGACGCTGACTGATTGAGGAGCGTGGAATTTCCGGGGTTTAGCTGGGTTAAATGTGTTTTGTGTGGCCTGTCTAAAATTTCCATTGAAACCAATGGGCTCAGCTAAGAAAAATCATGAACTTTAAAATTGTTTTCATCCCAGTCAATAACGTTCGAGAAATGTCTCCCGTTCTACAAGATGGAAAAGTATGTGGTTCATATTCTGTTAGTATTAAAACAACTCAAACCAATAATAAGTGATATAATTCCAGAGTTCCAATATGGATTTCTGGAAGGTTATTCAAGGGTAGATCAGACCCACAGAATAGTGAACATAATATCACAAAGCCTTGAACAAAAGAACGTGCAACAATCAGTCGATAGGGTTTAGCACGAAGGTTTATTATACAAAACCATACATAATCTTCCACACCCCATATTATCCCTTCTTTCAATCATACCTATGCAATCGCTCTTTCCAAATCAAAATTAGTGCAATAAGGGCAGGTGTTCCACAAGGGAGCGTCCTTGGACCAAAACTGTGCGTATTGTACTCTTCTGACATACCAACAACAGAACACGCCATGATGGTCACATTTGCCGACGACACAGCTATTGTAGCTGCCGACGAAGACTCAACTCAAGCTTCGCAAGACTTGCAAATGCATCTGGACAAGATAGAAGATTGGACGAAACAACAACAAAGTCTCAACATTACTTTTTCACTTCGTAAAGACCTATGTCAAAAGGTGAAACTAAATTCGACAGAACTCCCAGAAACAACACTAGTAGGATATCTCGGCATACATTTAGTTAGCTGTCTAATCTAGAAATCCAATATATAAAAAAGGAAAGAATCACAACTCAAAGTAATCAAATCATCAAGGATGATTAATTAAAGGTATAAGCTCTCCTTATACAACAAAATACAACTGTAGAAACATGGACATACGGCATAGAACTATGGGGAATAGCCAGAAAATTCAACCTGTAGATTCTCAGAAGATTTGAAACAAAAACATTAATATACGCGCCGTGGTTCGTGTATAAAGATTTGGACGTCTCAACTATAACAGATGTTATCACCGAACGAAGTAACAGGCACTAGAAGAGATTAAGCAACCATCCGAATCAACAATCAGTGAACATGCTGGACAATAGTGAACATGTGTATGTATATTCTAGACTTACCCTTTAGATTTTCTTAATTGTGACTCATACATTGTAAATTATCAGCAAATCAAAAAATATATATACAATTAGTGGGTGTTATAATAATAATTAATGCAACTATTGGTTTGAAATGTAGTAAGAAGTTATATTAAGGGGATGGATCCGGAGGGAACAAGAGACAGATGGCTCCGAAAGAGGTCGCAGTAAATAACAATAATTTCCCACATAAGAAAAATTGTTTTTTTGGGGGTGAAGAATGAGAGGGAAGAGGAGAAGAAAACAGTTGACAGCCAATATAGCTGAAAGGTGTGGGACAAACGAGGAGAGGACGCAGTAGTTTTCTATCTCTGCTGGCTGCGAAGAGTGTTTGCTCATTGTATTTATTTCGTGAAATTGAAAGTGAAGCAGTTTAGTTATGTTTTTTCTCCCAAACGAATGAATGGATCTTCTCCGAACATTTTCGCTGTGCTTCTACTTCAAAGTAGAGCATTAAAGGAATATTTGTATTTTTATTTAACAGTATCAGATTCTATTATTATATGCAATCATTGTAACAACTGCATGGTTGGACCAACGTCCTAGAAATAAAAAAAACTGGCGATTGGCATATCACCTGTATATTAAGAAAAGTAATAGAACCATAGCACAAATTATAGTTAAAGGATTGCGACAGAAAAGAAAGAAAAAGATACGGGAAAATTATGTTTTTGGTTTTTTTATATACCATGTTTTTATCAGTCACATTTTAATAAGAAAAGTAATTAATAAATTTCTAACTTATTTAATTTTGAAAAGCTTGAGCTTTTACAAAAGCTGAAATGCTAAATTAGTTCTCTTATTAAAATGCGTCTGATAAATCCGTGAGTGATAATATATAAAAACAACATTAAATAATATATCCGTCATTTTAAATTCTTGAAGAAAACTACGGAAAAATTAAGAACGCTGCAAAATAAGAAATATATTTGCTTTAGATGTAATAAAATTTTACGAGCGTGTAGCGCGGAATTGACTTTTTTTTTCTTTGAGAATTGAATGCAACTTGTTTCCCAACAATAGGCGGCAAATTTCTTAATGAAACTGGAGTTGTAAGCTCGCTGCGTGCTGCCTCGAAGCTATTACCTCCGGAATGCTTTGTTTCATTTATATCCGTGTATTCTTTGAGGTGCAGACATCTCCTTCTCAGAGCGAGTTTACCGTCCTTCGGAAGTAAAGTATTTTGGAAGCGGCCATATTGGATTAAATTGCATTTGTGCTCGTATGTCAGAAAATTTTGTTTCTTTATGCCAAATAAAAACGTGCGTCTACCCTTGCATTGAACTTCTTTCCTCCTTCTTTCTTTTGATTAAATGCATTTCTGTCCTAATTAGACATTACTAATATATAAATCTCTCGTTTTAAACCCATTAGTTTATATTACTTTTTTCTATCCAGTCACATGAACTTCTAATTAACGTTCATTTAAAGTATTTTAATTTCATTAACGTATTGGAAGGAAAATAAGAAATCTTGCGAACCACCCTTTATTCGGAAAATATCATGTTCAGCTCTGTCCTTGAATTATCAATAAAACCTTTACTCTCGTTTCAGCAGCTGTACGTGTCTTTGGAGAATTGGAAGTAATTAAGGAAACCGTTTCTAACAAAGTAATTCCTGGTTAATGTTGTAACAGGTACTTAGAACACTCCTTCCCGTATGGCCTTGTTTGATTTACTTCAACCACGAAATTTTTACTGTTCTGAATAACAATCCATATTATTGGAGAAGGGGATGAAAAATCGAAAAATAATTACATTTTTTAATATAATCGTAAACATTCCCTCTGTTGGAAGATTATCTTCGAACTTTCTCCAAACCTTAGTATATGTTTAAAAATGAGGATTTAACTTGTCCCACTTCTTTGGTTGCAACTTTGATCCTGACTTTATGAAAAATTTCCCTCTATACTGGCTTCTCTATTTACCTCTGAATATCTTCCTAAGGTTTGTTTCACATGTAAGATTTAAATGCAGCGCAGAGCCTTTCACTTGCCAGTGTTCACCATCTTATATTACCTTGGACAACTTCACGAGGTATAATGTTGATAATTTTGATGTAAAAAGACATTGTGCAACTTCGAGCGGTACCAATACAGGAATACGAGAAAATCAAGTAATCTCTTTCTGAGAAAGAGATTACTGAGAAAGGTTCAATACGAGTTGAGGGCCGTCGACCGGGAATACCAAGTAACAGGAAATACCGTTTATCTCCAAAATTAGTGAATAACAACAGATGCATCCAACGAGTTCATTGACCGAGGTAAAAAATTTATGGGCGTTCAGGCTTAAGTGCATAACAAGGTTGAGAAAGTAGTAGGAGATAGAAGTAGGGAAAGAAAATGAGATGGAGTTGCAGAGAGAAATCGAAGACCAAAGAGTAAAGCGAATGTAGGAAATTATCTGAGCTATATAAGGCATATAAGACTATGTAAGTTGATATCAGTCTTTCGATTGAAGTCGAAGATCATCGCCAATTACTCTTCAATTCACTGCTGCATCTCTGCCAGAAAACTATTTAATAATTTAATATGACCACTTCTCTTTTTCTAACCCCTCTCCTAGTTGTCTCAGGTAATAATCTTAAATTTCGTTTGTAGGACGAAGCAGCGTTTTTAAAGGGTACTCCTCAAGAGTTTGTTTGCAAATTTATTAAATTCTCTTTAATAAATTATTTCCAAGTCTTTCCAGAATAATTTTCAAATCATAATACATTAAGTACTTAGTGATATATATCTAATTTTATTAAAATAATTTGTGTATAATTTAACGCCGAATCGACGTTTGAGATGTTTTGAAGCCAGGATTAAGGACGTGGAGTCTGCGAGCGAAGGCCCAATGTTCGACCTACCACACTACGGGCCCAGTGAGCGGACTTTCACAGATCTGGGGTTCGAGTCCAGAACAGGTTCCTAGAAAGCTACGAAATGGCGCGGAAGTGTCGACGAAGGCGTGTTTCGGGGCGCACAAGGCTGCCGACCTGCCGTGAATCCTGAGCACGTGTCTGTTGCGAATCCCTTCCCGGAAGGCGGCTCCTTTCAACCACAAACCCTCGCTTTGCTACTGCTACGAATAACACATACGGGTTCGCCGGTTCTGTCATTCATAGGTCGTCCTACTTAAGACACCATGGCTAGTTTCTTTCAAGAAAAATTATCGGGTTTTCCAAATCTTAAATTATTGTACTGAGGTGATACACACCTCTATTTCTCGTACTTACAAAAGTCAACCTAACTTGAAATTCAAGATTCTCACCCTGCTGAAACTCAGGAAATCTCCGTTGCGCTGTACCGTCTCTGGACAAAATTACAACACGCTCAATGTATATTTACTGATGCAGAGATCAACACTGTTACATGTCACTAAGTTTCAAAACTGAACGACTTATTTCTGCCGATTACGTTTTTAAGTTTTGCAGTTGTCTTCTTTGTCAATAAATATTTTTTCGAGATTCTGCATTAAAATCGGGTTGATTCTTTTTCTTCTTCGGATTTTCTCCCTTTTATATGTTTGCCGTCTTCAATTTCCATTTCTGTCGTTCCAATCTCCCTTTTCCAAATTCTTATCCACCCTTATGGTTTTCACATAGGTTTTCCACTTTAATATGGGTCTGGCCCGTTTATTTTTCCAGGAGGTGACCATTGGCATATTTCTTTTGGCTTTTTTCCATTTTCCATTCTTTGTACGTGACCATACCATTTAAGTGTTTGATTGTAATCCTTTTAACGACAGACGTGGTTACGTTCATTTCTTTCCAAAGGAGCTCATTTCTAATTTTATCCTGTCTTGTTTTTTGAAGACTTCTCCTCTGATAATCGAATTCTACTGTTCTAATTTTGTTATTTTGTAATTCTGTCAGGGGCCAAGTTTCACTTCCATAACATAGAATGTTCTGTATTATGCTCTTCTAAATTTTGATTTTTGTTTCCTTTGTTAAATTTTTATTCCAAATTATTCCGTGTAAAATCTTGGTAGCATTCTTTGCCATTGCAAATTTAGTTTGAATATCTCTTTCACATGTTCCTACGTTTGTAATTATTGACCCCAAGTATTTAAAAAATTCACATTTGTTTATTTTTCCAAGTGTTATGTATTCTACATCTTTTCCTAAACACATGTATTCTGTCTTCTGTAAATTTATGTTCAGTCCCCATTTTTTATATTCTTCCATGAGCTTATTTATCATGTATGTCTTGTAGTCTTCATCTCCTGCAAATATTACCTGATCGTCGGCGAACAACAATGAATGTAGTATCCAATCTCCTATAGGAATGCCCATTCCAGAACATTTTTTATACTATAAATTAAGTGCCTGCTCTAAATAAATATTTTTAAAAAAAATTTTAATTTTTTTTAAAAAATGTAAATTTTAAATAATATAAAATTTTATATAATATATATAAAAAATTAATTTTTTAAATATTTTAATATTTAAATAGGGTTGTTAACGGAACGTAATTCTCGTGAGAGCTCAAGCAATACAAGTGAAATAGTTGTATGGGGATAAAGTTGAAGATTCGATTAAATAATTTGTAAAGGATTATATTAATTTTCAGAAACTGCAGAATTCGGGGTTAATCAGTTGAGACAGTAAGCGTGAGTCTCAAGCCTGCTCAAAATAAATTTCTGATAGTCAAAATTCGAAATGTTACTTCTTATTATGTAGTGTTATAGCGCGCACATCTGAAGACATCTTGAGAGGTTGTCAATTATGAAAGTAATATCACGTTGTTGAATAGAAGCCGCACCTGTAATGTCAGTTCCGCTGTAATATTAAAAGACGCTGCTTCAGCCGGGGATTGTCCTACACTGTGATAATGTGTCACTGTCATGAGTATTACACTTTGTGTAGTGTGTTGCACATATCTGGCCGACCTTCGTCTTTGTGAGCGCTGTGCCGTGAATCACAGTCACATTAACTGCAACTGCCAAGGGGACTTACGTACTGTGCACCGAGTCCTCAGACTCCAGTGATCAATCATGCACGCCTTATATCGGTACGTGTATCGTCTTGCTCTCACATTGCGTAAACTTTATTTATTTATTTTTACTTCAAAATAAATTAAGTCTGTAATTAGATGTACTAAAAATATTTATTAGTTAGCGTATAATCCTTAGTCCGCTGACAGTTATGAACGCAACGAATCACACTTTAATAGCGTTAAACGTAAAGTGTTTTACCCAGAAACCTTCAGAAAATGTTTTCAGTATTTATTTGAAGCTTACCTGACAACTTATAAAGTTTGTAATTTGGATTCTACGTAGCGAAGAAGACATACGTGTTTCTTCTGAGTGACCTCTATTTTTAATAAATTGTTTGCTATGCAACTGGCGTAGATTACTTCAAAATTTACCTGAGTATAACCTACTATACTAACAATACAGTGGAACAGAAATTAATTATTTTTGAATATTTACCGACTCCAGCATTTGACATTGACGAGATTTATTTGCGTTTATCAGAACGTATTGGGGGACAGTAAAAAACACGATAACGATTATTTGCTTAATAAGTGTTATATAGCTCAGGACTGAGAACTCTAGTTATCTTTTTTGGGACGTAATGTAATTATAACTCTGCTGAGTCGGACAACAGTCGTATGAAAATCTGAAATAACAGAGAATGTACAGTTGTTGCAGATTGTAATAATTAAAAAAAATTACATTAGTATTTTAAAACAGTATTCTCCCTAAACGGTTCTGTGTTTAATGAAACTTTCTCCAATTTACCGGCCGTCTTGAACTTAAATATGTCGGCTACTGAAACTGTATCTAAGCTTTGCTAAGTACTTAAAAAGTAGATAGTCTTTCGATTTAAGTGTTCCAGTTTCTAACGGTACTCATTCCAGCGTTCGGACTGTTTTATTATCATTTTATTAATTAATGTATTTCTAACAGCAATAAATTTTATAATTAAAACAGAATTTTGAAATAGAACTCTTACCTGAGTACTTTGCAGGTTAGGTTTAAAAGGTTGCATGGCGAGTAAAACGTGTTAGGAACATCAAAAATCCCGAGGGGATCGTGATATTGGGACTGACGTTTTACAATCGTACAAACAATACGGTGTGAAATACCTCCCATAGAATTTATTTCCCAGATTCACACTTTTATTTCTTAGCTACAAGTCTGTATGAAATCACTGACGAGCTTGGAAGTTTTCTGCTGGAAATATCTCTCATGGAAAAGCGGTTCCTGGGAAATGGTCCGATTTCCACCTGCTGAACACTAAAGATGGATGGTCCAGGCGCCAAACTTAGAAGTAAGAGAACTAGTAGATTTACTACATTTTAGGAAATATTAATATTGCCTTGCATGCACATTAATTTAGTGAGATACATCATGGATTGCTTTCATGTCAAGAAACGGCTCGTTTAGTAGAATAAGCCATCGTTCCTTTTGTTTGTGGGTGAACTGCGCTAGGGATTTGAGTAAATGGGTGTTAAGTGTTAGTAACGTGTTTCCTGAAAGTGTGACTGGTTTTTGGAGTGGTTTTGGCCCCTCCTTTACGGACACGTGAATCGTAACAGGAGAGTGGCGCGCTGCCTGTTTGCAGTTTGAATTGGATTTGAAGCTTGAGTGCTCCGTGAGGGGAGGAGAAAGGTAATGAGGCAGAAGCGACTATCGTGTTGCAGCCAATTGCCTTTGCCATAGCTGTCAAGTACCTGTAAGGACCATACTGCTATGATGGATCATGTGCCGGCGAGAATAGCATCTATTATAGTTTAAAGAACGTGATTTTTATCCTGGAAAGATAAAAGCTTAAATTATAAGCTAAGCTGACTTAATAGTTGGGGTTATCGTATTTTAATTAAAACTTTCAGTAAATGTACACTGTCCTGAAGTTATGCAGGAGTATATTCACCGAACGTGGAGGGAAAAGTCGAAGAAATCGTGCCTGGGGATGAGTCTCGATTAATCACAGACCATGCTATGATTATTGTACAGACTTTCTGTTAGAACAGTGGAACTATCCCCACGGAATAATTTTTAGAGAATCCGATACACAATAAAAACATGTTCTAGACTTCACTGGTTTTTTTGCTATGTTATGAAATACACAACGGTAATCTCTGTGCCATATATAAATAATATACAGCAAGTCAGTATCACACTTTAGTGTCGGAAACTAGCCTTTGACATAATAGATACAAGGAATTAATTGCATTCATAAACAAGTTTGAGTGTTCCAATTAATTGACTTGATTTTTAACTTTCGATTTTAGGCATCGCTCATCTTTATAATTAACTTATAGAAGTAAAGTTATAGAAACGTTCTCTAAAATTAAGATCAAAGATGCAATGAAATAGCACTTGTCTTTAGACTAGACTATGACTATGAGTGACAACCAACTGTTGATTTAACAATGGATTTCTCATGAATAGACCAAGTCAGAAAGAAACATAGTTATTGGACGTCTTCTGTAGTGGCCCATGGAACAATTTTTGCTCTCAAAGAGCTTCGAAATTTCGTTACTGTTCTTAATGTTTCAGGTTATATAAGTAATGTTAATTCACTGGGAGGGGGGACATCACTGGATACTTCCCCCTAAACTTTTATTTCTTTATTAGACATTTGAAGTATTTGTCAATTAATCTCAAGTTTAATAATTTGCACGTCAATGTTATATGTATTTAAACAACTCAGTGGCATCCAATTCATCAAATTCATGTAAAGATTTCAGATAATAAAATTTGTGAACTTGAAATAAAATTCCACTTCTCATTTTATACAAAAATCTGGTCTTATATTCAAATTTGTATTCTGTATTAAAAGAATTGCGAATAATAATATAGATATGGCACGGAATATAAAATTTAATAATAATTGTAGATGGTCCCGATATCCGGATCATGATTATTGTCCTTGATGTAATGGGTGTTATTGCAAGGAGCTCGCCCCCTGGCCAGGTGCGGCCGATACCTGACGACAGCCTCGCGAGCCATTGTTTCCAGCGCGGATTTTTATAGTACATAACTCTCGAGACCTGAATGAGCGTCCATTGGACACGCCACCCAGGAGGAAAAAAGGAAACTACGGCTGGGAGAAACGGAACATTTTCACACAATTTCACACTAATAAATATCACTTAACCATGCAGGCGGGTTTTTTGAAACCTGATCCGTCGGCAAATTTGCATTACACGCCGATTAGCAGGCCATTAATCAGACACCTTCATGGGGGATTGCGCCTTGTGGGTGGTTCGTGGGGAAAGTGCATCTTCGTCTGCGTGCAAGATTATTCACCCGCGTCATTATGAAACCAGCGGTGACGGCTTGTTGGCTGATTTAAGAGACCCTGCTAATTCGGAAGTTACGACTGCTCTCAAACTCGCAACGACATGCCATAACGAGGCATCTACTAATCTGCCTATATTTTTTAATAGGAATAGCATGAAATTTAAAATTACGTAAACTTAACACAATTACATTAAAATAAAAACAGAAGCTGACTAAATTAACGGAACTCGTACATATTAGCGATTCAGTTGACATTACAATCACCGAGAATCTAAATTCAAGATATATTATTCGTTAAACTTTGCCAGCATATAATAGAAATGCGACTGGGGGATCAACGAAGCACATTCTTGTCTTGACTTTCTTGAGATCAGTTGGTAGAAACTTTACTCCTACATATTCGTGTATCATAAGCGAAAGGAAGAAAACTCAACCTTTGGAACATTCAGAAACTCTTTTTCCTCCAAAGATAATAGGAGTGATACTTGAAACACCCGACTATCTTGAACAGAATTAAATTAATACCAGATGGAATATTCGGATTTCCAACTTCATCCCTGAAGGAAAACATCTGTTGGAAACTCTATATTTAACCTGCCTTCTTTCCACTCATAAAAAATTTCTTCCGTTCATTTAATGACATTAGAATCGAACTGGAAAATGTATCTAACGAAAATTATCCATCCCTATATTCTCTTAAAGGCGATTTGATAGGGCACATAGAAGGTTGACAGATTTACAACGAATTAATTCATATTGTGTCAAAATAGCTGTACTTGATATTGAATCGTAATTGTATGCATATAGAAGCAAAAGGGGAAAAAGCTTCTTTTCCCTGAAGCGCAAATCTACCAAGTTCGTAGGTAATTTGGATACATATGATTGTATTAAAATCAGGTCTCGTCTTACTTATATTCCAAATCAGATTCAACTTGCGGCAAATGAACATGAACGTAATGAAGATAAAGAAAAAAAAGACAGTTCTAGGATTTTTTTGAAAAAATAAATTACATGTTATTGATTTGAATACATTTTTGGGAAAAATTATTCTTTCGGAGCTGACTTTTAAAAACAATGAATATAGAACAACTCAAAAAATAGGCTAATTTTTCACTATTTTCAATTCGCGCTTAATTTAATCATAATAAAATCATTTCTTTCATTTTGAATTGAATTCAGTATTTGTTATTATAATTTAATCATAATATTAAATCGAATTAAACCAGGTATTTTCAACTATAAATCGTAATCAAAATATCTACTGGAAGTATTCGTGTCATTAGTACTAAATAATTCAAATCCGATCATTCTGATATGGCTTTATATAAAATTTTCTGCGTTTATTCAAAACTCATGTTTTGAGATATGTTGAAAGTTGCAGAGATCTTATCCATCCCTTCATTCTCCTACCTATTTACCAAATTAATGCAGTTTTCTTAAAACCACATACCTAACCTACCCTCCATCTATTCTCAATCATTCCGTTATTGTTTGACAGTTACCCAGGAATTCCTCATTTACGATCGCAGCAGTTGATTTGAAATTCCAGGAAGGGAGGTTAAGAGTGCATTGAATTGTTTCTGAGCAAGCATAGAGCTAAGTAACGGTTTTAATGAGTCGTCTGTGGGACGTCGTGAATAGGCGTCCACAAAAGAAAGGCGAGGTGAGCGGTTTTCCTAGGAATAGCTCCGACACGTGCAAGGCCACATCTCTCGTGATCTGGGCCATCGTAGCCTATCAGATTGATGCTTTCTCCAAAGTAGAATGCGGAAGGATATGGATACTAATATACTGTAGCCCAGAAAATGAACAGACATTGTTAAACCGGAAAATAATATGTTTGTAATAGAAAAGAAAAATGGTCCCTCACTTACCCAAAAAATGCGAAAACGAATGATGAACCAATCAACACGCGTCACAATAATTTCCTCCTCCTACCGATGATTGCCAAGAAAGTAGGAAGAAGTGATGACTTCAGAACTAACCTTATGATTGCAACGATTGCATTCATATGAGTGGGGAAGTTATCATCTCAACTCTGTTCCTCTGAGGTCACCCAGTGGGATTTTCCTTTTCCTTTTAGCAGTAACAAACGAAATGGTAACTTTTACCAGGTGTGCTACCAACTAACCACGACGTGTATCTCAATATCGCAATTACATTAGTTGCATCGCCTTTCCATGAGTTCGAACCTCGGCATCAACTGTGACTTCAACAAAGATCAAACACTCTTAACTGTTCACCTCAAAGCGCAAACCGGATATGGGATAAACTGGTTTCAGCTATTAAAGCCCAGAGAAGAAGACTTTTTCAGAATTCGTCGCGATGAGTTTTTGTCTCTCCCCGATTGTAAGACGTGGCAAATTAGTTTGCGGTGTGGCAGTCGTTTCGGGCAGATATGGTCTTCACGCAACCGTCACGCATTCTCGCGGTCGCATTGTTCACTCGTATGGAAAGCTGATATGGTTTCGACAAGTTAGAATATCTCGCAGCCTAACAAATTTCTGAGCGCGTTAAACGATAATAAATTCGGGATCACTCGGGAGACGCCTACATCCTTTCATTTACACGGTTATCACAATCTAATAAATAATTTATAATAAAGGGTGCCATATTAAAGTGGAGTAATTCCGCTGGAAACACTAATTATGAACGCATCTTAGAGAATTTTATATCTCATTTCATTAAGATCTCAGTTTATAAATTAGTCACTTTTCGACGCCTTTACCTAAAAAGTGCAAACTTCGATTTCAAGCCAATCAAATACACTCCAGAAACTACCAAGACATTATTTTATCACAGATGCCCACAACAATGATTTAGAATCGAAGTGTTCGATCTGAAAATGTGTGTATGGAGCAAATAATTAGATGGCAGTGAAACGTGAACACACAGCACGTATAAGAAAGTGTGATCAAGCCCTCACCATCCAGCATATTATATTTGATTGCACTAAATATGAGGATATACGCAGGAGGACCTTAGCCGAATTCTCTGGAGAAGACTTCTGCATACACACCACGGCGATCAAGAGTCTCCTGGAGTTCGTCGCCGACGCAAAACTGTAATCCGCTATTTGACACGATGTTCACAATTGGAAATTTCAAACTTACTGTAACTTAAATATGTAAATATTTTTAGAGGGTCGTCAATAACAAGTCTCAAAGCTTAAACAGGGCAAAAATCATGGAATACATGATTCCAGTGCTTAGGTGTTGCAGTAGAATAAACTATTATTTCAGAATAAAATGTTGTAATAAGATAAATTGTAGGGAAATGCCCGTTCCTAAATGGAACTATGGACAACTGGATCATCATGACTTTAAATTTAGGACTAATGTAATCATAATTGTAAAGTGAATTCGAAACTGAACGTCGGTATACCATTCTGTCATCTACCACTTGTTCGAAACCTCAACTTAGTTTCGTTTCCAGTCTCTCCTTATCCCTCTCCTGCTATTTCTGATTTTTTTTGTCTTTAAAACTGATTTCACAGCATCAGCATTAAACGACGAACCAAAAAGGCGGAGTTAACTCTCTGTACTAATGACGGGAAAACTCTGCGAATGTTGATTTCTGGTGGTTCTTAATCTCTGCGGGTGTTTCTCTGCCGTGGCAAGAGTTCCAAAACAACTACTACGAGAGTCGTGGTCAGACTGTAACTTCATTTACCATGCGACTCTGTACGATTATAGAATTTGTAACAGTGAGTGGCACGACTCGCAGGACCTGCAGGACCCTTGTCTTGAGTGGTCGTCCGCTTCCCCTCTGGATTACCCTGAGCCTGTGTCAACAGCGACGCACAATGAAACGCAAATGGGCGATGTGTCGGAGCGACGCGACGGCTTCCCTTCTCTGAATTAAACATGAGCGCAATGTGGCCGATGCTCAACACGGATAATTCAGCCATTCTGACGCTATTCGTAATGTCCGTTGAGGTGGAGGCACGCAAAAATCCGAAGTGGTTGCTTCTGGCAATGAATTAGGATGATTACTTGACTACGAGACACGTGGCTGAATTGAAATGCCTATTTAAATGTAAATAATAATTAGGCTATAAGGAAATTTACCTGATATTTAACCAAAACACTTAATTCCTTAAACTAAAAAAAATCAACGTTGTTAATACGATTAATATATATTTGAACTGAACTTATCAATAAAACTAGATAACTCGCCTCAATTCTTTTAACAATTCTACCGGCAGAGTCGCCTCGATCGGCGCTGCAAATTAGTTGGTTAAATTTTAGAAATGATGCTTTACCCATAATTACTATTTTGAGTTTATGCCACGTAATCCGAGAAATTTGTCTCTCTGCTTTCGTATCTGAGTGACCAAAATTGTATTTTTATATATATGTTGGCTTCTTTGTTTCATTTATTCGTACAATTTTTTCACATGTAAGATTTAAATTGAGAATATAGTCTAATTATTAAATTAATTAATTAAATAAAAATTAATTAAATAAAAATTAATTAATTAATTATAAATTAATTTATTTATTTGCTCCTTACACTCCTCAGTTGAGGTTAAAAGGATTCCTTTATATCTACAGCTAGTTATTCTAATTTATATTGTAATACAATTATTTTTTCACGATGTTGTTTCCTAAAAGCAGTTCAGTTGCTCTTTTCTTTGCTATTTATCTTCATTTCGTATTTGCCTTATCCAAGAATAATATATTTCTGAATATGTCTGTGGTCGATGCAGCGTTTAGCAATGAGTGTGAGTTAATATTTATTTTTAAGGGCATTGTTAATAGAAAAAATAATCTTTCTGATTACTCAGCCTTGAGACACAAATATAATACAAAATAACTACAACAAACTGGCAAAAACACAGTTTCGCATTATAATGGTGTTACTACATTTAAGTAATCTCCCTCCCGGACAACATTGAAAAAATACATAAAAAGAATTAGCCAAATTTCTATTTAGTCTCTCCTTCTTTTTGAGCAATGACTTAATAGATGTAGAATTATATTAGAATGAAATTTTATGAATAATATTATGGGACTTTCCAAAATTAGTAATTTATATGGCATAATTAGTATGTATAGTTTATTGAAAATACAGACAGAATAAAGTAAAAATACCTTTTTTTTTAGAAAAAATATAAACTCATATCCTCTGAGATTGAAGAATTCGCTAGGTCTGCAACGTCAGAGGGGACGCTGATTATTTTTAAAAAAATACTTTTATTTTATTCTGTCTGTATATGACCAAAATTAAATTTTTCTTATCAATTAAACAGAAACAAAAATATCAATTAATGACTCATTCCACACACTTGAGTCCAAGCTTCTCGATAAAGTCTTTGGAAAATGATCTAATATTAATAAAAAATGATTCTGTTCTCATCCGAAATTTATTTCTTTTCAAAGAACAGCTGTTATATCAATATGTAATGTTTCTAATAATATCCATTATTGTAGACGAACTGTGAAGACCCAGTACAGGCTTGCTAATCGTCCAGTGGAATCTTTTTTATTTTAACCTGTAAAAAATAAAACTTTTCCTTTCGAATTGTTGGTGGAATATAATAAATTTAAATTTATATAAATATAATTTTCCTATACGAGCTCAGCTAAAGGGAAGTTTTGGCGTTGGCAGTAGAGTTTACGTGGGGAACGCAAGCGTTCGGAATTAAGTGAGAAGAAGAGATGGCGCACTTAGGAGCCATACGGCTAATAGCGACTGAGCTGGACCTCGTTCCATGGCATAATCCAGATATACCGCCTGACTCATAATCCCCCGACGTTAAATCGCCCATTCACCTAATAGCTGTGCTATACCTGCTATCCGGGGCGAAAGGGCTTCGATTATACGAGAATGGACGCCTCGGAACTGCTTCCGAAGCCTGCCTGCCGTATAATTCGGCGACCTATATCATCTACTACGTTTACAACGCCACAACTAGAGTCTACTCAAAACAATGTTTTTATTGATAACATTCAAATTATCCGGGTACTTCAAATTAATTATTATTATTATTTAGCTACTATTGGGCATTTGCCCGGTGGTAGCTATATCTACCAAAAAAAAATATATTTACAAATATATGGGTAACCTAAACCAACTTTTTTTGTAAATTTTATTATTATTTACCTGAAAAGAAAAACAGCAGGAACCCCACCTGATTTCTTTACACTGCACTTCACTTTTCTTGTTATCTTTCTTTTTATAAATTACTTCACTTCACTACGCTGACCAGATAAAAATTAATTAAGTGTAATAAGAAAATATATGTTATACCCCATGATTATTGTAGTTTCCTTACCCTACGTCTAAACTGATCAGCGCTATTCTGAAAAGTTGTCAGTAATTTTGCAGTCAATGATTTCCAGTCGTGAATTGATCTATTAACAAATGAATATTTGCCAACGTCTGTGGGTTGCCAATTTTCTTTAATTTTGAAAGGGTGATCACTTTTATAAATATAAGAGGACACCAAGAGATGATTTTTTATTTATTTTTAGGCCGGTTGACCTGTATAAGCTTTGTATATTGCGGAAAGCCTCGTGTGTTTCCTCCTTTTACTTAGTGGTTCTAAATGCTCATGAGGATTGTTCGCGAATCGACCCCCCCAAACATTTCTCAGCCCGTTTTTTAATCTTGTCCAACGCTAGTGTGTCTTCATTTCTATATGGAACCGAACAAGTTGTCCCAGATTCTAAAATGGCCCTTACCAGTAATCTGTAAACAGATATCTTAGTTTTCCTCGTACTTTTCCTCAAAACCCTATTTACAAAGTGTAGCGCCCTCCACCCTTTACCTGCGACCTCGTTGACTTGATTAGATCCTTAGTAAACGTGTTTCCAAGATATTAACAACTGTTGGATTCCGTTACAACTTCATTCCCTATTTTATGCCTAACTGTCTTTTTTGTAAAGACAATAGCCTTACTCTTCGTTGAGTTTACTTGCATTTTATTTCTAATTGACCATTGGCAAATTTTGTCCAGGTCAGCCTGAAGAGTCCGAGCATACTCCGCGGTTACGATTTCTCTATAAACCATGCAATCGTCGGCAAACAGTTTAATATGTGAATTTATACCCATGGTTAGATCGCTTATGAATGCAAGGAACATGAGTGGACCGATCACACTTCCCTGCGGGACCCCTGACGTAATTTTGACAGAGTCGGACAGTATGTCATTTACGCGAACACTGAGTGGACGTTCTTTTAAAAATTCCCGAATACATTTCAGTACCCAATCTAAAATAATATAATACATTAATAAATTCTTGGTATAGAAATGAATTTATAAATTTTTAAATTACAATAACAATACAAATATTTGTAACAAATTACAAAACACTTTGGGAAAGAACCTCACAACTTCCATTCCAAAGAGGCATAGTATTAATCGTAGATGAAATATACACTATAACTGCGTTGACGCGAAATTGCTGCGTCAGAAATTTAATTACTTCCAGAAACACTAATTTCAGATCGTAAGTATTATTATTGAACAAGGTGATCACGACTATGGTGACATTATGAAAACGAACTACAATAGATGCCTCGAACAACACTTCTGTTTTATGGTCGCTTAGGACAGAGAATGAAAAGACAAAGAAGTAGAGTTTGCTACGTTTACGCTTTCAGGCTCTCAATATTTTTTTTTTCACTTTTTGATGATCACACAAAAAAGGATATTCGCATACCAACATCATCATAAAATCAGGAAGAATTAATATTAAGAAGGACATCTTTTTCGTCACGAAATAAATAATGTCGCAAGAACAATGCCTCTACTATGTCAATCAGAAATAATGTAATAGGATTGAAGTGAAATATGTGGCAGAACGTTTCAAGTGCTACAATATACAAGGCCCAATACATTCAAATCAGGCAAGTAAAATATGTAACTTCAAGGTAAAATTGAAATTTGTAATGAATACCATTTTTTTTATAAAAATTGAAGTTTTTTTTCGCTTATTATTCGTAAACAAAATAAAAACTAATGAATGAAAAAATACAATTATACACTCGTACTATAACCTGCAATGTCTCTGATATCTTGTCGTGGTTTGTATCCCATGTACATATTTAAAAGGCTTTATGTCTAATTTGTCTAAATAACCCAGAGACTTTCTCGTGCCCATGACCACCAGGCTAAGCGCAGCTCGCCATTTTAGCAACTTGTAATACATGTACGAAACGGATCCCAGCACAATCATATTCTAAGCTGTTGTTGTAAGGTAAGGATTAAATGAACGAATTGATGAAGGGGAATACAATAATTATTCATTTCTAGAAAATATTACTGAATCTCCACTGTGCACACACTCTAAGTAACATATTATAAAGAAATGGCCACGGAGAAGCTGAAGCGGAGGTACAATGGACGAAACTGAGTGTTTTATGAACAGTAAGAAATACTCCGTTTAATACGAAACTTGAGAGCAAAGACAGGGTTAAGGTAAGCATTTCTTTGTTGTGGATCCAAGAAAATGAATCATGTTTGGAATTAGCGAGTGATTCATTTCGTCGAAGAGTCACAGATAAGACCAATTTATGAAATGACGTGGAAAAGCCCATACGGAGATACGTGGAAAGTCACGTCCTCTCCTCTAAGGGAAAACTTGCTCACCAGTGTGGAGATTATTGTGAATAACTTTCACGGTTTAGAACTGGAATTAGGCGTTGGGATCCAGGCGTAAATGTCTCCCAGGCCCAGTCCGCTATCGCGCTTGCTGACTCTGCACCTACGACGCCTTGCTCTACCTGCAGGAATTTGCGTTTATTGCAGCCGCGTTCCCACGCTGGCCAACAATTCGCCAGGTATTGGCATATTCCGCCCTTCGCTTCCTCCCATAAAATTTTACCTGTCAGGCCTTGACACCTCGTACGTGCTCCTGAATGTGTCTTTCCGATATTGTTTACCTTACATTCCTGTCCTAGGCGCAAAGCAGCGTGTTTCACCTTCCACAACAATCCAGTCGGGTGGTCAGTACTTCGAAGGACCCTCCCGTTCCTAATAACATTCGTCCAAATACTTGCAAAAGTAAAAACAATGCTTGGACTAGATAAAATGTGGATTAATGGGAATAGTTAACGTGATAAATGAATTATTTGTAACATCACAGTATATTACTCGTATATGGGACTAATTTGCTGGGTAAACACAAGCGAACGTCGACCATAATGCGATATTTAACTTGAAATTAAAATATATAATTGTACTATAGTCAGGACTGGTCACGAAAACTGGATGTTAGGCTGAGGGAGAATCGACACTGACCACGTGTCACTCCTAAATCCAGAATGTGTCATGGCAGTCGTCTTGGTAGGTCAAGGTCCTTAATGGGCTGTCGAGCCAAGGAGAGTAGAAAAGTAGTCAGGAAATATAGAAGGAATATGTGAGCAATAATACAGAACTGAAAAACGTACCCCACACTATAAACTCAAAGTTTCTTGACCTCAGGTAGGATAGAATTAATTTTTAGACATCTCAGCATATTTCGTAGTTCCTTATAATTGCATCTGAATTAACTTAATTTTTATCTCGTCTTTGTGTAATAGCCACATTTATATGTACGTTCATAAATTTGTGTTCACTTTCTTTTATGTATAACATTCATCCTATTTGCTCCAAATCAAAGAAAAAAAAATTTAAACTCATAACAGTTATAAATTTCATATTTGTATTCTTTCGTTCGGTTTACATTCAATAGGCTTTTTTTTTTGCTAAACTGACGGTTTGCATATTGGCAATTTTTATCGTCGTTCATGGGTCGTAATGTTTTCCGTGTACGAACATTTAAATTGTATCTACATTTACGTTCAAAACATTATTGAAATTCAAACGAGAAGAAAAAATCGTGGATTTAAGAAAATAATCGTAAAATCAGCTACGAAAATCCCCTTCCTAATTTTTTAACTCAGTTTTTAATAATAACTTAATTAATTTGCACAGCTACTTATTTCACTTAACTGAGCTTATAACTTCAGTTTTAATAATTTTTTATAGGCGGAATCTCTTATATTTCCACAGTCTTGTCGCTGGATTTTAACCATCTATTTACAATTGATGAAATAAACACTCCTTTTCTCTGTTTCGGTTTAACTTTGTAGCATCAGAATTCAGAATTTTATTACTCGTCAATGTCACTCGCGGGAACTTTTCATAGGATCCCAACTCTTAAAGGTGATATCAATAAGTTACTTTAATTGGAAGTCATTATCTGAAGGACGTCTTTTTCCTGCAAACATCCAATTCTATCTGAATGTGACAATAAATAAATAAATATATATATATATATAAATATTACAATAATAAGAAAGATAGCCAAATACGGACAAAATATGTGATAACACAAAGTTTCTGTCAGTTGACAAAACTAAAAAACCTTTTGAGTTTGACCAGTTCAGTTGTGTCGCTCTAGGCTCTTCTTAGCATCTGAAGAAAGGATCCCAGAAACGTTGTGTGGTATTTATATTTTCACTTATTTATTCTGTATTTGGCTATCTTTCTTATTATTAATTTTCAATCAGACGTAAAATTTTCATTTCCATAAATATTACACTCGTTATTATGAGTCTAATAATTATATGGAATCTATATGTCAGTATAGAACTTACTTGTAAGATTTAAAAAAAGAAAAGATATAAATGAACTGAAACCACAAATTCCAACAGTGTTATTTCGTCGAAGCCAAGTAAATGAAGCGAAGAGCGGGCTAAGAAAATTGGAAATTATTATCCGGTTGTATGAGAATACAAAATAATAGAGATGGGTTACTCAAAATCAAGGGTATGAATCCGGTCACTGTAATTGACTGACTTGAAGAGTTTTCGACGAATAAATACGGTTATTATGAGTGGTGCCAATTAAACTCACAATTCATAGATATTTAGTGTGCTTTGAATATGTCTTGATGCGTTTCCTTACCTAATTGATTTATCCTGCGCTCTTCTGCTGACGGGAAACGTTGTTTTGTTTTCGAATTATACCCTTTACCATTCTGATAAGTTTCATTCGATTCTATCTATATGTAGTCATTGGTGAATTAAGATGTATCTTCACTATTCCTTTAATATTATGATGTATTTCTTAACTCATTTTAAAAAAATAAAAAGAATACGCCACGTGCTGCTACAACACAATAAGAATTAATTAAACATTAATTCATCCTATATTCAAACATGTTGAAATTTATATTGAATTGTGGACGGCGATTCTAGCCACCTCGCCTCGTCCTCTGTATGAAAATAGAAACGAGAGAAGATACACAATAGCATACTAGTTATATAAATGATTTTTGTGATTTTTGTTATTTTTCAATCTAGTATTAGGATTCTTGTTACAGCAACCCTCTTTTGGCATCCCAACATTTTTAATGTCAGTTGATAGGCTATTCAATACGTTTGGTGTCAGTAATGTTACAGGTCTAAATACTACGGTTTGTTAAAAATGTTTTTTTTTTAGGGTAACAGGCTACATGAGGGTAATCCACATGGTGGCAACTCCCCTTTAATAGAATAGGAAGGGATTTGAAAGGGGCGATGCGGAAGGGTAGAGGAAGATAGCCAAGGGTTAACTAGAGCCCCCGGGCAATAGTTTAAGGATCCTACCCGGCACTTAGACATTTCTACAATTTATGTGCAAGTAGTTTTCGTTCTAGCTGTGACAAACTTCACACAGCTGTTTGGGCAGCTTAAATATTTCCAATATGCTCTCGAGGGTCGAATGAAAGTAAATATATCAAATATATCATAACTTAACTCAATATAGTGACAGGAAGGGCTTCGCTAATTAACAAACTGACTTAAGTGAAGGCCCAATTTCAGTTTATCAATTATTATTACAAGGAATGAGAGAAACTTTATCTTGAAGTAATATTGCTGGATGTCCTCTTAATCATACCATCGACTGTCTCACTGTCTTGGGTGTGAAGTCTAATTATTTGTAGCGCCCGAGTCAGAAACGCAACGGCTGCGACACATTGCATCAACACGTTGCAGTTCTCTTAGGAATGTAAAGCATGGCGCAACCAACAAACATAAACACCAACTACAACTTCGCCTGGCTCCTTGAGCTCAATGTCAACCAAAAGAAAATAATAGAATTAGTAGTTGAACACAGTTTTCTACGCGTAAATGGAATGGCTTCGGTGATGTCTCTTTACTGAATCACTAACGGAAAGGTTATCAATCAATTAATTTGGTTTCGAATTCTCAAATTGTTTTAACGAATAATATTAGTCAAACAAGTCTTAGTCACAGCATCTTACCAAAGGTTTGAACAAAGACACAACATTGTGCCTTACAAATAGCCAATTAGTCGTAAAATCGAGTTTCCAGGAAATTGCTTTTCACTTATTCGTTAGAAACCACGTTTTACGGAATTCCAAATAAACCGAAAACACTGAATAGCGTGGAATTAGGCAGTTAAAACTCACAAAGTTCAATAAACAATTTTCTTAGGGCTATCGAGCAACCATATATATAAAATTGAAGGTTACAAAGTCATTAATCTCGTCCCCTTAGCCTTTAATAATAACACCGAATTACAGGCAGCGAAAAATTAGTTTACCTCTATAAATAGCATTTTCATGGATAATTCTTCAGAGAATGTGAAAATTTGTATTATTCAGAAATGGGATTGTCTAGTTAAATCAAGAAAGCCTTAATGCGGAGAGAATACTGACTTAAACATGCCGGTATATATTAATTAATGCTATTTTAGATAATAATTTTAATCTATCATAACCAGTACAGATGATCACAGTTTTAACATAAGCAGAAATTGAAAAGATATTTTTAAAAGTTTCCCATAATATCAGCCAGTTAAGAAATAATGAAAACGAATTCCAATATAAACTTACTACATTTATGCCTTTTTTTGTTCTACTATATTTTTATAACAAGTTTCTATGTAGAC
Organism: Zhengitettix transpicula; assembly: GCA_037074705.1. Lineage (NCBI taxonomy): Eukaryota > Metazoa > Arthropoda > Insecta > Orthoptera > Tetrigidae > Zhengitettix > Zhengitettix transpicula. The sequence goes on along the minus strand of CM073595.1, from coordinate 56,613,151 downwards.
ATGTCGATTTGTTTTAATTAAACTGTGTTAATATGATTATGATTACAAATGTTCAATTCCCTGCTGTTGTGGCTCTTCGGATAAAAGGAATATGACTTAACGCTACGTAATGCTTCATTGCACATTTTTAGTGTTTCTATCTCGTTGCACATTATATTACACGTAAATTTTAAATTGAATGGCCGCTGTGTTTATTCGTCCATAAAATACGAAAACATACTGACCGCTCCTTTTTCGATAAGCAGGTAATTTTCTCAACCATCCAATAACATTTTAACTGCAAGTCACATGTATTTCATTCTCGTGGAGGATGCTGAGCCAGATGGATGAGCTGCATGCTGCACTTATTCAAATCGAAGAAGAAAAGATGCAATGGAAACGGTGAGATGAACCGCTTCACAATTTAAATAATCAAGAGTGTTGTGTTTATAATATTTTACCACGTGATCGCGCTATTGGTTTTTCTGTGTCTATTAGAACGTTGCGACAAATGTAGGGTTCTGGAACTCGTCACAATTCACGAAAGAGAGAATTAATTATTTTTCAGAGATATGGATAACGTAATTTAGAATTCAGAGTCACTGGTAGACCGGAAAAAAAAACCATTGATTTTGAACGTCTTACGTAAAGTAAATAATTGCTATTGATTATTTTACGACGTGAGGAAATTTTTTCATTTTAAAACAGATGCATAATGAATCGCGGTCGGTTTATCCAAAGCCGCTGGCGAAGAAAAATAATATTCATTGCATTAATTATAAATCTAAGAATTTGAGATAGTGAAGAGAAATAAGAAATTATTCATCTTTCTGTTATTCTGAAAATTTCTATTTCGAACACATATTCGTAATTAATTTGAACAGTAGTAAATAGCGTCTATGGTTCCTTTTATTATTTTTTTCTATGCTGTGTTTACAACCCAATTCAGTATACCTCCTCATTCTCATTTAGTTTTTGTTTCCGGAACAGTGAATTTTATCTTGAACCATATCACATTTTAATGCTTTGCGGTATTATTTTTAGTGTCACTGCAGTCCTGACATAATATAGATTTTTCCATACCAACAAAGTAATTCAATTGGAACCGAGTTTAAAACCGTGGTCTCGGGTGTCGGCATCGATAATTTATAAACAATAAAATTGGTTCCATGACCTTCATCAATAATATTGTCAGCCCTCGTTTTAAATTGTTAATATTTCCCATGTCGGAGAACTTATGTGAAACCAGCCATAATGTCGGGGAAAGCCGTCAAATATTAATGTAAGTTAAGCTTCGATAACAAAGAAATGGAGCGCTTTATGGCTTCGTGGTCGGTGAAGGCCACGTCTAGTTATTTCATTCCTCGGATAGGCCATTATCCGTAAGTCAAATATCCAATGCCAAAGTGATGGAAAGGAAACTTTGTTCGACCGTGATTCGTAAGAAACAATTCAGTTGAGTGTTATATACTAGTAGGAAACCGTATGATTTTGACAGATAATTATTTTTTAAATATTATTGTTTTAATATTTATTGACATTCACACTGTCATAGAACCGAGAGCAATAATTTCATGATTTTCATATGGCTCTTTATCATTAGTTCCATTAGTCCACGATTGTGGAAATCTAATACGTCATTTACATATCACAAACGTTATTAGAAACAATTAAATGTAATATAGTATTAATATTATAAATGATTAAACCCTTTTTTAATACAGTCACATAAAAAAATTATTTCAATGTAAGTTACATTAAAATATCAGGATTTTAAAACAGTCTGTCAGGAGCTTTCGGTTATTCTAACCATATTCATCTGTAAAATCTGTAAAATTATTAAGTACATCATTTAAATTAAATTATGTGTATACCTATATTAATATATTACGTTGCAGAGATTTAATTATATTTTACATATCAGCTAATTTAATAAAATATCTACTATATTATAATTTAAGTTGAAGCAATTGTAATTATTAATCTTCAATCGATATCCTTGATATATCGATATGGAAGTTGCTGTGTAAGATACAACTCGACCAGTTAGTCAGAGCGTGGCCATTAAACACTAAACATGTAAATAATAGGATGTCATATAAAACCATGCCGGAAAAAAGTTGGCCTAAGGAAATCTTCAATTATATTATCAGGTATGTAAAATATAATTAAATCTTTGTTACGTAATATATTAATACTGTATATATTGTATAAATATTCAAACTTTGTGAACACCGTTAATTTAAAATGGACACCGTCAGACCTGTATGAAAATGACCAGCAAACCAAAATATTACCTAAAAACAGAAACTACACAATTGATCTTATAGGAACTCGGTGGTTCGTGCAACGTAATTTAATTCCAATGATGTACTTAATAATTTTACAGATGAATATGGTTAGAATAACCAGAAGCTCCTGACGGACTATTTAAAAATCTTGACATTTAAATGTAATTTACATTGATATAAACATTTAAAATGTGACTATTAAAAATGGTTTAATCATGTATAATAGTAATAACGTACAGTCCTTTATCGTTTTTATGAAACAAGTAATATAGTGTATAAAAAAATGCATAGCTCTCGGTTAAAACACAAAAATCTCACTCGACAGGATAACTAAGAATTCGTATATAATATTTTTACATTATATATAATATAGTAAAATTCAATAATATACAATTAAGTGTCTAATACAGAGCAGAAAAATTTACTGAACAACACAACCAAGAATCCAATATAGTATTTACACACAATGCATGAATTCATATTTTTTAACTCATTGTGACGTGTATTAGGACGTTACGTTATGTAGCCGTCGTAGTTGGGATTTTAATTACGAATTTCCAGGGTGATATTAATCTCCAATCAATAACTGTTTATTTTTTTGATTCCAAATTTTGTGAACACCATTAATTGAAAATGGTCACCATCAGACCTATATGAAAATGACCAGCGAACCAAAATATTACCTAAAAGTAGAAAATACACAATTGATCTTATAGGAACCCGATGGTTCGAGTAATCTTCCATTGTTTGTATTTTGTGAAAGGGACATTATACAATGAAATGTAAGTCGAGGTACGTGCAATGTACCGACATTTCGAACGGCTTAAGTTCTCAACTTTTTTTGTGGAGATTGAGTATAAGTTCAGATCATAATAATGCACATAACTGATACCAAAATCAGACAATGGAACACTGAATAATATGATTCCTTCGAAATATTTCGGTTTTCAACACGTCTCTTTTTTTTCGAATATTTTTGGACAGAGTGTATGAAAGTAATATAATAGATAAAGCTTGAACTAATTTTGATGCGAGTTCAGTTCTATTAAGAGTATTTACTGCCGGTTTCTTAACATATGTAATTACTCGTTTGTCAATTTCCTGTCGACTTTACGAGATATTTCCAGAAACAATTCTGAAAGAATATTATAGTGTTATAATATGGCTGAATTCGATCGTTTATTCTCGTCGTTCAACTTTACTTCAATGGTCATTGTTGATTTCAGTTTTTCGGAGATAAATTGAGCTGATGTTCCCAGTTTCATTGCTGAATAAATTTTAATTAATAATTCCTTATATTGTTAAGAGTCTGAAGATAGTAATGGAATTCCAAATTTATATATTTTATTCCTGGAATATATTCCGTTGAATTAGAAAAGTTTAAATATTATTGTATTGCTCAAATATTTTACACAATAAAAATTATTAATATTAACCTTCCGTAGGTAACTTTTTTTAAAGTTTTTTTGTGATATCAAAAAAAATCTTAATAGCAATCGGAGACAACCCACTATTTTAAGCTGACTGAATTTATCTCTGATCGTTTCTCACCAACCCTTTCCTTTTTTTTCAGAGTTGATGTATTTTTACTATCCGAAATGTTCCAACGTCATTGCTTTTTCATTCTTTTCTCCAGAAACAGCCTGCCAATGCTTGGTTTACCTTATAGAAAACTGAACCTAAAATTTGATGATTCCTTACAATTATCTGTAGATAGTTATGAAATTTTTATTTATAGTTTTGACCTTCTTAGGATTATTCAAAATTTTATCTGAATAATCTGTTTTATTTCACTTTTCAGTGCCAATGACAAATTTATATTTCAGGAACATCGTTAAATCAATATTTTAGTATGATTGGCTCATTCGCGAATTTGATTATTTAAAAATGCTACTTATTTGAATATTTCTTTTATATTGGCAACAGTGTTCTCCATCAATGCTCTTTTGGGGAGCAGGGGGGGTTGAAACATCGGCGATGTCTTTGGCAATTAGATCGTGTGCCAATTTTTTCGCGTGTCGGTGTGAAGTCTGCTTCGTTTTGCGCATTGCTGTGGAGGATTCCTGGAAGCTCGGCTTCCGGTGAGTTCAGGTACTCTGTTCTCTTTTACCTGCACTGTGAACTTCCCACGCCCTCAGCACATCCGGGCTTCGAACCCCCTTCAAACTAACAATAATAACCCTTTAGTGACCACTGATTCTGCTTTCTCTGAATTCGCTACAATTCTATTAATACGTTGGTTCAGGTTATCACAATAAAAATGCCAGTTGACATTTTTTTTCCACTGATTTATTTTACAGGTTTTGAAGATCTTGACGATGATATAAAATCAAATGTAAAATTTTTTATATTGTGTTCCATTGCCTGTTACTCGGGTAAAACAGACTTTGTTGAAGGAACTGAAATTACTTGTTCGCATAGTTCAAACTTCTTCATCCTTTTCCTTTCTGTTACTGCATTCCTTCGAATGCATACACGATACAACTTATCCCAATTGATTTAGTTTATTAAGGTTCTTATTTCTCCTGGAAGAAATTAAATGTGTATGAAATAGCCTCAAAAACTAGTGGTTGTGGTAATATTTGCAGAGGATATTTTCGTCCCGTGGGGTTTGTAATAAAATTCGGGAAAATTGTTGCAGATGTAAACCGCGAGATAGTATTAAAGTTGAGTAAAGTCAAATTTTAATTTAAAATATTGTCGTATCGACGTACTTTGGTAAAATTTTGTGCTTATGTGGCGAAAGAAGACGAAACGATGATATGGACGTAGGAAATAATAGATAAAAAGAAGGGATCGGTCATCCTTGGTGCTGCTAGTTTCTAACATTAAAATTGGTTCCAAATAGAGTACGTATGTAAAGAATATAGTATTTCTCTGTGTAGAGAATGAATAGTCTTCGCGGGCTTCTAACGAAGTAAACGATTGTATTCGCGACGTTTCGATGACGTTCGGCCGTCGTCTTCTAGCAAACTGACGATGGCAGTGAACGTCATCGAAACGTCGCGAATACAATTCTTTAATCGGTCAGAAGCCCGAGAAGACTTTATTCAGGGTCAGGATCATGTGAGAGCCAGTGAAAGAATGATTGGGAAAAAATGGAATGTTTTGTAATTTCATGAAATTTAAAATTGAGAGAGAAACTTTTAGTAAGGAGTAGATGAGAAATTTTGACTGAGGCATTCACGACTAATATACACTCAAATTGAAGGTTACAATGCGGGAGAAGTAAGGTTTTGAAATTTGACACAGTCGACTATTCTTGGTATATTGTGTATTAATTGTAGCAGTGTTGGGATTCTTATGATGCCGTCGTCATGGATTTTGGATTTATCCACGATTAGTTTCGTAATTATCTAAACAATGGTGTTCAAGTACGTTTTTACTCTTCTTTTTCGTCGAAAATGGAATATTAATAATTAACTATTGGTTAAACGTAGTTATGATCAATTATCAAACCCAAAGAGAGTTAATTTAGCTCCTGTGACCAAGATGCTTCTGTCACTAATTTTTTGAAAGGCAGTAAAAATTTCTGATTAAAATTGTTTCTCTATACCAGCTTTGCCTTGTCCCAGGCCAGTCAATGGAACATATATTAGAATTATTTTTCACCTGGAGTAGTTGTGCATCCGTGTGACGATTTATCTGCTTTAGGGGTAATAAATTAATGCGTCCCTTTCGGAATTTGTGTACTTATGCGTGGTTCTATCTGCAGTTTACAGAAAGGAAAGGAGGAGAGGTCTAATCCGTTCAAGAAGGCGATCGGCCATTGTTCGTTGGGAAGTCAGTGACTCCGGGATTTAGGAAAGAAGGCGTGTGCGGAAGTACTCCAGGTGCGAAAACTGTGGGAAAATCAACAGCTCGTTGTCGTCTGTTTGGAAACTTTGACAACAGGATTACACGGGCCCTACCTGTTCCTCGGACTGTCCTCTGACGTTAAGTAGCCAAACAATGTCCTCGACTGGGACACGGGACATGTTGATGCGGCTGTCATGGAAACGTATGACGCAGCGGTCAGCTGGAGATAACCGAGCCAAGGTCGCCTTCTCTGAGACCCGAAACCCCGAGTGCAATGCCTCGGTGCTGCATGTGTGTGCATGCACTAGGTATATTACTCCTGCTTCGCTCGCTGTGTGGCTGCAAAATATTCAGGAAACAGCGGCAAAATTCGTGATAAGTGCAACCGGTGTTCAGGGAAGGAATTGTTGGGGGCGGAAATTGTTATATATAGTCTATATGCTGTATGTATTGCACCAGAAAGTATCCCATTTGCATACACTATTCTGTAGATTCAAGCATGGAATTATCAGATCGCCCATTAATTTCGTTCATCCTTATTATCTCCATCTGTATTTCTTTGTTCACTTAAATTATCACCCCCGCCCCAAAATCTTCCATCATCTAATCTTGGGGAAATCTCGTGTCTATTCTATATTGAGACAGAGTGATGCTTTCTTCCCACTAAACGATAATTGACAGTCCTTAATTCATTTCTCGACGGATAGTTTCTGCTATTTTACTTCGAAACAGCCATACCGAAGTACTTGATCGTGAAGGAACACGACGGAGAGTTGGACGTTGTTGTACCAGGAGAGGTCACTAAGGTAAAGAGGTATTCCTAAGGGTCCTGGGATTCCTTAATCCGGGTCCGCTGTCTTTGACTCGCCGCTGAGCTGTACACAAGGATTTCCCTATGGCTGTAAAACAATATGTCAGGACCCCGCCAACACACGGCCCAAATCATTTCTGTTTTACGACTGCGGTCGGCTTCTTAAGATCACAGTGTCAATGGAAAGAGGTGTCTGAAGGACGTGGGAAAGAAGGTGCCAACTACGTGTAACATTTTACATGAATGATGCCCCAAATTCCGCTTTACGCTGCTTTCTACGTGACCGAGTCAAAATTACTTGGCAACCAAATAAAAAAAAGTTCTACGGCTGTTCAGTACTGTGCCAAATTTTAATGTCGTTATTAAATATTCCTATATATATATTGCAAATTTAACATATAAGATAAAAAATTATAGTGATGCACTACGATTTAGATTTAATGATTCTATTAGTCATCGCCTTTTCAGGAAATACAACAAGTCAGAAACACAATTAATGTACATCTATGAAAATACACTACTAATATATTGTAATAATTATAATATATGTAATCTTTCTTTGAAACAGCAAAAGTCTCTCGGGTAGCCTAATTCGTCGTATTGCAATCCTCATTAAACAGATATGATTGCAATTGCAATTTTTATATTAAGCGTACGTTAATGTTTCTGTCATAAGCCTATTTTCTCTTAAAATAATTATTTTAACGCTCAAATAATATGTAGAGGTCCTGGGTTCCATTCCTGATCCGGTCCAGATTTTTCTATCCATATTTTGAAGTTTTGTTGATTAAGATATGATATCTTTACCAGTTCTGTCAGAGGGAAATCTCATCATCTGGTATAGTACAGTGTTGCTTCCAATCAGCAGACATTGTTAGTTTAGCTACAAATATATACTTTAATATAAAGTGTCAGGATGAAAAAATGTCAACCGGACCAGGAATGGAACCCGAGACCTCCCGATTACCGGGCAGCCGCTCTACCATATGAACTATCCCTGTCGATTCCAGAACCGGTGCGAAATTCCTCATCCGTAGGACCTGATGCATTCAATTTTTTTTATATAAATCACAATTCTTACATGGCCTAATTTTTAGGATCTCAAATGAAGAACGGATTTTATATGTAAATTGATCAAGACTTTTAGAATTTTCAGTTCATAAATATAGAGAGAAAGCTTTCACAAGCCGTAAAGGACCTGGTTAAATTTAATTAAAGTATCAGGATGGAACTTTATTTTAAACACTCACATAAATATTCCAATTATGGTTACAACATCCACAGAATGCAATATCATATATAAAATAATAATTTATATATATATAAATAGTTTAACTTAAATAAAAATAGTAAGATATATCAACGACCATTATCAGACATTTATTATCATTTAAAAAAATTATTAATCATAAAATTTGTATTCAACAATGCAACAACATTTCTATATGTATTTGTAACTCTTCAGACTGTGTGTGACTGAAGGTTTGAAGAGGGTTCTAATATGTATTATATACTGCTAATTAAAATTTTATCATCTAATTTATTTAAATTAAAAAAAGTGTGTTAATGGTCGTTAATATATCTTATTTAAAGCAGACGTAAAAATAAAATAATACTTATAAATGTGAAAAAAGTAGTAAAAAATTATATGTATATGGGAATGAACATATTTTGTATTCAAATCGGGGGCAATTGCACATTACTTTGTATTGCATAAAATATCACGCGTAAAGAATGCATTGGAACTTGCTAACTATGATATTTCGGGTTAAATTAAACTGCATTAAAAGTTTTTATGGTCTGTTTAAAATATTTGTCTGTATTTTCTTTATTTATATAATTTGATACAACAGTGGAAAATATTCAATGATTAAATTAAGTCTATTAGCGGTCGCTTTGAAGTGGGATTGTAAAATTATGGAAATATTTCAATTACAGACGTTTTAGCAATTAATTTCAAATCCCTGTCATCAATAGTGCATCGAGAACTTTGTATCTCATTTTTGGACGAGCTTTATTACCTTTTACGCTGAGCTCACACAAGCAAAATTGGCGGTTTATAAACGTAAAAAATCTGCTTATCCTAACGGTGAGGACGAAAGTAAAGTGAATGCCGGTAGTTTCATATGAGATGTAAGGACAAAACGGTTGAGCTGCACCCACCCGCATAGAGATCGCGCATCGAGACACTGTTGTCAGATTTCTGCTGCAGTTGCTCTCCTTCTCTATCCCCGTCTCTCCACTCTCTGAGTCTGAATCACGATTCCTTCATCGGCGGAGTCATCCGTTCCGGATATGCATCATGCGTCTTTATCACCAGGTGTTAACACGAGAGCTATTCGCTACTTTAACAGCAGCGCCGCGTCATAGGCTATAAAATGGAAAACACTTTAGGCGCTGAAGTAGCGTATTAAAAGGTCGATCGCACGCTGCTTTTATCGGAACGTAAACTTATTTTGCTAATCGTTCCCCTAAGGTCTTTAGTCTTGAAAAACAATTTTGTTTGTTACTATGATTCCTCTTGAGCAAGCCTATATGCTATTAATACTGTACAACGAACATGTACAGAATGGAACTTAACAATAATTAATGTATTAATTTTTCTTATTGGTTAGACCTACCAGTGAATAGGGAAAATCATCTACGAATCATAGACGACGTTTCATGATTTTAGTCCATATTCATCCTCCTTCCAGCACTACGTACGATTCTTACCCGACGTTAACCTACTTTCTGATAGTGCCTACGAACGAGAGAATGCAGGAATTATACACGGCAGGGGAGAAGGCAAAACAGAAAGAAACGGTTTAGATCAGCGAATAAATAGAGGAAAATTCTATTTAAATCAAAGTCATGACATTAAAAAAGTTGATCAGTTTGTGTCTAAAGCATATAATAGATAGAATAAAGCTGTATATAACGGACAAATGTAAGAGAATCACACGGAAGTCTAGAATAATAGGAAAAAATGTATTTGTGTTACAGTTATACGTCTCTTAATAACTTAAAGGCAGGTATTTTACAAAAAAAATATTCGGCATATAGAGACTACGGTGCAAACGGAGGGCCTTTTTATACGTGAGACAAAATTAATCATAAGTCATGGGTCACGAACTAAGTAAAGCTTAGGGATCAATGATAAGGACAACCGTACATGAATTCGTGGTTGAAATGATTGATTATTATAAATAATTAAATACTTCAGTAGTATGTTAAAGTATTGGTAATCTAATAACTGCCTACATAATGTCTAAACAGTAAAAATGTGGTTTAATAGATCCAAAAGTTATTGACGGATGGTTCTCGTGCGGAAATCAAATATTCAATTTATTTCGTGAATCATCCGCTGAGGGTTGATAGTGCGGGATAGAGGCGGCGGAAATTCATTGATGTCGCCGAAACAATTGATGTGGTATGCCACGATAGCATTTGTGGTAAATTAAATACAACTGACACCGATAAGGGGCACAAGAATGATCGACAAAAAAAAGTTAAAAATTTCTACACTGCGATAGTGAAGTGTTTATCTTTAGGTAAGAAAAATATAATTTATAGATTGTTGAATAATAATTTTAGCGCATTGTCTTTTCATTTAGATTTATTTACAATTTCCATTTTATTTGTAGTTGCCGCCATTGTGGAATTATTCAAAAATAAAGTTACATATTCAAAACTTACTTTTCCTTTTGATGTAATTGAAATTCAAGGTCTAGCTGTAAGGACGTGAATGATGGACGATTGTAATTTCATAGGACGGACAGGTGCAGAAGCTTGGTAAATGAATACAGATCTTTGTAGAGAATAATGGACCAAAAGTCAATCGGCGGGATATAAATATTTGTATCTATTTAAGTAAAACGCTGACGTGTCTGGTTGATCAGGTTAAACGGCTGAGCTGATTATTAAAATCAACGAACTAGTTTATAAATTGTGTAACGAAACTTAAGGTTTCTTGAAAAATTGGTTTGTCCTGGACCATACTTGGAGTGACTAATAGCGCTGACCTGCGTGATCCAGAGGACGACCTTACGGGTTAGGGGGTGTGAGGCTGAAGGGAAGGCGATTAAGCCGTCGCTGTCGTGGAGGTTGAAGCAATTCCCAGGCGTGTGGCGATATCTGTGTTGTGTTGGTGGACACGGAGGTGTGTCTTGGTTGTATCGAGTGTGATTAGCCGGGTTAGGTTAGAATTACGGTGATCGCGCCGTCACCGTCGACGTCGCCCTCGCTAATGGTGCACCTTATCCGCTCTGTGCAGGAACGCGATGAAGGAGAAGAGCAAGAATGCAGCGCGCAGTCGGAGAGAGAAAGAGAACGCGGAATTCCTGGAGTTGGCGAAGCTGCTGCCCCTGCCGGCCGCCATCACGTCGCAGCTTGACAAGGCCAGCATCATCAGGCTCACCACCAGCTACCTCAAGATGCGACACGTCTTCCCGGACGGTAAGGTCTTCCCCCTACCCTCAAGTCGACGACCAAACCTCTTCCATCAGCAATCATTTTTCAATATAAACTTCTACTCTAATAATTAACAGTCGACTAAATAATGTCAGATCCTAACACGACCATCTTTCTAAAACGTTCCTCTAAATAATTCAGATAAATTCTGAACCGGTTTAATTGCCATGTCAATATAATACTGCGCCCGATGTGACTTAATACAGACCGAAGTGAAAAAGTGGTAAGCCGTGAAACCTCATGGGTTATTTGGAAATAGCTCAAACAAATTTGGGATGCGACACAGAACACGGTGAAACCATACTGATTATTCGTATGTTCTGCAGGATCACATAAATCGTTAAGTAATTTACCAATTGTTCGCAAATCCGCTCTCTGAATGATAATAAATTTCCAGTTTTGTTGGTAAACTAAGTGGCTGATGTCGAATCTCTGTTTATCATCGGGATTTGTATTGTATCGTCCGCGCATTATCTTAATGTTTCGCAGCTTTCCCTAAATATTTCGGTTAAATTTTTAGATGAAAGCTAATTAATTCCTGCAACACAAAGAACTAATACCGAAAGAGGTAAAGCTTTGGTAATTCGTGGTAATCGTTACACGGAGTTTATTATTAATTCCGTCAATTTCCCTTAGATTGTATCAGTAGATTTTTCGTCTGAACTCAGGGTACATATTTTTGACAACTAATGTTGAAGTGCGGCCGTAGTAAAACTTTCATAATAAAAAAAAGGTAAGAGCCAATATAACTGGACGCTACGAGCCGTAACCAACAAAATAACTTCCATGTTGCCGATGTTGACTGACACACACAAAAATCACCACATTGGTCATTTTAGTGTTCTTAATTTTCCTCTGTACAGCAGTTGTTCCAATGGCTTGGCGTATGTACGCCATCGGTCTTACGTAGTATCTTATTGTGTAACTGTGGTTCAGTCGTACGGGGTTATAGAACTATTTCCTAAAATACTCCTTTTAACAACGTTGAACAAATCTTACCAAACAAAACCTATAGTTCCTAGGAGCACAAGAAATATATATTAACCTAAGTTAGTTTGTATTTATACCAACATTATATATATATCAAATTATAAATTAGCCTTACGTAGTCATCATTTATTGTACTTCACCGTGGTCTCACCTACGGCACTTAGTTTTTAGATATTCATAAATCAAAGCCAAATGGAAACTACTCAGTCGGTAATCTAATATAGTATTTGTCTCAAAAATACAGTCGTGATTATAAAAGAATTTACCAATATAATTGAGCTTCCGATTCGGCATATTGTTATTTCTATATATGCGTCTATGTAACCTCCACATTATTCGATATTGCATAGTGTAATCTGCTACGTCATAGTAATATTGTTTCTGCTTCTCCTGTCGAATTCTTGAAATCTTTTCGAGTAGAAGTTCAGTGAAGGATTTCCTATAACTTCAGCATTATATGAATAGACTAATTGATTCTAAGCCTGAAGCATTGGCTATCGATCTCATTCCTTCCGTATTGCCTTTTCCTGTCATTAACTCTGTATCTCCTTCCGTTACTCTCTAGGTAGTGAATTATTTTTCTGGGCTTTCATTTAAAAGGAGCAAGACTGCGGTACATTTTTTCTCGTCTGTGAAAGTAATAACGACTATGAATCATTATAATACTAACTATTCAGCTCATCATTTTCACTGATCGAGATGATTTATTTATTATTTTATCTATAAATTAGTTTCTTCATTAAACTTCTTATTTGAGTTTTATATTAAATAATTGAAAGATGAACTTCTGAATGAAAATGAGATAAAAATGACGACCCCTTCGGATTCTGTATTGAGTGTCTCCCTCCGAGAGTTCGCTGCGCCCTGAGATTTATCACACAGATACGGTTTTGTTTCGGAAAATAATTTACCAGCACGATCGGCCTTGCAAGCCCGGGTTATTCGTTTTCTTTTTGTACGCAGCTACTTAATTTGCACATGATGTCCCCGCTTTCTATATCGGGACCGGATCAGCTGTAACGACACGCAGCGCCCCTATGCGTCGGCGTCCCGAAAATTCCTCCGTATCTACAGCAGACATCAAGCGATTCGCGTGCCTTTTTTTTTTCGGGGCAGGGGCGGGAGGGAATACAAATCAAGGTCGTCGTCATTGGCTTCATTTGTGGGCAGGCGCCTAGAGTTGGGGGGAGGCTGGGTTAATGGTATGTGCGAGCAGGCGCGAGCTCTCCCCGAGGAATATTCATGGCGGAGCTCCAGTTCACGAGGGCTGTTGCGCCTTTGCTGCAACAATTTAACACTTCTGGGAATCCCTGCGGAGCGGTTACGCCTGCCGCTAGTTCCGATGTTGTCAAAAGAGCATCGGTCGCGTACAATTACATCAAAGGCGCTGATACTCTCTCGTCGACAGTTCCGTACACGATAAATAGGCCACGGTTGCCACGTCCGTGATTTAACGAAAACCTCCATCCTACGGTTACCTGTATTAATTACCGGGTTGTATAATATTTCCGTACCGTACTTTGATGCAAGGACACACTCGCCAATCTCCTGTCTGACACCGTGGACATGGCGGAAGTGTGTAGATATCAGGACAGTAGACCAGAATAAAGCCCCCACTGAATTATTTTACAAACGTTTTCCTTACTATATAATAATTTTAATATGTAAAGAAATTATTAAAGAAGTCGCGTACATAAATTTTGAAACTAAATGTCCAATTTTTAAACCTGGAAGTGAAATTTCCGATTTAGAAATTAGGTTTTGAGCATTCCATTCTCCGACCTTGTTTAAGAACATGTGAAGTCATTTTCTCACACTGTCTGTACCATTCCATATCTAGTGGTAATATTCCTTTATGCGTTCTGGAGGAGTGGGTGAATTCGTAGCATCTCCGTACTCGCATCATGCAAAGTTATCTCTGCTTCCTGCTTCTAAGGTGAGTGGAAGAAAGGGTGCAGATCTTATTAATTGAACCGTGGGGTATAATTCGGGAAATTGCTTGTAATATTATGCCGCAATTGACCTGTCGCGTGATCTAGACTTTAAAATAATTTCGATAAAATTTGTCTCACTGAAGCGAGAGAATACATCTCTCCACATCCTAGTTAGTTTTTGAAAAGCTAACATTTTCTATTATTAGATTTGTTGTGTTCTGCTTTACCATTAATAAAACGTGACAGAACAGTCTAAGGGAAACGATAGAGAATGTGATTGAGAATAAATCAGGTCTATACAATGGATAGAGAAACAACAGGATAGCTCATTGTTTAGAGCGACCGCATGGTAATCCATGGTCCTGGGCTCCATTCCCGGTCCTGACGAGATTTTTTTTTGCTAATCTCCTTAATACTAGTATTTGACGAAACAGTACTTTGCGCCGTTAAATTTTTTTTACGTCAGAAGTTGTAGAAAATGAGTAATAAAACTTCAATAATAGTAATATATTTATCTTCAAAATAAAATGATACAATTTAAATATAAATTTCAATCTATAAAACCAGATATATTTACAAAATTAATTGAAGTAGGAATGAACTCGTTCAAACTAATGTCAGCGGTAGAAGCATACGGACAAGCTGCGAAGTTAATTAAATATGACGAGAAAGATACCGAAGTAATGAAGGAAAGCGTTAGTCGAGTGGTAATTTCCATAAAAAAGGCCATTAAAAATAATTGTAATCACAAATTCTGCGTTATCGCGCAAGTATCTCTGCTTGACGCTTCATTGAGTTGAGCTTGAATCACCTGTCTACCAGAGAGACGCCTGGACGACAATAATAAGTTTTAAGAATATTTTCGTCCAGAAAGATGCGATTTCCATACAAATCCATAAACCCCGCGTAGGCGAAATTTATTTTCTCTTCGTTCTTTATTTGATCCAGACTGGCTCACCGAAACGCTTTCTAATTTAAGTTTATAGCTTCCATTCAAATGCAAATACTAGGCAGGATTGGAAGCCAAGCAAAGAAGTTCTACCATATAGAGGCTCGTAGCTCAACGTGAGCTGTTTGAGTTTCCTTCACCTGCTACATTTTAGTTTGTGACTTTTCATTTATAAAGAAAAATACGAGCTACGAAAAACAAATTAAAATGCAAGTGAAATTAAAACGACAGAATACTAAAAGATAGACGTTTATGTAAAAATTAACTTCCTCCTTGGGATAGAAAACTGTAACATGATCACAGACTTTACACTGCTTAAAAACTTACATCACATCCCTGTGAAGATATATATAATCAATTTCTTTGGCAATTTGATTGAAATCTGCTCTCGAGATGCGGCAACACTTACCCTTTTTTTTTCAGCTGCGGTATTTTTATTTTCTATAGTCCTTATTGATTTTTTCTTAACAAAGATGGGTATTTTTTCCAAGCCCTTTGGCACGAATATGCGTTAACCCAAATTTGCTGTCTCGTCTTTCTCCGTCTGAAATACGATCATGTCTGCAGGGGTCGAGGACTTTGTATGCTCCTAACTGGTGGGGAAAAGGGTTCTTTTCATTGTTCGAAGTAGTCTATCAGTCGTTCCCGTCTCGCGTGAATCTTTTACTTATCTCTCCAGATCCACCCGGATTGACCTGATTCATATCGAAGACTAATAACGGAACGTCTGAAATATATTATAATTTAATTTCAGATCAAATTGCTGGGTGTTCGGAGAGAATTTCGTTAAAAATGATATACGTATCATTTAACTCAATGACGTAGATAATTTTCGAAACTACAAAATGATCTTTGTGGTCTATCGCGGTTAGTTCAATCTTCGTGTATCACTTAACCCGCGATAATTTTTTCCTAATCGATCCAAATGCTTTTTGTATGCCGACATCCAAAAATTTCTCTGACATTTTTAACGTGTGACCAGTTGACCAAAATGGCATCAGTTTGGGATTTTATAACATAAAATCTGAGCAACTGACAATAAACAGTTTCTGAAAATTATGTATAGTAAACGCCCGTATCCTGCTTCATAACAATGTTTATTAGATCCCCCGAAATGAATCTTCTGATACTATCATTATTTTTGTGCCGAGATCCGAACAATTTCTCTATACTTTTATCATAACGCATTCATGTACGCAGCCTTATGTATTCTGAACTAGATTCCCAACTTCCATCCCATGGTCCAAAATTGGCCTAACCAGCAATATCCTCAGCACCCTGTTTACAAAACATATCATTTTCCAAAATTTACCTCACTTCGTCACAATTTAAATATTTAGAAAGTGTAGTTGTGAAATACAGTAATTATTTTTTAATTTTGATGGGAACATCTGCATCACAATTGCCTTTGTTCTCGAAATGCAAGTGCAAATATGATTATTACCTCGAGGCAGAGTTTTTTTTCTGATGTTCATGCTTGGCGTGTGGAGAAATAGAGGTATGAAATATTGCTACAACAATTTTTCAATATTCAACAACACTTTTTCTAACTCCCGGTGAGTATCTTTCTGCAAATTGTGGGATATAGCCCTGGAGGTGACAGTGCGGCCCCGGATATTGTCAACTAGTAATAATTGAAACTGCCCCACAATGGTTTTACCGAGAGTTGATACAGGACATGACTTATGGCCGAAAACAGTTGTTCAGCCCGGAGATTGAACGACCGTGGTACTGGTCTGATTCGGTCCTCCATGTTTGTGTGTTTCAGGGCTGGGCGACGCGTGGGGGGCCTCGCCGCCGCCGCCCAACCCGCGGGAGTCGTGCATCAAGGAGCTGGGTTCGCATCTCCTGCAGACGCTGGACGGCTTCATCTTCGTCGTGGCCCCCGACGGAAAGATCATGTACATCTCCGAGACCGCCTCCGTGCACCTCGGCCTCTCGCAGGTACGCCGCCATCTTGACGCGGGGGCGGCGCTAGCATCAGCGCCGGGTCGATACGCCGCCCGAATAAATTAAGTTGTCTTCAACTTAACGTGCGCGGCTACGATACGGTGCTTTAGTTTTGAAATTTATTGACAATCGTGGGATATCAATCTTTGAAGAAAGATTGATTTTTTAATCGCTGGGGTGAGCTACGGAAAATAATAATAATGGATGAAAGGAATGGTTATGTTTATGACGAACAATAGAGCTAGTTGAAGAATTGATAGATGTGCTGACTCAAATTCATAACGTTATGAAGTCAGGAAAGAAAACAGATCGTCTTCAGTTCACAAGGCAATCAGGGCTACGGCAAGAGTTCGAATACTACCACATTGTTAATTTCAACCAACACAGCATCAGCAACTGGTTTCGTATATCAGCTTCAAGCACGATCCTTTAGCAGCCTAGATATTCAAGAAATTAGCTGCGTTAATTTGTGAACATTTAGTTGATGCGTTATTATGATATGCAAAAGCATAAGTTTTCATTCCTTCCACCTACATATTTCGTAATAACCTGATGTTTATCCGTATTTCCATAATTGGAATATTTAAACCTTCAAACTTTTTTGTGGCAACAGTGTGATATTGGTGATATACCAAAACATAAAATCCGTGAGAATTGTTAAGGGAATGGGTTCATTTATCGGTCAGACCATTGTCTATAGAAGGCAAATGCATACAAAAGTAAGATTAACGTCAACGTCTGTTCGTGTTGTCGAATAAAGGAACGAATCGGAGACCGAAGATTCCAATTCAGTCTGTCACATCTTTGGAATGAGTTCTACAGTTAAGGAAACACATGACAGTTAATATGGGTTCTGAAATAGGCCCATTGATCATCGGAATATGTTACGAGGGAACAGCTCCACGCTGGAGAAAAAAACCTCTGTCCTCGGCCCCTAACGTGTATACTCGTTGCTGCACGCAGTATCACGAAGACCCAGACGAGACACTCTGGTTTTGATATTGGAGAATTCACCGTAAATCGGAAATGTTAGCACAACGAGACGACGCGAACGAAGCTTTGCGTTTATTTGCACAGTTATTGCTTGTCCAACCTACTCCCGCACAACTCCCTATATTGCGTCATATTTAAATATTTGTCTCCATTACGAGCTACTACGCAAAGTTTAATGGACTTGAATGAATGAATTTACTGCTGCACTTAAGCTACACTCGGTGGCAGTTACAATTGTGATCCCCTCGACTGTGCTAATTAGCTGCTACCAACGTTAATTTAATATCCTCCCGAGATTGTTCGCCTTCATACGCACTGAAAAGAGAGATGTTACATACATAATTGTTCAACTTGTTCATGTCCATGTCCTCGACCTCGTTGTATTTTTCCTCTGCCTCAATATGATATTTTCTGTATGAATGGCAGTAAATAGAACCGTACTGTAACGACGAATAATAATAAAACAAAAATTACCTGTTAAGGTCCACGGTTTTGTGGAGGGAACGCGATGTATTAGAAATTGTTGTTAATATAATAATCTGCAAGTAATATTTGTTTATAATTAATTAATTGCCTTCTTGACCATTATATATTATTAAATTTTCATTATGTATAAGATCGATAACCGTATAAAAGTTTTCTTAATATCATAAGCAATGTTACGGTACAAGGGAAAAATGTGATCCTCGATTCTCTAATCCGCGTTGAGCCTTAAAAAAAGCTACCAATATTGTGAAGTTCGTTACAAATTTGTTGAGTGATTGTTTCTCGTGTGATTGACACTGGTCAAAAAATTTCTTTCGGACCCAAACCAGTTAATCGTAAAATAATTTGTAATATTATAATGCCATTTCATGTCAATGTACTTTATATACACCATTAGTCTTTATGAAGACTTAAAAATCAGTTTCAATTTACAATAAATTTTGAACAGTTTTTTTATGCCCTCTCAATGAGTCTAACATCTCTGGGTCTCGATCAATGATTCTCTTTTTTAAATAAATATTTTTGGGTGATTCGTTCTTCTTTGGTGAAATTTGATTGGAATCGTCCGTTTTTCCTCTGATTGCGTACGTATTTAAAGGGACAGTTTGGGTGCGGGAAAATTTCGTGCCCTTCTGTTGTAGAAGCTCCACGAGTCTGGTTCTCGGATTCAAGTCGGCAACACGACTGATGTAGCATTTTTGTCACAGGTGGAGCTGACGGGTAACAGCATCTACGAGTACATCCACCCAGCTGATCACGATGAGATGACATCTGTTCTTTCTGGACCTCAGCCTGTCTTCCAGCACAACCCTCTGCTGCACGGTGAGATATCTAATTAAAATGACCGAACATCGCCATTTTTCATATTAAATGAAAGCATTAAGCAACCATCCTTTCAATGTCGAGGGTTTATAACAGTTTGATAAAGTAATCTAATACAAACGTTCCTAATCTGACACCCGTCTCGATTATTTCAATAATTATCTTAAGGCAAACATTTGTATAACACTAATATAACATCGTAAGAAAATAGTAGCACAAATAATTACAAGCGTACTGGTCTAAAATATTCAAGTACTAAAGTCTTCGGATAAATCTTTACATTTTCTATACAAAAGACTATCCAACTTCAGGCAATATGAAATTAATTTTATTTATGAATAGTAATACAAAAAGACTCTCATCTCACTTGAAAAAAGAACGAAGGTTTAAGCAACATTATCTGAGGAAATACTCGTTTCGATCAAGGCCAAGGAAACACCGAAATAATGTATCTGACTAATGTGATACTAATAATACTTCAATTATTATCATACACATTAATATTATTACTGGATAATTTTAATTAGGAGATAAAAAATAGCACAGTGTAATTGTGGGAAATATTTAGTCCAAAACTGTTAACGCAAAATTATTTACATATTCGATTATAGTTTTCAGAGAAATTACAGATTTCATGAATCAAAACAAGTTCAGTAATTTTTTGGAGTTAAATTTCTCAAAACTGTTCTCATGTTATTTTTATTGTAACTGACAGGATTATTCACGAATTAGTTCTTGGCCCTAATACAAATTTTGTGAAGGTTTCCTCTGTTTATAATTGATAGTACTGAATGGTACAGTCGGTAGATTATTTCAACGTAAATTTTCTTGTCATACAATTGGTGTATATAGAATTAATTTATATATATACAGTTTCATGATTTTTTAGTATATTTTGAGTTCTGAGATAAATTTAAAAAATAAAAATAAAGGTAGTTGTTTTAATTAAAAGCAAATGAAATTCCAGTTTGTAGTTCAATCCCAGTCTTAAACATTTTTTACCCAAATTTTTACGTAATTTATGAAATGATTATTAATCCCGCTGTTTCTACTTTTGCTGCTAAATATCACGATCCGTAGAAACATCAAGTGAAGTAATTGATTTATCAATACATTAAGTAAATTTTGTAATTGAACACTTCCTTGTTTCAAGAATTTATGAATTACTTCTAATAGGAATTAAAATAGGATTATTTAAATTAATTCTGGCTAATGTTCTACGATTACTGTAAATTCATGAATTCCAAAAAATGTTTTTGAATTCTACTTTAATGATATCGACATATTTTTTTTTATTAATGCAACTGCCGCAGAATGATTAGAAAGATAATTTGGAGCCCAGAGTTGGATTTTTTTTACTCGAATAATTTCTTTTTGTTTTTGAGTTAAAAACATCTAATCCTAGTATAGTACATAATTTTATGTACTTTGTGTTGATTTTTGCATTTTAATTTCTCTCAAACTGATGGAATGTGATCATAATTGAATAACACTGGCCTAGAAAGTGATTGATGAGGCTGAGAAATTAAGTTATATTGGTCCTGACCTCTGGAAACGTTTTCTTTGACGTAACTAGTAGAATATCTAAAAAAAATTATTAGGTTTTTCAGTTCTTTCTTAGTTATGCACGGAAAATTAGTATATTTTCAATTAGTATTAGATAAATATACGAAATAGATTAGGGTGCAATGATAAATCTTCTGGTGGTGTTTAATCCTCACGTGCTTATGGCCTATAATTTTTGTTCTGGGGAAATAAATTATATCAATAATTAATTTAGTAATTCTTTAGATTGTGTTTTCTTATGTACGTCAACGACGACCCCAGTAACCTTCATCGGATTCTGATGCTGACTTTTTGTTCCGACAGAGTTCGAAATCGAGCGCGCGTTCTTCCTGAGGATGAAGTGCGTTTTGGCGAAGAGAAATGCAGGCCTCACCACAGGTGGCTACAAGGTACGTAATATTTGTGGGGCTGTGCGTGTCTGTGAATGTAGCTGGCTGCTGATAGAATTTGCTTTGGCTGAATGGGCCCATCTATCGGGGCGAGCTTCTATTGTCCGGGGTCACGTCTGGCGCTGACCGTGCATAAGTAGTACTTGCCCATTGAGTATTTAGCGAACTCCTTGTACACGGATTAGGGACCTTTTGCATTCCCTGCATTCTTCCGAGGCGCGGTACCGTTAGTCTGGTCCGCCCTCTTACAACACCTTTAATTAATCTAAGTCTGATGTCACTTTCGCGGGATTTTTGTCATTGCTGTCAAAGATAGAGTTCTAAACGAGTACCCTTTAAGAATGGCTAAATGGATAGTCATAAATTAATACTATGGCGCTAATTGTGCATATATTAAATTTGTTAATAATCAGTATTGTCCCGAGTCTATTGGAAACTTGCAGTAATACAAAAGCGTACTACAAAGTATATTAAAACAATGAAACTATTTCGCACCAATTCCCTACTCAGCCAAAGAAATGCTCAAAGCAACCCGAATACAAAATATTAATTTCCCTTAACTTCATTTATTCATATTCTCAGATCCTGTGCATAATTGACGAAACCTTAGTTTAATTTTTAACTGTTTCGTAGTATGACAGGTAAACGATTCTAATAATTGTTCGTTCAGTTTAGAATTTAATTTCTCCGCATCGTTTTTTTAGTGTCTAATTTTATAATGATGTCTCTATATGGGTGTATTTGTTGAAAATATGCAACCATAAATGTCCTCAAAGGTCGCGATAAATGGATTATTAACTCGGATTTGGAATGTAATGAAAATTGTGGATTTAATATACTGATTATATTATTCCATTTCCTGATTTGATATTTGTAAAATAAGAATTATAAAGCGAAAAAATTATATCTAGGTTAGGAGAGAATGTAATAGTAAAAGGAAATAGCGCTGGACTGTCTTCTGAGACGCAGAAAAGGACACGATGGCTTTTTTTGCTCCCAAAGACGAACAGAGTAGATTACTTCAACCCAAATGTCGATATATCACTCCTTCCTCTCATTCACTTCCTTTTCTAGATCAAGTTCTCTCTTTACCTCACTTATTTCAGAATTTTCTTCTCCAAATCAAACAATGGAACAAATTCCTTGTGAAGTAGGCCACCATTTTTGATACAGACGTTGCGAAATCTCCACGTCTCCAGTAGAAATAAATAAAAAGTATATATATATATATATATATATATATATTATGGTAGTAAAAGATCTGTATTCAGAGACGTGAAGACTCGACGAACTATAAGAGACTGAGTAAAAATATAGATAATGGCTAATTTGATTATTTAGACACTATGTAGCATAAATTGTAAATGTCAAAACTGATCAGGTTACTTACAGGATCTCTGGATATTATTTGCTCTATTTTATTTTAAAATCATATTTATTATTGGAGATTTCATTGCGCAAGTGAACAAAACAACTCAGTAGCACCGCATTGTATTTAAAGATATTAGCAAAACTACACATAAAAGATAATCAAAACTAAATGTATTATATTCTAGTAAAAACGCATTAACCAGTGTATATTTTATGATTGTCGACCATATAAAGTCTCTAACTTGGATACTGGGCCAACACTTCACAAAATAAAAGCAGTTGAAGACTACATGCGACCCGAAAAAAATATTCTAGGAATGTAATAATTCACGATTTAATGAGATGAGACAATTGGGTGATATTCATTTTAAAAAACAATATTAACGGGAATTATATTTCACAGTTACATTTCCTTCCCTATCCACTACAACGGAGCCCTAAAGTCGTGTAAACAAATGGAATCAATCTAAGAATTGGGAAGCTGCAACCACGTCTTTAAAGAAAACCCTTTTCAATATTAAAACTAATGCCATAAAGTCGCAGGATATGAGGCCGATCAGGATTTTGTTTAATGTTCGTAACATTGGTTTATACCTTCGTCCTAATTCTTACGCTCTGAAAATTCTGCCTCTTTTATCTCGGACAATGGAACACCATAAAATATTACCTATGAATTTATAGATATTTTTTTAATTCAGAGAAGTAGTTCAACTAAGATGGGAGAAAGGGAGGATTTTAAACTGTGGTATTGGTGACAGGAGAGCGAGCTAGATTTTTCTGATATTCGAACTGTCTGTCTACTGGTCCTTCCTATGTCACCTATATACCTTAATCAAAATCCTGATAATGTACTTACGTCTGTACATCACAGAACCGAACACATGAACAAAATCCATTTTGAATCCCAGTTTATCTGTCGCCAGATTCGGTTTTGTCGCGTACATTTCCGTGTATCCGTGTGGCAGTCAAGCAGGTCCATGTCTGGTGCTTTTCACAGGTGATCCACTGCTCCGGCTACCTGAAGGTGAAGCAGTTTGCCCTGGACTCTGCGCCTTTCGACAGCTGCTTCCAGAACGTGGGTCTGGTGGCCGTGGGTCACTCCTTGCCTCCCAGCGCCATCACCGAGATCAAGCTTCATTGCAACATGTTCATGTTTCGCGCCAGCCTGGACCTGAAGCTCATCTTCCTGGACGCGAGGGTGGCGCAGCTGACGGGCTACGAACCTCAGGATCTCATTGAGAAGACCTTGTACCACTACATACACGGATGCGACGTCATGCACATGCGGTTCTCACACCATACGCGTGAGTATCAAATTTTACGATTGTATCGTATGAGTACCGCAGTCAGACTGTGAATCATACAGCAAATGGTGAAGTACCAGTGTTAATAATATCAGGGACTTAAAACGCTGACTGAGACGACAGCCACTCAGGCAACCTTTTTTGGACCAATCGGGGATCGGAGATATTTTCCTATAATTCATACTTGGAAGTATTGAATGCCAGTTTTCAAAAATTAACTGAGAAATGTATGCATCTAAAAAGATTCTGCCTCTTAACTTTGAAGAAATAATAATATTTGATAAACATGAATAGTATTGGTCGATTTTGTGTGTCTAACCAAACGGAGGCGGTCTTTTATTCTGAAAATTAAATTCTGAAGGAATGGGTAATGGGTTAACGTCCTATCAGAGGACTCGCATAGTCTCGTTATTGAAAGGGCGGCGCGGCGTCGGCGTCGGCGTGACATGTGCTGGGTGAGTAATTGGCGTCGTTCGCCGGCAGAGGGGAGCAGCGCCACCGGTGTTTGCCCAGGCTCCCTGTGTATTATGCCATTATCTGATTCATCGGAGCTTCATAAATAGCTTAGTTACAGGTCTGGAGCGGCGCTGCCGCAGGCGTGAGAACTCGCAAGCCGCCCACGCACAACCCTCATTACGGCCTTTCTTAACTGGTCTCAGTATCGCATATAGTGCGTATCGCCTTCCGATGGTCCGCGCGTCACAAGCTAAAAAGGATCGTAAAAATCGTTACCAGACAATGGTAACCTCCGTTAAGACGACGAACCTGCACCCGCGGAGGCGAAACGAATAGGAACTTTACAGATGACCATTAAATCGAATAAAATCAATAATATATACGCTTCTGACCATTACAAAAAAATAAATTATTACTGAAGTAACGCACATATGTAATTTTTAATCTGAAAACTACTTTATCCTCTCCCTTATACAACTGACTACTTAAAAGTATTTTCACCGACGTTGCCAATAATACTACATTAAGCGTTAATAATTACAGAGAAATATTTATACCATTCGGAATAAAGGCAAGCAAGTGAGAGAAGACGGTCAAACATTACGAACGGAAGAAAACTCTGTTAGTCTTCCTGCAAAGAGAAAATCAGGGTAGAACCTAACAGTCTAATCATTCACTTCATTCAGCTCAAAACATAAATTCAATAGTAAATTTAGCTAACACTATATCTAGGGAACGCAGAGCTTCGTATAAACGTTGATCTCTGCTCACTTTGTCTAATTTCTTGGACACTTCGACATTTAAACTACACACGAAATGTTCAGATTATATTGGACAGGGCAGTAGTTCATGGAGCTGCCTGTAATGAATACGAGACAAGTTAGTTGCATAATAGGAGTGACAACTGAAGCAGGGTGGAAGTCGGAAATGACAGGACACGATTGAAAAATAAGGAATTGGGACACAGTACTGTGATGTTAGTTTGTTCCCGGGGAGAGAAAGATTTTATACTAACTCAAACAAGTCACGCAACAAATGACCTTATGTGCGCGAATATAAAAAAAATATAGCATTGTAAAATGATTTGTTTTTTGTTAAAATTAAAGTAGAAATCGAAGTGACTGCTCTTTACACGGGACGATCGAAATTAAAGCCATCTTTTAGAGGAAGGTGAACGGATTGAAGTGGACTCAGATGTGAAGTGCGTGGAATCGTGTTGTAAGTGGTGACGGATATACGAGTACTTACTTGACCCGGATAAAAACTCTATCATGAATTACGTAACAGTTTCGTTACCGATTCACTATTTACGTTTCCCACCGAGTATCACAGGGACCTCTTCAAGTTGCTTACTGAAGACTTCATCCATAACTCTCCTTACTCAATCATTCATTAATCGTTTAGTTATTTTAAAGCCATTTAATTATTGCTATCATTAGATCACTTCTCACAAGTCTCAGAAAAATTTTTCTTACGTACAATACCTGAATAATATTTTTTTGTCGCTTGTAAATTGAAAGATTTTTCTACTTAAAAAATTTCTTCAAAACAAGGCACCTTTTACATCACTCTTTATAAACTGTGGTATTCGCTTTCTCCTACTGCAACGCTTATCAAAGTATTCCAGACTCACTCTCGCTGACTTGACTCCGAAGAATCATTCCCTTAGTCATGCACTATTTTGTCTGTCTTCTTAATTTTTATTTACTATTATTTCACAGTGCTCGTACGCCTGGTGGCAAATTTTTTTAACATGTAGTCATTATATCTTCTATTCGGTATAAATTATACAAGTGTTCAAGTTGTTATAGAACTATGAAAATTTCCCCCGACCAATGTCTCTAACATTTAGTTTGACTTTATAAATATACCGATTTATAAATAATCAGTCTGTGATTTTCTTGCTTATTCTAATCAACACTATATTTAACTTAACATTACTCGCTAAAATTACCTGTCCCAAGTGATCACAATGTTTTATCTTTCTAAATGTATGGACTTCTCAAATCCCTTCCAATCCTAACGACTTTACTTAATACCCAGAACCTAAGTTCGTTTGCGTTTACTTTAGTTGTAATCTGCTAAAGTTTTCGTTATTAGTTTGTTACCTTTGAGGTACTCGTTAATGAATTAAGCTGGGTATCTACCGAGAACTTATGAGCTTCAGCATCGTTAAGTGCTTACAATTGTTATTTTACGTAGAATCTGTTTAGACCCCGTCAACTTTGACTCCCTTTTGTCTCCATTTCCTTTTCCTGAAATTCAATTAAGGTCGAGTAAAGTTATTACTCTACCACAAACGTGGCTAGGTTAATTTGTAATACTTTCCCTTGACGAACTTGAGAGCGTAAGTTGTAGAAATCTTTTGCTTGTACCTATTCATTACGCTGCCTTTTGTGCAAGGGAAATTAACTTTTGGAGTGGTTGATGTTCTGCTTAGAGCTCTTTTTGAAGCGGCCGTTTGAAGAGCGTGTAGTTGGGGAGCGTTCCCCTACTCGCATCCTAAATAAAGCTCGATGAATATGCATTGGCTGCGTCCATATTACACGGTTTGTCTAACAAATACGCCCACAAATGGACCTGGAATATACAAGAATTCAAACATTTTAAACCCGTTACGTTCAAGATTAATTTGAAATTATAATTTAATGTGTTCTATTGAAGTTTAAAAACACTTTCACCGCGATGCGTCACGATAGTACATTTACGATTTCTGCACATTTAACAACAATATCGTCATTGAAATATCTACTCAGATTAATCAGTCCATGCCCAGGTAGTTTAAAGCGAATCCGAAAAAACAAATTCGCTACACTGCTTTAGGCTTCGCTTAAAACAAATTTATTTTTCTTTATTATCTGTTGATGGCTTTATTTACGTTTGTCTAAACTATTCCTCTCGCGTACGTGAGTTTATTAATTTTTTTTAGTCGGCGACTTGATGCTTATTAACCTCTTTCTCTACTTATTGGTTCTATTTAACGTAACTTCCCATTATAGTCAAATAAAAAAATAACCTGTAGCGTTGAGATATTGATAACCACGCCAGTTCTTCATTTATACACAGGAACCTGATTGAACATTCTCCTATTTTGTAGTAATTGGAGATGAATGAGTATTTCTGTGAAATCGCCGCAAGACTGTAAAGTTACCCCAGGGATTGGAGACCAAATCAAATAAGTTCGGAAACACATTCTGGGTAAATAAATTCGTGAAAAAAATTAAATTTTTGTTTAAAAGTCATTTAAAATTATAGGATAACAATGTAATTTATAACTAGGATCCCCGTAGGTTTGCATTAAAATCCGAATTCACCGTGTCAAAACAGGAGACGTGGTGACCGTATCTGCGACTCATAATTTCATCTTTTTATCCTAATTTCGCTACAATTTGACTGGAGCCATGCAGTTAAATACTTGTGTATTAATATAAGGTGATGTTTTTCTAGAATAATAAGTCTCTGTGCAGATTATTTTGAAGTGTGATCCTTGAATCTCGATCGAGCCTACTACGAATCTGACCGTTATGACACAAAAATGTAGTCGTTGCTTATTATTTCGGCGTCTAATGAGCGCTTTTGTTTCCAGTTCTTATGAAGGGCCAAGTGACGACTAAGTATTTCCGGTTCCTGACGAAGGAAGGAGGTTGGGTGTGGATGCAGAGCTACGCCACCATCGTGCACAATTCCCGCTCGTCGCGGCCTCACTGTGTCGTCAGCGTTAACTACGTACTGAGGTAAGTGCGCGACGCCGCCCCCTCGTGGCTCGCTGCCCTTGCCGCCCCCTGGACGCGTGTTTCTTTGCAGTGACCTGGAGGCTAAGGAGCTGGTGTTGAACGCAGACCAGATATGCGGCCGTGAGGATCTGAGCGCCGACACAAAGCCCGCGGCGTCGCGTTCTTCGCCACCAAGGCAGCTCAAGTTCCGGCCGTCGGTGGTGGCGTCGCTGCCTGAGGACGAGTACAGCGACTCTAGTGGCGGGCTCACTGGCTACGTGGCTCCGGCGGACTACCCGGGGCAGTTCCTGCAGCCCTACGGCGAGGAGGCCGCCTTTTACCCGGACCTCTTCTACCAGTACGCGGAGGGCCTGGTGGCGCCGCCGCCGACGCAACAGCAACGTCCCTTCAGCTCGTCCTCCAGCAGCTGCAGCAGCTCTGAGAGCGACGCGCACCTTGCCTTCGGGCAGCAGTTCGGGCTGGCGTACGACCCACACTCGCAGCTTCCGGCGCCAGCCTACCACATACCCGCCGCCCCCGCCGGCGTCGCCCAGCCCGGATATACCAGCGTCATCGTCGACGCGCAGCAGTACCAGCTCGCCAACGAGTACGTGCACTAGACGCTGCTGTCTGGTATGACAGCGTTATCGTCGGCGTTTCTGAGTGCCAACTCGTCTGTTACGTCGCCCACCGGAGCTACAGCGCCAACGATGAGAACGTGTACGTGCAGTTAACACCTCCGCAGTCGTCGCCTAGTCAGATAACACCACCTTCATCTTCGAAGCATAGAAATAATAACTTGACACTAAAAATATCCCCTCTGGTGACAGTCATCGTCGATCTGCAACAATGATAACTCATTATCGAGACGCACTGTTATTTAGCTAATTCGCGATGGTCAGGGCTAATCAAGACAGTTCTTCTGCCAACGCCATGTTCCATGCAAACCTACGAGTTTTTCTACCGCTACGAGCAGTAACGAGGATGTCGTTCGGTGTAAGTCAGCTTCTATGGAAGAACGAGTTACGAGAAAAGTTACCCAAACAAGCCTCCGATATATTAACGATGTGGGCGACACTGTGAAGATTTAGAACTTCGCGCAGTTCGCGTCTGATACTGAGAGACAGTTCAAACAATCTGACGGTACATACTTTTCTTAATTGATTCCAGCACCACACGCAAAATTACGAAACGTCTTACATCTGTAGACGAACCAAATAGCGTTTAATGGAATTAGTTGTGGGAAATACAATATTTTGACACTCAGTCCTCTAGTTCCGTCGGAATGATTTGTTGTGCAATTAGCCAAGGAATATTATATTTGCTAACACTGTATTTCCAATTTGAGACTGAATGGCGGTGACGCAGCTATAGCAACGGGCTGAAGAGTGTATGATAACTCCGAGACCGAGCCGACTTTCCTAGAGCGGCCAGATCAAGTCCATATTGTTTGAATGCTGAAGATGAACCAAAAATGTTCTTTCTCTGACACCTGACCGTCGTGGAATTTTTTTGAATTCCATGTACATGTTGGGTGAGATTATATTAAAAAAATATTCGTGGTGTAGATTTATGTGTGAACGATTGTCTCTCGAAAATAGGTTAACTTGGATTCCGGTGCCGCAGAAGGAGGCGTTTTGGTTCCCACAAGAGTCTTGCTTAAACAAATGGAGTTGGACCGACGACATATTCCGGACAAGTTACGCCTGAATGGAGTGAAACGTTTCGACTTCGGGAATCGTTTCGACTTTAGTTTCATTTCACCGCGGGGAAATGAAACGGTCAAAACTTAATTTGCGCGCTGTTGGATGTTCAAGACTGCCCTAAAAGGAGACCAAAGAATTTTAACCACAATTGTGATAAACTATCAGTCTTCCAGGTCGCAAGCCAGTGCAATGTGCTGTTTGAAGTTTCGCTGAGAACGCGAAGTGTGTCACGAGTGCCAGCGTTAAACGTGGCCGACACACCGAAAATCCAAAGAATTCAACTTATTAACTCTACTATTTTCAGACTAATTGTAAATAACACTAAATTTCTTCTAGAACGGTTTCCATTCACAAGATTTAGTTGCTGTATTATGTTTTGTAGATTTATTTAAAGAGATAATTTTATTCAAGGAATCTGTAAATATACATGAAAAAATTGTACAAAAATAAATGTATTTTTTCTCTGGAATTTTATGGCCGATCATTGTACAACACCTGATATCAATTCCTGAAAAAGCAATACTGGGATGTTGAAACCCCCATTACTCAAGTTCGAGACTCGAAATTTCGCTTTGGAGACTAATTTTATTAGGCTCCCGAAATTGCTTGAATCGTCTTTCTTTCCCAATCACGAAATAAAATTCACTTACTTTATACTTTTTTCTCCTTGCGTTTTTGTCTTTATAGATAGAGGTACCATTAAGAATGTACGAAATCGCCTAGTCAAATTATATCTAATTTTAAGGTTCAAAAACATTTTACTGACACAAATTAAATATGCATAGCGGTGTACCTAAAATATTTCCTAAATTATAACATTATACAAATTATGTACATTCATAAGAAAATATCAGTGGATGCATTAACTTTTGGTCCTCAATTTCAGTTTCAATTAATGTATAATCTTTAACCGTAGCGGCATTCTTTAAGGAATGGAATAAATATTTCTTTGCACAATTTTCCTTAAACGTAATTGCCTTAAAATGTAGGTTAAATTGGAACTGTGTAACTTCAGAAGTTTCCTTCCTCTGGCTGGTACGGTCTTATTCTCCGTAATTAGCTGAGAATGGCAAGACAATTCCACGAATTTTGTGGAGTCTTAACACTCATTTTTCGTTCTGCCTGCGTTCTGGCGAAGTTTACCAGAACAATGTTCGTCAGCGGAATGCAGGAAGCATTGTTTTCACATTATTAGCGCTATAGAAGAAGTACATCAGCAGGAATGCAGTCTAGGTGTTGCTCTTCTACACACTTCATATGCCACCGCTAAAAACACAGGAAAATGCCACGCAAAAATAAACTTCTCGAATGCGAAATCCAGCTCGGCGATTCTTTAATAAAAGAAAGGGAAACCCGTAGTGTTGTAATTAAATGCTAATGTATTTGAGACCAATTAGTTTTGTTATGCATGAGCGAGCATGAACGAAGTCGGTTATTGCACACTTCTGTGGGAAGACAGACAATAATGGATACCGTTAACTCTATAAAGTACTTGAATGGCCCAGTTTATGCAGATCATACGTATGCAACACGTAAGAAGTCATTATTTAAGGCCATAGATAAGCTTTTTTTTTATTATTGAACCCGAATAGTGTGTATCGAGTAATTTCTCGCGTATTTTTGTGACCTGCAAAACAAATAAAGAAAATTCCCTGCCACGTCTTTGTGTTAAAAGGTTGTAAAAATACGTTAAAAATTAATTGTGTCCGTCTTCCCTGATGATTGGACTCGTTATTTAGGGGCCAACATTTACAATGGCATATAATATTCGAGGTTGATAAATGAATTGGCACATTAATGAAATTACTGGCAACGTTCAGCGTTTCTATTAATATTACAACAATTTAATTGTGGAAATTATTCTACTTGTAAATATTGAAATATTTATCACGTTGACTCACTTTACAAGTGTGCGTGTTCCTTCACTTCCGCACCTCTGGGGAATAGATCTGTGACCCCGACCTTTCCTCAGGTTTGTGGCGATAATACTTTTCAAGTTTCAACGGAGAACGCTTATAATAATAATTGCTCCAACAGAGAATTGATTCTCTTACCTTTGGATTTTAGGTTCCTGATATTAAAAAAAACCCACATGGGTAACATTTTATATTGGGGTCAGAGGAGTTAGAGAGATCGAGGGAAAGTATTAATTATTTATCGTTCGTTGGTATCTCTCTGCAGTCAGCATTCAGGGGCAAAGTAATCATCCCTATGGAACTAGGCTAAACGAATTAGGGACTGCCAAGAATATTATTTTTGTTAGAAACTCAGGTCTAACCTTCTATCACGTCTTTAATGTCTCACTTCTTCTAAAGGTCAATTTCATTTATTTTCTATTCTTCCTTTCTTAAGATATTAATATCTCTCTTATTTGTAACGGACAATGAGATACAGGATATTTTACACAAAAGGTTTAAGGTAACATATTTGCAACCGTTACTGCCTTATATTATTACTCCAACTTACTTACCAAAAATGTACAAATGTAGCAGAGGTTGTACAATACGTTAACGCGTAGCGAAACAACTCGTCTACTTTACTCGTGTCCTTCGCGAAATTACTTTTAGACTTCCTTAAGGTCAACTATCTTGCTTTGACGGAAATAGACGTTTCGATTTTATATCTCTTCAGAACTGCAATAAGAATATAATAAAAAGAGTCAATGACAACAGTCACGAAAATTTATGATAAAATTGTCATTTATTCCTTGAAATAAACCACACACAGTCTGATATCGTGATAATAATTTTAATAGAAGAAACTTTCAACCTACTAGGATCGTCCGACGTGTTATATGGTTTCAAATGAGTAACCTCCAGGCTAAAATCTTAGTGATATATGTTTTATAATCATTAATCGATTAGATAGAGGTTGAAAATGACCCAAGTAGGACGAAAGCTTCTTCTATTAAAATGATTATCACTATATGAGATTGTGTGTGGTTTATTTCGTCGAACATACTTTATTATGTATGCATTTATTTAATCTACAAATGGGCAGTTTGCCGGGTGGTAGATGCGTGAAATAACAATTTAATTACAAATTAAATAAAGGAAGTTACAATAAAAGAAAATAGAGTAAATTAATCATTTTAAAATATAGCATAGGTTTAGGTACATTATTACAACTATAAATACATGTATAAAAATTAGATTAAATTGGAAAATAGGTTAAAGAAATAATTAATATTGAACTGGCCTTAAAAGAAGAAAAGTGGAAACATATAAAAACGAAAATTAATTATCTAATGAGACAAGGAATGTTACCATTTCTCTTTGGTTTATAACGGAGCAGTATCACTTCACTACACTACCCTATATTTACTAGAGTTCAGATTAAGTTTAAATTTTCTTTCCGTTAGAGGACTTTCTCCGAAAACTCTTGCAGATAAATTGTTCCTATTTAGTAATGATTATTTTCCAAATATCTGTTTTTTGCTGTCTGATATTTAACTTAAACATGTGGTCAGCCCGTACCGAGTCGGTTCTCTCAATGTATCTCGAATTCCTTGCCGGGGTTTTTGACCTGCAAAGGCTTTAAAGAAAACGTGTAGCCTGGCTCTTTCCCATCTCGTCTCAGATTGTCTCAAATTTTCATTTACTTAAACCGCTCTTAAATATGTAATTCCTCCAAATTAACAGATGAATATGGCAATGGCCACCGAAAGCGACATGATGAGAGAGAATAATTTAAATATATTATGGTTTAATTATTCAACATTCATGACTGTTTTCGCGAGGTTTCAACTTTTATAGAGTAATGTACCACTTTTATTTCATACTTGACTATGACTATCTTTCCAGAATAGAACGAGGTATTTTGCTGCTGTATTTAGAGTTATTAGAAAGACGCCAAACATTGCGACTTTCTGAACAAAGGTTCAACTTAAACCGTATTTTTTTGCAATATCATTTTTTGTTCAGCTTCTACTCGCAGTTGACCCCATGTTATTGCAGTTTGTAATCACTAGCTATATTATTATTTGCCTAAATCGAGGCCAGAGGAGAAACGGCAGAGCGAAACAGGTGTCGGGTTTGTCGAGAGTGGTATAGAAGAGGGCCTGCACACCTGGTAACTGAATTGCGGCGACATCTGACACTCACTGCAATCAACGGACACAAGTCATAACCCCGTCACTCATTAAGTTGCACCAGATGAGTTGTTTCTGAGAAACGCGTTCGCTCTCTCGGCTCAGCGACAGAGAGTTTGCAGCTACCGCCTCAACACTTATTCATTATCCAAAAAACTTTCAAATTTACCGTATCGTCGCCGTTTGATTGGATGCGGCCCGTTTAGTTCCCCGATGAATAGTAATAGGACAGGCCATTTAACTTCTTAGGTCAGTACAATCTGAAATACTTAATACATGTAGCTTGGACGCGTGTTCCGAGTCCGTATCGGCTTTATTGGCGAAAATGCAAAATCGCTTTCGAATTAGAAAATATTTGCATAACGACATAATTTTACGGGTAAAGAGTTTCTAGACCAATAAATTCAAGAGTGCAGATGATTACTGTTGACCCAGTCGCCCTGTTGACTTTGATAACGACACTTGAAAGCTCCATTTGGAAGTACAGCCACATATAAATCTGGTTATTTTTGAGGAAGAAAAATCTGAACTTTGGAACTGGTTCCACAATACTGTGATGGTTACTTGTAAAAACAAGCTTCGGGTGTCCCGTTGTCTGTAACGTTACGAAGTGTAAGAAAGGCCGATATGAGAACAGAATTTGAGAAAAAAGCAGAATCAATAAAACATGCTATAAGAATGTGATTGAAAGTTTAAATAAATGTAAGTAAGGTCAAACGAGAGAGACGTGACCTGAACAAAGAGAAGGCAGTAAACGGTGTATTTAAACTCTGTTCGTCTCTCGGATAGAGCAAACTCAGACTTGGAACGATGCACCAGTCTCCCCACTTCGTCTCTGTATTTTATTTCAAATTTGTAATCACATTCTTTAGCATTATTCCGAATTAAGTTAGTCTACGTTCATCTAAGCGCTCAGATTATCATGTTCTTTTTCTGATTTTCCCTTAACCCGATTTTACTTTCTTTTAGAATTGTTGAATTATCTTCATTCTTCCATTTTGTACGATCTTGCTCTGACATTCTTCCGCGTCGTTTATACTTTCTTTTTGCATAATTCTCGTCTTGTTTTTTTCCTCGTATGTGCCTACCCTACACTTTCGTTACAATGGAATACCTTGAAATTGCATCGGAAACCCACCTAACTCTGTACTTTATTACGAAGACGATTTGGATCGTGTAGAGACAAAGGCCAGAGATAACGTGATGTAAAAATAAAAAGTAACTAAACAAGGATAAAAAGCCTTGACCGCCAGAATATTGAAAACTGTAAAAATATGTTGAATAAACAGTTGTCGGGTTTCAACGAACTACGTTTTGAAGCCTACCGCTGCCATCGCATTTAATTAATAAACGTCCGCGTTTATTGACCGACGTTGCTTCCTCAACTCCCTTTATCTTTATCTCCAAAGACTTATGACTTTTAATCATTTTGGTAGTTCCAACTTTTCCATCGTCAACATCTAACAAGTTCACCGTCCATAATGAAAAAACTGATTATTAATATGGCAACCTTGATCCACACTAACGCATCCTATCAAATTAAATGGGATTTTCCACCTCGTGTATCACCCTCAGGTAGCATGTTACTAAGAAAAAAGACTTTAAATCTAGCATGAGAGAGAATAAAACTAAGAAGAACGGTTTAATCAACGAAATGATTGTCCTCTAGTAATAAAGCTCGTCCACACTAAAACAAATCTGTTTACTGTATAGTTTTTAAAGGTTTTCTAGCACAGAATTTTAATTTTGATTCGTTTATGACTACTACCAGATTACTTTATCTTAACTGGTTAAGTTTTACTCCGCTCCATGCGTTTACTACACCTCAGCTGAATGAATACGTAAAGCTACGTAATAAGAGCATTTTCTACGTACTTCCTTAACCTTTCTTTTAATTTTTACGTCTAGTAAAGTCTGTCTCATGACCGTTCATTCATAAATTTCCTAACAATAATCACTTTTACGTAACGAACATATTACATATAAAAAGGCCATGATTATCGAAAGACTAGGGAGACAAAATAAGACTGCAGCGTGGGGTAATATGTATTTATTAATTGGTTGACAACAGATTGTTAGCCTGTAGAAGTGCAGGCGGCTTTTCTTAGGGTACAGCAACAATTTGTTCCGTATAATTAATTTGAAATTTTTCTACGCATATAAAGATCATCATCTATCCTAAAACAGGCCAACGTCTAATTTCCGTCTATAGTCATTGGCTAATTAATTTGCCAATCTATGAATGGGTACGCCATCTGGGAGCCTATTAATTTACAAGCAGATTTGCAACAAGTGAACGTGGTGCAGAAATAATGGCGGCTTTAGCTTGTCGACCTCAGGTGTAAAGAGCAAGTAGGTGACAGAGAATGCGTGCGATTTTCTTTGTCCAAGTCCGCTCGCGAGAAAACTATTAGCTCTGAAAGCAAGCGGTAGGCTGTTAAGCGAGAGCTGCTTTTATAGTTCATTACGCCGCTGAAATGAGATACACGGGGGACAGACCCCAGATCCAATGCTAACACACTCTCCTGGGTGCCACAAAACCAATTCACCACTTCTCAGAAGCACGCACAATAGGTGCTGCACCGCGAAATTAACCAAATACAGAAAGAAAACATTTCAACTTTAAATTATTCTATTCTTCTGAAGTCGACCGATTCTTCGCCACGAATTTCTTCGCAGCGCATATGTTTCGTGCATTACTTATTTGCTCTGGTTCGCAGCGATGAAACACGTAGATCGTAAAACTTTAAGTCGTTCACAGGACGGCTGTTCGAAAAGAACTTTACAACTTAGAAAGCTTATAGAATTTTAGTTCTTTTTAAATGGCATGTGATTATAAAAACCTGTAAAGGTTTTACTTACTTCCGACAAACTGAAGACTTAAAGCCTGAAATACTTTTCCATACACCGTGTATTATTTTAGACGATACAGAATACGTTATTTAGAAAGGGAAACCACGAAATATGGTTCGAAGGCATTATCATAGAATTTATTATACCGGATGATCGCAAAAGAATCTTCGAATTTCCAGAAAGAAACTTTACACAAATTGTTTAAAAATTTTGTTTTAATCATCCAGGTGAGTTGGGGTCATCAGTTCATAAACAATGACGATAAGCAAAAATGAGAAATTCCAGATGATTCTGTGAGACCCGTGGTCAATGTGGCGTTTTCCTGCAGACATCCTCGGATCTGTTTAGTGGATTTTTGGAAAATAGGAAATGAAGAGCCCCAGGCAGTGTATTATTCATTCGGCAATTGGCAATCCCGAAAATTCAGTATCTGTATAAACAAAATAGTACTGTTGTCTGTATATTGCTTATATAATCTAATGATCTCAGGATATCTGTAAGTTTTATTTATCAGGAGATCCGATCCATCCAAATCCTGAATTTCATCACTTTCGACAACAAAACGATAGAACCGATTTCGAAGAAGAAGATAGTCGTGCAATAATCTTATAAATAAAGTCAAGAAGTATTAAAAAATGTTACATAAAAAACTTGTTACTAGAACAAAAGTATCACGTTAAAGAATAAAGATTGATCCCAATACTATCCTATAAATAGATTATAGGCAAGTTTTTCGGTCAGAAGCACAGTTTTATTTTTCGTATGTCAGACGTACCATCACGAAAATCTAGAATCTGACGATGGTAATTTTTTGTTTCTGAACAGCGACGTATACGACGATAAAGAGCGAAGAGAATGTAAAACGAAAAATCATAATTGGGCAATAGAATGGTGAATGTAGGTTAACGTTAAGTGCAATAAAAATAGACTTGGTCATGAAGTAAAATTATGTAACTTATTTATAACTGAATGTCCTCGACGAAATCGATCCGCTTGTAGTTTAGGAAACACATGCAATAAATTGATATTTACTAACAACGATCAAATTACAATTAAAAATGTCTAAAAGTAACAATGATTAATGTCACCATAGATATTTTTATTATAAAACGTAACTTTTATTAGTAAAAATAAGAAATCTAATTGTTTGTGCGTATGTATGTATGTTCCTTAAACAAATCTAAACCTGTGGAGCAAAATTCACCAAATTTCGTACACGTGTTCTTTGCGACAAGGAAACAAATTCTGTCGGAGTGAGCCACGTCTACCATCCTCAGGTGTACGGGGGTGGAAATATTCAAACATGTGAAACGATGAATATTTTTGTGGAACAAATATTTGTCGGGGTCAATGACATTCTACTGATTTTTTGTGTATAATTTCAACCCCTTTTGACATGGGAGGGGAGCACGCTTAGGGGTAAGGGGTGAAAGGGGTGTTACATAAAAATAACGCAAAAGCAACCGAGATTGGAGTCAAATCGAAGGTTATGGATATATGACAACCCGGGCAACGCCGGACACCCAGCTAGTATTTAATAAAATCAAGTAATGATATGAAAGCAAAAAGCCATTCGTAAAAAAACGTATTCGACAAAGCGACCAATGAAGTTAGCGAAGCTTGTGGACCGCTCTGTGCTTTTATAGTATTTTTCCCTTGGGGTCGTTTTTAATTAGAAATTAACATTAATGTACTTCGTTTAGAGATACACATGTGATTACAATTGACATTTGTAATTATATTCAAGACCGTTGGCCGTAGTGCTCGCGTCCTTCGGAAAGTCTCAAATATTTGTATACACACCAACTAATCACAAATAAACAATTTCCTCTGTCGAAGCATTTGTCTGTCTTCTTCACTTTCATTAAAGTCAGTGTCAGAGAAAATACAATTTGTAGATCTCTAAGAGACTAAATTATCCATGACATAGAATTAATGAAAAATAAGAACATACAAGTGAAAGGCACACTAACTTGATACATAAAAATATTAATATACCAGGCCGTAACGAATTCATCAGCCCAACTAATTAATTTTACAAAACGTCCTTACTATATTGCGCTTTTACAGCCCTATTTCCTTCGGGGGGTTATTAAGTGAACCTGAACAAGATTGTAATGTATTCGAAGATACATAAACAATTACCAGAGGCAGTAAAATTAATTACTAATTATATTTATTAATTTCCAAAGATGTTCTCGCGATTAGAAGAAAAAACATTAAGTATGTTATCCAAAATTTTTCCTTGAATACTTTCTTGCGTTGAACTTTCCCTTCTCGACATAATTTATTGGGCGGCCATATTTGGAGTAATTTGACGAATTGCCGACTAATCACTGCAAGTTTTTCTAAACTTTATTTTAAGAGGGAATACGCTGCTGTTATACAAACAAATTAAAACCTTCTCATTTTAGACGATTGTAAACACTTATACGGCCATGAAATAATTAACATTTTAATAGTCTTCCCAGTGTTGTTTGATCTTTCGTTTCATTTCTGCGTACCTTGTAGTAAAAAGTTATGTCCGGATCTACTAGGACATTCCTTTCATTTAATTAGAGACCCAAGTAAATGAATTTCCGTTGTGAGATATGAATATCACGCTTCAAAATGTGTAGGTTTATTTGTGGACTAAAGGTGTGAAACTTGATGTAGTAAAAACATTAATTTTCAATCAAACTGCAGTGCTAACTCATTATAGCATTGGAAGCTTTTATGTAGTGTTCATTTGGGATGTAGTGCAATATTAATACCTAGTTTTATTATAAAAACAGTAAAATGTGTACCTACATATTCACGCTAATTTTAATTCCAAACCATTGTATTTGTTTTTTTGGATTCCAGATTGGTTGCAAAGTGTCAAAATGTAAAGAATGGTGTAAGCCTACTTGTTTATTAGCATTAATAAAACAGAACGAACACACAAGTACTATGGCGAAGCCGAGGATAAAAACGTGTCCATTTCATATAGATTATGCTTCATTTCCTTACGATTGTCATCTAAGCTTCTTTTTCTCCGTTAGGTACATCCCTAAATATAATCTGCGTTAAAACCACTGCTCACTCTATAGAGACTTTGAAGATTTATTCAAAACCATAAATATAAGGAAAATAGTGTTGGAAAAGTATCATTAAATTCGTTAATATAAATATACAGGTTGTATAAGAAGGTAACAGCCAGTGGAAGGACCAGAGAGGAAAATAATCTTTCTCCTTTGAGTTTCCTGTCCTTCGCTTTCAAATAAAGGTTAATCCCATAAGCCTTGACACCTTGGTCGGGGTTGAGGGGCTGTGAACGTTGAACACAGGTCAAAAGTTGTGCCCTGTGTTTCATTGGAACAGTCGGCCAGCTGCCATCAAGTCTGGTCGAGGCATGGAGTCGGTAAGCTGCGTCCCTACAGCAAACCTCAAAATAGTACTCACATAACATTTAGGCGATTTCCGGGTATGATCCTTAAACTATAGCCCGGTTATAGGTAAAATAGTCGTCGAATTATTAATTTTACAACGCGGTTTTTCTTTGATCCCATTTAAAAAAATAACAACGAAAATAGTCGGCAGCTGTGTTATTCACAAAAGGTAACTGCTTTTTTTTTGCGTCAACAGTTTTTTTTATCTGACACTGTTCAAGAAGACTATTCTTAAGAATTAACTTTGTTAATACGAAACACCCAATTCAAACTGCGAAAAAGTGTTGTCTTTTTGTTTATACGCGGTTCGTCACGTCATTCGGAAAATTCAGAATTTTCATCGTTAAAACGAGTGTGGAGCTCTTGGAATTAGGAAATTTTTCTAAATTCTGCTTATTTCAGACTCGACCTATCTAAGACTTAAACCGTTATAAAAGCCTCGTTTTTATTGTATGTCACGTACTATTTGCGTTTATTGTTAGGTTTCTACGTATCTCATAACTAAAACAGCCGAGAGAAATCGAACGGTTGTCCTTTCGCGTGCTAGTTCGATTTTAGTACCGTGACAAATATTTCCTTTGAGCTAATTTTAAAATCTATTCGGCTCCGTATTTCCTCCGACATCGTTATCCCTTCCAGCGTTTCGTAAATAAACCTTTTCAAATATTAAAACGGCGTATACAGTAAGAACACTATAAATCATTCTCAGATGAATAGTCCATCTCGCGTAAAACGTCCTTTTTGTCTGTTTCCCGCGTACCTCATTGTAAAAAAAAACCTATTAACACCCCGTCTATTGCGCTACAATACCGCATAATACACTTTCCTTCCGTGAATTTGAGTTGTTTATCCATTACGAGCTTTATGAGGAAGACTCGTACGTAGTTTGTTGTTCTCTCAGTGGGTCATGAACCGGATCACGCTGCTCCTTACCTGCGCTCTTCAGCTCGCTCACAATACAGTTCACTTCCAAGAATCATACGAGTAATAACCCACCTTCACATCCAGGCCCTTCGGACTCGGATAATACAGTAATGAGCAAGCCGTCGTTTCCGTGTTGGAGGTGCAGTTATCGACAACGTAGCGAGGTCAGGGCTCACAATCTTGCAACTCGCAATAATAATCAATTTATTGGACTGGAAAATGATCTTGTGGAAGTCTATTAAAAACATGTATTATGGCACGGTGCTGACAATAATTTAAAACGTAATAAGTAATTCGAACTGTAACTGAACAATACGAAATTTCCGGACGCATGAAAAAGTAATTAAATTTTGATTGACTAGACTTTCGCTGCGGGTAAAAGCAATTTTAAACATTAAAATAAGTACGTACACGTCCATATAACCTCACAATCCGATTACAGAGCTTGTTGCAAACATATCCTCAGAATACGCAGTTGCTGGGTTTCATCCCGGACAGTAAAGCGTTTCGACGGCTCTCTCCGCCATCGTCTTCGGGAATGTGATGACGAAACATGTCTCCACCTAAATAGATTAAAACAACAATGGGTCAGTCTCTTGTCAGTCGCTAGAATACTTCTCAAATTTCACTTTTCCCTATCGTTCGGCTTTGAATTGTTCTTCCAAAGTAGTGTGCAAAGACAATTTGAAACATTTCAATAGTAAATTCAAAAGCCGATGGGAAAACTAGTAAAACCATTCTACGGTAAACAACAAAAATAGTTTCACATTGATTTTCATTTTCCAGTTTTTTTTGTAGAACAATTAATTAAGAGCAACAAAATATTCGGCAAATATGAAAAATATTTGATTCGGTAAATTAGTAATGTTTTTTGTGCTGTCTATGGAATCTCAGAATCAAATGCGACTCCATTTTTATACCAAAATAAAAAAAAAGAGTGAAATAAGTATATGTCCGAGTTCCTTCGTTTATAAGTGCGTAAAAGGATTTTTGAAACACAACCTGTCACGACTCTTAAATCTGTGCTCAGGACCTAAACCAGAGGAAAATCAGAGAACTTGTTTTCTGGACCCAAAATACGAAAATTCACTACAAACTATTCTATAAATTCCGACATCGTCGAAGATACTGTACTAGGAAAGTGAGCTACATGGAACAAAGGGAATTGAGCAATAATTTTGGTATTCCATCGTCTGAACGTTCTAAAATGGTTCACCCTGTTGCAGGTCCTTGAACTTTAGAAAACACCAGAAATTATCTATAAGCAAACAAAAATACTTTTAGAATATCTGATCAATAGCTATCATGCACATCACTGAAAGGAATATAGTCACAAACTCGTCTCGGATGCTTCATCAATAAATCAAGTGAGCCAACATGCCAGTGAAATTTTTAGTTGGAACGTACTTTATATTTATGTAACACACTTGTTCAATTCAACGTGTTGTGAATTATAAATTCATGTCCTGTATGACATTATACGTCATAAGCGAGCTTTACGCGTTACGATTCCACGTTCCAAAGAGATATTTCTCGTTTCTGATGCCACGTATTCAACCAGGCTAAACAGTAAGATATCCACTGCTTTAATTTCGTGACTAGAGTAATTAACAAAA
The DNA here is from genome assembly GCA_037074705.1 of Zhengitettix transpicula. Taxonomy (NCBI): domain Eukaryota; kingdom Metazoa; phylum Arthropoda; class Insecta; order Orthoptera; family Tetrigidae; genus Zhengitettix; species Zhengitettix transpicula. The sequence goes on along the minus strand of CM073595.1, from coordinate 56,570,298 downwards.
CAGGGCGCAAAGTTTAACTGGTTCAATTTCACGGACGTTTTAAAGTAAGCGAAGCGACGATAATAGAGAACCGGCCATAATAAAGCTGTAGTTGATTATATATGCTGCCTGACGAGCGCTTAGCAAGGTGCAAAATTGGGTAATAATAAGGTTCATGGGTTACGTTAAGGCGGGAACGAGTGGTCGAAAGCTCCGATTAAGGAGTGGAGTTCTATACAAATACAACCCAGAGGAGTGTAACAAACAATTAAATTTGCGGTGCCTGGAACGTCCCCACATTTCAGCAGACCGCCGCTAACAGATTAGTACTGACTACAGTTAAACATCGGGAGTGCTTTCTCTTCTTCTATGGGCTCTCTCAACACCGATCGAGACTGATTATAACATTGGATCACGCGCCGCCGAGACACTGCAGATCAACACGTTTTCACCATTCACTGGAGTCCACTACAAGGAGCCATCAGGAAAGCGAAGGTTATTAAATTAAAAATTCATTTTTTAAATCAGATATGTCAATAGTTTAATTATTCAACCCTAATTGAGTTATGAATTATATTACAACTGAAATTCTTAGAAATATTTCCTGAGCTCCGATTCTCTATAGCTTATTTTCTTTCCACTATATTAGTTCTTTTCTTTCAATCTCTTTACATACATATATATATAATATTTATTGTGGTAATTAAGAGGAAATAACTAGTTATTAAACAAATATTTGGACTCGCATTTTTAGCTGCATAAAACACACAAGTTGTACAAAAGAATGCAATGTTTGCTGGTATAGTAGAGGTTGGTTCGCTAGACGCGCAGAGCAGAGTCTGTGGGGAGCCGAGCACCAGTAAAGTGTTCTCGGGAGCATAGCAGTAGACTGACTAGAAAGGATAAAATCCAGAAAGTGTCTGGATATATGTAACACAACAGCTAAAACATTTAGAACATTTTACATGTTGCAGTCTGTGAGCAGATAACTACGTAAATCCAACGCTAAATATTTAGAGTTCTGAGTCTAACTTATATTGTCAAGTTAGACTACTTTCTTCATTTTTTTTGAGCCCAGGTAACTGCATCCAGCAGTTAACAAACTCTGAAACGAGTAAATAAGATTTGTAAAAACGAACAGTGAACCAATCATAGCAAATCACTTTGGAAAACTAAAAGTGTTGATTCTATTCAGAGTATAAAAATGGTCTGTCTATAAAGTGTAATAAGTGTGAGTGTATGTACGAGCCAATTTCCTGGATTACCAGAAATATTAAGGTAAAATTTCACAGAATTACTATCTGTAAACTCGTAAGTAAAGATATTATCTTCAGACTTCCGATTTCGTTCAGAATTTAAAGTTAATATTTTATGTTTTCCATTGTAATAATCTATTGATGAATTAATCCCATGATAGCTTGATAAAATTTGTTTGTTTAACAAGTATTTCTTTATTAAAGGCCCAGTAATCAACCCTGAGAAATAGTAATTTTTTATTGTAAAATATTAATTGATAATGTAAATTGAAATTTATTTGCCTTAATAACTTTTGTAAAGTTTAATTGTTTGTTCGTAATAAATTTTAATTGTTTGTGTAACTGCTTGTTTTTACATTTCATATTATTGAACGCCCAATTACTACATAGTTGTTTACTCCAACGTACCGTTTATTTAAATGTTATTAAGAAATTACTACAATATATATATATATATATATATATATATATATATATCTGTGTGTATGTGGACATTTGTATTATTATTTTATGCACATACAAATCACGTATTAATTCTTTATTCTCTGCAGTTTACGTAGGTAAATTATTATTAATAGTCCCAAAAACTAGATCAATACACAAGTATAACTGTTTTGTAAAAATTTGAATAATTGCATTCCACTGCTTCATTAGGTCCTCCTACGTTGTATGTACTTAATTACATATGTAAATAAAAATAAAAATATTAATCACACAGTTGTATCCTAATTTATGTCGCATTATATGTATTTGTTTGACATCATCTTTTTGGCTGCGGGGACTTGGAGTTGGGACTGAACTGGCTGGCTGCACCAAACGTTAAGGGAAGTCGGTCTCTTTGAGCGATGTAAAAGCGCATCCCAGTGCGCAATTAAGAGTGGTCGTTGTGCTCGCACGTTTGATTCGGTCTGGTTTTTGCTTTTTAAGCCGGGAGCCGCCCTCGCGCCCCGCGGCTCCGTAATGGGGCTCGCCGTTGTCATGGCGACGGCACACTCTACACCCGAGATCTGATATGTTTGTTCAACGATTTGCTACCAATTACTGGAGGGGTTTGCCATTATTCCGAAACGTTCGCACTTGAGGACTCCCCCTGCCCCTCCCCCCACGGGACCGTATTGTCGCAGCACGCGCGGCACCATGCGGCGAGGCGACGAACTCAACTCGCTCGACAATGAGATATTAGTATAATTGTCACCGAGCGTATGTTTGTGCGGTGTAGTCGACAATGGACCTGAGACAGCGGAACAAAGGAGAAGTCATGTCATTAGACAGGGCAGAGGAACCTTCATTTCCCACGCTGTCCTCTCCCTCCGTGTTATCCTCGTGAGGAAATGCACAAAGCTCGACGAGTGGCGAGCTTTAATTGCTATTGTTCTATTACCGACCAATAAACAACTCTATTCAATGTACTCTGACGAAGGGACTTATTCATCCCCACGGGAGTTGGAACCACCCGACCGCGGTTTCCGATATCCTGTTTTGACCTGAAGATGCTCCGGTTCCGGGTTCCGGTTCTATGAATTATTTTAGAAAAAACTTTGGACAAGATTTTCCAAGGCAACTCACGGATTTCAATGCCAACCGATACTTTAGTGAGCGACGTTTTTCCCGGTGAAACTGTTCTAGATAAAATTCTCGGGTCTCAACCCGGGCCAATTGTTTGTTGAATAACAACGTTTCGACGGCGAGCTCCGCCATCGTCATTAGGTGATCTGTCGTCACAGCTGACGATGACGGAGCTTGCCGTCGAAACGTTGTTATTCAACAAACAATTGGCCCTGGTTGAGACCCGAGAATTTTATCTAGATACATTATTATCCATGACACATTCTGGATTTGGGGACCAAGAGGCCGATGTGGCTTCGGAAGTTGACGGGAAAAATTTTGAACCCGAATCCTCGCCTTAACGAGTCCGACGGATTGCCGAACTCCTACAGGCACCCTACAAGGATTACAACGAAGAGACTAAGAGTCAAGTGCTTATTCTTCAGTTCTTCATTTATGAAGTGCATTAACATTCTACGATTTATTTACCCACCACCAAATTAACGTGATAGACACACGCAAATATTTATCACTTCATCACTGCGTTCAGGGCTACGTCAACTTTTTTGAGTTCGCCTTGTTCATGTACATTGCTGTTCAATTTTTTATTTTATTTAAATCGTTCCGAAAATTTCTCATGTCTTTTATACTCATATGTTTTCCATCCTGTTTGGAAACGGTAGCTTCTGCGTGGTGATCGGCGAGTGTTTTTACACTAGGTGTGGTCATGGAGGCAGTGGAGGGGATTTCCTGCTCCAGCTGCTCGACACTATTCACCTGAAGCCAGAGGCTGCAAAGCTGAGCACACCTATTGGTGCTCGATCAGACAAGGACGACATTTTGTCTTTACCTGTCTCAACCCAGGAAATACCGACGTGCCTCAAACGTCAAAGAAAACGGAAAATCTGCAACTTACAATGCAAGCGTGAATAGAATGTTCAGTGATTTTAAGAAAATCGACGGATAGTTATTTACGTACATGCGACCACATCTGCGATATAAAGTTCAGAGAGCGAGGGTCTCACATTGGTAAACGTCCGGGTCGAAAACGATCAATACAGGATTGAAACCGCTCAATGACTGCGTTACGAGTGGAGAGATAACGAAATGCTCACAGAGTCAATCGTTATTGAAGAGTTGTCATTCTTTAGTTATAACCATTTAATTTGTAGAACGCTCTCAAGTACAACAAGAGTTAAGTTTGTGTTGGCATTGTTGATAGATCTACGTTCCTTGATTTTGTTGGTAACTTTTTTTGATACCCTTTAAATTCCCCCACGGGTAAAATGTGGGATGAGATCTGTGTGACGGACCTCTGAATATCCAAGCAGCTGGAAACAGCTGATCAAACCACTGAAGTACGTCAATATCTAACTGAGACTGAGCTCAATCTTGTTGACAGTCAACTGAGATGTTACCATCGTCATTTAGAATTTTAAAACCTTGTCTGAATTAAGATTTCATCATCGAATAATGGTCCAATAATTATGTATCCCTATATCCAGTATGGTGTAAGTGTTATTTTGGCTTTAAGGGTCTGGGGTGAGTCATTACTCCATCAACGTTGAATAAAAATGATTTCCGTGGAAAATTATGAGTCACCCTACACAAAATCTCAAATGTCATGTAAGCGTTTTATGCGGTCCATATACATCCAATTCAATTCACCAATTGCTAGCGTACGTAAAAGTGTTTCCTTAAATTCATTTAAGACTTATGTGCTGTTCCATTGGCTTCATCATTTGCTACTACAAGTTTAAAAACTATTAAAAAGTAATTTTTTAAATATAATATTTGAGTAGTTTTTATTGATTTTTGACGTTTTATTAAAATTTCTTTTTTTACATACTAATAATAAATTATCACGTGTATAAGTTCTAATTTATGAATATATAATGATGTTTTGATGTCTGAACCATATATATTTTATGGTTATTGTTAACGACTTATTTCCGTGGCTGAGGACTAATGGACCAATAATAATCGATTCTCCGGCAAGTCTTGCGCTTTTCTTCGGGAATTGAACTCGTGAACTGCCTCTGCTACTCATTAAGTAACTCAGTTATTTAATTAATTTCTAGCTTAGTCGATGCGCAACTCACTGTAAGATCTTTAATCTGCACATCCGTCTCGTCGTTTATACATTGACATATCAGTTCATTATTTCCGCAAAAATACCCCGCTAATATCTTCATTCCAATTTCTTTTTAATTTTAATTTAGATAGTTCATATATTTATTTTAAATAATTTAAGATAATTCACCTTTAATGTAGTAAAAAATGTAAATTTATCGGATAACTCCAAAAACTTGTTAATTTTTTTCGAGCGCCGACGTAATATAAAGTATTAAACCATTTGTGAAGTTTGATAACGACGGTATGGGTTAAGTTGGAATGTCAGTATTGGAATTGAGATCAAGTGATACGTGCACGGAACTTAGAAGCCGGTAAATAATGAGGAGAAAGCGAGAATGTTAAGATGAAAAATACTGTAACGAAAACAGGAAAGTCAGACGAAATGTAAGTGAAATACTCGTTACTTGCTATGTAACGGTTTATGTTCCAGTTTGTGTCAGGCGCGTCCTATTAGCCTTATGTGCAAATTCACCTTACGATTGTACGAGTCATGTAATGTGAACGCCGAATAAAAATATTCTAATCGAAGAATTTATCCGTATCCTGGCTGTATGAATCTCTCTTTAAAGTAATACGGAAATATTGTTACCGAACTTGAAAATCGTTTAACGTGACAACTGAAGCTGGATGGCGAGTTTTACAAATATTCAGGGTCGTTCATTGTTTCGGAGACGAGACAAATGTTCCATAGTCTGGCTCCTTCAGGGCAAAGGTCCAGAGAAAAACTACACAAAAACCTCGGCTTATTTAAGACTTCTCCTTTTGAACGGTTTTATTAGTTTTTTTCAACGCAGTCCAGTAGGCGATATAATTAAGTCGTTATACGTTTCTCGTATAACGAGTTACATATTGAGTGTTTAAATAATGGTGTAATTGTTCCAAGTAACATGTTTTATTTTTAAGGGTCTCTTATTTCACTAACCTTGTCCCAGTCTTTTACAAGCCGTATTTTTCTATCCTTTAGATCTACCTTACATAAGTGATTGCAAACGCGACGCTGAGCTTCAGACAGCAAAAAAAATAAAATAAAACTAGTCAAATGTTCTAAATCGTAAATATTATGGAATCGTTAACGATTCTGTTATTTATTTTACGTTAATAAATCACACCCGTCACCATTGCCGAAATAACTTAGTATTGTACATAGATTTAATTTTTTTCTCTTCGATACAATTTTCAACAGGACACTGTAATTTTTCAAGAAACATGCACTGTGATCCGTGTTTCAAATCTAGAACGTAGTAATACCCTGGCAACCAAGGCACCTCTTATTATCATTACATGACAGTAATGACCTTTTATTTAATCGATCTTGGCTAACAGTTCCTTATTCCATAATTCTGCAAGTACACACTATGTATTTCCGACATTCTTCTAATTTACTAATTTTTTCTTGCTTTGTAATTACAACGATCACGTCCGGTAGAACATTCTTTAAGTATCAGATTTTACATTGTGAAAAACGTAAAACATTTATATTTTAAAAGAAAATAACCTTTAATGTATATTTCTTGCCACTTATGTAGATAAATAAATATGTCATTAAAAATATTATTTATTTTAATGCATAACTTAATGTGCTAAATAATAATAAAAAATATTAATTGTATAATATGAGCCGAATCCACAAATATTTTAACATAATGAATATATTTAATATTTTAATAAAAATTATTAACAATATATTGAAATTAAGTGTCGCAGAAACAAGTAATTAGATGAAAGGTAACGTCAGAAAGGAGGTGTCGTTTTGTCTGATCTGGCAGAGTATCTTAACGAAACTGCCCATAACTTTGTGGAGTAATGAAATATTTTTATGATTATATTTTAATGGGATTAAATATTGGGGTATATGAAATATACATTCAATATACTATAAACGAACAATTTTGAAAAGCAATCTTTACATTTGTTATTCAATAAAGAATGATTATAATTATCTATTTTCATAGTTTTATACCGAAAAGGTTATTTTGCTATCATAATATTTCATGTATGTGTGGTGCATGTTTTATTAATTTGACTCCAGGATGTCGTGAATTGCAGCCGTGAAACTGGAAATATGGTTTTGATGTTACAGCAATATGAAAAATTTCTTTCGAAAATAATCACTGTTGATGAAACTTGTCTACATCATTTTGATCCAGTTGGCAACGAAGCTGTGAGGGAATATCCGGCATCGACAAGACAGGCAACGGTGTATGAAGACGTTCTTCCAGCCCCCACAACTGTAACTGGAGCACACTATTAGCACTATTAGTACGATCAGCAGTATTTCATTCGGAGACGGAGAAGGGAGCTAATTACCTACGCATAAAGGAATGCGAAATGGAAGTACGCAGGTGCTGCGACGAGAGCTGGACCGGTCGTAAAGTAAAGCGTCATAACAGTGGCAGCTGCGAACGGACGCACATCTCGTTCTCAAAGCCTTCATTGTTTCGGATATTTAGAGTCGTACGCTAGCCAGCCAAGTGCCGGAGCTCGCATAAAATTAAAACAAAATGACAGCAGTAAAGTAGTCTCTGCAGTGTAACTCAAGACGCCAGCTACGTTTCGTCGTAAAAAATTCCCGTCCCCCGCTACTTCCAGCGCGCGGATTTTGAAATCGCTGTGAAATTAGTTCGTAAGAGAAAAAAAACAACACTTCCAGCTGACTCCCCATTTTCTCCGCTTCTTGACTTTCTCCAGATTGTCGTCGCGCCTTCGGAGACGAGGGGTGGTTTCTTTTTCTTTTTTTTTCCGTCAGCCAGAAATGTTATGGGGCTATTACTTCACCAGAAACTGACACTCGTTCGCTTCGATTTTTTTCCGTATGTGGGGCAAACGTCAAAAAAGGGTTGTTTAAAACATAGCTCATAAAGAACTTTAAACGTTCAACGAGGTGACGCTTTGGCTGACAGTACTGTGGACCTTGAATTCTCCATTGATTTCAGTAGACCTCTACTGAGGAAATAAAGCTAGTAAAAAATAATTACCTAGCTGTAACTTATTCCTGCATCATGTATAAAAATTAGAAAATTTATAAATTATATATTTTTAAAAAATACCTGACAAAAGTCAGTACACAATAGGAAACCATAACATACATTAAAATTTTCGAAGGCATAAATGAAATAATGAAACACATTAATAAGAACAATTAAATGAACGGCTAGAAGAATTAAAATTAATAATGATTAAAATATATTAATCATTATTTATTTAATACATTTAATTTCGTAGTCGTCATTCGGACGCACTAGATCGACCTCAGATCTCCTTTGTGAATTTGGAACGCAAAGTTAAATCATTCGACGAAATGTCTGCGTACTTAATGTTTGTGAGGAAGCATCTTATTAGAAATTTTGTGCCCAGTCTATTAATTCTATAACAGAACATTAAACAACGCTCTTTAAAAATAACTGTACACATTTTATAAATGCATCTTCTTTTAATCGAGGGCTCCATTTTCTGTTAAAGAAAGTCACGATTTGAATAGAAAGAAACTTCCTTGTCTTCAGTCAGTTCAAGCACTCATATGCAGAAGCAGACGCGATTCGGATAGTTGCCGCCAGGATGAGAAACGTTTGTAATACTTATCCATAACAACGACGTGCAGTAATTTGTTTCTCCAACTTACTTTTATTTCAGATCCATCGCATTTCATCCTAGTTGAGTGGATGCGATCACGTGCGAGAACGAACATAAAGTTGTTCTAGAGAACCGCTGGTTTGGCTACGACAGATTTCTGTGTAGACCTTCCTTCATCAAGTCATCAAGTTTCTTCGAGTTGGGTAATTGAAATTGTCGGTAGTACTGAGGTGTTGTTGAACCGTGCTGACGCCGGTAGTATGCTTTACTTTTCATCTGTTCTGACATATATATAGTTTTGCAATATTGAAATGAAGCTTCAGTGCAATTAATCGCCACCGACGTAAAACATCTCTTCCCACTCTAATGACAACTATACGAACATTGCACACTGGGCGAGGCTGATGAGTGTACTTGGTTTTTTACAATAATAGTGTGCTTAGAAATTTGCACGTAATTTATCTACTTCTACTTCCGACGTAAAAAACAGAAGAGCTTAGGACTGTGGCTAGAGAGAACTAGTTGGTGGATTTGACTTTGACAAGTCCGGTTTCCTAGGACCTGGTGCAGGTGGTTCGAGAAATGCGAGAATGTTTTGCTTCAACATATCTACACAATAGAACGTGTTATCGTCCAGAAAGACAGTTTTAATCAGGAACATGTTATTGTCTATGGTGAATGTATTAATGAGGAGCACGTACGCGTCTGGCGTCGTCCTCGCTCTATCAGAATAACTCGACTCACTCCACAGATAGCTGCTCGTCGAGGCCCTCAGCCTTGCAAACACAGTTACTCCATCTATTCATTACAGCTTTCTTCCTCACAGCACAAAAACTCATTAATTCATTTCATTCATATATTTCTATGTATAAAGCATTTCTAGAGATACTGAATTCAGAAGCAATAAGCATAAAATATTTCAAAAGCAGTGAAGATCATTGTAGAAAGGTTTCGTAATGAAATAGCGCTCCGGATTTTTTAAAATCAAGAATATCTATTTCTGTAAGACAGAATCCAATAATTAATGCTATTTATGACAAATAACAGTCTTCCTTTTTTCATATCCAATTAAGATATATTACATTTTAATATACGGACCAAAATATATTAATAAAAAATCAAAGCAATCCATTGTCTATTTAAAGGCGTCCATGAGTAGTTTTTATTAAATCTCAAATTACATTAAATAGTTAATAATTAATAACAATAACACCAAACAAAAACGAGAACTAAGTTAAAGTTGGCATAGCCACTCCTATTCAATCACAAATATTATATGTATATTGTTTGTGTGTGTGTGTGTGTGTGTGTGTGTGTGTATGTGTCGAAAAATAACTAGAACTGACGTAAATAATAATAAAGACAGAAAATTGTCACCGATACCATTTTAATATTCTCGCGTGTCTGTCAACACGCCCCCAAGCTTCTAAACTCTCAGATACCGAACTCTAGTCCAGACTCAATTGATTGTCGCATTTTTAGTGTTCATACTGTAAACGAGAAACAGGACTGTTTAGTAAAAATAAGCTATTTTCGAGACAGAAGAAGGAACGAGAACTACAGCGTGAGAATCTGCTGGTGCTGGACTTGCCACGGAGATGATAATAAAAAAATTATAATTCATTTAGCGCTGTATTAAAAATGTTAATCGTGTATTTTTCTCATTTATATTGTAATAAATTATATTACTCTCCCCTACAATTGGGCGTCAAATACATAAAATGATTAATTTCTGCTAAATGGTTATTCAACCAAATTAAAATATTTATCATAAATCATTTAATGAACAATAGGATAGGGAGCCACAAAATAAAATATTTTAATGGTTACAAATATATTTACAGTTTTAGCGGCTGTTTTAAAATAAAATAAAATGAGATAAAAATAGGTGTTGTTGCCGTTTAAATATAAAACCAGAGCTGTTTTACGTTTGATTGAATTAGTTATTACACATAAGATTACACATAAGATGTCTCACTGTTTCCACAGACCAGTCCGAATCTTCCCCTTCAACTTAATAACACTTCCGAGAAAAATCTTCCCTCTGCCAAGATTTTATGTTACTTAAAAAAAAACAATTTCTTAATTCCTCCACATATTTATCATTTATTCAAGTTAATTAAATTTTCTCATGAAACGTGATTTTTGATCGACAAAATCGAAAGATGATTTCTCTATCGCTGACTTCAAGAAGTCTCTAACAATGCATTGACATCTCTCTGCCAATGTATCTACAATACTTAAAAGTTTTCTTAATACATTCAAATTATATTACGTATTATATTATTACAACTCGTGCTCATTACAATAATTAAATTTGTGTTCACTGCCAATAAACAAATTTGTGGTAACTTCAATAATCACATTTGTGTTCACTTCAATAATTAAATTGAGGTCATTACAGTATATTTTAAAGCATTACTTTTTTTTTCATTTTTGCTTTTGATATGTTTTTATATGTATATATATATATGTAGGCCTAGTACATTTTCAGACTGTTTTCCGTTTTTTAAGTCATTTTTCTCATTTAATGTGCTTTTAGCTTTTCTTCTTATATGCATTTACATACTAACTTTTACGTTCGTTAATGTCCTTTTTCCTTTTTTATCTATATAATTGTAGGAATGGTTATATTTACCTTATTAGGGGAGCAATGAAATCAATTATTAAATCTAAGTCTACTCGTGTATGTCTGTACGAGTTCCAGACTCCGCTGTTGCTGCGAATGTTCCGTCCGCGCTGAAGTATTTTGCTGTTAAAACGTAAGTCGCCTTTCTTCCTCTTCGTTTTCTTTTCTTTGTTTGTTATTTCTACCTCAGTTTCGCCATCGTTACTTTTTCCGTCCCCCTGATTTGCTCTACAATTTTACCTCCGACGTGTATCAGTCAGGCAATGAAGAAAAAATATCAACGTATCGAACATTTAACATGCCGAACATAAAATCTACACTATAATATTACAGTGTATGTCGTGTATAATTAGAGCGAGCTGCACGCGACGCGGTGCACGTGTAATGGATCCGTTCGAGTCTTTTGTCGAGTGTGTGGATGAGGTCAGCAGTTTCGTTGTTGCGCTTGGAGTACCTCGACCACGTGTTTGCAAACAGCTCCCAGTATAAACACAAACGGAAGGCAAGTACAAAGCTGGACTTGCAAAATATGTGGCGTGGCCTTCGTGCTGCCATGTGAAATCGCCGGCAGCGATGGAGCCGCTAAAAAGGCCCAAAACTCTTCCCCGCCCTACTGATATCATTGTGTTAAAAAAATATTTCATATTAGACGGATTTAAACTATTATCTTTACTGACAATGACTTTTGAAAAATATATTTTTACAAGAGAACTCGTTGTTCATTACACAGTTGTAGCTTCAGTACTCGCTTTGACTACGATACAGTCGCTGAAGATTTTCTAAAGGTCCGATCACAGTCTAATTCTAAAGCGACGGAATTGATGACAGCAGGCCATTTAAAAAGCGGAAGTATTCAGACTAAGGTAATTTTCGTTAATTTCTATTTTTAATCCCATTTATGGAACAGTCTGTCCACATCAGTCAATAAGTTCGTTTTTTGTCAGTTTACCTGACATGATTCCATTTTTTTTTTCGGAACTCGCGTCGACTGTCCTCGTAAACGTAAGACTAATGTTTTATAAATCTGTTACGTTGTGGCTACATTCTGCCCTTGAAAGTCAAGTACATTGCTATTGTTTTAATAAACCTGTTTCATACGAACTGCACTATTTCTCATTTTGATAAATCAACCGGTTCTCCGTTAATTCCGCCAGCGTCTAACATTATTGGACAACCGTTTACTAAAATTTTGATTTTTGTCAAGAAGAGAATAGAACGTAACAAATGTGTGACGAAGGGAAGCCTTTCCCAGAAACAAACCTTTCTTCGTCTTCTTTCTTTTCGTCGATAGTTGCTAAAATTTTCATCAATATTTGGTCTTTGGAATCTGCTAATAAAAGGCGCATTTTTCTAGTTACTATAGATTGGGAACAATGTTTGGATGTCGCAGAATTTTCTGTCTCGTTGCTGGACCAAAACTAAAAAAAAAAAAAACGCACATGAAATTCTACTTGTATCGAAAATGAAACTTTTTCCTGCTGCAACATTCTATCGAATATTAATAAGCTTTGTAGTTCGTCAGTTATATATATATATATATATATATTATGTTCGGGAGTGACATAGTTTTACCTATATTATTTCTTCGTGTCATTAGTTCTCGGTTGAACAAGTAGGATATTTCATTATATTAAGTTACAAAAGTTATTAGATAGTAGACTTTGGTGATGAATAATTAACAGTATTAAGAAATAACAAATTAATTAAATCTTGGATGGAACAGAAAAATATCTACACTTTTTGTGAAATATAACACTATTATTATATTTTAAGATGAAATATTTCAGGACTCCTGGAGCAATTGTATAAAATTTCTATAGCTTAGCTCATAATTGAGAGAATATACGCAATATGCTGGATTAACGGCCTTAAATAATAGAAAGCAAGCTGATCTAGTCTGTCATCTATCCGAAGATCCAAGATCAGCGCAACAGCGTAAATTTTGTCTACAGGACTGATTGCACTGTCAGCTGAGAACTGAACAAACTTAAGTCTTTTATATTTTCAGTAATAATTTATTAATCTTAAACCACACATTTAGAAGTATTTTGATGACGATTCTCTCCGTTTTATTAAACTTACGTTTTACCAATTTCAAAATTTCTAGATTATAAAATCAGGGTTAATTTAAAGTTTGCAAGGAACGCCGCAATCAGAATGAACTGTTGCCTACGTTGCCGTTTTTCATAGTTAATGTTTGCGACTCGAGTCTGCCACGGGACAAAGAAGCGTGCAAATAACTATGTTACACAATTTTAAGAGCTTCGTTGTGTACGACACTGATTGAGCTGCGTATGTTTGACTATAATTTAACATATCTTTGAAGGGCGGCAAGGGGTACGTGCCGATAGCTCCAAAGCATAAGTTGAGCTGTTACGTGATACTCGTAGTATCGATGTGGACTTTCCCGCCGTGGGAGCATCCATGTTGTTAGCGAGACCTTAATCGGCGCATTTGCTTACACGCGGTCCTCTGTGTCCTGATAGACGATATCCTGCGATAATATTCGCGGTGTCTTTCGCCGGTTGTTTATGGCTCGGGAAGGAAGGTGGGGGGTCACGCCCCATTGCTCTCGAGAGCGTGCCTTGTCCGCCACAGCTGCCTTACTGCTCTTTTACGAAGAGGGTTTCGTGACTTATCTCAAAACATTTCGCACAAAGCTACGACGACGCCGAAGCACCGCGTTGAGTCACTCGTCGTTTTGGTTCGCTGTCCTAATAAGGCCTCGCGGCCGACCACGACGTCCGATAACCCTAATTTGAGCTTCTCAGGTGTGGTACCCTTTTTGGTCCCCATCGATGACGAGACACGCGGACTTTGCAATACGTCCCGACGTCATTCAAACCAAACATTCTAATCCGAATGATAGACTCCTTCGGGATTTCCACAGGCTGGGATTGAAGGGGTGATTTTATAAGAATAGGAAGTATCGAGGAGGACCGTATAGTATTTAATTCGCGACCAGGAAATTAGACGAGTGAGAGTGCTTGCTGTGTTGTAATTTTCAACTCAAGCCATTCCTGCTATAAATAATTAATTTAAAATCTTCTTGAACTAAACGCAGATTATGAACATTGCCTTGACTTGATTTTCGCAACGGTGCAGATATTTTCACCCATCTAATAATAATAATATGAACTTTATTTCCATATAATTTCATACATACAATGTAGCAAAACGTCAGGTTTAATATAAATATACAAAAGAAACGTTTAAATCATCAGTATAAAGTTTTACATTCATATTATCACGACTCATATTTCTTATATTACTTTATTTACTAAATATTCCTTCAGAGTTATTTCAAAGTGCTTTCCTTCAATTATTTTATGTACAGTGACAGTTTATTATACATTATAATTCCTTTCAGAAATTTTTTGGATTGGTCCGCACTCTAAAATAGTCCGCAGTTGCCCTAGTATTATAAGGGTTAGCTCTGTTTTGACCTGTGAGGTTTTTTCGACTTCTTTACCATCATAATAGTTTTAAAGATATAGAGAATAGACAGTTAGTATTTTATTTTTGTGGAATATTGGTTTACATGAATCTATATTTTTCTTACCAAATATAACTCTAATAACTTTATTTTGAGAGATTAAAAGCCTATCCATATACTTAGAACCAGCACATCCCCAAATTTCTATTCAATAACTAACATGGGAGTAGACATTGCCATAGTATATGTTCATTAAGCATTCTAATGGGAGAATAGATGCATTTCTGTTTATTATGTTGCTTAGTTGATTAATGTGTTCTCCCAATGTTACTTTACAGTCGACATTAATACCTATAAAAACTTTGTGTACTTAACAAAATTTATCTCTTTTCCATCACAAGTTAATTTATTTTCATTTTCTGTACTATGCTTTTTATTATTAAAGTATATTATCTTAATTGACTTGTAGGTTATTCAATTTGAGGCAATGCGTAATGTTATTTATATTAAATTGAGTTATATTTAGTAGTATTTGCATATCATTACGCCAATTCAAAATTCTCGTGTCATCAGCATACGTAACCAAATACCATTGTATTTGGCATATCATTTATGTATATGATGCATAATAAACGCCCCGGTTCGATATGTCAGCTAAATAAAATATAGTTAATTGAGTGGTAAAGAATTTTATGTGGTATTCTTTTTCATTTTATATTCTCACCGAAAATAAAATTGTGTTATGAGCCATTGTATTTATTACGAAGAAGTAAATGTATAATTTTGTTAGCTATGTTTTGCCAGTAAAAGATCTGTGATTCACGTTTATATTTAAAGTCTTAGTACAAATTCTCATATATTGTTTTCATATAATTACAATTTCCTATAATAAAAGAACAGTTTCTAAAATACAGTTATTTAAATATAGTAAAGATATTAATCGGCAGGTGATAAAAAAATTTAATATTTAAAACTGAGATATTACAAATTTTTAATAAAACTCTTATTGTACAAAATAAAAATAAAACAAAGGGGAAATCACAGCTTCCCTTAATTAAAATACTTATAATAATGTTGTTGCTATGTTGTCTGGTGGTTCGTTTAAGAAATTAGCAATTT
This sequence comes from Zhengitettix transpicula, assembly GCA_037074705.1. Classification (NCBI taxonomy): domain Eukaryota; kingdom Metazoa; phylum Arthropoda; class Insecta; order Orthoptera; family Tetrigidae; genus Zhengitettix; species Zhengitettix transpicula. The sequence goes on along the minus strand of CM073595.1, from coordinate 56,554,628 downwards.
AAGTTGTATTAATTTAGAATTAGAGAAATTAAAATCCATCTTACGGGGATGCAATCCGAATAATCATATTAATAAAAATATTTTCCTTTTTCTTGATAACTATACCTAATAATGCTAGTAAAAATGCCATCCATGAAGTCCAAAAACAAGTATTGGGATATAGATTAATAGTATCTACAACTCATAGTCTCTTAGACATCCTTTCTAAACGCCCTGTAAATTGTGTGGCAGTGATTATCTTTTATTTTTTATTCTTGTAAATTGAAATGGGATTTCAGTATATTGGTGCCTGCCGTCTAAGTATGAGGTGAACAAATTTAGAGCTGTACCACGCACACCACATACTTCCAATTTTTTGCACAGTACAGAATTATCAACTAAATCAAAGGCTTTAGATGAGTTTAAAAAATTTCCTATTCCCTATAGTTTATTATCTAATTTGGATAACAATGGATGTACAAATTCAGAGGAAATGTTTTTTCTAAACCCAAACTGATGTTTATATAAAATATTGTTTTCAGTTAAAAAAATTAATAATCTATTATAAAGCACCTTTTCATAAACTTTTAAGAAGACTGATGTGAATGATATTGGTTATAAAATAATTTGTATTTCGTTTAGCGAACATCGATATTGTTTATATGTACGTGTTTATATTGCCAAAATTTGCAATATTGCAATATTTACAAACTTGATTTGTAATCCTTTAACAGGTTAAATTTGTAAGTGCTTATTACCAGGAAAATAAATGGACATAAAACAAAAAGAAATGTAAGGCAAGTCACACCCGTCATTAGAAAACAAACTTTTGCTCTATAAAACTATAATTATTCCAATATGAACTTACGGGATCGAATTATGGGAATGTGCAAGTAACTTCAATACTTCAAGAATCCAAAGATGCCAGTAAAAATATTTACAGCCGTTGTCAATGTAGGCCCTACATTACAAAAGAGCGGATACACGACCACTTAAAAATTCCCACCCACTGTAATGGAGATTGTCCACGAAAAAAGTGTTAGTCTTCACAAATCCCTTGTTACAACCTGTATGGAATAGGAAGTTACCAACCAGCACATCTGTAATCTTTATTTTGCGCATAGTGGCATAATGTGAAATATGTCATTAATGCGTTACAAGTTACTACATTTGGTTATAGATTACAATGTATTCTGATTGCTGATATATGCTTAATAAATGCAATAGTAAAAATTCTACATTCTAATAATTATCACGTTATATTAAGTAGTTATAAATTGCAAACTAATTTGTTATGAGAGTACTAAAATACAAATAAAACACGTTTTTTTCATAAATAAATGCATATAAATGGAAGAGAAGTTCATAATATGATAAAATTCTTAAGATCATCATGGACTACTTTCTCATCTGAATGTAGAAGATAAGGTAACTCATTGACAAAGGAATCGCCCTCTACCAAATAAATGTATTTCAATCGTTTCATTACCATTGTTAAAAAAGAACAGAATATGACCTAGAGATATTCTACATTTAGTCTGTTTTTCAATGTATAGCATACACACGCGTCAGTATTATCACAGGACCCTAAGTTTATATTTCATTTTTGCAAACGAAGCTTTAAATGCTCCAAGGAAAAAGTGCAAGGAGGAAAACTTGTAACCGATAAGACTGTGGATGTTCAGAGCACGATTTTAACTCTGTTATTTACAAAACAGTCCCTTTAAAATTCCACTGAGCTCTAAAACGTTACTCTGCCGGAACCATGAGCTTGCAGAATATTAGGATTTTATTGCAACAACAAAATTTTCCTCGTTCCAAATTATCTGTTAATTTGGGGTTTGGAAATTCCCCAGTTCTTTAAATTAATATTAACTATAATTCAATACACTCAATTGCGAACCTTGCATATTCAAGAATTGCTCATAAATAACAATGCAGTTAATGGAAATGAATTAATTTAAATAATTGTATTTTTACGTACGTTTATATTTAATAAATAATGCAGTTTTTTGCCAATACCAGACAATATTTTTTTTATTTACGACAACGTTTCGGTACGTGTTTGTACCTTCATCAGGCCTTTCCTGCGGAGAAATTGTACAATTATGTGAGTGTTTCTTAGTGTGTTAATAGTATAATATTTTTTGTTTAACCACTTTTATAAATTCATTGGCTTCTTGATAATACTAATTTACTTCGTACAATTTCTCCGCTGGAAAGACATGATGAAGGTACGAACATGTACCGAAACGTTGTCATAAAAAAAATATATTGACTGGTATTGGTCAAAAAACTGCATTATTTTAAAAAAATGTATTGTCACGGCGTTACAGCAAGTGTACACTGAAACTTATTTTAAAATTCGCCAATCTAATATTATATACATCATATTTGAATTTATTTTCCATTATTCTCAAATATTTTTGTAACCAGGTAATTTATTAAAAGTAATTTATAATGAACTCCTGTGTGAACAATACTTTTATACAAGTTTTTTTGATTCTTGTACTTCAAGTTTTGGCATCTGAATTAGTTATTTATCAGAATGATTGTATACACTGGCATGCAAAAGTAAGTTATTTGAAAATAAGCACGGTGTTCTTCATGTAAACTGAAAAATTAATATAACAACCATGTTCTGACGAATAAAAATTCTGTCACTGAAATTATCCCAGAAAATTGAACTATATGTTGTTAAAGTGGGAAGGTGGTATAAATGAATTCAAATGGTTTTTCAACTGAAATCAGAATGGCGTCACTCTAACGGCGGCTGAGTTTTATTTCCCTTCAGGGAATTTCGTAGTTCCAATTGCATTGATGACGAAGAAACAGTTCTAAGAATTTTGATTTCGATATTTTCAGAATATTCCCTCAGTAATGTTGCATAATTCCTTAAACTCAATACACAAATAAGAAAGTACAAATATAAGACAATTTATAAACTAGATAATTCTCAAATGAGAAATACGTAAGTAAAGAAAAAAACGTAAATCAAATAAAAAAGATTAATTAGAAAATAATTATATAAATTCAAAAAATTGATCCGTAAAAAAGTATTTATATAAGATATATCAGAATAACATGTAAATCCACGTTGAGTTGTATTCGTAGCATGTAGGTACAAAATAAAGTTAACAGAAAAATATCTACGGAATAGAGCATAGTAAAATAATAAAAATTCTGTATGAAATGGGATCAAATAAAACGTTCTAATTAAATGAAATAAGTTAAAAAACGCAGAATTAGTAAAGAGAGGAGAGCGGATGCATAAATTCATTCTCTGGTCATACTCCAACATTTCCTCGAACAATTCGGAGTAAAGAAGGAAAATTCAAATGTGAAGAATTCAGCGAGTATGTTATTGAACTGTTTTATAATTCTGGAAAGATTCATAAAGATGTTAATCAACTCTGTTTTGAAAACGGGGTTTGACTGACGAAATTTATTGATATTTTCTTCTTTTATTTTATATACACTTTATGGAAACTTAGATAATTAATAGAGATAGACCATATGTGTAATAAATATTTATAACTTTCCAAAGCTATGAAGAAATATTTACAATGAATGGAGAACATCAAAACTCGCTCAGTCTGGCTGTCATAATCAGGAATAGGGTAGATACAATTTTTATTTAATACGAGTTTTTTTTCAATCGGTAGGTGACTAAAATACGGTGTTTTAACTACACTGTGCTAAATGGTATTACCTTTCAACGATTTGGTGGTAAAATATCTTCTTGGAAATTCAACGGCACACAGAATTCCTGTCTCAGGGACCGTTACATCAGTGTTAACAGTTTCTTAACCATAGTGCTTTCATGTATATAGTGATAATAAATTAAAAAACTTTTCTTTACAATGGACTGCAAACATTTTCGAGAATACTCGTTATTCTTTGAACAGTTTCCGAACTCATGTTCGCCCCATTTAATTCGAAATAAAATATTTATATATGTTCAAATAAAATTGCATTACATTTATAATAACATCGTTTACTTAAACATAGCACCACAAATTTTCCTAACTACCTTTTGTTAACATATTACAACTCAACACAAAGTTCACCACTAGTAATTTTTTTATGTTTGCCCTATGCATATAATAATTCCTCGTTAGAGAGCTAAGTATTTCTCTATGTGTTATGCTCAGGTCCACTAAATGCTTTGGTTAACATAAAAAAAAATATTTTATGCATTTTGATGGACAAATGTGAATCATGTTTCCGCAGGTTTTAAGAGCGCTTGTTTGCTTTGTTTCCTCGAATCTTCAAGCAGCGTTACACAGGCCATACGCAAATAAGAGTTTAGGGTGTCTCGGTATTTGTAGAAGAGCGTGCTTCGTCCAAAATCCCCGCAATCCAGAGCAAACGCGAATTACCCTCTCACATGTGAACGCGCAGCCTGCGCTAAGTCCTCATTACACAGCGCATAAATGCCCCAGTTTATTTTACTCTCGTTCTCTTCGCACACACACCGTCGTATATACCAATATAATGCCAAAGAATTACCGCACTCACAACGACAAATAACGTTAATAGGAATGTTAATCGTATGGTCTGTGGGTGAGAGAATGAGAAAGTAAGTTCTGCTGTTCTTACAGAAAGTTATGATAAACACATTTTCAAAAATGTCAAATGCAAAAATATGAAATTTTCTCCTACCACAGTAGGGAAATTTTTCCTAATGTTAAGTCCTCCAAACGAAAGTGGTTTCTTTGAATTTAATTCAAAGTCAATTTCCCCGAGAAATTATTTTTTAGTTGTATATAACTGATGTCATGTCAATATTTTATCTTTATTTATAATTATAATCTGTAAATAAATTAATTCATTAAAACTGAAACATCATGTCAGATAACGAAAAACATATCTGAAAGCCCCCACGCTTTCAAATCAATTTTTTAACAGTTATTAAAAAATATTTGATTTAATATTCAGGACTTATATTTGAAGGGTTGGGCCACAACAAAACTTAGCAAGTCAACTCCAAAGGAGCGGTGATGCAGCAGTTTCAAGTGCACACTTGCAATGGGCCAGCGAGGCAAGTGTCATCCAACCTCCCCTTATTTCTTCTTCCTAGACAGAATAATATCAAAGTACATAACAATAAAATACTGTTCAACTATCTGATCATGGTGTAACATAACCAGTGAAAAAACTGAAGTATATGAGGGGAAAATGATAATTCAAAATAAGAGTGTAATCCTATATTTGATGTTAATAAGACTATATTAATTTAGATCTGTACTGTTACAAGCATATAGCATTAAAGGAAATCTTTAAGAGTATTAAAAACCATTTTAGATTGTCGAACCCTCCCCCCCCCCCCCACTTTCCCGACTGTGTGAAGTTCCTAGGAAATATCAGTTTTTGTTCTAGAAATATACATCGAAACTATGGCTGATTTATTTGACGTAACGCATAATTTGTGTTCTTAAAATATGTATGTTTAATTACTGAAGGTGAAGAAAAATCATAGGTACTTAAATCTTTTTTTAGAGTAACAGGCTACTTGAGGGTAATCCACGTGGTGGCAACTCCGCGTTAATAGCATAGGAAGGGATTTGAACGGGGGGATGCGGAATGGTAGAGGAAGATAGCCAAGGGTTAACTAGGGCCCCAGGGTTGTGTTTTAAGGATCCTACCCGGCATTCGCCTAAAAGTGATGCAAGACAAACCCTAGAAAACAATAATTTCTCGTTATCACTTACTGGGCAATTTTGCAATTCCATTTGTTCAGTCTCACTCGTTTCCTTGTTTGAAATATTGCTAAATAAATGCTACAGTCGTACACGGCGCTCTTAAATCTATTCAACGTGTCGACTATATTTACTCTTTGCAACGTGATATTCCATTAAGTTTCCACGAAAATCAATCTGCGAACACGTGTTTTCGCGAAACTCCAGATGGTTGTCGAAATGCTTTCAAGCGAATTTTCGGCACCTGCCAGGTATCGGCAAGTTAACTGGCTAGTAGGTATCAAGTCACGGAGTCATTTCACGAATTGTATGCGATATAACTAAGCATCTTAACTTAAGTGGCGCCTTCAGGTATTTCCACGATTTCACAATTAGGATATTAATGGAATGTTATTAATTAGGCTATCCATTGTCTGACTTGAAAAATTGAACCATAAAATTATAGAGTATTACAGAGATGAACGTGTAGAGAACACAATTATATGTACCTGAATATGAAGGTGAGCAGTAATAAACAAAGAAAGAAATCTGTTATTTCCATTTCTAGGAATAATGCAACAGAGAACCGATTAATTGTATTATAACCAAGAATGTTTGGAACAATCTTTCTCAGGGTCTTTTAGACGGTCTTATCATACAAAATTCTATATTACATTTCGTCCTTTTATCGAATGCAATGTATTGATTTAATCTACAAATGGGCAGTTTGCCCGGTGATGGTAGATGCATGAAATTACAATTTAATTACATATTAAATAAAATAAGTTACAAAAGAATTAGAGTAAATTCATATAATTATTTTAAAGTATAAGCTAGGTTTAGGGACATTATTTCAACTATAAATACATGTTTATAGAATTATATTAATTAAAGGCTAATTTTGAAAAAAGTTAAAGAAAAATATTGTACTGGCCTGAAAAGAAGTACAGTGGAAATATATCTGAAGATAGAGATTAACTATCTATTTAACTATTTAAGGAGACAAGGAATGTTACCATTTTACTTTAGTTTTTAATGGAGCACTATCACTTATCTCCACTACACTACCGTATATTCACTAGAGAGTTCAGATTAAGACTAAATCTTCTTTCCGTTAGAGGACCTTCACCGAAAACTCTTGCAGGTAAATTGTTCCAGTTATTTACTGCGAATAATGACATTCTCTTACAGTACATAATTTCACCGACTTGTTACGTTTTGTTTCACGTATATGAATAAATGAGTATAAGCTATGGTATTGGCGCAGGCTCGGTGCGATTTAAAAATTAACGTTTTAAATGGAAGTTATGTAATAAATGTACCTCTCTGGTAAGATTCAATAAAAATGAAAATTTAGAAATCAAATAAATATGGTAAAAGTAGCGTCAGATCTCAAAATTATATATAGATAAGAAAGTTGCCATAATTGTACATGACATAAATTTTCCACTACTTTAGTTCTCCTCCATGATTTTGAGTTCTGGGCTTGATTTTATAATTATACATTTATAGAACCGATATAAATTAACAGTAAGCTTACTTAAAATCAAGGGGGAAAGTGTGAATATTAAATAAGCAAGAACGCGGTCTCATGAAAATTGGGGCTGATCCGCGGATACGAGAACCCCTTAAAATAATTTATGTAGACAGCACACGCAACAAAGCTATATGAAAAGTTGCCTGCTATGTAGGGGTGATGAAGTGAAATGAAGTAATCACATAAGTAACCTTAAATTTTTAATTTAAACATTTTGGAATTTCACATGACCTTAACAGCTTCTGAAGATTGCATTTATGTAGTATTTGTAACTTTCAGTAGCTACAAATAATTTATTTCTATAAAACATCGATCATAAATGATCTTTTTAACGGTCTTTTGATATTCAGTAGTACTCAAGTCTTTGTATTACACGCTTTCCTATACTAAATACACAACAAATTGATATTTGACATGTTGAACCCTTAATTTATTCAAATAAGAACATTGTCAATTAAATACAGCAACTGATCGGAAAGTAGGATCGAAGAATGAATTTCAAAATTATATATTAACTTTGTAGGATTTCATTTAAGTTTTTATCCTTTGTGAACCTTAATAATATCCACGTTGGTGTAGTAACGCTTAAGTACCTTAAGCATATATTCATATTGATACACCGAAAATACTTTATTCTATTACTTATTCTGCGTCACAATGACAATGTATATAGTTTTAAACTGTTACTATCACAATGTATGAAAATAGTTGAAAAATGAGATGTTTTGAAAAAACATCAAACTAAAATAAAAAGATATAGGATGAAACTTAGTTTAAACGAATATGAGTATTATAAATTAGGTTTTACGATTCGCCGCCGTATCTCATATCCTGTTCCACATGTTAGTATCCTATCTTCGCCCTTATAAATACAGTTTATATTTTACTTAATTATGACGAGTAATTGGAAAGAAATGAGAACAGTTTACATTTCTTCAAGGCTAAATCTTAGTTAATAATAAATAATAAATTGCTCAAAATCAATTGTCAAAATTTGCAGCTTCGGAAACCAAAATAGAATGAAAATATTTGGCTCTACGTTTCAGTGATAAAACACTTGTTTTGAAAAGAACTTCGTTCGTTGTCAGCATTAAAGTACGGATAACTAGAGAAGAACATGACATTCAACACAACAGAGTATATTTCCAAAAACTTTGAAATAACTTAAGATACCAAGAACGGGAAAATAAACTGTGACACAAACGTGTCCTTAAACATAAATAATATGACTCATTTCCACAAATGCAAAATAAAGCTATACAATAAACAAAAAAAATTGATAAGTTGGTATACACTGCTGTTTGTATGAAGAACTAAATTAGAATCTTATATCAATCAATAAATGGGAACACAAACACACACACACACACACACACACACACACACACACACACACATATATATATATATATATATATATATATATATATATATATATATAATACACAAGGGGGAGTAGTATATACTTTTCAAGCTAGTGTCAATCTGTCTATTATCAATATATTGGTATGTTTCTCACTGTTCCATCAATGTTCTCATCACAGTCTCTCATCAATAATAATAATGCTTGCTTTTAAAATAAAAATTCAACAGATTTTTATCTTTAATATAAATCTGCATATTTTCAATTAGATAAAAATGGTTCTAATAATTTCATTTGATTGTCGACATATGAAACTATGTGGAATGTTGTAGACTTTGCAATTTCATTTCTATAATTTGTCAATTACATTTAGTCTGTGTACTACTGAATGAAAAGGTGATGGAAATAAGTAAGATAACCATTTTCAATTTTTGTTTTTTTTTGTATTAAAAAGGATCACTTATCTTCCTGGTCAACAAATGTTGGCAATGAGAAATTGTAGCACATGATGTTATATTTATATTTTTAGAAACAGCTAAGCACTACAATGCACATTATTTGTAATGATTATAAACAACATGTAAGATTCAAGAAGCTCAATAATCCTGAATGAAAGACAATTAAATATACAATTTTCCTTTCTCAATAATATTTAAATAAACCTTTACATAGTCATTAAGACACAGATTTTGTCACCCTAATCGATCTGGGTGAAAGTGATTTGATTTTAAATTCAATATTCCAATTTCTTAACCATATATATGAACTATAAATAATATGAGTCAGGAAGAGACAGTGAAGATATATAAATGTGGCCAATAATATTTCCTGCATTGGTATGTGTTTATTACTTAAAATAATTGGAAATTTTAAATTATAAAATGTTTTAGCAATGAATGTTGTCATATTTTATGAATAAACAACAGTATGGAAATTAAAAACTAAAGCACTCACTTGGAACTGCCACAACAATAGCAGAATGTTGAAAATTTCAGGATACATAAGTTGAACACAATACAATATTACATGCGCAATTAAAATTTGAAATAACATTTGAACATGATATTTTCTCATTATGACATGAAAATGGCCAATCACAGACAATATTTGAGCAAAAATACTGTAATTTTTAGGCATTTTTTCTGCACGTTGCTTGTCAGTAATAATTTTCTGTGAAGGTCATCCTTGTGAAGGTTTGCCGATTGACAGAAGAAACATAATAATATTACAGGTTTTTGGTTCAAATATCAACTGTGATTGACCATTTTCACAAGTTAATATTAACAAACAGACATTGATGATCATATTTACTAATTTTTTACAAAAGTATTTTACAGTTTGTTTGATTAGTATTTTAAGATTGACCACATTAAATCCACAAATAAATTTAAGTATAAAAGTAATAAAATAAAGGAAAATCAACTCAGTCTACTTCACCTTCCATTACAATACAAAACAAAAAAATATAAATAAATAAAGAAATAAGTTAAACATTATAAATAAAATTTGAGAGATAACAAGGAAATATGAATGTCAATTTGAGAAGTTACATTTGTATTTTCATATATTTCTTCCACAAAAACATTCAGTATCTGTCATTTTCAAAGACAATATCAGAAGCATTGTAAGATCCTCTGTAAGAATTTCCATAAGAGTAATAATATGGAACCTCATTTTCAACATCACTGATGTATTTGCATGAAAAAGATAAGTTATATGATTATTATAAAAATTTTAAAACCAATTTTTGTAAGAGACGAGAATTAATAAAAAAAACAATACATTAATCTTTAATTGAAACAGAAGAATTTAAAATTAATTTTATGCACCATAAATGTTATAACACATGATACAATACAAAATGATCCACTAATAAGAACTTTTGTGGAAATGATATATACAATTGTGCTTGGGTGAATTGGAGAATATTTATTTATTTATTATTGCAATGTTTATATTTACCCAGTGTATTTGGAATATCCTCTCTTAGAAAGTTCTTCGTCTGGTTGTATATCTGGCTTTGTAAAACAATGCAAGTAGTTTGGATTTTTTTCAATCTTCATTAGTGCTCTTTCTAGACTGAAGACAAAAATGATTATTGATATTAGGAAATAATTAGTTTGAATTAAATAATTTGCACATATAATCAAGACAGAATAAAATTCCATTTGTTTTATAGACATTACACATTGAAAGCTTGAAAAATAAGAGAGAATAATTTTACGTTAAAAATAAACAATTAACCACCAGAAATATTTAAAGTATTTTATTAGCATAATACCCTGTGAAATTTCATTAGTCTGTATTGTTCATTCTTGCTTGGAATTTTAGGTACACTTTGTATTAACTGCAATTAATTTTTCTTCATAATTTTACCTTCTATACTCTTAGAATATCCTCGGTGTTTAGAATTATCACATAATAAGTAAATATATTTATGAAATTAAATCAAAATAATTGTGATTATGGCATTAAAAATGTTCTAAGTACACAAATACAGTACAAGGCAGACAGATTCATATTTCACAAATTATTTAAACACTACTAATTTTGGAAAGAGTTCTATTGTGAAAAATTGTTATACAATAAACTTCCAAATGAAATAAAAATAATTAATCATGAGTTAAAATTCAAAAGGGTTCTGAAGGCATATCTAGATGATCACTGCTTTCACTGTATCAGTGATATATTTAATGTGATGATCTAAATAGCTAAGATAATGTAAATGAAGTGTTTCAACTTTCCTCATATCAGTTTAACCAGAAATTGCAATCACAGAAATCTTAAATATGAATAATTATCCCACATAAATATTTTCACTTCATACACTTACATTTATTTGATTACCAACTATATATTATTACTATTAAATAATTATTGTTTGTATCTTCATGGCATGCATTTATGACTTTGAGTCCCAATTTTTTATTTATTGTCACTATATATTATTAGCACACATTTACATTATATTCTATATATTGCATCAATTTACATCGTTCCATAGTTCAAACAACACAAAAAGTTATATCCCTGAATGATGAAGAAGTTGCCCGTTTTATTTGAAATTGGCATTGTTTTAAGTATACTAATTCATTTAAATTAATGTATAATTATTATGACTTAATTTGTAGTTGAAAATATTTGTAATAACTGGTGTCACTGAAGTATGCATAAAACATTTCCTAGGAGATTATTTAATAGAATAATATTATTCTACCATGCAAAGCAGAAAAATAATACCTTTAAAATTTTCAACTGAAAACACAAAAAGACTAATAGTATTGCAGTCATCAAAGTATTGCATTGTTTCTGCACATTTAAGTTGGAAAGAATATAACAATCATAAATTTTAAAAGTATTTACCTTTTGTATTTTAAATTTAGGTCTATTAAGAATATGATGATGATTAATATTACACATCCAATTGCAGCACCAGCAACATACAGCTTCTCATCATAAGTGAATCCCTGTAATATAATATGTAAAAATAAATAAAATTACTGTCTCTATTTTTATTTAACTTTACAGTGACTTACAGCCATGGTGACTGACAATAATGTTTAGAAAATTTTACAAATACACAGCATGCACTGCATGATTATAAAGACAGCTTTTATCAGATGTGGAAAGACACGTTATCTTCTGATAATGTTATCTGTGATAAGAGTATACAATGCCAAAAATTCCAAGTTTCAGAAATAATGTACAATTGTCTAGCACAAGAGGAAATTCAGTTTGTATTATTACAATAGAACAAATAAAATTTGAAAGGTTTTGCATACGATGCAGTCCAAAAATATATAACAAATAATTTCCACCAATACACAAAGTTTAGTTTTTATTTAAAAACTCTAAATATAATATAACATTATAAAAATACGATAATTAAATCATGTGACTTCCTTGTTTCAGAGTTTATTTCATATCCTTAATAGTCTGAAAAGCATTTTATTACATTTCTGGTTTGCCATGATTTCAAAGGACCACATATTGTTTCACCTCCTGTACTTATGTTTTTTTTATTGGTTATTAATTTGGTCTATCAGGCTCTTTCTTTTTAATTGGTGATGTTGGATGGGAAGTGGAGTAGAGACAGCTGTATCGGATATTAACAGATTGGGGTGAATTATGTATTTTTTATATTGAAGAATTATGTATGTTTTTATATATGGAATATTGAGGTCACTATGGATGTGGGAATTGGATACGTACCAGGGACAGTAGGTGATATAACAAAGGATTTTATTTTGGGATGTTTGGATCTTGTTGATGTGTGTTTTGGCTGCAGAACCCCAAATGTTACAGCCGTACTTCTATAATGGAGAAATAAGGGATATATAAACTAATTTTTTCATTGAAAGGGATAAAGGTGAATTAGGATTAATTCATGGTTTTGGTATTTTGAAGCGGTGATTGATTATTTTTTTAATCTGATTGGTGTGTTGGGACCATGTTACCTTTGAATCAATAATTAATCCAAGGTATTTATGGTTTTGTTTGTTTGGAATGGGTGTGTTGTTAATTTAGATATTGTTAGTGACCGGTATCTTTTTTAGGGGAAAAGAAACTGTGATGGATTTGTTTGGTTTTAGGGTACCCTCCAATTATTGGCCCAAATGGCTACATAGTTAATGGCAGTTTGCAGTTGTATTGTAGCTGATTCGTAGTCATAGGACTGGCAAAGTATGACTATATCATTGGCAAATATGGCAGTTTCTGTTGTGGTTGTTTGGTTGGGGGATATCATGGGTATAGATGGAATACAGGAATGGACTTGAGGGACCCCTGAGAGAATGGGGTATATTTGGGAGAAATGATTTTGATATTTGACAAGGTAAGAGCAGTTTGCAAGATAGTTGGATAGGAGGTGAGGTTTTAATTTGAAGAGGAGCGAGGGAATCCATATATCAGGCATATATTTTTGTTTTGAAAGGATGTGTTAATGTATTCTGTTACTGTGTTAAGAAGTTGAGGACAGGAGTGGTTGTTTCGGAATCCAAATTGTTGGTTAGGGATTAAGTGCGAGATTTGTTTTTTTTTTAGTTGTGGTAAAAGTAGTTTTGAATAAAAATAAAATTGCTAATAATATTTAAAATATGATTTCAAAGAAACTGTATACTCGGGGTTGCAAGGATTGTCACTGGTTTTAAGCCTCGTGTCCCAGTGTCGCGAACGAACATTTCGGGACGCCAAAAGTCCCAGTTTTCTATTACCAATATTTTTTAAACATTTTTTCGTCGATCATATATTGTTTGGCAATTTGTCGATGAGCAGATGTGAACATTGTGAAAATTATTATTACAATTGATTATGTAATTAATTTAAAGTAATCTTGCAGAAGGCCAAACCTAAATTAAAAATATACAAATTGATGTTAATTTTTTTATACCTGTTTATATTTTCCTTTATTTTTGACTGTTCTCGTTCCAAATAATAAATAATTAATGTTGAATTTTGTTGATTTAATTTTTTATTGTAATACAAATTAAGTCCAAGCGAGTCAAAATCTCGGGGAGAAGTGGTCTAATATTGTTGATTTTTTTCGGGTAGGAGGTATGGGGATCCAGGTTTGACTTGCAAGAAATCTGGCTACCCTATGTATACCTGCAGTTACAAAAATCGAAATGAAAGTTGTTAGTTACCATGGTTGATTAAATCTGTGCTACAAACAGTAATGACTATTAGAATAATTCATTTACAGGGATTATGTTGAGTTTTTAAATATAAACCAAAGGACTCTATGAAGAATAGACATCGGATAGCTAAATTATTCCTCTTCATTTTCACGGTCCTAAAATGAGTTAAAGAATGTCACTGAATGGACACCGAAACTTTCCCTAAAGTAGCATTTATTGATCAGAAGGTGTTCAATAAGTTTTATCGCAATGAAATTACTACAACAATCTGATCTGTCGTCAAGGTCAGTATAATTATAAATGCCCCCTCATAGATATATATTTTTTTCCTTTAAAATACCATTCGATTTTAATAATCAGAGTAAAAGCCGAAGCACATTGCAAGTTTGGACTTCTTTCAGTAGATCTGCTTAAATATTGCACGTGGTATATACCTTGTACAAAAGAGAAACAAAACGATAGAACAAATAATGAAATCACAAAAAAATGAACACTTTGAGTATATATTGTATACTGTAAAAAATTAATGAGAGGTCTTGTAGAAAACGAGAGGGAAGCTGGAAGTATTCTTTGAAGAATAACTAATATGAACTGTGTTCTGCAGGGAACTATAGATAGAGGGAACTATAAAACGGAATTATACGGAACATATCGGTAAATAGATGTATGAATTTACTAAAATCAACAATTGATACATTTCAGCTAGGAAAAATTGTGAGTATTCATGTAATAAGATATATTTGAAGTTATATAAAAAATGTTTCAATTGAGTAATGGTATCTGGGTTTACCATATCTCAAAGGGAAGGGTAGAATTCAAAATCGTCATGAAAATAAGAGGGAAAAGGCTAGTTAGAAGTTGAGAAATAAAATACACGAAAATAAATAATACCAATAGTATTAAAAAACTAATTTTATCGTTTGAAAGTTAAGTTTTTCATCTTCTGACGTTGTTGCTTTGCGGTTTATTTTTACCCTTAAAAATTATTTTCTGTTAAAAGGCTGCAGTTAATTGTGTTGATGTTTGACTTTTCTTTCCGACCAAATTGGTTACATTCTTTGGTTATAATTAGCCATGTTATCCGTTCGCCCTTTAACATTTAAATCACAAATGTTTAGAATCCACTGTCTCTTTTGACCGTTTTTCTTACGTTACAATTAAAAGATAAATGTATTTATGAAGCACAGTTTTTATATTGGTAACTTTGAACAAGTAGTTTACAATTTCAGTAACCCATTTTATATATGTTCAACTATTTATGTATAAAATATGTTACGATGAAGTATATTAATGGGTTCTAAGATAATTAGGAAAGCTGCGGTGCTGCAGTATGGATACTTATGACATTGAATTTAGGTTGTTCTGAGGAACTGCGTATACGACAATTTAAACACCTTGTTCGTTATGTATAATGAATTTTGTTAATTTTAAGACATATTTAGCAATAAGAAGCAAATGAGTGTAGTTTGAGAATCAAGGTCAGTGTGGCAGGAAAGCGGTTTTTGGCGATCTAAAATGTTCATCGTGACGTAATATGCGAAACGTCATTCAGCACTTGGAGACATGTGAACGTGTTTACATTTGTCCTTCGGAGAAATGACGGTGATACTTTTTCGCTGACTAATTTTATTTGATGTAACAGGTTCCTGGTGACCAGCTAGTTCGGGTAATTAATCAGAAAGTGAAGAAAAGCAATATAGTTAGATGTAAATAACATTTTTCTTTAAGTTTTAGCGAGACGATATGCGACATCATTGATTTGGAGGTCAAAGTCACTAGCCTAATATATTATTGCCCAATTGAGATAGATTGATAACGACGTTACTGGTTTAACGTGATAAGTGGTATTTTTTTTAACACTCAAGAGCATTATTACGCAGCATAAGGAACACAATGGCTTTGCGGTGTGTTTCGTCTGGTTTCATGAAACAGTGGCGAACAATTTTGATTTCAAATAATTCAAAAACTAATGTACTTTACAATAGTTTTTCATCTTCAACAAAACCTCAGCCGATGAAACAAGAGTAAGTACATGGTTAAGGTATTAACGTGTTGCGAAACTTCTTCTTGACCCACTTATGTTGATTACTATTAAGTTTTGTTAGATTAATGGTGCATTTATAAATGGACAGGAAATTTCCTTGATTTTTGATTAAGTGTTGTTAAATTTTTAAACCATATAATAACGTTGTCTTTATTTTAACCAATAGTTCTAAGTAAATAATATCTAAGGGATAATTAAGAATAATTTTAATTATTGGATGAATTAAAATTAGAGGGATTTATTCGAAGTTATTGATTTTCCTCAATGGCTTTTCTTGTATGGAGCATTGTGAATTGTTTAGTATATTGTACTTCAATAGAAAGGGTAATAATAATTTGAAATGATCAAAATTAAGAGTATCCTTTTTTATTCAATGCCAGTTAAGTTGTCACAAACTACAGATGACATTTTACCTGATGTAATTGAACTGTGTAAAATAAATGCACCAATTATCTTCATTTTGAGTCTTATATTGTATGAATAGTAGTATAGAATCTATACATTTAGTGATTCCAAAATTATGTATTCATGGTCATTCTAAGGACATTTAAAAATATTAAGACAACTTTAAAGTTTAATGATATTGTAATTATATGAATATAGCATGTTTTATAACACTCATTTCAAAACAAAATCTAAGTTTGTTTTGCCATGATTATAATAATATATAAAAGTAATACAGTTTGAAATTTGTCATATGCATTCATTGATTGTTCACTCTCTTGCTGTGTCATTACTTGACAATTTTGTGACCAAAAAGACTTTTTATCCTTCATTTTTTAATGGAATGATCATAACTAAGGATTTTAGTGAATGTAACGTATATTTAGCTTTTATTATCTTTGTTTCAATTGTTCATTTACTTGTGGAGTTTGGATGAATATATCTTGACTTATGTTAACATTCAAATTATGAGATTGTAAAATATTCTATTTAAAAAATATTATTTTTGTCAGTGTTTACCACAGTTTTATTTATTTTTCTTAACAGAGTGGAGGTAACATTTATCCGGTCAAATGGCGACAAAGTAAAGGCCAAAGGAAAAGAAGGTGACAGTCTTTTGGATATTGTTGTGAGCAACAATGTTGATTTGGATGGGTTTGGTGAGTGCAAGAAAAAGATTGAGTAATTAAGGTGTTCAAATTAGCAATATTTTTTTTTAGTATAATTTGATTTTAAAACATGTTAGTAAATGCAAAAAGTAGTCAAAAGTTAGTAAAATATGAAATTGTTGGTGACTGATTTTTCAGCATAAACAATGAGCTCTTTTACACATTTTCCTGCTGCCTGAAGAATGAAGCTTGGGTCAGGCATAAATTTCATTGAAACTAATTTTCACAAATTAATGAATACAATTGTAGTAATAGTTGGATTCAAGTACAAAAATATAGTACAACTATTCTATTATGTTGAAATACCCGTGAATGGGGATAAAGGCTCCCCCAATAATTTTTGTTCTACCTTATGGAATCTAGGTAAGCTGCAATAACTATTTCCAACCTTATTAATTATTTGACTGTCATATATATATCTTAATTATGTAGTCAAGCATATTTGCTAACATTTTGGTTTAGATACCTTATTGATATTAATTTTCAAATTGAACTTAAAATATTATAGAAATCATAGTAAGTAAATGTGAATAAATATATAAACTAAGGCTTGAGTACTACATTACATGAATTGAGGAAAATATAAGTAGCATATGATAAATAAATCAATCAAAATAAAGTGATTTTCTCTTAATTTTGGCTCATTTTGTTGTGTAGTATGGGGTTATGTTTCATAGCATTCAAAACCAGTGTTTGTCATAGAAGAAGCCTACATAGTTTTGAACAGCATTGTAATTTTTAGTATTTTGTTGTCTTGAAATTTATTTGTACACTGCCGAAGAAGTTAGATGAAATAGAATGGCCAATTTTAACACACAGTTAACAATAAAAATCATCAAAAATAAAGTGATTTTCTGTTAATTTTGGCTCATTTTGTTGTGTAGTATGGGGTTATGTTTCATAGCATTCAAAACCAGTGTTTGTCATAGAAGCCTACATAGTTTTGAACAGCATTGTAATTTTTAGTATTTTGTTGTCATGAAATTTATTTGTACACTGCCGAAGAAGTTAGATAAAATAGAATGGCCAATTTTAACACACAGTTAACAATAAAAATCATCAAAACGCAACAGTATCTTTATATAGCTGCACTTGAAAAAGTCCACCAATTGGTGGAGGATGTTTTCATGATTTTAATTGTCGACTGTTTGTTAAATTGACCATTCTATTTTGTTCTTATGTGTTAAAAAACAAACATTATCTATTAACTTAAGAAGTTAGTGAATGAATCATGAACAATGTGGAGGGTGAAAATAAAGTGAACTATAATTCATAATTATTATTATGTCTGAAAAGTAGTTTGAAATAATACATCTAAAGCTATTTTCAGTTTATTCAGGATACCTAGATATATGAAGATAATGCTTTTAATATTTATGCAGGTGCATGTGAAGGAACCTTGACATGCTCCACATGTCACTTAATCTTATCTAAGGAGGACTATGCTCGCTTACCGGAGAAGCCCACTGATGAAGAGCTTGATATGCTCGACTTGGCATACGATTTACAGGAAACGTAAGAAGACATTTTTATTAAATATTTAAAATCAAAATCTAAAAATTTAAAACTATGTTCTCCCTTTTAAAATTGGTCATTGATTTATATTTTGCTTTATTTATTTGTATATAACATAAAAATTAACATATGTTAATAATAATAATAATAAATACAACCTTCATGTAGAGAAACTTTAAATTGAGAAATGATGACTAAGAAAATTTAAATATTTTAATATCAACTAATTTATTGTACATCTTATAATATTTAACCATCTGTTTCACAAAAGAAATCCATTGGTTTATATAAGTTTTTCGCTGTTAGAAAAAGATGCCAATTTATGTTGAAATGTCCAGCACTTTTAAATTTAGAAATGAATTATTGAATTTCTATGAGCAAAAGAGTCTAATAAAATAACTATACAAATATTAAGTCATCATTCAAAAATGTGTTTTTATAATATTGATTTTATTGCAAGAAACACTGACAATACTAAAATATAGAAAGAGAATTACTAATACATACAACCTTAAAGTAAACTAGTTACTATAAATTGAGAAACAATAACTAAGAAAGTGTTTTTACAGATGTTGTGTATAATTTCATTCTTTTAGAGTAGTAAGAGTATTTTTGTGTCCGTTAAGGTACCAGGACTATTTATCACTCCCCTAAGGTTCTGTGAGTATTTTTTCCCCATTGGATATGGAGACTTTTTGACTCTCCCAACGTAAACTATTTTTGTCTTTCATAAGTGAGTATTTTTTATTCTCGTACTATATCATTTTTAACTTTCTTAACGAATCAAAAGTAATTCTTACTCATTTTTTACTCTTTAAAGTATGGCAAATAATTGCTTTGTGTACCCAGAGGATAATTAACTCTCTTAAGGTGAAGCATGTATTTTTGACTGTATTAGGGCACTGAGTTCATTTTTATCAAGATTAGTTTTGATATTTGGTATTGGGAGTAATTATGCTTCTCTAAAGGTACTGATGGGTTATGATGAAATTAGAATTTCCTCTGCATAGGTAGGTTAAATTACTTTTTCACTAATGACTAGTGTGAATATAGGATATATATATATTGTAATAAACAAATTAACTCCTATGCTTATTTATCAATGATTTGCCCCACGTTGTGGTGCCAAAACGTAATAATCTATACGGGCGTCTTAATAACAAAAAAATTAAACTTTATAACAAAACAGATTTATTAAACAAAAATTTACATATATCAGAATTTAATACTATAAAAGATCTCTTTTTCTCATGGGTCTCTACCTGGGCTTGACAATGGAACAGAATCGAAAAAGGCCCAACATGTATGTTTTAATTAAACAAAACAAATATTTATTAAATTTATCAACGGACTTAACTTACAGCTTGCTTCTAATTTTTAGTATAACAAAGAAGGGAACGAAATCTGACTGATACACTTTAAATAACGTTTACATCTGATTATATTGTTCATTCTAACTTACTGTTTCTCAGGTCTCTTGGGCTCGTATCTTTAGATTCGCACTTCATATCTTACACGTTCATACACTTATTCCAACACAATCCCTCTGGTTCGCTGCTGCCTGGTTCTCAATATCTTGTTACGTCTCCTAGGTGTTCCTTGGTGTCGGTTGTCGTATCCGGTCGCACCTCCTGTGCGTTAAAAGTCTAATTCCAAACAGCACGCTGGCTCCACACTCATTACTGACTGCCGACTCACGTCTAACTCACGACTAACTCTCGACTCTAAGTCCAACTCCAAACTGCCTCTTTCCTCCTCCTCACTTTACGTCCAACTCCACACTGCCTCTTTCCTCCTCCTCACTTTACGTCCAACTCCACACTCCCTCTTTCCTCTATATATACAGCTAGCATCCTGGTTCCTCTCCTGGTTCAAAAGTCCGTCGCCATGGTTAATGTGACAGCATTCCATTAATGAGATTTACTTTCTTGCCGCTGGAGTACTTCCTTTCCTCGCTTCACAAGTGCGCGACACTAATTTCCCTTGCAGCTGCTAGGCCCTTCGTCACGTCTCATTGCAATTACTTTGCAATTTACCCTTGTCCGTTTGACCAGCACTTCCTATAACAAATCGCAGTTTCCCGATCTTTTCAAGTTACGGCCTCCTTTCTTGTCCCAAGCAAATACGCCAACTGTCAGGTCATTTATCCTAACTCAATGTCTTTCAAAGACCCATACATCTCGTTCGCTCTTAAGTTCTGACCCCTCCACACGTGCGTCGTGACGAATTTCTTCCGACAGAAACCGTCCTTCCAAGTTACGCTTCTGACGGCAAATCTCCCTAGTCGGAGATAAATGTCTTTTGCTTCTTCAAAGAGCCCCTAATCATTTTTCACACGCTTTCTCTTCACCACTTGTGTGCTGTTCCGAGCCAATGCCTCTAATTTCATGCATTACATTATTTAATGCATTACAATATATATATATATAGGATAGAAATAAATAGGAGGATTACACTTTATGTGAATTCATATGCTCGGGTGAAGAATTACGCACATAGAAAAGCATATGTTCAAAGCAGAGAGAAGGATGGAAGAAGAAGGAAAATTCACATAAAGCGTAATCCTCTTATTTCTATCCTTCCTCACTATCATAGTTTGAATTTCTTCATGCTGCTGAAGCGAACTTTATAGTTTGAACAGTGGTGGCTTATGCAAATGTGCTCATGCATGTGATACAGCTTATAAATAAATTCAGGGAGAATTTTTTTAATCTTTAGAACCTTGATGATAATAGTTTTAATTTGTGAATCCATGCTCTGATTTTGAAGAATTTAAAATGCCCACCTAGCGGCACACTTGCTCAACCTTCTACTGTTAATGCAGTCAGCAGGTTGTTTCTGTGCAAGGCACAGAAAATCTGTCTCGAATGAGAAAAGCGTATGCACAGTATTCTGTTTCACCCTCCTGCACTCTTCGTAAAGCTCAACAAACCATCTCTTTTTGGTTCTGTGTCAGTAAGCACATAATGCCAACCTTGTATGTGCTTACTGACACAGAACAGATTAACTTTATGTAAAATATGTATGAAGGAAAAAATATATTTGTGTGACAAATGTGTGTCAACTTTGTTCTAAATTTGTTAGTTTTTAGAAATGTAGCATATAATGGTTTGGTTGATTTGTAACAGAGCATTGGTAACACTATCACTTATTAGTATTTTACATATTTATTCTTGTAAAATTTGTCGTTTGGGGATGCTTAGCATAAGGTTTTCTATGTTACGTGTTTATTGAAAGTATTTGTGTTCAGTGTAAAATTTATGAGGTGTAAATTAATTTACATTGTATATGTTTCACTCTGACTAATTGAATTTTTTTTTTTAGATCAAGATTAGGTTGCCAAATCCTGATTACCAAAGAACTCAATGGATTAGAAGTTAGGGTACCAGCAGGAGTAAATGATGCTCGCAGCTAACCATATGCACATTTTTAATTTCTTCAAGCCTTTGTTTTATGTATTAGAGTTAAAAATGTTTTAATATGCACCGGATGTGAATATTTTAATAATGAAGTTAGAATTTGTTAGATTCTGTCAATATATTTTTACAATAAAATGTGTGTGAAACATGATTTCAAATGTCATAGCTGTGTTTATGCAAAGTTAATAATGAAATGTGTTTTAATAAGCCATTTAAAATGTTTTATACTATTACATTATTTCAATGTTCCTAAAATAATTTGGTACATATTTGCATCTTTTAATTTAATGAAAAATGACAAATGCTTTTCTTTTGTGATGCAGATTGTTAAATCTTATTAGTTTTATGATAAATTTGTTGATATTAAAATAAAGTATTTTTATTCTGAATTCATCCCATTTTCATCCAATGTACACATTCTGGGATTAAATCGATACACTTTGTTACTGTCGTATTTTCTTCTTCTTCTATTAGTCACAATATTCGGAAAACTGTATTTTTCAGGCATGGCAACATTTGTGAAGATTTGATTTAAGAATTACTTTGGATTGAAATTTTGATATAAGTTGTAACTGAAAGAAAATAGAAAAATATGAAAACTTTTTTAATTTGCGATTTCATAAAAATTGACTAATTAAATTGCAAATCAATGCTTGAAAATTATTTTTATCCTGCCTCACAATGTGTTTTTCGAACAAGCTCTGAATAAGTTGGAAATATGTAATTTTTAACTTGTCTGAAATAGGCTTGATATTTAACTGGAGAGGGAAACATACCAGCCCAAGTCAATGTATCACATCATTCCATCTTGGTCACTTGAATAAAGTACTGAATACATCACGAAGAAATATAAAATTCCATTTTTATTCTGTATGATTTACTGAGGTGACTTCTTCAGTTATGTTGCAATAAAATCTCACGTTTGTGAGCACTTCACATATATTAATTAATAAAAATATTTGTGTCAATACTTATTCAGAAACTTGAGAACTTCCAGATGGGCAAATATAAAAAGATGCAGCCTACAAAACAAACAAACTGAGTTATATTTAAAATGCATAAACAAACAGATTATGCATGTTTGTTAATTTACAGTTTTTATTTGGGTTTTGAAACTTGTATGTTAAGTATGTGTTACAGTGAAATTAATTGTAGCTAGAAACGGTATTTTCCATAATGAGAGAATGATAAACTGTTTGTCGTCATAATTACAACAATATAATACCTGGAAACACCATAAACCAAAAAAATACTGGAATTTAAAGTAGGGCTGTGAAAAGTGTAATTAACTATGAGTCCTCCCTTCACTTGTGCTTTCATATTATTTTAAATTCATATATGTAAGTTGTTTATGGTACTACATAATCTTAATTTTTTGAAAAGTATAGGGCAAGTTTAATTATTGAACATTTCAAGTACACCTTTCTCAATATTTGCACGGAACATCGATGAATATTCATCTTCAACTTTATTAGAATAATTATAAAAATTTTGTGTTTAAATGGCATTTACTTTTCAAACCTCGCTCATAGCTGGGAATATGCCGAACATCGTACTAATGAAATGCACGAACAATTTTTAGACCATTAGTCCAAATTACATCGCCATCTGGCTTCGAAGTGGCACGAAAGTTGAGTGAGAAAAAGGATTGTATTAAAAATCCTTCAAAAGGACGCGCTTACCTAAGATAATCACGAAAAACAAACAAACTTGATTGTGATTGGTTAGGCAGTTGTTTTGCGCGGACAACGTTTCGCATTTATTCTTCTTCTAGCATTAAAAATCATTCATTAGAATTTCTTAGAAACTAGCGATCAGAATCGAAAGGTGAAAAGGTTCAACCAGAAATTGTCTCAATTTTATTAAAGAATTATAGAGATATAAAAATTGACAATCGTGTTGAAATTAATGGTCATAGTGCTATGTTTGTGAATCTCTGGTTGTGACTTAATACTTGACATGTTTTAGTCAGGATGTCGGTCTGCTAATCCGTACATCGAGTATGGAAGCGATGTTTTAATATTTCGCAAGCCTGTTAGTGCTTGACGATTGTGAGTTAATTATGCGTCACGTAGTATGTTATAATAACTAACTTTCATGTTTTATTCTGTTAGCCGATATTAGGTTGTAAAGTGCATTAAAATGATGCACCAGGTATACAAAACATTACCCGACGACAGACCTATAACTAGCCTACAAATCGTTGAAGATCCGGAGAAATGCCCTTCTGGATTTTTTGTTGTAAGTTTTGTAGTTTGTGACGCGCTATTTACATTTGTGTGTCGTTTTCTGTAGTTTGTGACACTTCCTATTAAATTATAGGTTTCGCGAACACATGATCAAGATTCGGATGCAGACTTGTGGAGAGAAGGTCGAGTATTTGGGAAGAAAGCAACACGATATATATGTCTTTCAAAATCTGAAGGCATACAAGATTACATAGTGGAATCTATTGTAATAATGAACGAGAGAGACATACCACCAGAAGGATATTCAGTGCTAACAAGAACAGCTGATACAGGTTTTTTTTTTATATTAATCTTGTGTGACTAATATACATAATAATTAAATTTGGTCAGAAAATATAATTTTACTCATTGTTTGATGTGTTATTTCAACTTAACTTCAATGTAAGGTAATCGGGTTATCTCTCCACCAGAAATTGTGGTTAGTGGTTTTCTGTCTGTCTTTTAAAGATGCACGGGCCTGGAGAAAGCGACAACTTTGTTATAGATTGATGAGAATAAATCAAGCCAAAACTGCTATAACAGATATAATTGTGCTTAGCAGAATGAAGAAATCTCCAGAGGGTTTTGCTTTGGCAGGGTATGTGCTACATATTCTAATTTGAATTACATTTGAATATTGGAGTTATGATGTAATGGCTGTTCGATGATAATTTTTTAAAAGTAATGCATATTGTGTACAATATATCATAAGTGTATATATTGAACCATATAATTTTTTTACTTCTACATTCAGATACCTACTTTACAAGGCAATTACTTCTGCTGAACATAAACATGAACTGTGAATTCTTTGATATATGCATTTTCATATCAACAATATATTTTGAATGTGTAAAACAAAAATGTGAAACTGAAAATATTCTTTTGGATAATCAAATACAATAAAAATAAGTTTAAATATGTGGAGGGAAATAATGTAAACAACTTAATTTAAATTAACTTGCTATTTTGTTCTTTAGCAGATTGATACCAAGTGTTGAAAATTTAAAATCAACAGCTAATAAATATTTGTGATCTTACAGCTGGTGTCTGTAGAACTTTCTTATTTAATCTTACATCTTGCTTAGTGTTTGTGTAGAACGTGTGAAAGATAACAATCTCTTTATTTGATCTGAATTACCAGTTATCATTATTGCTCTTCTAATTATGTCTGTATAATCTTCTGCTTCAAGAATAATTTTCAAGATGGAATTCTTGTCGGGGAAAAAATTGTTACTATCAAAGTTATGTAATTCTTTCAACTTACTGTTTGCCCTTTCATAAGGCGTATTGTATAGATTTATTAAACCACAGCACATTTTCACAAAAATGTCAAATATAAAATTGTGCATAAGTAGCTAAAATTTGAAGTAGGAGCTGTTACTGGTTCAAAACTAAACTATAAATATTTGGGATAAAATTTTGAGTACATTTGAGGGATACATATTGCGAAAATAATTCTTGTTTTAGATTATATATATATATATATATATTGTAATAGTGAGCATGTGACATTGTCAAAAATATTGGTACGGAAAGGATAGAGAGATAGGTTGTGGCTTACCTGAAAGTGAAGTGCGGTGTCGCCATGAGGAACTGAAGGAGGTTCTTCAAATTTTTGGAGGCTCTCAGCCTTTTTTCTTCAAGAAGGAGTGTTACACCATTCCATGCACCGGCCGGCTGCAGACTGTTTTTGTCAGCAGTCCGCAGCCGACTGGTACACGGAATGGTGTAACACTTCTTCCTGAAGAAGGAGGCTGAGAGCCTCCGAAAATTTGAAGAACAACCTTCAGTTCATTATGGTGACACTGCACTTCACTTTCCATACCCATATTGCAATTATTTTTGACAATGTCATATCCTTACTAATATCATTTATATATATATATATATATATATATATATATATATATATTGTAATAGTGATAAAAATAAAATAAATCATCAATTTAAACCAACAATTATCATTTATTAAAACACAATTTTCAATTACACAAATCTGATGAAATTTTATAAATCAAAACAATTTTATTTACCTAGAATACATTTTAAATAATTGGACTCAGTACCCTCAAGGTCTTTACTGGGTTGATAAGGAAACTGTACAAAATGTTACATTAAACAAATACAGTTACAATAAATGAAAAACGAAATGATTGAAAGGAAATCTGACACTTTTTACCCTTTATTAGCAATTAACATTTATTAATTCAGAAAAATAAACTTACACGCTCTTTGGTCCACACACTCACTTCATACAGGCTTAAAAGGCACCAGGCTGCGCTCACACTCTGCTATCACAGCCACCTCCTCTTGACGACGTCACCCTCTTGATGAATTCAAACACATCTGCTGGCAGACAGACCTCCATGATGAAACTCCAACCTGTTGACAACTGATGTCCAGCTGATTACTCTCGGCCACGTAGCTTGGCCTACCATCCGCTGACACGTCCGTCTCCAGTCCACAAGAAATGATAATGCTCTCCCCGCTGACACGTCCGTCTCCTCTCCAACCGAAAATAATAATGAACCTCCCGAACTGTCCAACTGGCTTCTTATTTATATCCGGGCTCCAGAATATTCCCTTGTTTTTCACAGTTTTTGCATTTCCACTTTCGCCAAAGAAACACCATCTGTTGCCCTTCTCCCGCTCCGAGAGCCACTAAATCAATTAAATTAAAAGTTTCCTTTTAATATAATTATGATCCCGAGTCTGAATTCGTAAACAAATCTGACAACAATAAGAACAGAATTCCTGTCCTTCTGAGCTGGTTATTACAAAATATATATATATATATATGATTAATTTCTCATGTTTTGTTTGTTTTCGTTACATAACATTCTAGGGTAATTGGAGAAATGTGTGTTCAGCCAGAATACTGCAGCTTCTTATTAATATATATTATAAACCTTTGTGATCAATATGCTATTCTCATTTTTAATTACTGATGTAACTAATATATATTATAGTCAATCTAAATTTTAATTTTTCTTATAGTGAAATAAATGGAATGACGATATGCTTTAAATCAAAGATGGGATTAGACCAGGTGACTCCTAAATCAAATCAGCCAGTTGTACCTTACAGGTATGAGGAATAATAAAAATTGGCTTAATTACAGTTTTAATGACAGTATACAAAGTTTTAATATATATTATGGAAAATAATTTTGTACCGCTAGGTGAATTTCAATACTATGCACTAAATTATGTCATATTAATAAAGACTGGTTCACCTAAACTTGTGTGTGTGTGTCTGTGTCTGTGTCTGTGTCTGTGTCTATATATATTGTGCCAATGCCAATAACAAACCTCAATTTAGAACATTATTCATACTTTCATGGTTGTGAGAAAACTTTTTAATATATATTTTGCCTTTCTTTTAGCATTATGCCACCTTCTGGAATCAACAATGTCAATCAAAACATGCTGACTAAATGGTATACACCACCTCCTTCTCAAAAGCTACCTTCTATTTCAAAACCAACTCTCAATGGAGTACAACAGTTTTCTGTAACTCAACCAATGTCAGGGGACACTTCTCCTCATGAATATGAAAGACTGATTAATTTAAGACCTTCTAGACCAGCTCCAAAACCTCCAAGAACATTTGAGGGGTCATCTAGTAACTATGCTACTATTTCTGCTCATCATGGTGAGTACTTTAAAGTTCTCAGAGTTTAATTAACCTGCATCAAAATATTTGTTTATTTTGTGATTTTGCTGAACTTGTAAAATTATTATCCATATTGCCAAATTAAAATCTTTAATATTATAAGCTATTCCTTTCTCATTTTGCCCACACATATTAATTAAGTTTTGCCTACACTGGAATCAATGTCCTATATATTATACAATAATATTAGCTCTCTACACTACTTTTTTTTTGTGGAACTTAAACATTTTCTTCAGATATTTTAACATAATGAATTTCTCAGACTGCTTTGCAATGGAAGAATTAACTTGTAATAGAAAAGACTAGGAGAGATTGAATTCTTACTCAAATCATGTGCTGAACAAGTCTCACTTGCATAATTTTTTATTGTTTGCTAACGAAATTTGTCTGTCGTATAAGCTTTTCTTAATTTTTTATAGTAACTGAAGAAAACATGTAGAAACTGCAATATTAAAAGGCTTTACAGTATTTATTTCACTTAAGAGTGATACCAAAAGTGCAGTAAAAGGATGTATAAGCTTATTTCAAAAAGATAAACATTTACTGAATCTGTTATAAATGGATTGATTATTTTTCAATTTTCACGAACAGATTAGTACCTGATTTCCATCATGAATGAAGTAAATATTCATTTGTTTTACCCTACCAGTTTCAGTATACCCATTTTCATTTTGTTAGTATCAGTATTTATTTTGTCGGAATACTATGAATCTTCCAATATGTTTTATGTGTATATTAGTTTGTGTGAAAACTTTGTATCTTTTATTAATACAGAGAAACTTGCAACCTTCTCTTTGAGTTATTTTCACTCATCATAGCACTAGAAAGTGTTTAAGGTGAAAACATTTCAAATATAAAGTCTTTGGTCTTTTCTTCTTTTCATATTACGTAGCGAGGTTTCTAACATATTTAATGAAGCTAATTAATTAAACCTTGCAGTATCTGTTTCTGAAACTAATCTGCATGCTTCTATAATATGTTGCTGAATGTATGTATCACTGAAGAAATGGGAAAATATTTTAATTTGAAACCTGAGTAAACTTATTTACATTAGTATTTCATTTAATATATTTATATAAATGTCATTCATTGTGATATAAAAAACTGAAATCCATACCAGCTTATATAAGGTCCATTGAAGGAATATCAAGCTTTAATTTGTTTTATGAAAATAAATGAAAGATGGGAAGTTATGTTTTCAGAGGTTGTGTAAGAGACATTCATACCCACTTTTGAATATTTTGGCTATGAGGATGTGTCAATCTGAGTGAGAAAGTGCAGTGAGCAGTAATTAGATTGTCAATTGGAAATGGCAGAATGACTAGAACATTATTATGGTTTTATCTAGGAATTACAGAACCACTAAGGGGGAGTAATGTTTGAGAATGAAGCTCTACTGGTAAACAAATTAGTTATGGGGTTACAGACTGGCTAGTCATTGGATAAATCTATGACGGATTGACAGCTAACTTTGAAAAACATTGTGTGTTGTGACAACCATATTGCAAACTGAGAAGTGTTTATTTATTCTGTGATTGTAATGTAATTTGTAAGGTGACTACTTTGTATGATTTAGAGTAAATGTACCTTTTATGAACAAATGTATTTTTTCTACCCAAATTCAATATATATAACACTTGAGGAAAATGTCATTGGTTCAAATTATATATATATATATATATATATATAGTGTAGTTTGCTACACCATTTCGTTTTGAAGAACTTCCTTCGGTTCCCTGTGGCTACACTGTACCTCAATTTTAGTTAAGCCACAAGCGATCTCTCCTTTCTTTCCATACCAATATCACAATTATTTTTGACAATGTCATATCATCACTAATATATATATATTAGTGGTGATATGACAAATTGAGGTACAGTGTAGCCACAGGGAACCGAAGGAAGTTCTTCAAAACGAAATGGTGTAGCAAACTTCCTGAAGGAGGAGGCTTTGAGAGCCTCCGAAAATTTGAAGAACTTCCTTTGGTTTCCTGTGGCTACACTGTATGTATGTATATAAACAGATCATGTATACCATCATATATCAAAATAATGACAGACAATGAGAAATAATAAGTAATTTATCTTTATTTAATTGAGCTATTTATTACTTTATTCCAGTTATATTGAAAATGTACTCTTACCCAGGTACAAGTGTCACTGATTTTAGATATTTTTCTCAGGTCTTGAAGGTGTGCCATTTGTTTTGAATGTGGGATTTGAAAAAGATGCCTATAATATGGTAAGAATATAAATAAATTGTAATAAATATATTTTTATATTCTAATACTTATGTTTTGAAAATATTTGTTCTTGAATTAAAATCATTACACTTACGATAAAATTAGACATATATTTGTTCTTCATTGAAGTCCTAAATTTAGGCCATGAAGATTTAGTAAATTGTAGGTGAACTTGTATTCAGGTCTATACAATAGGAGGAGACAGTGTGCACCAGACTGGGAGTATAAACAACAGATAAAGACGCACGCACCTGACTGGGAGGCTACTTTGATAGCTCAAATGGTTAAGAACACAATGTACAAAGCGGAAGTTCTGGGTTCAAAGTCTGGTTGAGATTTTTTCAACCTGCTCTTTTATATATATATTTATATATATATATATATATATATATATATATATATATATATATATAATTATATTATAATGTAACAACAGCTTAGTTCACTCCAGCATGGCTTTTAATTTTTAGATGGTTATTATGAAAGACAATCTTTTATTAATATATAGCGATGAATCAATTATGTCAACTGCACAAAATTTCACCTGGTTTAACACCTTATGTTTTTATTAAGTTACAGATTCCAGTCATTAAAGCTAAATCAAAACATCAACTTGATGAAGAGGTAAGTCTATATTTTTAATCTGTTTTAAA
Source organism: Zhengitettix transpicula (assembly GCA_037074705.1). Lineage (NCBI taxonomy): Eukaryota > Metazoa > Arthropoda > Insecta > Orthoptera > Tetrigidae > Zhengitettix > Zhengitettix transpicula. The sequence continues at coordinate 56,523,540 of CM073595.1, read as the reverse complement.
AGTTTTCTAACCATTGCTTATTTAGATGGTTGTGATTCTGATTTTCTGGAACTTATTAGATGCAGTGGAACTTTGTAGAATTACTTTTAACTCCTGTAAATTAAAATAATGAATAATATAATGACTAGCCAATAATTATTTCATAGTGTAGTATTAAATTATAAATTACCTTCCATTAATTTTTTGTACTGTAGTGTAGAAATTGTGATTCTGAAGAAAAGTTTACTATTAGAATATTTTCATGGAATATTTTATAACTAATAAATTCTATTATTAAATGGTTTCAAAACTATTTAAATGGATAATCTACCTCATATATGTATTAAGTTCAAGTTTAGTCAAATTAGTTAAATTGTAAAAATGACACACACATTTGAAAACTTAATCTTCATTGAAATATTGTATATTATTGTTTTAGTGACCATTGTTGATTTAAGGTTATTAGCTTGTGCAAAATTTTAAATTAAAAGGGAAAATGATTTTTGTTATATTTTTTTAAAAACTATGTTACATAGTTTGCTACAGTTTGGGATTTTATTACAAACAATACCTTTCATTTAATTATAGGCTGTAACTAATATGATTTAAAATTTATTAAGTTGTTTGTTAAACAATATTCTTGTGCCAGAAGCAATTTTACACTCGAACTGTTCAAGGTCAACAATCAAAACTGTTAATTGGTAATAGATGGTGGTGTGCTTATTAATGCTATTCAGTAACACAAAATTTTGTATATCACGGTTTCCGTACTTCATTAATGGAAGTGTAAAATAATATTGTTGATGGATACTGGCCTAAACTTCCTACAATACTACCATATTGAATTATGAATATGGAAATGCATGTTTCAATAATACTTTAATTCAACTTAACTGTTGTTTTTACAGCCATGCTTGTGAAAGCTTCTCTATATTCCTACATGTTTTTATTTCCTGTTAAATGTTTTCAATTTTTAATGACTGAAATTGTTATTTTAACTGTGGACCTATATTTTTAAATTTCTAGTGGTAATTATTATATTGTATTACTTTCTAAAATTATTTTACAATAAGTGAATAAAAGTATAAATGATTAATAGAATTTTTTTTTTCAGTTTGGTTATGCTTTTCAAATTGAAAGGCAGACTTAAAGTTTATGCTTTATCAAATTGACTATTCATCACCCATAACTCTTCATGGAAGAAATTAAAATTGGAGTTCTCATAATTAAAGTTTGTAATGTGGGCTCCCTGGTGATATATATTTTTGTGTAGATTAAAGAGTTTATATTTATTATGACTTAATGAGCTTATTTTGCCATTTCTCTATAATGAAATTCACATGGTTAATCTTAATCTTCCAAATTATTGTCAAATCAGTCTTTCACTTAATGAATTTAGAAAATCAGAAACCTAATGTTAATTGAAACTGAAATTCAGTATGATGTTACTTGTATGATAATGAAATTGTATGTCATCTGCACACGGAGGAAATAACTAGTCATTAATTGAAGTAAGGACTGCTATAATTTAATTACAGTAAGGACTTGTATAATTTTTATCAGTGGTATATTGAAAGAAAAACTTTTGAACTTTGTTATTTTTGAATTAGTGATCATGTATACACATTTTTGGGAATATAAATATTTTAAATGTAATATAACTCAACTTTTATTTCATATTTGGGTCAATCTTTGGATTATACCTTAAAATTTTTAGTCTGGAATAAATACGAGTTTTTAATGATTTTCTGTATTGTATTCTTTTGAGCAATATATTTAATAAGTTTAATGAGTATTAGTACCTGAAATTGAACTGGTTTGCATAGAATAGGAATATGTACTTATTTTGTGGAATCTTGTAAGTAAGAAGCATAATCCTCAATCACTAGTGCCTTAAACAATTCATATTTATTCTCAACCCTTGTAAGATTCTCATTAATGGAAGAAATATTACCCAAAATTTAAATTTTAGTGAGTTATATACATAATTGCGATATTGGTATGGAAAGGAAAGAGAGATAGCTTTTGGCTTACCTGAAAATGAAGTATGGTGTAGCCATAGGTAACTGAAGGAAGTTCTTCACATTTTCAGAGGCTCTCAGTCTCCTTCTTCAAGAAGGAGTGTTACACCATTCCGTGAACCGGCAGGCTCATTTTAAGGTAAGCCACAAGCTATGTCTGTCTTTCCTTTCCATACCAATATCACAATTATTTTTAACAATGCCATATCCTTACTAATATTATATATATATATATATATATATATATATATATATATATATAGTTAAAACAATTTGTATGAAAGGAAAGAGAGAAAGGTAGTGATTTACCTGAAATTGAAGCTCGATGCACAATTCAGGACAGGAGGAAGTTCTTCAAATTTTTGGAACTCCACACTCCATGGCCGACTGGCACATGGGGTGTAACTTCTTTCTCTGAAAATTTGAAAACTTTGTCCTGTCCCAAGTGGTGATGCTGATATTCAATTTCAGGTAAGCCACCACCTTTCACTCTTTCTTTTCCATAAAAATTGTTTTAATTATTTGGTCATGAGTTAAGTGTTTTGACCTTTTCACATTTTCCGTATGACATAGTCAAATTAATTAACTTGTTTTGATAGGAAAGTGGGACAGAGAGCAGCCAACTTACCTGAAATCAACTCTTGTTGGGCAGGGGCAAAATAGTATTTCTATTTCAAGTATTTAAATGGGTCTGAATAGGGGGGGCTCAGGTCCTCGAAAATTTGAAATACTATTTCCTCCTGTTGATTTAAGGTAAGTCGGCTCTTCTCTGTCCCTCTTTCCTATCCAAATGAGATGATTTCGTCATATTGATAGTTCTAACACATTCTTCCTACATTTAAAAACGTTTACCATATATATTCAATTCTAATGTGCAACAAAAGATAATTCTTTATTTCAGATAAATAACATTAGTCCAAGCAATATCTTTAATTATGAATGTACAATTAACATTGCTGCCATTTGAGGCACTACTTTTAGGAAAATATAAGTGTTACACGATTATAAATCATCACTTATGGATAGCAAAAATTTAAACTGTAAACTTTTCTTTATTAAAATTTTGTGATGGTATTGATAACTTTTAACTATATCTAGATAAGCTATTCTTAATTTAAACCATTGGTCTTAAAGTACCTCAACTATGCTTTGTCATTACATAAACTTGATTTGGTTTTAACTATCTGTAGGTGATAGGATATATATTTTTCTGCCCATTTTCCTATGTAGGTTGTTCCACGGTCATAAGAATGAAGTAAACAAAACCAAATCTATTAAATTATTTGTTGTACGTTATTCAATAAATTCAATCACATGTGAGAAGTTATTTTGAAATAATAATAATCCATTGGAAGTTGTTCCAGGTTTGGTGGAATTTCTCTGTGTCTTTGCACAGTGTGTTACTTGGCTAGGGATAACTTTTAATTAAATATTTCTGTTAAAAGTGGCAAAAAACTTGTTTGCAGAGTTCAGGTTTGTTTCTTAGCTGATTAACTTTGTGGGTAAAAGAATAATAATTAGGAATATAATATTTTATTTGAGGTGCTGTATATTATGCACAATATCTTTGCCATCAACTTCATTATTAATTATTCCATAGTAATTACATACTGGCAAATAAAAATTGTGATATTAATATGTGTTTGGTTTGTTTTAATTTGTACATTACAATTGAGTAAATGTGGTCATTATTTCAAATTTCATATGAAACATTTTGGTTAGTATTATTTATCCCGTAAATAATTCATATCCATTAATAATCATTCAAAATTAATTGCTTTATATTAGTATGTTAGTGTGTTACTATAATAAAATTTGAAGTATCACTTTACTTCTCTACCTGCATACACTTTAAATTTAAATATTCATAAATTATTGATGACATTATATATTACGAACATAATTTTTGCTGTGCAGTCTTAGATTTGTAGTTTATTGTAATTTTAAAATTCACGCTCTCCAAATTAGTGTAATTTAAATATTTTTTAAATAAATGTATTTTGTTGCAGTGATATTATGTGCATAATTACATACATTTTGTTGTTTGCGTCCAGGCTGAAGTGTATTACCACACTGTAAACCAATTTTTAATACAACAAAATCTATTAGATATACAATTGATGACATATAATTACTTTTAATTTTACTTGTTTATTCAGGAGTCAAATAGTTGGTGTAATGCTGCCTAATTTCTAATGTTCAGATTAGTTTGTCATTCATTATTAAACTTTGCATGTTGAAGTTAAACACTTTGTGCAGAATCGTACAAGTTCTTTAATGGAATTGGGGAAAATTAGGTTTCTATAGTTTATTTTATTTGCCTCTTAACAAGCTCACATTACTATTTCAGAATGCAAAGTTATTTAATTGTAATTCATAATTTTAAGTCATGAAAAATGTTAAATTGATTTCATTACAGTAGATTAATACTTTGTAAGAGTATGGTGTTAAAGTCTGTGAATTAGTGCATCAATGGAGTAATTTAATGATCACAAAAAGTACATATTCAAGGTTTGTTATTCATGTGGTTAAAATATGTATCAATTGTTTTTGACTATTCTATTAATTCCAGAAATAGTTTGTGGGGATGAATAATTTTTAGTTCATTCATTGTGTGAGAAATGTGAATGAGGAAAGTGAATTGTAAACATATATATAACATTGTATAAAAATAACACCAGAATAATTACCATTGCACAAAGTACATATATTACCACATATTGGAGTGCAGGCATTTTTATGATTTATGTTCATTACTCATGAATGCTGATTTCACATTAATAGTATATTTTCTTCTCCTTCTCAAACATTTTTAAATTTTATTTATAGGCTGCTTGCTTCAGCCTTTGGATTACAAAATATATTAATTATTTGATACAAAATGGGCCTGATTTATGTATTTGCATTATTTTTTTGTTATATGGCCAGCAGAATATTGTTTTCAGTGATTATCATAATTGAGTTACATGTATAGTTTTATTATTTAATTGTATATATTACTGCATCTTGTGACCTCTGATCAGATGTATTTTTTTAAAATAGTGCACAAAATTTCAGATACACTGTAAAAATTAGTGTTCTGTTTTATGTAGAATATTACATTATTATCTGATTATTTTCTGAAATTATACATAAAATTTTATGTTGCATGCAATTAAATATTAGTTTTGGTTATAATGAATGGTTGTATACCCTCAAATTACTTGATTTGTAATAAATAATTATTATATTTATGTAATTAAATATAATTAATATCTGTGCTTAAAATACACAATTAAATATTATACAATAATGATTCATTAAATTATTTAATTTGGTACACAGAATTAATAATTAACAGTTGATTACAGTCAAAGCATATGTTTTTCAACTTTTTTGCATGTAACTTGAGTTTGTATATATGTATATTCTCATATGTGCCACATATCTGTGACATAAGTATATCTATGTTAGAGTTTGGGGCTGACTTTTATACATAAGAAAACCTTGTTATTTTACTATCTGTAAAAAGGTGATTATGTAAGGTAGGAAAATATAAGCACGTTCTACCTCGTTATAAATGTATAGATGTAATTCTTACGAGAACAGTTGTGATGCTGGCTCAAATTGCATGTAACAGGTCTGTTCACTTTACTTACAATTATGAGCTCAACAAAATTAAGGATATGATATCAGAATATACCAATTCATTTTCTTGATAAACTCCTAGTGTTAATTTTCTAATAAAGGGAAAAGTGTCTGAAGTAGTGTGTTAATATTACCTTTATTTGAATGTGAGCATATCTTTGTTAGAAGGTTGTCATATTTAGTAGGTTATCTTGTAACTGTTTCTCCCAAATTTGTGGTAGCATTGCCACTAACCTATATTTATGACTTCAATCAGTTTTGTATGTTGGAATATGTTATATTTATATGGTGAACAGATTCATAAGACCGTGTTAAGTTATGTTGTGTTTTTTATTTTGGTGCTTTTTAGTTATTTTATATGTCAAGGTTTAGGAAACAACTGTATTTAATTAATGAAAATGAACTTTGATATAATTGTAATTATTTTCTTAGGCTGTGCCAAAATATTTCTTATTTTTGTCTGTGTATTAGTAAATTTATTTCCTTCATAGCTCAAGAAATCCCCTAGTCATGTTCAGTATTTTTCTTGAAGATAAAAGAGTAATCATTGTAGTATATTTTGAGTAGGTGTCAATATTGTTTTCCATTCTAATTAGGCTTCTGCAATTGCTGTGTTGTTTTTAATTAAAATTAACTTCTGAATGATTAATTAACATGTTATTTGATAAAATATTTTTCCATTAGTCAAATATTTGGTCTTAAAATATTCTTGCTTCTTTGAAAGCTTAATCATATTTCCATTTGTTATCATTTTCTTATGATCTTAAGATTTTTTGTATCTATATATTAAAAAATTCTGATACTTTGAAAGGCATATTACATTCAAGTTTATGACATCTCAATTCCTTAGTACACAAGGACATGATACTATTGACACCCAAGAATGTGTTTCAAATGCACCAGTTCTGATTATTATGAAATAACTTATTCTCGATGTAATAGTTTAAAAAATTCTGATAGTAAAATTTTCTATTGTTTTCCATTTTTTTTCTAAATCAGTGAGACATTGTAGTGATGTACAGTATTTTAAGATTTGAACAGCATAACAAAAATACTATTTGTTAATATGAGTGTTTTTATTAAATTTATTAAATTATTTAGTGGAGCTGGCTTTATTATATGTATCTCTATACGATATCACACAATGGCAGCTAATTAGAATATGTACATAATTTTGTGAAACCCTATCCACTAAAAACCCACTCTAAGTTTCAGTGTGTCCATATAATCTTTGCAGTTCCTCAGAACCAACTGTGGACTTGCTTTTAATATTTTGTTGAAGGTTGGTCCTTCATATATTGCATCAAGTCTAAGTTGTTTTTTTTGTCTCAATTTTTTGTTACATTTGCTGTGTACTAGCTGCCTTTATTGATTATTGCTTACTACTTCCACATCTCTTTCTTGAAATTCAACATGTCATCATTCAACTTCTTGTAACAACTCTCCTTTGATGTCAAATTGAATAAGAGATAATATATCTACGTTGGCTTTTTGTACTGTTACTCTGAGTTATAATGAAACTTGTTTCTCCCATTAAGAATTAGGTCATTTTTCCATTCATGCTACGTTCTCTCAGGTTAGCATTTATTTATTACAATTTATACTATCAATGGGTAATAGATAAACAATAAAGCAATTGCAATGGCCTGTCAGAACCATTTGTAGGGTATCCAATGTTTTACTTCCATTCCTGAAACCAAGCCAGTATTCTGTTTTGATTTATTTTTATAGTCTTGCACAAACTTAATATGCTACTTTTTCCCTTTGCCTCCCTTCAGTTTCTGTAGTCACACCAAGGAGGGGGCTTTTCTTATCTAAATTTTTTAGTCATTAATATGTATGTTCATTCAACTTGTGCTGTGACTTGCTTGGAATTAATTTCCAACATAGTGTGAAATATTGCAGAATAACAATGTATTACTTTTATGTTTTACTTTCATTACAATCGGAATATAATTGCCTTGTAACACAATACCTATAATTGTGAGCCTCAAAATCAAAATAATAATAAAAGACTTGATTTTTTATATGCTTTAAATGTTACATATTCACTCAGTTTAGTTATGTTTTTATTTGGTGCACACTGAATTTTGCTAAATGATGTTATGTGTCATAAAGTAAAGCTGAATTACTTTGTTAAACTTTACTTCATAATTAAGTTGAATATATACATCTTTTGGAAAATGCACTTGTACACAATTTACATTGTACTTTTGTTTGAAAAATGGTGGAAATATTTGACTAATCGTATCAACATAAAGATATTGGATTATTTGGCCAATAAATAATTTATATATGGTATATAGGGAAACACTGGGACTGAGTATAAACATTTTTGAATCTATAGGAATGTTTGTTTTTTTAAAAAAAATTCTGCTATTTAATTTTTCACAGGATTTTTTCTTGAATTCCCCTAATATAATCAGTTGAATCACAGATTGTGAATGTTATATTTTAGGGCCATTTCCTTGGTCATTAAGTGGTATTAAAAACTTCCATGTGTAAAACTGAACAAAAGAAAAGGAGCGGAATTTTTTACTTCCGAAAAATATAAATTTATGAACCTAGAAATTTATATATTTATAGTTAAACAAAAGATAAATACTTAAGGTGCCCTCTTTGGCATATTATGATCACAAGAGATTAACTTTTATAAATTATTCACTAACGGGCATTGTAAATAACACAATTTAAAAACAAAGTTCCTTGTCTCGGAATACTTGTTAACCAGAACATGACAAGTATGAGAATTATTTTAAAAATTGATAGGCACTTACAAATATTTTGCATATGTATATCATCCTTATTTGCTTATATATATATATAAGCAAATAAGGATGATTTTCATTGTCAAATTAATTAACAGGAAAAAGAGATAAGACTGGCTGAATTACCTTAAATTGAGAATATCTCTTATCAAGTTGAATAGTAAGGTGCATGTCAAATTTTCCTTAAGAGACAGAACAGGACTATCCCATTCACTCAGGTGTGGTCCTAGACCCATGAAAATTAAACACACGCCATACCATCCAATGTGGCAAACCAGTTTCTAAGATTAAGCCAGCCACCATCTCTCTTGATTTCTTGTCAATATATTATTTAATTGCATTCTACTTTATTAAATTCATAGTGTTAACTACTGATTCCTTGTTATTTAGTAACAGTTAATTTTTAAACTAAATATTTTAAATAATAATTGCTTATTTTCAAATGGTGTACTGGTATTATAATTTTCTAAACTAAAAAATTAATGTTAAAGATTTACAAATGTCAGTCTTAATCCCATTCCATTGCTTTTCTTACCTGTGGTAAATAAATTCAACTTATTGTACTATTGACGACATGTGCCAATTCCCAAATGTCTTGAAATGCTTCCTTCAGATGCCACATTTTTTTTATATTGGGAGTGTCTCTTCCACTCTAACTGTTAAACTATGTTTTGTAGTGAGCTTATGAATTTATTGCAGATATATTCTGGCATTTGAATGTTATTTATGATTTCACTGAAGAGTTTACTTTTGACCATGATGTGTTAATATTAAGAACATTGTTTTTCAGTTTTTCCTTTGTCTAAGGCCTCAACAGCCTTCTCTCTGGAATAAAATGAAATTAGTAGGTTTATTTACTTAAGGAGGGATCAGACTGTGCACAGCTGTAATTGCCAATCATCGCTGAAGGTGAACAGAGTTTTTTCAGTTAGAAACTTGAGACTTTCTTCCTTACTTACAATGGAGAACTTGAACAACAGTACTTTTAATATTATTTGATTGTTTGATGTGTGATTTTTTGATAAAATGATATATTATTCTTGGAAAGTTTTCTTGGAGCATTTAAATGGTGGAATGCATGTGTGTCTGTTACATGACTCACAAGTGCAATCTCTGGAAAGAATACATCAGAGGTACTAATCAGCCTGAAAATTGACTGCTCACAGTGTCTTTCAATGTGTATATTGTCTAATATTGTTTCTTATTATCAACATTTGCAATATTACAGTTTATTCAAGATGCTGATGCATTGTATCACACTACCTGTAAGAAGTTCCTTACTGCCATTTTGTTATACTCTATTTAACATTATTGTTGCCATATTAAATTATTTGGGTGCTCATTGCAATTATTTTTATTGTACCATTGTTAAATAACTGAATCTTTGTGAATAAGAAACATTTGTAAAATGTATTAGTTGAAGTTCTCATTCTTGGTAAAACTCTGCTTGTGACTAAACATTCATCATCTAGGTTTTTGGACTCTTGCATGAGTGTCCTATGCAGATGTGGGACATATGTCAAAATGGTGTTGGCATGCATATTATGTACCATATAGTTTATCTTATAATACTTTGGTAGGATTAATTACAATATTATATATTTTAATTTATTTATGAATATTTCTGTGAAGAAGTCTGTATTGACAACAGAACTCACTTTTGTAATGGCTATTGAAACTTCCATTTTAAATTATTTCCAAACTTAAAATATGTAATAATGATATACTTTACTCCATAAGAATACAATGTCACTTTTTGTCATTCAAGAACATATCATTATTGAATTAAAACCTTCACTTATGTGTAGGTATTAGCAATGGTCAAATACTTTACTATTCCATGTCTACCAATTGTTTTAAATTCAATTACTGAAAATTGAAATTGTATGAATAACAAACAGAAATATAGTTTTATGAAATTTCAATCTCTTTTCTTTTACCAGAAACTTGCAAAATGAAAAGTTGTCTAATGAGTACAGATAATTTTGTACTGCCATGTATTTATTTATAGTAGTTGAATTATGCCATGTGTCCAATCTATATAAAAAAAAGTAGCAACTAACCCAGTATTGAATCTAACACAACTCTAACGGCCATGAAAGTGAATTAACAGAGTTTTTTCAATTTTAATCTGTTGTAATCAATATTTTGAAAACACTTCTTTATAATCTCATGTTGTGGCCATAAAATAAGAAATAGCTAGTCTCTGTTTGCCCAATGAAAACAAAATGGACAAAGTATGCATTCCGTATAAACTCGGAATGACACTTGATTTACAATCATATGATGTCCTATCAAAATTAAATGAACTAGTGGAGATTACTACAAAAATAGAACATAATTGGATACATTAAAATAATATCTATTTGTGACAATTGTGAATTAACATCAATAGATTTCATTTATGTATATAATTTAAGCTGATATAGATGTCACTGAAGGACTTGACTGAAATAAGCAAATTTATATGTAAACAACATACTATGCTATGATCTCTCTCTTCTAAGAGACAGCTTCTTTAACACCAGCAATATCTAAATTTCTTTTGTATACTTTGATTCAAATATGGTTTTATGACCTTTTTCTATTCAGTATTATTACTCATTTTCATTCATAATCAATTACTAAATACTCTTTCACGGGATTCTTAACATTCATATTTTTACACAGAAGTTAAATACTTCAAAGTATACCTAATATACTGTAATTCAATGTTTTCCCCACTGAAGAAAGATCAAGGCTAGCAATGGTGGAAGTCAAATAATAGTTTTAAAATACTGATGATTATACACTTTACAAAAATGATTATAAGAAATGTATGGCAGTGTAACTAAATGTTTAACAAAATGTACTAGTTCTTGGTAAATCATTGTGCAGAACTCTAAAGCAATTACTTGAAACTCATATAGGCTACCTCTTCACTGCAGTCTTTAGTTCCATAAACCACTTTATATTTTTTAACGATTATGAAAATGAAGAACAAGTAAACAGATGTAATAAATTTTTAATTTATGCAAGTCATATACATTTTATGTATACCCACTTAATTTCGTATACTCGACTGTCTCCTTATCTGGAAATCTTTCGATTGCGGTTTACCCGTTTCTATTGATCGGAATCGTCGAGAAGGGATATGTTCTTCTCTCTTTCCCAGAACACCTGTTAATTCGATTGTTTAACGCTGTTTTGCCATTTCAATCTTGTGTTGGGTTCTGTAAGACAGAATGTGGTCTATTGAGTATTTAGTCGTAATAATAAACCGAAAAATGATATTCGTGTACAGGAAAATGGAAAGGAAGTGCTGAAGGTTGCGAGGAATATTTAAGTTTTTTGTCCCCATTGTATTTAATACACGCAGACTGCTGTGAAATGAGTTTTACTTTGCATCCTGGTTTCTTTCCTTTGTTGGTTCCTTTCGTCTATAATCCCTGTCATCGCTCACTGGAAACTGCTTCGCATTCTCGCCGAAGACTCGTGGCAAAACAACAGAGACTTTATATAAAAAAAAGTTATATATTTACCGTCCCTAAATAACTGCCAAAATAAGGAGTACTTTTTTTCAATGAATTATCTGTTCTTGTGAATTTGAAATCTTTATGCTGTCCTTACCGATCAAATGTTTTTACCTGATCTTTATCTTAAGCAACACTAATTGTGTTTGTATTTTTAGCATTGAATTTATCTTCTCATAAGAATCACCATAAGATTCATAGAATGCACATACCTATTAGTCCTACAATTTCAATTTTAAACCGCGTTTTCAGGTAATACCCAACGAGTCATTTCTTATCAAGAAACTGGCGTAAATATCACCCCTTTGCTACGGGAGTCATCTTGCTGTTTAATATAAAAAATCTACCTCTTCTATTATACTCCATGCATATTAAACAGAATAAGTAAAGTAACCTCGTCACGATTATTATATTACTTTCTTGCTAAACATATAGATTTTATATTTATTGATTCCATTAGTCAAATACCGAGGAAATAGGACAATTCAACACCATAATTACACACAAATATGAAAATACTAAATCAGGAAAATTCCTTAAATGAGAAAAATTCACTAATAATAGCAAAACACAAATACGGAAAGTCCGTATAGGAAAGTAACGTAAAAATAATAAATATGCAAACGAGAAAATATATAAAATAAACCATTTTCACATCAGAAGAAAATCTAAACAAGAAAATACATAGCATAAACAAACAAAAAAATGTTAGAAAAATATAAGCCCACGATATAGATTTTTTTTAAAATTATTTAATTATTTGGTAGATTTTTTCGACCTAATAAACATGTTGGCTCTCTTTTGCAAAATAGTCATCTTGATATTTTATTGAATGTGTCGATATAATTTTTTTCTCTTATGCAGTAATAGCCTAGTTTGCTAAAAAAATATAAACTTTTGTGTTTATCTAAAAATTTCCTATTTTGCTGTTTAATAAACAATTCAGTATGATAATTTTACCTCCCATGTTAATTTTTAATTTCGTCGAGTCGAAAGACAGTAAAAATCGATAACCGTTGCAATCCAATTGTGTTCGGAATGACACGGGAAACAAAATGGCGCGTTTAACACGAAGGCCTTTGTTGCGCGATACTTTCAAATGTATTCCTGCATATAAAATTCATGGTTTCGTGCTGGTCCCTGTCGATGCTTTCACATGACATTCCTGGAAAATATCAAGCTAATTTAACGCCACCCGCTTCTCGTCGGGGCCTTGTCAGATTTCCTTTTGCAAGCGTGACTTTATTTAGTATATATAAATTTACGTAAAATAATGTAAAAATTATTAAATAGCTTTCAATTTTTTAATTATTGTAACTCAGAAGAATTACATATTTGAATGATTTACAAAATTTGAGTTGGATTTCATTTCATATCTCCATAGTTAATATACACGAATAATCAACGTGTGCTATCAAAGTTTTAATGAATTTGTTGAGTATGTCTTCTATATCTTCAAATTTTGAAATGGATCAGAGCAATTGATAGATTGAAGTGTATTAAGCAAGGTAATAATGTAAAGAAGAACTGCAGATTTGAAAGGCAAACATATTTTTAGTAGTGTATACTTTCACAGTTTGATGACTGGTGTCACCAACACAAATGGGAAAATCTCAGGTTTGACCTCCATGAATCAAGATACCATGCCTATTTTAGTTATCCTCCCAGAACGACGTATTGTGAATAAGCACTTGGCTTTGAATATAGCAGGAGAATGTTGACTAGTCCGTCATGCCAGGAGGGTGAGATGGTCGGCGCCACCGTCAGGATTTTTATTTTGGTGTCAAGTTCGGCGCAACTTCTTGATGGTTCCTGTACGGTCTCGTTCTACTGTCTCGCGATATTTAATGTTCACGACTGTAATTAGTTAACAAATGCTGTTCCTTGACCATTCACGGTCACCGTTGCTCTTTTCATCTCCTTGGAAAGGGTGGCGCACGTCATAAAGCTATGATGTGGACAGAAAACTTGGACGGTCAGATGACGACAAGGTGGAAACTTGGGAGGTAAAGCCTGTCTATTTCACAAAAATAAAAATGATCTCAGGTGTTTGATTGAACTTGTGCTGCCACTGAGCTATTTTTCCATTTGCAGACACTAAATAAATACTTAATGAATTAATGGTTGAGGTGTCTCTTCCTAAAAATTCCTGATTCACATAAAACCTCATATTCTTTGTCCACGTCGTGTTCAATAATGAAAGTGAAGGTTGTTAATAATCTAAGCTACCGCTTTACTCAACTTCCAAGAAATAATATGAAGAGTATGTTTCACAAAACGTTTTGGTGATCTGATTATTCGGATAATTCTTCTTTCGGTGCACTTTTGCTTTAGCGAATTGAAGGGGCACAATGGCAAACCACTTCAATAATACACTTTTATACAGCAAAGGAATTAAAATCAGCAAATTTTGATATAGAGGCCTGTCAATCGTAAATTTTCTGAAGAAAATTCTTTGAAAGCTGTGTCGAAATTACATATTCCGCGCTTTGAAAAGAAGTAAAGTAGCAAGGAGTTTGAACCGTTCAACGGTAATTTAACTTCATATAAAAGGGATTAATGAGGATTGAGACGGTTGGGATTATTTCTGCAGGACGCAGAAAAATGCAGGTAAAAATGGACGGTAAAAACAATTTACAGTCTGGTAAGAAGCAGTTACACAGTTATGGTAAACTGTTTGTTAGGGCGTAACAAGGAAAAAATATTTCAAATAATTCTGGAACGGTTGGTAGCAATATGACAGTTCTCAATCATGCGGTAAGCTTATATTTAAGCTCCGTTGACTGACTAACACACATAACATATAGATTTTCAACGATGAAAGTAAATAAACGAGGCAGAATAACACTTAATATATATAATCGTGAGTGCGTCGCATCCAGATGGGTTCATTTCTTCTAAACTTTTATGGATAATTACCTTTGCAGATATTCTTGAGCGCACGCTAGGCTATCGATTCTTAAGTGCGCAGTTTGGAAGAAGTAATCTGTACTCAATGAACTGTGAATATCCTTTAAATAATGAAGCAAAGTTAATCCCGTGAAAATTTGACATTCTTCGGCGGCTGCAGTCGCTCTCGGATTTAAATATGAATTAACCGGATTACAATCAATTGAACCAGAATACCTGGAAAAATAGCACGCACAATGGACTTATTATCATTAATTATTTACACGAGTGCTTCTCTCGTACATACATAATAAATTCCGACGCTGGTGTGGCTATTGTTGGCCTCATAATTATTTATATTCGTTATTGACATTTATTGCTCAGCGTAAAATTCTTTATTTCCCATTGCCTAATCGTTTAATTAATCTTTTTGTTAAACGGTCTATAATACAATTAACTAATGCTATTGCCACGTTCGTCTCTTTGAAGGACGCGTTATCGTGGTAATAATTTAGCCCGAGGTTTAATAAGAATGATCTAGGCAAGCAATTGCATCAAGGGAAGCAGTTTCGAAGTCGGCCATTTCCATCGTTTTGCAATTCTCGTGATTTCCGCTAAAACGGTTTGTAGAAACTGATTGTAGCGAATAGGTTAATTACAAGTTCCATGACTTCAGTATCGCAGTGTCATCTTATCCGATGGAGACAGGGTGAAGAAACATTTCATTTCGCAGCTTGAGTGTTGGCGCCCATTTGTCTTAATCCATCACTCGCGAAACGTCTCGGAGTGACCTGGTATCTCCATGCAGCTGAAAAATCCATAGTTTAACAAACGAATAGCTTTTTCCCCATTCTACTTCGCGACATTTCGAAGAACGATATATTGTACAAAATGTTTTTTTTTTTTTTGGCGGTGACCATCCATTCCAACATAAAACTTTTGCAAAGATAAGCGAATCATGTTGTTTGAAAATTCAAAACTATAAAATAATGGACAGCAGAAAAACGAGGTTCGAACGGTTAGGGGAAACCAGGAGATCCAAACACAACCAGATGATGACATGGTTCTGCCCAATTTTAAAAGATGCACTTTTTAAGCAATGTTGGAAAACTGTCCTTCATGGATGCTTTTATTATCAGTTCTAGTTTTACACAATACTATATTTTTTCTACCTTTATTAATGATGTTATATTTGTATTGGAGTAATTGTTAGCTGTATGCAGACTAAGTGGTGAAGGAATTTTAGGGCCGGAAGATGGCTGATGTCGGGTCATAAATTATAAGTGTCCAGAAGGCGGGGGTCACAAGTTTCGGGGTACGGACCCGACTGGGATAGGAGGAGAATTCAAGGAGTTGCTCGGAGGGTTGTTGAATGAGTCAGTCAAGGAAAAAAGTAATATTACAAGATTAGTAAAGAAGAAAGTCGCAGTTATCCTAAGATTGTCAAAGAGAGATATTCGACAAGTTGTGCAAGAAAAGGAAAGATTAAGCCTTAGTGAGTGAAGGAGATACAGAGAAGTGAAAGTACGATTTTATTTTTTTTGAGAGGTGGTACCATAAAAAAATTCTGGATTCTGGAGTACGTGAAGCAGCCATCGTACTTGCCGAGACATCTGGTCAGTTACTTGCCATCTCGGTCCTCGTCCTCGTCGCCACAAAACCTGTAGACACCACAATAACCACAAACAACAAACAATAAATAGTGTATCGCGGGACTGAGCTGAGACATTCATTAATGGCCCACCACACCCTGACTTTAGAACTTTTCATGTATTATCAAATTCAGATATTATCCAGTCACAACTTATTGGTGTGTTACTGCCGTGCGTCTGCTTCTGCGTTGTGGGTCGTCCTCCCGCGTTGTCCCGCGACGTCACGCTACGCGCGTCTCGTCTCCAACCGACGTTGCAGTCCACGGCCCAAGAGCAATCACGTCTCCTATTGCCCAGCACTTTCATTCCACTGAGTTTTGTCATTAAGACAGTACAGCCCTCCTAAGACAAGGTCAAAGTGATACTCCGCTTCGATACAATTACTTTTCTTAAGGTGGTCGTAAACGAGCAACAAAAATTCCACATTCACGGCAATATTTTAGCCGGGCAAGTATGTCCGGGGAATATGTTGCCAGCCACACAGTTGTATATCCCGGCAATATTTCAACCATAGTGTCGCCAGAGCATTTCTCGCGTACACGTAGTTCAGTAATAATGGCCGAAAATGAAGTGCAGTATTCATTGTGATAAAAAATTTCAAGTAATGAAATAAGAGAAGAACCTGAATTCAATCTTATTTAAATAAACGAGAAACACTTCACAAATTAAGCTTAAAAATTTGGACCCATGATTGAGAAAAAGGACAAGGTGATGAGGAAAGATTGGCAATCACCCTTCAATTCTAGGCGACTTCTATAAATCTTTGATTTCGCACATCGTTCTAGAAGTAAGAGTAGCTGTAATGGAAGGATTAAATTAATTTATTAAAGTATGTACAGGCTAGGCCTCTATTTGTTGAATATTAATTTTAAAAATTATAAATTAACTTTTCTATTATTTCAAGGATCTAAAATTTTTGTAGGCTTCTTCATGAGAAAAAGAAGTTGCCAAATTTGTTGGTTCTTGCTTGCCAACCATCTTTTTTCAGTTAGCGATCTCCATCGACTTCACGCCCCATAATGATGGATTTGAGCGAACTTCATCGATAAATTCAATAGTTTTTTTTTCGTTTGAATAATTCAGAAGTGGAATACTGAATAATTTTACACATAGAACAAAGTGTAATATTAATTGATAACACAACTGATTGAGTACAGAGACCTCCAGGTGAGGTCTAGGAACTATTGTGGCCCGGCAATGTTTTCGTATTTTCGACACAGGGCCGAAGTACTTAAAATACGGGCAACATTACCCGGCAATACTGAAATATTGCCCGGCAACATGTATGTATTGCCGAAAATGTTGCTTGATTTAGAGCAATATTGCCCGGCCAGTATTGCCGGCCACAAATTTAATTTAGCTAGACGGACAAAACGCAGGTGTCACCGTAATTGTGCATCCCATGAAAAAATAAATAAATACAGTACTTATACATTCATGCTTGTGTGACATAACAACAGGAGCTGTCTCATAGGTGTAGAAATAGTATTAAATTACTGTATTTTCACCGAAATTCAAATAATTTAACATTTTTAAAGCCAAGAGTGTCATTAAATAACTATGTTTATAAAAATATTAAGTAAAGTCTATTTTTAACAATTCTAAATGTCGTTTGAAGAATTTGCTTTAAATAAAACGTGTAATACGATATAATAATAAATTTGACATGATTTTAAGATTTATAAATTATGGAAACAGTATAATGTGTACAGTAACTTAGAATCACGGTTAACACAGAACGATATACTTAAAGTATTCCAATTTGTGTTATTTGATGGCGTTAATTGCAAAATAAAACAGAAACTCGTGGCAATTAAAACTCTTAAGTCTTGATATGAATAACAATTCCAGCTCAGTGGCAACTAAAGCACAAGCATTACAAACTTTCGGAAACTTCGCCGACTATTATAATCACGTTTTCTGAATGACGCCCATTTAGATACATTAGCTAAATTGATTCTTATCGTGACACACTACAGCTCTTTCATTCTTACTTTCTGATTTCCAACAAATTGTCAATTTCTCTCTCTAAAAGAACTTTATTCAATTAACGTGTTAACGACTGTGGAAATACGTTTGAAATCAATGCACATGCGTTTGGCCGCTACTTTTGTAGCACTATAATGTCGTAATTGGATTCGACATGAACAACCTCACAATTACACGAGAGCCAGGTAATTACAGGCATTATTTACAATTACAAGCGTTTGTGGAAGCTCAGTAAGAGAATTGGTTTTACATTGTTGAAATTTCATGGTTAAGTCGAGTTCCTAATTGTTATCGAATATGTAGGCCTATATATATATACATATATAATTGTAACTAAAGCGTTATTGCTACAATAACATGACCGATAATAGTTCGTAAAAATAATTTTGAAATTATTAGTAGTAAAATGTGAGGAAATAATGCAGAAAATGTATTATCTTGGTCAAAATTTAAGTAGCTGAATGCTTGTTTTACTTTACAATACAATAAATGCGCCAAAATGCATAATGATAAGTAGAGGCTTCACTCAGAAATTTAAGTTGAAATTCCGATAGTGTTAATCCTTTGATCGAAATTATCTGAACATTCTTGGGTTAACGATATACGAAAAATATTGGATATGCTACACTTAAAAATGATTGAAACAACATATTTATATTTATTTACTGATTCCTTTATCTACTGACCAAAACAGAATAAGCCAGAAACATGATTATATATATACGTAAGAAAATGTAAGAGGTTATTTATATAACTCGACTGTGAAAATTATACCAAATACCAAATGAAGTACTCACTGTTTTATTGACCTTAGGCTTTCGGCCATTTTCATCTGTTTCTACTTTTCACATTTAAAGGTTCAGTCTGATACTATTTTTAAAATGTCTCTAAACTTCCTATTCATCTTCACATCAATTCTCATTCTCTAGCTATTTTTCAAAAACATTATATACTTATTCATAGTGTTGTACACTATTGTGTCAACCACCGTGCTATCTTATTTTAGTTACCAAATTTTGGTAAGCCAAAAATCTATTTTTAGGTCTAATGTGATCAATTTTGTCAGCTAGGTCATTAAATACATTTCAATTTCTGTAGAAAATCCGAAAATTCTTTTTGTAACAATTTTACTAAGTGGTGTAAAATATGTAAAGGAATAATAGCCTCATTTTGCACCAAATTTTGTTTCAATATTTTAAGCCAAGCATCTATTTTATTCTTTACTCATCTCATCAGAGTTTAAGACATTTCCATTTATTTGAATGTCTTTCCGAGTCTCTTTTTCACATGACTTAATGCCATGATTATATTTCAACATGATAAATTTCAAAACTAATTATTATAGTACACTACTAAGTGTGCTGTAGTATTATTGTTCAGAACTACGAGAAATGTTTTACTCCGTCTGGACGTTGATTCAGTATGATGTTTCTTAGATTACCAAATGAATAAACAGTCCTAAATTTTTATTAGGTTGTTTTATTCACCTAATGTGAGGGGCTTGAGCAGTAGAAACATTAAAATGTTCCTTACTTTTGACCCAGGTCAATAAAATAGCCTAATAAAAATAGAGTAAAATATTTAAATATATAAATCAGCAAATTTAAAACAAAAACTTTAAAAAATTGTCTGTTTAATAAGAACCATAACTACAAAAAGTTTGGAAGTTTAATATTTATATAAATGAGAAAATAGTGAATGTAATACATTATTAATGAGATCTCATATAGAAAATATGATACACATATAATGAAATTTTATAGTTTAATTGATGTCGTAGGTAAACGAAAAGCTAGTTCATAAATAAAAATTTATTTGTAATATATTGCATGTAATGTGATAGAGCACAAATTATTTAGCTATTTATGTCATCCGATTTTTCCAATATACCTGAAAGTTTAGAAGTCATATTAAAGCTTGGGCTTTAATATTTTCATAGAAAAAATAGAAATTGTTCATCAAGATTGTTCACGCTGTTTGGGTTATTGTGCTGACTGTTTCTATTTCAATATGAGCAGCGTTTTTAATGTTCTAAATGGAGATTTCTTCTTCTTTCTCTTCATTATCCGAAAACCCCATATTTTCCTTTTCCAACTATGTAATTCCTAACTTGACCGTTTCTTAGTAGTTCTCAGACGAAACAAACTTCATTATATAAATACGCAAATACAGGACAAAAATAAATTACTATCACGTAGGATTGAAGTTTTGATGACACTATTTATATATTCTTCTCAATGTACGAGTATTTAGTAGTTGATATGTACGAACAGTGAACAATTATACGCCACAAGGACTCAATTGGGTAACAAGTAGGACTTCCCAAAAGTATTCGGTGAATGGTTTTTAAATTAAGGATTGAAATAACCTTGCAACCCATTAATAATTACGTCTCATGCTAGGGAACAACCCAAAAATTAAAGCAAATATTTGGGAGAAACGGTGGATGGCCGGAATTACGACTAAACCGTCATTCGCGACAATACAATTTCTAATCTAGCTTATAACATTTTACGAAAACCAGTGGAAAACTGTTAAATTCCATTGAACCTGTCGGGTTTAGGCTCGTTGAGCCCACTTTTCATTAACAATATTAAATAAGTTACGGTTATCACTGGTATGTAGATTTCCGAATAACTTCAACGGTAAACAAGACGGTGCGAGTCGACCATCTGAGCGAATTCTAATTTAGTTGCGTAACACGGAACTGTTAACCAGGATTAGCAATCAAGTATGTTAATGCTAGTCCCGTACAACATCATTTGAACAGTTTCAGACACAATTTTACTCCGTAAGACTCACGGAGGCTCTGATGACACCACTCAAATGATATGCTTACTAATATTCATACAAATTGAATCTTAAACTATGTTTATTGATAATATCAGTTCCCTACAATTTCATATAATATTTAACAATGTCTTGGTTTATAATTTTTTTTGTATTTGTGGAATACATTTTTCGAGGCAACACAATGATGTCACATTTCGTATATAAGACAAGCTTCATGGATGTATCAGGGTGTACATTCTTTGTTTATTTTCGTTTAATATGTAATAGAAGTGCTTTATTGCACATAATAATTCCTTTATGATTATGAAATCGATTAGCGAATTTTTAAATGTCTCTTGTGACTTAATGTTTAGATATGACCAAATGAAATTTATTAAATTAAAAGTAGCAAGCTCCTTAAAGAGGAATTCCAGAAATTCATAATAATATTTTATATAACAGGCTGTGGAATTCACCGGATATCGATCTTTAATTGAGGGGCATGGAGGGTTGTTTCCGAGCAGAGGAACAACTTCCGTGCATCGTGGTCGCAGGTCAGCGCTGGCGTGGAACTTGTGAGACTTCATGACCTCCCGCGAGGAGTCAAATTGTAAAAGATTTGTTACTTGATATTATCGTTTGGTCATGCACACGTGGTAATCATTTGGCAGATCGTATGGTCCGGTCTCATTATTCGTGTAGTCTCGGGTTTGAAGGTATACTCACTCGGACAAGCCTTTCTGACTGTCATGGACACAGCTGGACGTAACTCATGGGTGAACTCAATTCAACGGCCACCCGCTTCGGGAAAATCGAAGTTTTAACGTCTTTCTTAGCACGCAAATTCCGCAATTGGATATCACTATTCAGATATCAAGCAATCCATACGGGCACGATACAATGCAAATCCCATCTCTCAATTTTATATAGTAAAATAATGATTAAATGTTAATGACTGGGTTGAAATATTCATTAGATTACCGTTTAGTGAAATATTTGCATTTATCAGAACGCCCAGTGAGGTAAAGGTATTTTTCTGCATTACAGAATGTGTGTCTGATGCAATTATCAGTGGATGGCCTCGTAAGTTGAGTTTCAAATTTGTACTTAAAACGCCTATTATAAGACATTAAATACCTCCGAATTGGAAGCTCTTGGCAAATTTCATAACGTAATGAAACCAATAACCTTTAATTGCTGAGACAAGTGGGACCCTTTCTGCGCAATTGTTCATAATTTTTAGATTAGAAGTAAGTGTTGTTGGCCAAGTAAGGTTTTTAAGAAGTCACGAACCTGCATTTAGGATGAAATATGGAGTAAGGCCGCAGATAAGTGAGCCCGGTGTCCAGTATCAACACGCGAACCTTATTCCTGTACGCCACAGTGCTATTTTTGGCTGTCGATCTGGCCATAATTTTCTCTCGTGTATTTGTTATATAATACAACCTTGCTCTTTGCGTGAATCATGCGATGTCAAAGCTTAAATCAACGGCACTGGGAAATATGCTGCGAAGGCATTTCAAATATTAACTTAATGTCGGCTCATTTAAAAGTGAAACTTTTCCACTGTTGCTCAAGATACGTATCGAAACCTCATTTCACAATTATACACCTTACGATACAGTGGCTTATAGGAAAACGATTTGTGCCTCGAGTAATGATTCCTACCACTGGTTAGGGCTAATATTTCCTTCGATACTACTTTCTTTTGATAATAGCCTTTCCGTAAACTTTCATGGAAAATTTGCTCTCGTACCACGAAGTATAGAAAATATATTAAAGGAAATTGGAGAACATGACTTTACCATACGAGTATCTAATGTAAAATGTGATTTGTTTGAAGGTACTAATGCAAAAAATCACAATTGTAATTGATAAAAAAATGTTTCTCCAGGCTGTGCTAGATCAATACTTTCGCTCAAGAGGAAGAATCTTAGGCAATACTGGATAAAGTAAATTGTTCAGGATTTTCCAACAACATAGATTGATTATAGAAATCATATAGAAGGACATGGACATTTTTTCCCACAATTAAGATATAGCTCAGGGTAAAATTAAATCTGAGAATTTTTTGATCGAATTTTAATAAATATTTTTCATAACACTATGAAGTAGTGGCCATATTTATTTATAGCAACACCATGATTATCAGAGATGAATACAAAATAATATTGTTTTCCAAACTCTGAACCCATATTTAAAACTCGCATTACGCCAAATGGAAGCAAACGGATATAATATTCCTCCTTGGAAAATCCACAATCCGAACTGACACAACCCTGAACGAGTTTACCAGAAACTCACTAACTTCTTAAGAATAGGAAATCAAATTCAACCAGCTCAGTGAAAACTACTCAGGATATAATATTATTTATACGGACGACTCAAGAAATCTCTACTTCACTATTTATTCACCAGACATTTCCACTAAACCATTCAGTATCAATCTTCACCGCCGAACTGCAGGCTATTCTTTTGACTATAAAACCAATTGCTTCTTCAATGTCTAGCAAACATATCATTCTCACAGATTAATTCTTCAACTTAACAAAATTATCCAAAACCTAAGCCATAAACAAAATTAAAATACAAACTCGGAACAAATTCCACTCAATAACCGAAGCTGGGAAAAATAATAATCGCGCAGATTCCTTCGCACCAAAACATGTTTGGGAACGCAATTGCAGACTTAGAAGCCAAGAACGCCACCATTAACCCACCAAACACAACTTCAAATTAGATAAATTCCGTTCGGGTTATCTAGAGACATAGACCATCCAGTCTTCACCAGCACTGGGAATCCAAATGGGTCGAAATGAAACCAGAAAATTTCTACTCCATGAAAATCAATCCTTCTTTAAATAGAAGAGATCAAATTGTTATCTCTACTGTCCGTTCCGGTTTCTCCTAAGATTACCCACTTTTACCTAATCATCAAGGACCCCTTCCACCTCTACTCGCAATGGAACACCATTATATAACGAAGCTTCAACGAGAATGACTACTTCCCCAAATATCAAGAAGACATAATTTATTTAAAAAATAAGACAAACCTTTGATGTGAAATTTAATTTAAATAATTTTATATTACCACTTGTAGTTGATGGCATTTCACATTGGAATAGTTTAGTGGTTAGAGCGTCCGCCCGGTAGACGGGAGGTCCTGGGTTGGATTCCCGGTCGGGTCGACATTTTTCCTCATGCTTAAAATAAATAACTTAACATGACCTTAGACCTGATTCTTAGTTAAGCATTACTTATTCTTGCATTAGTAAATTGTTATACTCTAAATGGTGGTGCTTAAATTATTTGCGTTTCTCCTAACATGAGTATACTCGTTCAGGAATTTTCATTAAGAAAAATATGGTAAAAATCATTGTACTTACCGAAGAGGAAGGTGTCATGTGATTTCGATTAAATTGTGAACTTTGTTCGAACATTACTGAAGTGTTGAAACACGCTGGAATCTAAAATGTGGAGATGTGTTCCAGAAACATTTAAATTCAGATGAAAACGATATAGGGTCCAGACTGGTGCTTCACAATTCTGTTTGACTTGCACACATTTTGGAGGGATTGACTGTGAAATCTAATTTACGATTTTTAAATAAAAAATCATTTAAGAATTTTTCACTGTTATGTTCCTCATTTGCTCAAAATACTATCAAATTTTCTATTGTGTAGGATATTAGAACAGGAAGATTCTCTGAGTTTATTTGCTTAAATCAGTGAGTGGCAAGTATTGAAGAATATATATTATGTGGAACCCGAGTTGTAAAAAGTTTTTTGTGGGGGATGCTGGAGTTCATATTTGACCCTGTAAATAAAATAGTCGCTAAGTTAATGGTAGTTGGAAGCGCAGTCCATTACCATCACAAACAGATAGCTGTGAGCTTAATTCGTGTTGTGTGGCTCAGCGCTGACTGTTTGTACTTCCAGCTTAACGTCAGACACCGCAAATTCCTCTATCAGGATATAAAAGGCTTGAAATGAATCCAGATATTTTGTTAGACATTAAACGAAATAAAAGCCAATAGAATGAAATACAAACCCTCCTCAGACGTTGATATTCTTGTGCACTGTATCCAGCATTCCACTTTATCACACGCTTTCATCTATGACGCGTCAGTAGTTTAAACTTTCTAATTGATCTGCAAAATGAGGCTTCCATGTACGTGGGATTATGATTTAACATTACTTCAACTTGGTGTCCTAACCCGGTGGATGTGACTACAATTAATTTCACGATACATGTGATCGGGCAGAGCAATTCTCCTCACGGAATATGTATTGTTGCTATTCACAATGTTCTTGGAGAAATAAATTTCTAATTTTTTTGAAAATCCTCTATAAAACTTCCTCGAAATAACCTTACACATAATTTTTAACATCGGCTCTTGTGAAATGTAAATACATTAACCGTGATAAGTATAATCCGACACGTATTTTATATGATAATGTTCATTATGTTTCCTATTATTGTTATTGTTGGTGAATAATAGAAATTAATTTGAAAAGAATATCCTTAATTTTATTTGCACTGTGTGACGCGATATCCATGGTAAATAACCACGTTTTGTTAAGTATATTAATATTCGCGCCAAACTACGACTAAAAATTTATTTTTTCATTATATGAATTGATTAATTATTTGTTACTGAACATGTATTCTTATGACGTCTGGGGTTACAAATTTATTAATTATATTTTGCAGGTAGTATTTAACGTTTTTCGACATGTGTCCCTCTTCGTATACCGTGATTTTGAGACTGAATAATGCCATGACAATATTATTTAATTGTTCATGTCCGCTCTGTGTTTATTTTTTCTGTTATTACATTCATTATACCAGTGCAATTTCTTACATTCAGACGGCACATTGCAAATATGAATTGCAAAAAGAATTATTTCTCTTCATTTTATTTTATTCCTTTATCTAATTAACGCAACAAAAAAGCAAGGAGAAGATGGATGATAACATAAAACAATTCATATAATGTCGGCCATATTGTTTGTATGTTGTAAACGCGACCAAGTCGTAGTAGGTGTCCAATTCCACGAGTCTGTGCCCCGCACCTATAGTAGTAGGCTATTATATTTTACATGTATCGGAACATGCCCTTGCTTAAGTTCGTCTCTGTATTTCTGTCGAGCTGAGAGTAATGAAGGAATGATTTTAAATATATAATTAATCGATAACATATAAATTATTCACTAAATTAAATTAATAATGTGGTACTTAATTTAGTAATTTTCGAAATTAAATAATTATTTTTTTAAAATTAAATTAAAAAGAATTTGTTTAATTTTATTTATTTCACCCAAATCAATTTTTATGTAGAAATATTTTGGCCTTCGCCTTCTTCGTATTCCATAATTAATTTTTGAATAAATAATTATTATAATTACAATAATTACAAATGTAAAATTATAGTCAATCATTTTTTATTTGTTCCATAAATTTTCAGACAATGACCATATTTAATACCCTCCTTTTTTTTTGCGTCTGCCTGTACAATAACGTAAAGAATATATTTATTTTCGCCCCTATTATTATATTCTTGGATCCCTGTATCGGCCGTATCGTGCAAATTTATTAATTATATCTTGAAGGTAGTATTTAACGTTTTTCGACATAAATAATTCCATGACAATATTATTTAATTGTTCACGTACGCTCTGTGATTATTTTTTATGTTATTACATTTATAACTATACCAGTGCAACTTCTTACATTCAGACGGCACATTGCAAGTATGAAATTTTCCAGTGGAATTTCTCTCGTAATTATAAATCTATATCAGACTGGATAATAAATTATATGTAATATAGTAATTAAAAACGGATGCAGGAAAACTCTAGAAAATAGAATAGGACGGTTGAAGGGCATGTTAGAAGAGTTACATGAATCCTGAAAGCTATAAAAATGCATTAATTTGTACCTTCGCTTCGGTTGTGTACGGCCTAGAGGAGGAATTTTCTTTTATGGAAATGAAAGCGGTTCTGTCAACGATAATTGCTTGAATTAATTTAACGAAAGAGGGATGGATTCCTAGTTTAAGCAGTTTGTAAAGTAGACCGTCGATCCAAACTTTATCATACGCTTTTTGGATGTTGATGAAAAGGGTAGCGGCTAAGTGGAGTTTGTTGACGGAGTGTGAAATAGCAGATATGAGGTGGAAAATGGCATCTTGAGTGGAGTGAGCCTTTCGAAAGCCGAACTGAGTTTTGTGTTCAGAAGAGTGATAACCGGTCATTGATTATTCATTGAAGGATTTTTCCTATGACGGAAGATAGAGAAATAGGTCTTCAGGAGGTTTCCCTTTATTCCGGACTATCAAGTTCGGGAGAATATACCTTCGTGCCCTAAGGGTGTGCCGATCAGGTGGCACCTGGAACGGGCCAATCAGTGGCAGTGACCTTCGGCCGGTGCAGGGCGCGGCTACATCCCGTCCTTCCAACTACCAAATCTGCACCCGGCTGTCTTTCCACGTACCAGTTTTAGGGCCGGGTCCCATGTTCTGGCCAACTGGAACCCCGTGTCTTGATTTAGGAGGTTCTGGTGTGTCCAAATTTCAATGGCTTCTTGGAGCACACTGTCCCAATAACCTTTAACGTGCCTCAGTATTTTCGTGTCTCCGGTAAGGTATGTTCCGCAATGGCGGACTTGTGGGGCTGTTTTAATTTAAGATGTCTGGCATGTCCGACAAATGTCTCTTGTACTGTGTGAACAGTTTGCCCTATGTAGGTTTTGTCACATTCACAGGGAATACTGTACATTCCAGGCGTCCTAAGTCCGATATCCTTAATCGTCCCAATCATTTCCCTGATTTTGGCTTGCGGGAAGAATACCGCCTTAATTTTATTTTTGGTCAAAATTCGTCCAATTCTGCTTGTGGTACTACCAGCAAAGGGTAGGAAGGCAGAGTTGACGAAATTTTCCTCCTCTTTCGTGGTTTTGCCCTTCCTCTTCTGGGTGAAAGCCCTCTTTATCTCCGTCCCATTATATCCGTTGAGTCAAAATAAAGGCTTAAGGTGTTCCAACTCTTGAGAGAGACTTTCAACGTAGGATATTTCCCTGGCTCTGTGTATCAAAGTGGCTAATACCGCATATTTCTGTGCAGGATGGTGGAAGCTCTCAGCATGGAGATACAGGTCGGTATGAGTAGACTTCCTATATACAGAATGACCCAGTTTCCAATCCTGTTTTTCCCCAATCAATACGCCTAGAAAGGCAAGAGTGCCGTCCTTCTCAATTTCCACTGTGAACTTTATTATTTGGATGTAAACCATTCAGATGATGAAGAAAGGTGTTCGGTCCTGTGCTGCCATACTACAAAAGTGTCATCCACGTAGCGGATGCCCATATTGTCACAAATGAACTCAGCGACATCCATTACCTCCGATTTGACTCAAACTCGGTTGTTTTCGCGTTATTTTCTTGTAACTCCCCTCCACCCCCACACCTAAGGGTGCTGCCCTCTCATGCCGAAAGGAGTTGAAATTTTACAAACAAAATCTATCAACGTAATTGATCTCACAATTATTTATTCCATGCAAATATCGACCATTTAGCATGTCTGAATATTTCTTCCCACGCCCACCGCCGCCCCTGGGGGTTAAATGGCCAATGGAATGTTTTAATTAAACTCTCCTGATTTTGTCTCTAATCTCGGTTGTATTCGCGTTATTTTCTTGTAACGCGCGTCGACCCCACCCCTAAGGGTGCTCTGTTACCATGCCGTAAGGGGCTGAAATAATAACTCAGATAACATCGGTAGAAACACAATAAATCTTTTTGACCCCTAAAAATATTTATGCGACTAAAATATCGATTTATTTAGTATGTTTGAATATTTCCACCCACGCGCCTGGTGGTGGTAGACGCGTCTCACCCCGACAGTGTTTGTTTCCTGGTCGCAAAGAACACGTGTATGGAATTTGGTGAAATTTTCTCCACCGGTGTAGGTTTGTATAAGGAACATACAAATATACAAACATACAAACAAACAACCACTCTGTTTTATTTTTAAGCAGATAAGATGTAAAAATCGTCTTCAAACGTTTCGAAGCATAATTTGTATAATTCAGGAAGGTCGCCTATCCCTTGGAAAGGTTGTTGATCCTGTAGTCACCACCATTTAACATTGTAATAGAGTTTTTTGTTGACAGGATTGCTTGTTATGGGTCGGCGATAAGAGAAGAATTAAAGTAACGACTTTATCGTGTCTGACCATAATTTTTGTTAAAATAAAGATGTAAGTTTGTTTATTTTATTAGTTCCGCAAAGGAAGGAGCACCATTCACGGCGGAGTTGTACATTTGGAATGAAGAGCGTAGTAGCAGGTCGCCATTCATGCGCGCGCCTTGATGACGTCACTCCCACTGATTGGCTGCTGACGTCAGCTCTCTGACCCGGCGTGACCCAGAGTCTCGCAGCGGGTCACCCGCGGGCCAATCTATCACAAGGACATGAACACAACCCTTCCTTACCTTCGCTGTTGCCGGTATAAACATTCAATCATCTCTTACATCTTTAACAACAGTCTGCCTTCTACGCTCTGAAATAAGTCACTTAATATAATAATAAAGATTTAAAAAAAAATTAATTCAATTCCACAACCATTTACATTAGTTTTGGCATTAGTAAAATAGGATAGTACGAATTTAATTATCATATCTTTTTTATATTAAAAGTAATAATCTGAAATGTGGAATGAATAAATTAGACCTCGACTCAAAAACAACAAATTTTTATTTCTTTAATTAACATTTACTCAGTCTCCTCCCTATTTAATCTTTTGCCATAAAGTTATTGGTAACTTACATAAATCCCTATTTAACCTATTATTTATCAACTTCATAAATTCATCAAGGGAATAATAATAAATATCTTACATTATGTGAAATAGTAAAATTTGTTTACCATTTAAATGATTACTTATATTTTAACTATAACATTTTAATAGTTGTATTGTAGATTAGTTAAAAATAATGTGATTCATAATAATTGAAAATGTAATTTATATTAACAGCAGTTTTTCGATATATAATATTTTAACCACAGTTACACTCGAGTATGCACGAAGGTTTATTATAAGACATATATATATATATATGTCTTATAATAAATATATATAATATCATTTTAACCACTTGAATAGAAATGAATTTATAAAAACTATAATTACTTCAAGTATGAATTTGCTTGTATTATTATATATTACAAATAGCGACATATTTGTTTTTACCCTCTCTAAGGTTGACTGTTGATCTGATAACCTAAGTACAATGCTAAATTTACCATAAAATTAGTAATCTACAAAATATGTATCTATAGTTGAAATTGGAAATTTTAAGATATTTTTACATGCTCATTTTACATATCATATAACCCATTAACATTTTCTTTACTTTTAATAGTGTTTCAAAATATTTTTCAGTAATGTCATTGAAAAAAAAAATTCCCAACAAGAGAAGCTGATGCTGATTCAAATCTAGTTTCTGATGACTAATTTGATTCATAATGTCTTTTTTTTCAAAGGAAAACAAAAAATCCTTAAGTAATTTTTTTATTTATTAATAACATTATCAAGAAAATGCATTGGAGTTATATCCTTATTAAATATTAAGAATAGCTGATACTATATTTATAATCATAAATGGATATAAAATTTTTGCCGAAGGACGTGACATAAGCATTCACTATGTCGATATTTTAAACAAATAATGAATTTATCTGTAGAATTATATGTAACTGTAATTGGTTTTATCTACAACTATTTGATTTGTAGTCAATGTTTACATGTCATTTGAAGAACGTCTTTTGTATGAACTGGATCACAGTCATTTTAATTGTGTTTTAAGCTGAAAAATTTTAACTTCCATCTTATAAATTTTTGTATAAACATTTTTGTGGTAAACGATTTTATTGAGACTGCAGTATTAGTTTCTTGGAATTATTTTCATTATAACTACCAGTCTACAATCTACATCAACAATACCTAAATAGTTACTAATTATCGCAGAGAATAGGAAAGCAAGGCATTGTTAATTTTCTCGATAGATTTATTTTTGATGCTCAGGGAGACTTTTAAAATTGGTTTCGTGTGTTCTCATTAAATATATGTGAGCAGCGATGACAGGACCTCATGCACGGGCGAAATTATACAGCATTGAATTTTTCAGTAGCTTGCGATCGGTACCTGTCAATTTAGACAAGGCCTTATTCCCTCGAAAATGAGAAACACAAAGTGAAAACGAAGCCTTTAATACACTGTAATTTGTAGGTATTGTGAACGGAATGAAATGTCATTCTCATGACACTCTACTCTATAACATACTACGGGAGTTTTAAGTAAATTTAAAGTAAAGAAACATGAAGATAAGATCAAAGATCGAATGTTTTCCCGGTGTATTTGTTGAAGAAAAGGTTATTTTTCTTCATGGTAATTAGAGATTGCTAGAAGTAACAAGTATCGTTGCATTATTTAATCAGATATTAAATCACGTTTAACATGCGTACACTTCTTGGATTTATTATTTTTAACTGTCACGATTCTCCTGGTCACCGATAGTAACAGACTGGATCAGTTGTAAAATAATTGTACACTTCGTATTTGTGTGTTTTAAGAAGACTCAAAATCACAGCCACAATAAAAGTAAAATCTAGTATAGAAAATAGCGTGAAATAATCTGAAATCGGAAAGAAAAAAAAAGATTGGTGAAGAAACTGACCAAAGAAGAAAGTGAGTAACCCCAAGAGAAATATGACTTCCTCTCAGGAAAACTGCTCTGTGAAGACTAAAACTGTAATTTTTGTTTTTTAGTGCTGCTTAAACAAGACCAGAGAACAATAAAACTCAAATTTGTTTAATCAATAATTACAATTCAGTGGAAGCAGAGTAACGACTATTGGCTTTTGTATTTGGTTAAATTAATTATAAGATTTGAAACCTTGCCTCTATTTATACCCATAGTAAAGTTGGCAGTTAGTTCTGTATATTCCAAAATTAAAGTAGCAATGTATACGAATTTTAAAAAATATTTGTGCAAACGAAAATGGGAGGTAGCTTTTTTAAAGTTATCTTTTTTTTTATATAAGAAGACCAAATCGTTGGGTATCAGCTTTAAGGGAGCCGCAACGCAAACAATTTATTTGGAAGGCGTTCAGGCCAGGAATCGGATTAAATGAATGAACACGCTATTCCGCTGAGTATTGATCTCGGAGTCACCACAACAGGTTGTCTTAGTTCCTTTCCCGTTCTCGCATACAATCACACTTTCTATTGGGAATTGGGGGGTGGGGGTTGATAAGGTCTAAGAACACAGGAAAACCCGCAACGCAAGTATGATACATTAAAACAGTCTGCTCCTTTCCATTAGTGTATTGTTTAAAGGACGGTAATAGCGTTTAGGCACAGATATATGTTAACACGATTTATTTACACGTAGCGGGACTCGAACTCGAAGTAAACTTTTCTCGATCGTGGTCTTCGTCGACAGTTGAACTGATCGGCAACGTTTCACGCTTGTCACAACATCGCACCACCGGGACCACCACGCTCCTCTTTACCGATTACTAGAAGCGGCTCAAGTGGCGTAACGATTATTTTATCATTATAATATCGGGTTCTCCGGAAACGGTATTGATAGTAGAGATTTTCGCGAATGTTTCGATTGTCTGAAACTATCATATTCATAAGACGACTGGGCAAATATGACCACACCCGCGTCACCAAACACAAACGCCCCAAACACCTCCTCCTCCACCCCGAACCCCCATGATCGGCTCACCAGGATTAAACTGACCACGCTTGCTTATGGATTTTACAGGACGTGTACGGAGATCCGGATTCCACGACGAATCCACGACGTGCATGATACCCACAACCAACTACTAACTTATTCCTACCAACAATACTATATGCATGTTGCTGTCGCACAAGAGCAGTATCCTAGCTCATTGTGCCCTTCAACCCATCTAACTATCGCTGAGGTTTTTTTCCCGGTAAGGACACCCTTCCCAGGTTGAATTATCGGCACTTTTTTCCCTCAGCCCTACGCTCTTCATTCTGTCTCTCTCACAAGCTATCTCCGTGAATGACTGTATTAAACGGTATTATGCCCTCAGGTGCGGATCAAACACAAGTTTCCAATCCTTGTGTTCCAAGTTAGTTTACTTACAGCACGTGCAGAGGGGGTGTAGAAAGTGGTAGACCCTCATGCTTGACCCTGCGTGCTTTCAAGGGGGCACGGCCTTTAAGGGCCTTTGGCCCATAAAAAAAATAAAAAAATAAAAGCTGAAATCAAACACGAGAAGAGGTTTCCACCCTGTGCTGAGGAATGAAGAGAGTCGAGCTGGAAGGTGGACAAAAGCGAGGACAGCTGTTATCTATAACCCGGAGAACGA
Organism: Zhengitettix transpicula; assembly: GCA_037074705.1. Taxonomy (NCBI): domain Eukaryota; kingdom Metazoa; phylum Arthropoda; class Insecta; order Orthoptera; family Tetrigidae; genus Zhengitettix; species Zhengitettix transpicula. The sequence goes on along the minus strand of CM073595.1, from coordinate 56,489,920 downwards.
GGATGTCTGGGAATGGAGAAAGTGTAGAAGTAAAAATATAAAAATAGTTCGCATGTACAACTTGGAGAAGGAATGAAGGTCCGACCGACGGAAGAAGAATCTGTCTAGAGATGCTAAGAATTGTTACTCCGACCAGGAAGTGTAAAGGAGGAAACTGCCAGAAATTCCTGTGGATATTTTCCGCTTTGCCTGGAGAAGCCGCCTACAAAAGATGAACAGGTGTGTTTTTGCCTGCGACGTAAATAATTGCGATTTCTGCCGAACGTATATGCCCTCACATACGACCCCTTTTCCTTTTCGGTTTAAGTTCAAAGTCTCCTAAAATCGCCCTGAGGTTTGTTCGTTTAACTATTAGAAACTTTTTGGAATATTGAATGTAGTTAAAGTGAATTACAAAAGTTTACAAAATACAAAAAGGACCCTGTTGAATTTGTGTAAACCCATAATTATAAATAAATTTTATTTAAAACCAATCATAATCAAAATGTAATATATATCGTTTAAGCAATTTCGTTTTCGCTCAGCATTACATTACTGCAGCTACAATGAAAATTACTTATATTCCAAAGAAAAATATATTTGTATTAAAAATAATGTTAATAAAACGTCATAAATATATTTTCACTGCTTGCTTGAATAGAAAAATCAGTCCATCGTTTCGTCAACCTTTACTGTTCACTCATTTAAGACGAAGACTAAGTCTTAGCGTACAAATTTATCTGTTCTTTACGTATTTGGTTTATTTTATGTGATATATCCAGTATGCGTTACGGGAAGAAACTTGTCATTGCGTCATTCGTCTAATCTATTTTTAAAATTCTCTATAATGAAATGTGAAGAGATCAACGATCCACGCGAAGCACGCCTCCTTGAACCAAATTTTTTTTTAAACAAATTCGTAAATATTAGCAGCTTGACGTTATTCCATTTACTCATTTGCACGTAATTCATTTCAGATAATCTATCAAAATCAGGTAGCGTAATTATGGCCAAAGAGTCAGAGCTTTGCCATTAAACAGTAAACATAATACCCTATTGCAAATAATAGGATGTGATATATAAATATGTCAAAAATGTTGGCCTAAGGAAATATTTTAATGAAATTATCAGATGAATATGGTTAGAATACTCGAAAGCTCTTGACGATCTTTTTCACAATCATGACATTTTAATGTAATTTACATTGAAATAATTTATTTTTTATATGTGACTGTATTAAAATGAGGATTTAATCATTTATAATATTAACTCAACATATTAAATTGATACATGTAGTTTTGAATTACGTATCGATTTATTTTTTAATTTAATGTGTTTTTGTGATTTCTTGCAATTTATAACGGAGCAAGTCTTATCTTTAGCGTTTTAAGTCACATATGTGAAATACTGCGGTTGTCACCGACGGGGATCGAACATGCGTCCCAGTATTGAGAAAGGCAGGGCGTTGACCGCAGGCTGGGCTCGGACTCGATCTATATTTACCACCGCCACCTCCTATCTCACTCCGAAGATTAGTTAATATTTTCACTGTTCAAACTTCAGATTTAGGGTGAAGCTTCAATTTTTTTTACTTAAGTTAATATTACTTGTGATTGTTCAGAAACAGTAAAAACAAAGATCAGAAACGGGATAATTTGCTAAACGCTTCTCTGAAAGATTCGTGTGGGTTTCCGAAAACCTTGAAACATTACAATAATTTTTCTACTTTTTCAATTCGTTTGTTGGTTCGCTCTGCTGCTGGTTGTTGGAAAAAACTATACAGAGCTATTGTAAAAACTTAAAGAGCGGTAAAAGGTCACGGAAATAGCAACGTACTCGCAGATGTGTTGGAAAGAAGTTATTGACCATTATTTACGCTCTATTCAAATCTTAAAGGGAAATAAAGCATTGAACGATGCACGAGGTAAATTACAGCAGCCGAATAACTCTAAATCAAAGGTGACGGTAAGAAAGAACAATGGAGGGTTTAATTTGATTAACGTTTTCTTTAATAAGTGAAATAAATATAAATTAACCTGATTGAAATTGCTATCTGTATTGAACATGATCTTCGATTAATTGAAGTTCTTCCTTATTAACTGTAGCATGATTACATTTACTTTCGTTCGTTTGAGAACTGTTCACGTTAAATAAAATTATGACAGTATTGTGTTGAGACTTAAAAATGCGTCTTTAAATATGTGGAACAGGAAAGACGTATAAATTTCAGATTCTATGATTGGTCTAAACAAGTGTTTCTTGTTGTGCTCTTAGTTTGCTGTGACTGATGCTTCGCGGGAGAAGGAGATGTTTTGCTCTCTCAGACAGATTTACTCGAAAGAACGGCGGAGAACCCGGTGGTGGGGGTATAAAGCTTTTGCGAAAAGATAACTGTCTGGAAGTTGTATAAAGGGATTTCGCATTGCGTCAATACAGCAGCGGTGCAAAGCTTCACGGAACCTGCGTTCAATCTCGACGAAGTTCTGAGTCGGCCTTTAATCTCAATCACGTACAATTATCAGGTTTAATCATCAACAAGAACGTATTACATATCTTTCGTAAGTGAATTTGAATAATTTAAAACCTTCGTAAAATTCATGTAGTATTTAATGAATAAAAGGCAAGAGTTTTAACATTAGGCTTACTGGAAAAGTCAGTTATTTATATATACTATTTAAATTTATTAAACGTGTTCTTACTGTTCTACATTAAGATTTTTAACCTACTGACAATATTAAATCAATGGATATATATTTTAAAAATGAATGGCAGTGTTTATAGGCGGGATATTTATTTATAGGGTTTAAATCACATGAAAAATAAAACAATTTTTATGGAAGTAACAAAATTTAAATATAACGAAATATACAGTAATTAATTTATTTTAGGGCTTCATCATAATTTACTCTTTACTTTATGGTCATTCGCGAGGTGAACCATTGCGTATATATATTTAAATTACCCTTCCTAGGCAATTTTTAACTGACCAAGAGATAAAAAGAAATACGAATATTTATTATTTTTCCAGGTCCTAGAATAATTTTGCAATCTTCGTCATTGGTTCAAAAAAATCAAGCCTACGTTGAGCGCCAATTGTAAAATTTAACTTGTCCGTCTGGGCAAGTGACGCCTCTGGTGCACTTAATTTTCTCTGCCTAATATTTTGGACGCCACTCGGTAGCTGACAACAATGATAATTCAAACTTTTGTCACCGTCTTAACGCCCTTTGCTATTCTGTCCATTGTACTTTATTCCTTTCTGCAAAAGGACCGTTATTTTAAGGATAGTTTGTTTGACCAACAAGAAAGTTACGGACACTTATAAATTAATCTCCACGTAAATACTCGCCAGACTCGAATTGAGACGAAGCTAGATCTCTAGATTTTGTGCTTCTATTTTTAATATTCTTTGTTAAGTTCTGGAGGATTTTCTCTAAATCTCTAAATACACCATCTGCTTCCGCCTTGAATTTACAGCTTGAGTTAGAGTTATGTTTAATTCATTAATATTTCAATCTTTTACCTTATTTTGTAGAAGACACAATAAACTGGTGATATTTATACTTTGGATCCATGTAGTGTTATGCAAATGTAGATTTCTTTAGAAGCTCCTTAGCTAATGGCTTGCCATGAAACCACCTCAGCTCACGCTAGTTTTCCGTCTCTTGATTACGCCCAACCTTCGACCACGCGACCAAACACTCATATCTGAAATATCAGCAATTTAAAATAAATTTAATTTTACTTGTTTCTCCGTTGGACGGCCAGCAGAACGATGTAGTCCATTATTTAGTGAAATCGTAACTAAAATAAGGAATGTATCGGCGTTTCTGTGCTGGAAATAGTGCATTGTTTTAGATTTATCATTAAAATCGTTACTTCCATGTTCGGTATCGTGTTTGATGTTTCGATATGATTTGTAAAAAAAATTCCGGTGAGATCCTCTGATCTTACTTGCAATAAATACGGGAAAGGGAAAAATTAGGCATAACACATATGCTTTTTCTTGTATAGTTCTATGTAACAATATTCCCCACCTCTTTGAAACGAGATCAACCTCCAAACTGCATCAGGAAAAGTGATCATAGTCAATCATTACGTAATACTATAATTTCGTGTACCGTCTATCGCATAAATAAAATGGCAGAAATCATTTTCCGGGCATCTACAATTAGGGATTAAGTTTTTAAGTGCAGTTATTACCATTACGCTCTAAGATAACAAGCAGTGAGGTGCAATATCGAAATTTTATGATCCGAGTTTCGTTGGCCGTTTCGTCCCTAAGGGAATACTTTTTAATTTGGTTTTTACAGAGTACTATAAATAACGTTACAGCTTTTAGTACTACAGGTCATGTATATTAATTTAACAACCTGTGACGTCGATGTGTTGTGAAAACATAAATGAAAAAATAACACCAAACTAAATTAATTTAAAACTAATAAAACGGAACGAGTCAATTGATCGTACGTTGAACTGACACCGGAAAATTGCCCAAGGCAAATTTGTTTATAAGTGATTACAAACTGATTTAGGTGTTCCGTATAATTTTCAGGTCGTCCTATTCATACCTCCATTTTTCTTTTTTTTTAAGAATTTCGCACAGAAAATTCTGTTAGAATCATTTCCATATGCTTATTTCCGGAGTAAATGTGATGATTAATATGATTTATTTTTCACATCGTTGCTAAATACGCTAAGGCAGGCTAGATTACACTTTGATCTATATTACATCGATTAGCTTTCTTTAGCCGTAATGACACTATTTTGTCTGTATCTTAATGATATTGTTTCTTAAATGGTCCGAATTGGTCGATAATCCCAACATACTTAAGTCATTGCAGACTTCGAATAATAAAAGCTCGGGAAGTCAAAACATTGAAATTAGTGTTGCGTAGTTCTTCCTTTCGGTGATGAATATTTAGTTTTATGCAGGTACGTATTATTCCGCCATATTGACAAACGACACGCTTTAGTTTCATGCTTGGCCTCTTAACTGTTTGGAGGAAACTCACTAAAATAGCTTTGAAAAATTGTGTATGGAAATGGGAAAGCAACAAGTGCGCAACTGACAGCTGATTACAACGTCGTCGCCCCGAATCGCGTGTCAGAACTCGCCGTTCGTCTAACTTTAGCGTGGATAGGCTATTCCAGCCCACGTCCTACGTCGCTTGCAGTTGCCGAAGCCCGCAGTAGAATAAGTTCGAGTACTAACACCACAAAATGAAGTGATAGCGATCACAGCCAATAGAAAGCAAATGTCATGTTGGCAATTCAGAGAGTAGGGACTTCTTTCTCACTTGGCACCTGAGGAGGAGATGCAGAAAATACACTCGTACGAAAAATATTCAGTTTTAATTGGAAAAAATAATCTTTAGTAATGGAAAACTTAATTTATAAATGACGAAAAAGCAATTCTATTTTAGAAAACAACAACTTTTTTCGTAAATTATTATTCGAAAGAAGAACGCCAAATAAGAACGATGGACCATTAAACGTTTGTAATGTGTGGGGTCGCAGAAGAAAACGGCTCTATTCAATTATTTTAATTGAATCGAATGGCGTATTTATTCCGATGCGTTTACGTCTTTAACGGCAGGGATAATAAAACCCAGATGCCGTTTTAAGTGCTCAGTTGTTAGCCCTTAATGGATCTAGCGTGCTTATGCTAAGAAATTAGGTGTTTCCCAAGGACGAAAATAGAAATACAGCAGGAGGCAGAAAAATAATCATAAGAAACATGCACTATATGCCCATGTCAAAAATTATTATTAAAGGTTAGTGTCGAAAAGTGGTGATTGAATGAGTTTCCTGAGAGGAAAGAGACGAATGTTAGACAAGAAGAGAGGAGTAATGGAAAATTAAAAATGAGTGTCCCTGGTATTTCACAGTCTGTACATAAAGAATACACAGACGTCACGACAAAATTTTGGCGAACATAAATAATTCTGTGTGAAATGAAATAAATCCTACTATAACTGTGTGTGTCTCATAGCAGCTCATAATTCCTTTTTAAACAGACTTATTTTTAATCAAATCCTTTGCGTGTATAGAAATGATAATTAAAAATGTTATGTAACTATTATTATTGCATTAATGAATTATTAAAAATTCATTTCAGTAGTCTTTATGAAAATATAACAAATGGACTCAAGAAAGTCTTTTCCAATTATCTATGGTTTTTTTCATTTTGTCATTTCGTTTTATTAGCATTTTTTAAAATGTTATTTTGATATTTTGTTTGTTAATTTATGTAATTTATACACGAGATTTAAATTTGTGCTGCGATGTGATAAGGAAAGTGCCGCTACATTCATAGTTTCTTCGTTGTCACTTGCCATAGAAAATCTTCTTATCAAATATTTAAAAACATTTAGAAAACGAACGTAGATTTTAAAAATGTGCTAGTGAATTATAGTAAATCTGTGCAAGAATTGACTGAAAATTTACAACTAAGCAGGAATAAACGGTTGAAGAATTTCAGAACGAACTTAGAGAAAATAGGGAAGGACAATTGTAAAAGAAAACCAGAGGTATCTCTAGGGACATATACAGAGGAGCAAAAGACATATCAGTCAATATGTTTTCAGAGCTATTACTTGACTGCTGACAAAAAGGCTGGTAAACAACTTCAGAAGAATGACTAATGTGATTTATAGTGTAAACGATCCCCCCCCCCGCCCTATCCACATAAAGGTGCATATTCGAGTAATTCTAAATTTATATCGTTATAACCGATAAATTTTAAATGGAAATTAATAATAATGGAATAAAAACTTAAATAAGTAAAACATTTTAATAATAACGTCCAAATGAGTAATAAAAAATATTTTAATATAGGATGACTACGGTACTGAATAATTTATACAGGATGAATTAGAACTCACCTTACGTTCCCGAATTAGTCCTGCAAATATTTCTTAATATTTCACCGTACGGAAACCATTCTTCGAAGAATATTTGAATTTTTTTCTCGAATTTTCATTTGAGTTGTAATAACATTAACCTTTGACTGATGTCCACAGTGCCGCAAAATTGCTTTCCTTCCAATCTTCGTTTTCTTTTCGGATAAAGAAAAAGTCGCTGAGAGACAGGTGAGTGGGGAAATTTCTCGAATACAGGTTCGCGTTTTCAGGCTTTAAAAGGAAATAAGAGACATTGCCGCTTGAACGTTTTATTGTCGTTATTTAAAACACTGAATTGTTGGACAGTTTTCGTATAAATTTCACAGGTACTAAACCTCGTTTATCTGCGTATTGAAGCGAGCAACGTTTACCTGTTTTCAGTAACTGCACGATGACGTCAACCCCAGGACAATACGCTAATGATTCGAATCAAGCAAAAAACGTATAAAATTTCGGCTGTTCTACGCCAATTTACATTTATGAGTCTGTTAATTATTTTGCAAATCTAATTTCGCTGGTTCGACGTCGAATGAATTTGTTGGTTTATCTGAGTGAAATTGTAGACGAGTCATATTTGAGGTATAAAATTTTTTTCACAGTCCTCTGATACAACCAGATTCCTTTCTTAGATGTATACGTACAATTTATACAAAACAAAGGTAGTGAGGAAGTTATTAAAAACTAGCTTTGCAACACTGCCTTTAAATCATCAAGTAGATATGATTTACTTAAAATGTGGTGTCATTGTTAATAATGAGCAATAAGCATCAAAATTATTTCAGTTATTGACCGGAATATTGTTGAATCAACTTAACAGAGTTCTGTGAATAGTAGTCAAGGTAAGTTTAAAATATTCTAGATATAGTGAGTAATAAATCTGTTTAGTAAGTTTTGAAGGTAGTTTTTTAAACCATTGCTTCATAAAAGTAAAAAAAATATAAATGGCTCTCGGGAATATTTGAAAAGTAACAATCATGTGCCTACCGAGGCTTGAATAATTCAAAGACTTCATTTTGGTGTTTTGTCAAATATTACACGATTTCTGCTGCACTGAATGCTTCAATTAATAGTGAATAGTCAATTGTTCAGAGAGTGGCATACTTTAAATTTAGAAGTACGTAGGAATTGTTTTGTTGTATTGATAAGAGAACTACAAAAAATATGACCACTTGAGGAAAGTTTTCAGGTTCCAAACCTTATTTTTTATACGTAAGAAAGCATTCGTAAACAATAATAATCTTCTAATAAATAAAACTGTTTGTTCGTATGCATTTTTGTATGTATGTATGTATGTTCCACATACAAATCTATGTCGGGGAGAACATTTCACAAAATTTCGTACACGTGTTCTTTGCGACGAGGAACAAACACTGTCGGGGTGCGACAAGAGCGGGTGTGAACCGGGTGGAAATATTCAAACAGGCTAAAACAACCAATATTTAAGTCGGATAAATAATTTTAGAGGTTAGAGATAGTGTTTTTACCGATGTTATTTTTGTATAATTTCAACCCCTTTCGTCATGGGAGGGAACACCCTTAGGGACGGGTGTGGAGGTGTGTAATATAAATATAACGCAAAAACAGCCGAAATTGGAGTCAAATCGGGGGGTTATATATATATGACAACCCGGGAAACGCCGGCACCCATCTAGTAATAAAAATAAATTAAATTAACGTCTGTAAATTAAATAAGAATTATGACCAATAAGCATGTAATTAAAATTTGTTACGAATGATGAATAAGACATGGTTCCGTTCATATGTTGATCGTTTTTTCTTATTTACAATGAAATGATCTAAATATGTTAAAAAAAATAGTGTACGAAGTTAAAAAAGGAAGCAGTATGAAGACAATTATTGAGAATAATAAATGTTTAGTTTTTAATCCTATATTAATTATATTAACCATATAACATTATTGTGTAGATTTATCGAAACATTTTTGAGTGACATAATTTATAAATTAGCTATTCAAATTCTGAAAGTAAATAAAAAGAGATAAAATATGAGGAATTAAAATATGGATTTATGGTAAGAAATCAATAATGTAATTTATATTATGTCCCGGAAAAATATAAATTATTGAAACCCAGAAGTAAACTAAACTCAAATTCTGAAGAATGTATAATACATTATTATAGCATATGCGGAGATATTTTTGACATAGGTTTTTCAAAGGAAAATATTATAGTCTCTTAAAGTACTAAATTAAACATTTCTCTTAAGTCACATTAACGCTACATTCCATTACTGCTGCTAAAAAGGTTGGTCAACTAGAATACCAAGAATTTTAAGGATATTTATTTAAACGCCTAAGTTAAAATATCATCACATTACAAATTCTTTTTTGATAACGGGCAGATATTTACGCTAATTATATGTAGAGTTGTATGGGAGATAATGATTTTATATAATCGATTTGTTATCACAACCATAATCCCTTATACCGTAAAGAACGTTTCTTAGTAACATTAATTAAATAATTACTTATAAAATTCACAAAGATTAGCATTATTCTTTGAACTGGAAAATTATAATACTTTTTTACGTTGAAATTATTAGAATAATAATTGGTGCTTGATTGTAAATATGTTATTTCGTTTTCAGTTTCTGAGTAAGAATAACTGTATGTATGATTATGTGTAAGGTCTGTAATTCAATTCAGAATTTTTCAGAGTACCAGCGAGATCTATTAAAATTTGAAAATAAAATATTTATAGCTACGGTTTTGTTTAATTAATATTCTGTCTGACGTTCACGAATCGAGGCGACATCATTTCACTGCTACTAGACCACTTTTAGGTTAGCTTGCCATTGTTGAATTCAAATTTAATGACTTGGTATGTTGAAATGTTTTAGTGCACGAAACTTTAAGTGAGGTGAGAGTAATTTACATTCGCCTTCACTATCTGAAAACGCCGCACAGGAAATCAGGACAGTAAACTCAATGCGGCGTATCGTGTTTGCTGACGCTGACTAAAGAGACAGGTCGTCACGGATGTGACAGTTTGTTGAGAAAACTACGTGTCTTTCTAGCATTTGGCGGCGTCTTTACGCGAGGAAGCGATTTGCATATAGATGGTCTCGCATGACATTTGCGAATCACCTTCCGCAAAAGCATACTCTCTCAAAGCTGCTTTGAATCTTCAGACACTGCCAATAAGCGGAAAGCTTGTTTCTCACGATAACTCAGCAGGTTTCCGTCTTAGTTTGCGTCTTGTATTCTTTACATTTATGTAGATTTACATATGCGTTTTAACGAAACCCCGATATCGACGAACTAGAGTTATGTATAACTTTATTTCAAAATATTTTTATTTGGTAGACGATCTCTGTTGAGACAATTACACGCACTTATTCCAATTGTTGCGTAACCTCAAAATCCCGTTTCATTTTCCGCTGTTATAAAGGTTTTCAAAATATCTTTACAGTAGGTGTAAATTGTACTTTTGAAGATATCCTTGAGGTTTGGAATAATATAAGTCATAAGAAGGAACATTTCTGGAATAGGGTGAAAGTTCCAATAATCAATAGAGCGTATGTCTCATACAACTACAGATATTCTGCGCGAGAACCTTTTTTTTTCTTTAAATCATTATTTATCTAAAATTTAACCTCTACTTTCTTTTATAATATATTCCAAAAAATTTTCAACATTTTCTAAAATGAAAATAAAAGGAAACCCATTACACTTTTTTTAAGGAAGGGCTTTAATGGCTCTGAAAATTGTTCAGCGACGTAGACACTGAAAATAAAAATAGTTTTAATGATAAAAAATTAATAATAATCGTGATTCTTTCATGAGAATAAATTTTTGACCTGCTATAAGTAGTCACGGTACCTGATTTGTTTAACCTCACGCGAATTTTAATAAAGACACTTAAATAACTATAATATCTGAATTTTTATACGATTAATTTTATACGCCATTCAATACCATATCGTATACTTATTCGAATATTTTGGAATTATTTTAAGTGGAAGAAATTGAATGCTTGTAAGGGCGTAGCAAGTTTAAAGCCCGTAGCGCTTCTAGTACGCGTAAGAAACGGAGGAGAAGAGCCCCACGAAATTTTATGAAATGGAAAGTATTTTCATTTAGCAGGAATGCTTTGCGAAATATTTTTTTTAAAAAAATAATAAGAATCTCTGCTTTATGTATTTTAAGAAACGCAAGTCTTCAGACAGTTGTATGAATTTGACTCACGGTTAAATAGAAACTTATAACATATAGGCCTACTACAAACTGAGAATTTTCAGACCATAATTATACAACTACTTCAAGGAAATATCCTATCTGGCAATCGGTCACGGAGACAGCATGTGGTTGTTGCCAGGATAAGAACTCTCCACTCTAACCTCACGCTATACTATCTGTTCTCTAGGTCACTGCAACGTACATGTCACTTATGCAAGTCTGTCCTGATGATCCAGCATGTCCTCTACGACTGTCCAAAGCACGACAGGATTAAAAGAGTCACAATTGAGAAATACACAAGAAGGAAGATATGTAATTTTGCAGCGGCAATAAATAACCTGGTAAAATTTAGTAAGGAAACCGGCATTCAAAATGTAATCTAAATAGACAATAAATCTTAGGCTAAGTATAATATGTATATGAATCAAATGTAATAATTTCATGTGGTAGGTATGGAAAGTCCCCAATGACTAATATGTTGTCGAGACTATAAACAATTTATAAAAAAATTGTACATCTGGAGGTTTGGTTTTCAAATTCTCCACATTTTATTCAGATTCAATTTCAGGTTTTCTATTGTGTGATTGAGAAAAGAAGTAGGTGATCTGCGTTGTGATTTTTTGCAGACGAAGTGAGAGAAAGAAACGAATTCCGTCCGTAGTTCCTTTTATTCTTCAAATAGGACAACAAAATGTAAGAAGAATAGTATTTGTGAATGAAAAACAACAGTTTCATCAAATGAATCGAGTGAATGGCTTCAGAAATAACATGGAATTGATTATAACTAGGCGCCTTAAACTGAATAGATGTAGATTATTCCATCGTTGAGTAAGAATTCAAGCCCTACTAAAACCGCTGTAAGAACATCGAGCATGGAAAAGCTTTTATTCTTGAGCGTGTCTATTTCTGATCCTCTCGGTGATCACATTTGCGTAATCTCATTTACTTTCCGAGAACCTTGTAAAAAGCAGACAATATGCACTTACTTTTCTCTAAAATAATTTCAATATTTAAGAGAACCCTTCTCGCGTTCCCTGCTGAGAACCTGCAGACAACAAGCAACCAGGTTATTCACCAGAAGAACAATTTTGCTGAAGGATTTCTTATTTTACGCTTGACGACGCGTAAAATGTTTTGAGGTCTCTCCGACCGTCTCAAGTTACAAAACCTGGTTGGTTTGAAAATCGTGCAAAAGTGCTTCTTTTTATCTTGATTATATATTTTCTGCGGGATTAATTGGAATCCCTGAGTTTGAAAAGAAACTTCCCACTACATTATAATGCTATTTTAGACATGCCACTCAATTATAATTGCCTTCATAAATAATCTCATTTATTATTTGAGTCTATAAATAAATGGAAACGATACATTTGTATCGTTGTATTGGCGAATTCCATTTCAATACCACCTTACAAGCCAGCACTATTGTTGAAAGTTCTTCTTATCATTTACAAATTAATTCTACGTTCATATAGCTTGAAGTTTGCACGTAATTATTTATTCGGAGTCGACAATTTCGTATTATTATAATTGTAAGTAGAAATAACAAAAAATAAAAATACAAATATTTTAATTAATCATCCGTCTTACTAAGTAATAAAATCTATGAAAATGTATTGTTACCATTAGGACGTAAATTGTCGACATAGTCGTCCCTCTGGCGTCGAACTATACTTCAGTCCCTAAAGACGAGCAAATTATCTGTATACTACGAAACATTGGAGTAATCTCTAATTTCATTTTATAATTTCCTTTAGCTTTCTTTTTGACGATTAATTACATCGTCTCTGTCACCTTTGCTTAAAACAAAACCTAATCAGTACGGTTTTTACATCATGTTTTTTCCGAATTTTTCTACGTTTTGATTTTACCTATTTAATATTTAATCTCCCGTTTCTAAGTTCTTTTTTTACTGAGACCGAAGCATACTCGATCAATACTTATAATACAGAACTACTCCATTGTCAAAAAGAAATTAAAACGGGATCTCAGCAAGAAAGGTAATAGTGAAAGATTTTTAAATGAAAAGTGAAACTGTACTGTAGGAGTAGTTAATTACATTAAATACGAACATTGAGCATAAAACAACTGAAGCTATTTCAAATATTGAAATTAAAAAAGCGGATTAATGTAATTAATTGAGATTATAAATAAACTGTTTCATTTAATAATAATTTACGGACAGAACAAGAATATAATTTTAGTTCACATAGACTAGAATAATTACTTTAGACCAAGTAAATTATTTCAAGATTAAGACAATTTTTATGTAAAATACGACAAAACTTTAATTGTCGTAAGAGATTTTTATTAAAGGGAGAAACAGAAAATATAATTATAATTCGCGAAATAAATGTACTTCTATAAAGAAGGATAAAATATATCCGTATATGATGGTTTACTTAAATATTATTTTTATGAATTTAAATTGAGTATATAGGTTTTGTTGACCACATAGAAATATTTAGTGAACTTGTGCAATTTTCTTACAAATTTCCAACGATATTTGATGTTTACTTTCCAGAAAATTAGCGGAAGAGCGAATGGAAAAGGATTTATTGACAATCCTATCAGGCTACTAGTTAAGTGGTTGGTAATAGTCGACCATTTGGCGTGGGAGCTTATTGATGTCTGTATTGACTTATGTTGAGAGTCTCCAAGTTCCAGTGACAGATCAATACAAGAGGTGGGCAATATGTAGACCAGTGACGTGGAACTGTGCCAAAAACTGCATCCTGACCTATATATTGCAATCTACGCATATTTTATTTTCGGAAACTTTTAGTAAAAACTGAATGCGTTTTAACAAAAGCATAACCTAAAACAAATTTCATTTCTGTTTAGGATGAAAGAGAATGGTGCTTGTTGGAGAAAATAAGTTTATTTTGGGAATGTGAACTTGAAATTTTCGTATATTAAGCCATCATTATGAACCGTTGGAGGTGAAGATCTAAATAAGACAGATTCGTTGCGGTAACTCTAAACGTATAAAAAATCACTTGGAACTACTTTTAAAATTAAATACATTCCAGAAACTGAATTCTCATTCTATTTATAATTACTAAACAGCCTCGTTTATATTGTAATATAATGCTGGGTGGGGGTGGGGCGTTTTATTTTGTATGAAAACATTGATTTTGATTGGCTATAAATTAAATTTATTTATAACTAGCTGGGTGCCCGGCGTTGCCCGAGATGACATTTATCCATAACCCCCGAATTTTTCGTTATTTTTATGTAACGCAACTAAATGTGTTATCGGCCGGTTCCATTGTTTAAAAATTTCTACCCCCGTCCAACCCCGAGCAAAACTTAATTTTTTCACAATGAAATTGAGCGACATCCATAACCCCATAATTGACTCGAATCTTGGTCTATTCGCGTTATTTTCATGTAACGCTTCTCAAAACCCCACCTCTAAGCGTGCTTCCATACCATGCCCATAGGTGTTGAAATTATACACAGAATTTATTTAGTATTATTATGAGTCTCATTGACCCCGAAAAATATGTATTTGGCGCAAATATCGACAGGTTAACATTTTTGAACATTTCTACGCCCGCCCACGTCCGACCAGCCCTCCCACCCACAACCAACTCCGCGCGCTACCCAGGTTGCCATATATAAATTCAGTGACATCTATAACCTCGATTTGTCTCGAATCTATGTTGTTCTCACGTTTTTTTCTTGTAACTGCCCTCCACCCCTACACGTTGGATCGTGTATCGATGTCGACAAAGTTTTTAAATTTATGAGTTTATTTTCTGGTTTCCTATCTTCGCTTACAAACGGCCTAATTTGTTCCACTATGACGCCTTAATTTAGAACTGAATTTTGTCAAGTAGTTATAATAAGTCAATCTGGATATAGAAAATGTACAATAATAATAATAAAAAATACGCACAGCAGCCGAATTTATTTATTTATTTCTATATTAATGAAACTGCAGTGTGGGTTTATTGAATTATTTAATTACAGTCGAGTATTTATAACCCTAAAACAGTCATAAGATATTTCAGTACATAAATGTTGATTGATTGTAAGATAAAAACAATTAATTGCCTTGAACCTCTAAAAATGAATATAAAATTATTGTGCGTCATTTATTGTACTAAAAAATGTTCCTCTTAACTAAATATAATTAATATTAAAAGAAAAACGCACTGCGTAATTCAGAGAACAACGTCGCCATTTTGCTTAGTTCTGGGTAAACGCCTCTGACCAAGGCGAGGCAGGAAGAAGGGGCAGGTGTGACGTAGACAAGTAGTTCGCCAACTACTAAGGCCGTCTGCTCCCCTGATGTATCGAGCTCCGTGAAAATCAAACCCCATGTTAAGTCGTTAGTACGAACCAAGTCCCAACAGATGTCATGAGCGCCTCCTTTTTGAAGCGTTTCAATTTTAGTATGGGATTTCGTGATTTTGTCGTGCGGGTTGCTAGTAGAAGTAAAGAAGGTGTCTTATTCCACGAGCAGGTGTCTCAGTCCACGAGTCTAAGCACCGCCCCTAAAGCAGCAGCTCCTCCATTTTACATGCATCGGCACAACTCTGCCTGCCGTTGCTTACTTGCTTGGTCTCTCTATTTCTCTCTAGCCGAGAGGAATGAAGAAATGATTTTGAATATATAAATAATCGATAACATTTAGATAGTCACTAAATTAAATTAATAATGTGGAACTTAAATTAGAAATTTTAGAAATTAAATAATTAATTTATTTTTATCAATTTTTTTATGCGGAATGATTTTTGCGTTCCCATATTCATCTTTTTCATATTCCATAATTAATTTTTTAAATCAATAATTACTATATTTACAAATGTAAAATTATAGTCAATCATTATTATTTGTTCCATAACTTTTCAATTAAAGGCCATAATTAATACCCATAAACACAATTAATTGGCTTTTTATAATGAATAATAAATCATGTTAATTAAAAGCAAGTAAATGATAAACAAATATTGTGTGATAAGTAATAATTGGTCTATTATTTGTTACGTTAGTTATGTAATTATTTTACTATTAAAACACAGGTTTTAACTACGTATTTTCAATTTAAAAACCAATAAAAATAACACACTGTGCCCGCATTGAGCCTGATGCCATGGTGAGCCTTGTAAAACCAAGACGTATTTTGTATGATAATGTTCATTATGTTTTCTATTATTGTTGTTGCATAATAATAGAAATTAATTTGAAAATAATCTCCTTAATTTTATTTGCACTGTGTGACGCGATATACACGGAAAATAGCGACGTTTTGTTAAGTAATTTAATAATCGCGCCATTTTAAATTTAACAAAATACGACTGAAAGTTTAGTGTTTTTGAAATATAAACTGATTAATTATTTGTTACAGAACGCCTAATGATGTCTGGGGTTAGAAAAAGCGTTTTTGGATTGATAATAATTTCATTGGAAGACGCCACGGCATCTATGTCGAAAAAGTTTTTAAATTTATGAATTTATTTCCTGGTTTCCTATCTTCGCTTACAAACAGCCTAATTTGTTCCAATAAATATGACGCCTAAATTTAGATCTGAATTTTGTCAAGTAGTTATAATAAGTCAATCTGGATATAGAAAACAATAGTAATAATAGTAATTATACTCATATAACATCGGTAGAAACACTATCAATCTCTTTAACCCCTAAAAATTTTTATCCGCCTAAAATATCGACTGTTTTAGATTGTCTGAATGTTTCAACCCCCGACCCTATGCGTGCTATCCTCTCATACCAAAAAGGGTTGTAATTTTACAAAAAAAACATAGGTGGAAATACTATCAACGTAATTGACCCTGATAATTATTTATTCCACTCAAATATCGACCATTTAACTTGTTTGAAATCTTCCATTCCCGTTCAAACCCTTTCCCCTGGGTTTTAAATGGCCACTTGAATGTCATAATTAAACTCACCGACATCCGTTACCCTGTATTTGACTCCAATATCGGTTGTATTCCCGTTATTTTCTTGTAATACCTGTCCAGCCCCACTCCTAACGGCGCTCCTTTCTCATGATATGAGGGTTTGAAATTATACTCATAGAACATCGGTATAAACACTATCAATCTTTTTCACCCCTAAAATTATTTATCAGACACAAATATCGGCTGTTTTAACATGTTTGAATATTTCAGCCCTCGTCAATCCCCACTCCTGGGGTTGGTAAATGTTTCTCACCCCGACAGTGTTTGTTTCCTGGTCGCAAAGAACACATGTATGAAATTTGTTCCACCGGTGTATATATATATATATATACATATATATATATATATAAACACTCTGTTTTATTTATTAGATACTAGCTGGGTGCCCGGCGTTGCCCGAGATGTCATTTATCTATAACCATCCATAAGACTCCAATTTTGGTTACTTTTGCGCTATTTTTATGTAAAGCTCCTCGAACCCTATCCCTAAATGTGCTCACCTCCCATGCCGAAGGCGGATGAAGTCATTGACTAAATATATCGGCCGTTTTTACATGTTAGAAGATGACCACCCCCACAAATATGCGATAATGAAAAATCGGCCGATTACATTGTCTGAAAATTTATTCCCCCGCCCAACACCTCCCAAACCCGTCGCGTTACCCCCCCAGGGTTGTCACAATTAGATTCAGCGACATTCATAGTCTCGGAATTGATTCGAATCTCGGTTGTTTTTGCGGGATTTTATTTAACGTACCTCCACGCCACCCCTAAGCTTGCTCCCCTCACAGGGGTTAAATTATACACAAACAACATCGGTATAAATACTTTCAAAGTAATTAACCCCAGGAAATAATTATCGCAAATATCGACCGTTTAACATGTTTGAAATTTTACACCCCCGACCACTCCCGCTTCGGGGACTTAAACGGTCAAGTTTAATGTCATAATTAAACTCAGTGACAATCCTGATAGTTTCTGGTTTATTTTTTATCTAATGCTACTTCCACGCCAACCCCTAAGGGTGCACCCTTCCGAGTCCGAAAGGGGTTGAAATTATACACAGAGAACATGTAGGGAAATTTTATTAATCTAATTCATCCCGAAATATATTTAATTGACGAAAAAACAGCCGGTCAACTCATCCCAACCCAGCCGATACCCGCGCGTTGTCCAGATTGTCATAAATAAATTCAGCGACATCCATTACCTTCGATTTGACTCGAATCTCGGTTGTTTTCCCGTTATTTTCAAGGAAATTAATTAAACTCAGTGACAATCCCGATAGTTTCTGGTTTCTTTTTATGTAATGCTACTACACGCCCACCCTTAAGGGTGCACCCTTATGAGTCCGAAAGGGGTTGAAATTATACACAGAGAACATGTAGGGAAATTTTATTAATCTAATTCATCCCGAAATATATTTAATCGACGCAAAAAACAGCCGGTAACTCATCCCAACCCGGCCGATACCCGCGCGTTGTCCAGATTGTCATAAATAAGTTCAGGGACATCCATGACCTTCGATTTGACTCGAATCTCGGTTGTTTTCCCGTTATTTTCAAGGAAATCCCCTCCAGCCCCAACCCTATCATGCCTACAAACAACATCGGTAGAAATACTATCAACGTCAATGGTCCCGGCATTTATTTATTCCACGCTAATATCGATGATTTCACATGTTAGAAAATTTCCATCCCATCCACTCCCGCCCCTTGGGGCTAAACGGGCAATTTGGTGCTATAATTGAACTGGATGACATCCATAACCTTGGATTTGACTACAATCTCGGTTGTATTCGCGTTATTTTATTGCAGCGTTCCTCCACCCAACACCTAAAAGTGCTCTACTGATAATGCCGACCCGCTTCTGGGGGTGGTAGACGCGTCTCACCCTAACAGTCGGTAGAAACACTATTAATATCTGTGACCCCTAAAAATATTTATCCGACTGAAATATAGACTGTTTTAGCATGTTTAAATATATCAATCCCCGTCCACCCCCGCTTCTGGGGGTGGTAGACGCGTCTCACCACGACAGTGTTTGTTTCCTGGTCGCAAAGAACACGTGTACGAAATTTGGTGAAATTTGATCCACCGGTATAGATTTGTATTCTCCACCCCAAACGCTAGGAGTGCTCTTTCCCCAGGGTGTAGAGGTTGACAATTATATTCAGATATCATCAGTGGAAACACTATAAATATCTGTGACCCCTAAAAATATTTATCTGACTGAAATATAGACTGTTTTAGCATGTTTAAATATTTCCACCCCCGTCCACCCCCGCTTCTGGGGGTGGTAGACGCGTCTCACCCCGACAGTGTTTGTTTCCTGGTCGCAAGGAACACGTGTACGAAAAAATTTGGTGAAATTTTCTCCAGCGGTGTAGATTTGTGTAACGAACATACAAATATACAAACATACAAATATACAAACATACAAATATACAAACATACAAATATACAAACATACAAATATACAAACATACAAACATACACTCATTTTTATATATAAGATTAAGTGTAATAATTATTTATATTAAGCCCTTTCGTTCTGGTAGAAAAGTGATTATTAATGGATTGATTTATATGGTTTAGGATTTTGAGAACAATTGTTCTAATAATGTAGATTACGTGGATAATATTTTCATTGAAGTTGTAGTAAACTAAATTATAAACTACGTTGGCATGTAGAGTTTTTGTTACATTTATTTGTCCGTGATTATTTGTTGCTTTATTTCTTCACAATAATACAACTTCAATTACGGAATAAATGTAAAATTATGTTTATAACAATTTATAATATAAAAACTTTTTAAAAGAGTACAAAAAGCAATGGTTCTGAAACACTTTTATTTTTGATTAAACGTCGTTATTAATGGAAACAACATAGGTTAAAATAGTATGAACAACACCATCCTTAAATCTGCTACTTTCCCGTGGTGGAAAGTGTTGAATTTTTACTCATATCACATCGGTAGAAACAATATCAATCTAGTTTACCCATAAACACATAACATTTTGGCAGTTTTAGAATAATAGACAATTCTCACCCCCAGCCATAAGCAAGCTCACCACTAATGTCTAAAGGGATTTATATTTTCAACAACATCCGTTGAAATAGTATTCACGTAATTCTCCTCCAAGAACGCGCAAGAACTGACTATTTATCTTCCCTTCCAACCCCCACCATTTCGGGTTAAATGGGCAATTAAAAATATTTATCCGGAGTAAACTCACTGACATCCATAACCTTCGATTTGACTCCAAACTCGGTTGTATTCGCGTTATTTTTCTGTAAAGCAACTCCACCCCAAACCCTAAGGGTGCCCTTTTCCCAGGGCGTAGGAGATGAATATTATATTCAGATAACATCGGTAGAAACACAATCAATATCTTTGACCCCGAAAATATTTATCCAAATCTAATACCTGCTGTTTTAGCATGTTTAAGTATTTCAACCCCCGTCCACCCCCGCTTCTGGGGTTGGTAGACGCGTCTCACCTCGACAGTGTTGTTTTCCTGGTCGCAAAGAACCCGTGTACGAAATTCGGTGAAATTTGATCCACCGGTATAGACTTGTATTCTCCACCCCAAACCCTAAGGGTGCCCTTTTCCCAGGGTGTAGGGGATGAAAATTATATTCTGAAAACATTGGTAGAAACTCCATAAATATGTTGGACCCCTAAAAATTATTATCCGACTAAAATATCGGCTGTTTTAGCATGTTCAAATATTTCCACCCCCGTCCACCCCCGCTTCTGGAGGTGGTAGGCACGTCTCACCCCGACAGTGTTGTTTTCCTGGTCGCAAAGAACCCGTGTACGAAATTTGGTGAAATTTGCTCCAGCGGTGTAGATTTGTACTCTCCACCCCAAACGCTAGGGGTGTTCTTTCCCCAGGGTGTAGAGGTTGAAAATTATATTCAGATATCATCAGTGGAAAGACTATAAATATCTTTGACCCCTAAAAATATTTATCCGACTGAAATATCGACTGATTTAGCATGTTCAAATATTTCCACCCCCGTCCACCCCCGCTTCTGGAGGTGGTAGGCGCGTCTCACCCCGACAGTGTTGTTTTCCTGGTCGCAAAGAACCCGTGTACGAAATTTGGTGAAATTTTCTCCAGCGGTGTAGATTTGTACTCTCCACCCCAAATGCTAGGGATGTTCTTTCCCCAGGGTGTAGAGGTTGAAAATTATATTCAGATATCATCAGTGGAAAGACTATAAATATCTTTGACCCCTAAAAATATTTATCCGACTGAAATATCGACTGTTTTAGCATGTTCAAATATTTCAACCCCCGTCCACTCCCGCTTCAGGGGGTGGTAGGCGCGTCTCACCCCGATAGTGTTGTTTTCCTGGTCGCAAAGAACACGTGTACGAAATTTGGTGAAATTTGATCCACCGGTATAGATTTGTATTCTCCACCCCAAACCCTAAGGGTGCCCTTTTCCCAGGGTGTTGGGGATGAAAATTATATTCAGAAAACATCGGTAGAAACACCATAAATATCTTGGACCCCTAAAAAATATTATCCGACTAAAATATCAGCTGTTTCAGCATGTTTAAGTATTTCAACCCCCGTCCACCCCCGCTTCTGGGGTTGGTAGACGCGTCTGACCCCGACAGTGTTATTTTCCTGGTCGCAAAGAACACGTGTACGAAATTTGGTGAAATTTGCTCCAGCGGTGTAGATTTGTAATTTCCACCCCAAACGCTAGGGGTGCTCTTTCCCCAGGGTGTAGAGGTTGAAAATTATATTCAGATATCATCAGTGGAAAGACTATAAATATCTTGGAACCCTAAAAACATTTATCCGACTGAAATATCGACTGTTTTAGCATGTTCAAATATTTCCACCCCCGTCCACCCCCTCTTCTGGGGGTGGTAGGCGCGTCTAACCCCGACAGTGTTTGTTTCCTGGTCGCAAAGAACACGTGCACGAAATTTGGTGAAATTTTAACCAACGGTATAGATTTGTATTCTCCACCCCAAACGCTAGGGGTGCTCTTTCCCCAGGGTGTAGGGGATGAAAATTATATTCAGAAAACATCGGTAGAAACACCATCAATATCTTGGACCCCTAAAAATTATTATCCGACTAAAATATAAGATTAAGGGTTTACACAAATTCAACAGGGCCCTTTCCAATTACATCACGGTTATTAAAATTTACTCACTCTTGAGTTTAAATTTTATATAATTCACTTTAACTACATTCAATATTCCAATAAATTCCTAGTACGTTAAACAGGTAAACCTCAGGACGACTTTATGAGACTCTGAACATAAACCAAAACAGAAAAGGGGTCTTATGTGAGGGCACATACATGCGGCAGAAATCTCAATTATTTACGTCGCGGACAGAAACACACCTGTTCATATTTTGTAGTCGGCTTTCCCAGGCTAAGACTTTCTCGTCGGAGTCTTAGCATCTTTCGACAGATTATTCTTCCGTCCGTCGGGCATTGTTTCCTTCTCCAAGTTGTACATGCGAGCTATTTTTATATTTTTACTCCTACACTTTCTCTCTTCCCAGACTTCCTCGTTCTCCCAGTTATAGATAGGAACTGTCCTGTTTCCTCGCTTGTCCACCTTCCAGCTAGACCCTCTTCGTTCCCCATCAGTGGGTGGAAATCTCTTCACGTGTTTGGTTTTACACTTTCGCGGGCTTCCTCTCGCTTATTGGAAGGGTTGACCTTTGGGGATTTTGGTCCGCTGCCTTTGTCTGAAGGCACGGTTTCTCCTCCTCACCCCGTCACCACGTCGCCAAATTTTATGGCCTTAATTTCCAGCAAGCCACAGCTCGTCTCTGGATACTCGGGCGTTTTTAATCAAATAATAAAAATTAATTTTTGAGGGTGGGGGATGGGGTTGTTATTCTGCTCTACAATATGTATTTATTGAATCTACAATGAGCAGTTTGCTCAGTGGCAGATATATTACTATAATAAAACGGTTATTCTAATTTTACTCGAATTTATTTTAGACTGAATTTAATTCACTTCACTAGTTAAACGAAGAGTATTATTTTCTAAAATATACATAATTGGAAATGCTGAAAATATTTATAAAATTTGTACACATCGATTTATTTAATCGAATGAGAAAATATTGTCGTAATTCTTACTTAAATGTCCACTTATAAGTTCTGAATCCCTTAAATTATGAAAAATTAATCGCGTTATAAAGTTAGAAACTCATGAATACTATAATAACATACTCACAATATCTAGATATATAAAGTTCACACCAAAATGTAAGCAATTGCTTTCATTATCAGAAAATGAAAGTGAATGAGGTTGAATGTATACAATCTTAAGCAAACAACAGAACGGAAAATGTTTTACTGTCGTTAAAATTCACGCATGTTTGGGGGTGCTTCATGAAATGCAAATATAATCGTTTTTATTATTTAATAAATTCAGTGTTTGTTTTTCGGTAAATATTTTGATTATATTCCAAGTATTGAAACAATATGTACATTTCTTGGAGTCAAAAGTTCTTGTTAACGTGTGAAAAAATTTGGATCATCATCAGTCTCAGTGTTAGCACGAAGAAACAGTTCTACATTTCGTCTTTCAAAAATATCATGAGTGCAAAAAAGATTAGAAGTTGTTAACTGAGAAATTTATGAAGTGCATTGAATGAGTGGTTTTATATTCATTGTTCCGGCCTACATATTGACGGTTTTATCCTGAAAGTGTAAGTAAAATCGATTTATCAGGAAACTTTTTCTGTGAACATTACATATTACAATTTACTTTAGTTATGCAGTGTAATTTAGGTTCTTCATAATAATAAAAAGCGTACTTTGTTCAGTTTTTTTAAAAAAAATTTTGATAATAGAAGCATAACCACAATGTAACGACCCTGGATTATTACGAGCAAAATTGGACGGTCCCGTCGCGCTCGTTATAATCGAGTTGGACTGTAACAGGTAACGGTTGGGGGAAGTAGATGCGGCTTCACCTGAGAGTCTTTCTTGGGGCATTTGAACAAGATTGGTCAGAGTCAAAATGTATTTCATGTGAATCGCGTCAATGAGTGTCAGAACGCGGCCCTTACTCTTGATCTCATCTGACTTCCAAATGTGATCTTCCCGAAGTAACTCAATGTCTCAATTGTGACGAGAGTTCAATAAATCTATAAAATGCATACGCTTCATGTCTGCCCTTTTTGTATCTCAGATCAACGATCTCAGTTTCATTCCTCCTCGTGTACAGAAAACGATGAAGAACATTACGTTATTGGACAAATATCTCGGAACCAAATTACACGTGATCATAAGAATTAATAGAGAGAATTAAAATTACTGTCCCTCCCAGTTCCATTAACCGTATATATTTTTGATCTATGTGAAAACCACAATTTTTCCTTATTTGCATTTAATCCTTTCTTACCTGAATTTTTTTTTAAGAAATTAAATAATTGTTTCTTCATATTATTTCATCTTTAGGTCTATGTAAACAAGAAATTCAAACTAATTTATGATAAATACATTTTGGGTTACGAATTCTGAAACCACTTCAATTTGAGTGATTGGAACATTGTGATGCCGGTAGAGAAAGTAAAGAATAAATACTTCACTTTCTTATAATTCACTTTTTACTGTAACCATGTGTATCTAAATATTAAAAAATACATAAACTATTAAAATGATAAATTATAAAACCCTTTTTAATACAGTCACATATAAATTTTTTTATTTCAATGTAAATTCCATTAAAAGGTCAGGATTTTAAAATAGGCCGTCAGGAGCTTTCGGTTATTCTAACTATATTCATCTGAAAAATCTGTAAAATTATTAAGTACATCATAGGAATTTAATTATGTCTATACCTATATTAATAATTTACGTCACAGAGATTTAATTATATTTTACATACCTTATAATTTAATTAAAATATTTCCTTAGACCAAAAAAAATATGTAAAACTTATTACCTATAAGTTGAATTAAATTAAAAAAACAAATTGTGAAAATGTGGTAACTTTCAATGTTGTAAATTTTTGAAAGAGTTATTTTCTTTTTTGAGGCAAAGTGAAACATTGTATTTTCCCACACTTCATTCTACAATAACTTTAGATACACAATTTGAATCTTGAATTGACAAGGCCAGTGAACTACGACACCGAGGCGTACATCACAGACAGGATGGAGTGTTTTTTTCATATATATATATATATATATATATATATATATATATAACAGTTTGTACTGCAATTTGTACATAATTTATATTGTAACTTTCATTGTTAACACCTACAAACTATGTAAATACCACTAACCAAAACTAAATAATAAAACAATTGATTACTTTACACGGACACTTTATTTATTTAACTTGTAATGACGTTGCATCTTCTTCAGGTATTTTCATACAGATGAGGTATTTACGAATGATTACATTTATAGTATAATTGTACAAAGTAAACACAGGCAAACTAAACTACAAAAAAACTTACCAAATTAATATAATAAACTAGGTTATCAAATTCACACAGTTTTGAAAGAGGGTCAAAACTAAACGACACAATTAAGTTAAGAAATGTTTACAACACTTTATTTTCTAAATTGTTTATTCTATTTTGTTAATATAAACTGTGTCTGTAGGTTGTTTTTCTGTTATCTGTGTTTCCATTTATTTACTCTTAAATTATTTTTAATTTAAGTAATAGTTTTTTTCTATCATATTTTAAATTATACAGGCGATGTAATTGGATATCTCTCTGATAATGTTATTGATACCAGTACATCTGGCAGCCGCGAGAAATTTAGGTCATAGAATTATAAATGATTCTGATTGTTAAACAAACAAAAAAGTTATTTATCAGCGTTACTGAGGGTTGACGATCACGGAGTAAACAAATCGCAGAAGAATATTATTTAACAATAAATTGCGGTAGATCAACAAACTTCTGGTATATGTCAAAGAACAGAACTATAACGTATGATGCCCATTTCAAACAATCGCCGCGTGCTGTCAGCTTAAAAAGCCAATAGAGTTATCGATTCCAATTGGAATCACTTGGGCAAAAAGAGTAATTGAAGATTTCTTCAACTGTCCGCCTCCAGGCAATGGCCACTTTGTGATTGTAGCAATTTTCCGCATCATTATTGCATCAATAGACAAATACATGTTAATGGGTTTTGCCAAATCAGTATCCGACATATTAAGCTTTCAACAGCGTACAACAAAAAGAGAAAATGAGGTACCTTAGAGGAAAATTTACGATACCGTCGCTATTTGAATTGAAGTGGTTGGATCTTATTCCTTGATATATTAGTTTGTGTCAGAAGTGCGGTGAAAAGCGATACTCTCAACTGTGTTGTGTGGACACACTTCAACTGCAACGCCCCGAATGCAAGCTTTTCAAGTGCGCATTCGAAACATTACACAAGGGTTTCAGCATGAAGCGGCTTAAACAAGTTATTTATGGCCGTGCCCTCCAGTGGAAACGGAATGCACACTTCAAGTTTAGAGTTGATAATTGGAGAACTATTTATTCAACTTAACTGGTTACAACTTCCTAACGGAAACGTAATGGCTGCTCATACCAACTCATTTAGCTCTACAACCTTCCGATGATTAAAACTTATCTAATAGTTTAGTTTTTCCATCGGTTCATATTAATTAGGTCTTTCTGTTTTATGAATTACGCATTAAAAGTAATATCATGGTAACAGTAAATACTCTGTAACATGACAAAAACATTAGAAATTGTCTCCCCTAAAACGAGAGCATGACGTACAGAAAATCGAAAAGAAAGTTAAGGATTAACGAGTAGGAAATACCTTAAACTAAAGTAATAGCATGATAAACCGACCTGATGTGGTCAGCGTCATGGCCTCTCATAAAAGCGGTCCCAGGAACGAATGGAATTTGTACATTTTCACCTTCACGAGTGGCTACGTGGTCCTCAAGGGCCGAAACGATAAAAAATAAACAAACAACAAACCTCCTACATTTCAAAGGCCCACGAAATAAATTAGAGTAGAAATTTTTAAACATTTTAATCAGACAATTTTTGCGTCGAATAAATATATTTCTGGGTCAATGAGATTCATAAAATTTCTCTACATGTTGTCTGTGTATAATTTCCACCCCTTTTGGCATGGGGGAGCACGCTAAGGGGTGGGGAGGAGAAGAGTTACATAAAAATAACGCACAAAACAACCAAGATTCGAGTCAAATCGGGGTTATGTATGTCACTCAGTTTTTTTATGATAACCTGGGCAACGCGTGGGGGTGTGTGAGAGAAGAAATTTTAAAACATATTAACCAGCTGATTTTTGCGTCGAATTAATATTTTTCGGGGCTAATGAAATTCATAAAATATCTATAAATGTTCCCTGTCTATAATTTCAACCCCTGTTGTGCTTGGTACAGGAGCATCCTAAGAGTTTGGGTGGAGTTCCATTACAAAAAAATAACGCAAAACCGTCGAGATTGGAGTCGAATCCGGGGTTATGTTTTGTCACGAGTTAAATTATGACAACCTGATATACGCATTCAAAGAATGTAAACGTCCGATTTTTGCGCCGAAAAAATTCGTTTTGTTTAACCCACAGTAGCGGAGGTGGAAATTTTCGAACTTGTTAAAACGGCCGATATATTCGTCGAATTTATTTTCAGAGTCTACGAGTTCAAATCCTTCCGGCACGGGAGTTGAGTACATTTAGGGATAGTGGTCGAGGTGTGTTACATTGAAATAACGCAGAAGCAACTGAGATTTGAGTCAAATCTGGGGTTGCTGATGTATGACAACCCGGGCAACGCCGGGTACCCAGCTACTCATT
The DNA here is from genome assembly GCA_037074705.1 of Zhengitettix transpicula. Lineage (NCBI taxonomy): Eukaryota > Metazoa > Arthropoda > Insecta > Orthoptera > Tetrigidae > Zhengitettix > Zhengitettix transpicula. The sequence continues at coordinate 56,462,096 of CM073595.1, read as the reverse complement.
TTTTGAGAAGCTTTAGCATATGATGCAATTTCATTATCATATCTACTGTAGTTTTTTTTCCCCTGGGCCTAGAAATGTGGGAGGTTCGAACGGGACGCCCTGTATGGTTGAATTGCAGAATTAGGACAATTAAGAATCTAGGAGAACCATTTTTCTACGCAAGCGTCTCAGAAGCATAAACACCGCACACAAATCTAGGTTGGACAGAACATCCATAAATTCTGCCCTTCACCTTCCCAGAGCAATCATACCGTGATTTCATAAGGGCCTTGCCACTTGAGTTCTATGCTTCCTGCTGTGCAGGAATGTTAAGCCGTACAGCTGGCTCAACACGGGGCGCAACCCTTCTCCGTCGTTAGAATACAGGCACATTAGCATAATACGAATACATGATGACGTCGGTTCCGATTATTCTTATAAATGTCTAATACTGCTCTAATAAAAATAAAATTAGAGTGTTTTCCATTCATTCCTAGGTAAAAGTATTGCGAGAATCGTTATAATTGATAATCATCGACACGATGTTTATTATATACACGTATTTAAAAAGATTGCGACCAAGAAACGGAAATCTGAGAGACATAGTTACCTTCGCTCTAGAAGGACAAATACAACCAGATACAGCGTACTTCTGTTTCGTATTGAATTTCTGAACACCTGATATACATATTGCACGTTTTTTTTGCATCCTTACGAATATGTATATATATATGGAAACTTTTATAACATTATATGACTTTAATATTTTAAGTAAAATGTACTTAATCTTTTATTGTTTATTCTTTTCTGGCAAGACTTACATTTATTTGCATATATATAATTTTCTACTGCCGCTTTTACTCTTAACTGAAAGCAGTGACAATTTTATTCGCCGACTCATTACATTTGAAAAATAAATTAATCAGTTGTCCACAAGATATTGTAATTGATGTAAATTTTTGTAAAAACTAATTTTTTCTTGATTATAGCAGCAATTTAAACTTGATAAATTTTTGTTGCTGTTATTGGTTATTATTTGAGGTTTATATAAACAGCGTCTCGAAGATTTTAAATGCACAAATGAAACGATACATCTGTGAACATCATAAAATTTAATGCAAAAATATATTAACAATTCTTTAGTCATAAATAATATACGGAATGACAATGATATGGTAATCGGCACTAGAATTTAACTGCTTGCTACAAAGAGGGTCTGTAAAACGCAGTCGTAGGACGAATGCTGCGATTCCCAAGAGTTGCAAATGGACATCTCGCTAACGTTAATAGTAATTACCCACCTGGGGACAGGAACTTCTCACTGCCGCGTCAGCATTTTTGCTGCTGCCGTCTTTTCGTGTGTTTTTTTTTTGTTCATCAACTATTATTGGATGTCAAGAATGTACGTTTAATCTTTTCTTTTGGGGGAAAATTTCTGCCCGGGTTATATGGTTTATACAGCTAATTGATATTGACTTGTGTTTTGTCAGTGGATGATTTTCGTACAAATGTTCGTAAGATATGTGGAGACACTAGGGTTGAGACAGTTTAGGCAGGAGACGGAGATAGAAGGAAAGAGAATGAAGTGGGAGAAAAGAGGTGAGGCAAAGAGATTTGTTGAAGATACGTGTTTAACAACAGAGAAAAGAAATGTGGGTCAAGGTTAGAGGAATAGACAACGAGAAATGTGATAGGTACGTCACGAATGTTAATTTGTCGAAATTCGCATGGAACGGCTTTACAGACTTTCCGTTTTCTTGCTCGGGAAGGAAAATTTTTGTTACATCTTCACGGCATGAAAACAGAATTTTGACAGATTCACTGACTATTACCCGGAGGAGTCAAAAAAACTTGTTAAACATTCCGATAACTCCGATTGTCTTCCATGTGCTCGTAAATCACATCTTACTTCGTAAGAACTTGTGCAGGTGTCAAACGACCGATTTGAAGATAGAAAAATCGATACTCGACACGAGATGGTGAACATGTCTGATTTTGAACGGTAATTCGACATTTATGGATCGCCCACGAAAGTGTCTTCGTCTTGTATGCCGAGGTTTGATCTGAAACTCCTCTTTACGAGTAGAACGTTATGGACCCTTTGAGAAACGATACAGTTAATTGCTACTCGAGGTAAGCACTAGCGCCATTCTGCGGCATCTCTTGATGCGATGTTGCCGCTTTGTTTATGGCATACTGGCCGTAAAAGCGCCTTCCAAGCCCAGTGTTTGCTTTCGACGCTTGGGCGGCTATCCTCTTGGCAGGGAGTTGCTCAAACAATACTCCCACGCCCACAGCGATAATGTGAAAGGAATTGGAGTCTTTAGTTTACGGATTAATCCAGCCATGTCTCATCTTCGCACTTCTAACATCTAAAACGTCAATATTGTCCTATTTCACTCCTTGTTTAACTTCTGCTGTACCTAATCTTCTATGTCGTAGTATTATCTCTAAAGCAGAATAACAACACCATAGTCATTTAATTTTGCAACTAGAGCAATCCTACCATCATTTATTGAGGAAACGTTAAAATGATCACGAGTTGTTGAAATTGTGTGGAGACAATTCCGGATTTTCATTATCAGTGACGTGCAAGAATATAGGAATGTAAGTTTCCGGTACAAAAAATTAGAATGAAGGGTTAAAGTCTCAAAATATCCGAACACTAAAATCTCCGTTAGGATCACTATTCAGAGATAGTTACGGCACGGGAGTTTATTTCATTATGACTAGCATCCATTTTCTCGTCTGAATTTGGAATTGAAACAAAGGATTACGTAACTGGAGATAAAATTCCATGCTCAGTCGTCCACTGATGGGAGTAGGTCCGAGCTCACTTTACCACGAACCTTGGTTACGACAACTTTGTAGTGTAAAAATTATTCAGAAAACATTGACGGAACGAAATACAGTACATTAAGTTCAGATTATGATTTGCTTTAAAAAACTCATTAGTTAATGTTAAGAGATGAACGTACAGGAACTGGAAAAAACACCTTGTTGCTATCTGTATATCCGGTTCGTAAGGGTATAATAAATATTTTAATAATGATAGTGGCGTTGCTCCAGTTTCTCATCAAGGGAATTTACTTCCGTGTCGTCAATGCTCCGCATTTTGCACGACTTGCTACATCTCACGGTCTATACGTGTTTTCTATTATCAGATGGTGGCAACGTGACACTTCAATGTGACAAGTTTTCAGAACACATGCAATTTGGTGCGTCCTGACAGTTGTTTGTTATTAAAAATTATTCAAAATTCTAAAACACACAATGATATATATTTCAACTTCACGTTGACGTTATTAAATATAAAAGGAACTTGTTTGGGGAAGCAGTAACTACAGTCGGAGCGGAACAATTTTTGAGCAGAGCTTGAGGAGATAACTCGTTCGTAGAACTACAGCGAAGCCAAGGCTTTCCAACAAAAGAAGATTGGATGCAGAGTGTACCCGAGTAACTTCGGTCGTCCGGGTCTTTGGGGATTCGAGAGCTAGAGTTACTTCCCTTTCTTCTTCCTCTGTACACGTATCAGTTTTTACTTGCAAATTCGCGAACTCTACTCTCCGAATCGGCGCTGAAATTCATTTCACTCCAGAATTGTAGCAAGTCTTCCGCGACAAAGTTTTAGTATATGGACACCAATCGTACTTAATGTTTTGGATTCAACGTGCATATCACCTGTGTTACTATTTCCTTAGCACAACTCGAAGATTTAGAACAAACAAAATTGATTAATTCATATTCTGTGTATCTGTAAATTATACAACACGGGTATTTTTTTTTACTTGTAAGTCCTCTTAACCTAATAGATCATTCGCTGCTTTTATAACAAGTCTGAAAAGATACAAAAAGCATTAAATTAGTTGTCAAAAACTTTTTGAGTAGTAGATTCATTCGCGACCTTGAGTGTTTGGAGAATGTGTTCGATATATCTCGACTAAAAGTGTTCTCCCCCTTGAGCAAGATTTTTAGTCCCACACCCTGCAAAAGATAAAGTTACGTGAGAATCGCTGATCTATCTGAACTACGATAAGTTTTCAAAGACTGGTGTTTTTAACGTTGAGTGTCTAACTCTGCTCTATAAAAGTTTATTTCTTAAATCGGTATACCACACCGACTTTGTACCCCAGGGACTCGCATTTAGAATTACGTAACAATATCTTCTTCTGTTATATAGTGATTCCGCTCCGGGTGTGTCAAAAATAATAACGATAAATTTCTCAAATCATAAATGCAGACTGACGCTACTTTTTTGAATACGAAAAAATAAAAATTAGATAATATTTGCTACATTCAATGTTGTCGATCATTATCAAATAACAGACCAATTCAGATAATCTCCGTAATTTTTTATTATTGGGATCATCAAGATACGAACGATTGGCTGGTGAAAGGATTGTACGAATTCTCTTATTTGGCTGCTTGGGTAACCACGGATTTGATGGGAAAGTGAAAATTCAAATACGATAAATAAGTAGTTAGCGAAGAAATCGTGTGAGATAAATGCATTTCCGTTTGAGCAGATGCGTCAGCCACCAACGCGCAGGACAATTCAATCAGGAAAAGCGAGGTAAAAATGTAGCTCTATATCCAGTTTAGACACATACATTATTTAGGCTTGGAAAAAGTTAACCCGAAGTCACATTTAGACGTAAAAAAGTAACCGACTCAGGAGACTATGTTACTAGTAATTAAAATTTCTGTTCAATAGTGAATATTCCTGACATGATCTTGCTCTGCGTCACACTGAGTATTCATGATTTTTCTTTTCAGTGAAAGCGTAATAGATAGATAGATTTACTCAGCATTAGCCCTCTAATGAGAAAATAGGATTCGTCACACATGTACGGTAGATAAATTACATATAAAATGAATTAATATTAATGGTAATAATTAATAAGTTACACAAAAAAAATCATATCTGTTCACATTTGACCAGTCACCACATTCATACACAAGAAACACGCACACAACACTTATCACTTCCTGGTATTCATCTCCTGTCGATAGATACGGAGGAATGTCGTCATGGATATTTACTAAAACAGAAATCAGAGGCAGGAAAACAGAACCAAAAGGGGAAAACTGGACAGACTATTTACATATTTGTAGCATATTCGGCAATTTTGTAGGCAAGGCAGCGCAGCGAATGTGAGACCGATTCAAAAATTCGTGTACGGAGTAATAAGTCCCCTTTTACAAGAAAAGTTTTACACTCCTTGACGAATGAGTTGTAGTTTTTTATGTTCTTTATATGTTCAGGAAGGCTGTTAAATAGTGCGTAGATAAATCGTAAACATTCTACAATAAACGAACAGCCTAAAGTGTTTATACACGTCAACACATGTACAAAATGATAATAGAAGAAATCTTAATGAGAAGAGAGAATGGCAAGTGTTGTTGTAAGAAAGTCCTGGAGACAGAACCACATCAGGTGTAATCAACTTAAGAACACTGCAGTTCACTTATGCTAATAACACTGCGTTTCTTGTGATGCACCTTGGGGCGCTTTGGAAGTGGCGCTAATGCCATCAGAGTCGGGTCGTGTTTGGAAGACAGACGTGGGGGAGATACATTCGTCAGGATTTGGATCATCTCGCCGGGAAACGTGCACGTGCAACGCTCCTTTGTGCTCCAGCGGAACACTTTATCTTACCAACGGCGTCAGCTTGTAATCAACGTGAATGGATGACAAAACAATAAAATTAAACCGTTATTTGTAGTTGTTTCTCCTTAAAGAATTTACATTACGTATAATTAATAAGTATTTGTTTATTGTCCTGAACGTGGTACGGTGGTGACAATTGGAGCTATCATTAAATAAAAACAATCCTAAAGTTACTAGAAAATAATATTCATGTTTCCTGATATTTAGTAATTCTTAAATAAATCCGTTTCTGCCTTCTTTTTATAAGAATCGTAGAATACTGATTGTGCAGTTGAATTGAAAAGAAATAATTACTAATGGAGATTTTTCAAGTACTGTATCCGCCGAGTAGATTCCGAACATTCGCAACTGGAAGAGAAAGTCAAATAGAGAAAAAAAGTAAGAACATAAATGTAGATCAGTTAGTTGTAACATCTGTAGAAAAGTCCTTATGTTTTGAGGGCGGAGAGTTTGTTGTTGTCTTTTAGTTATTTATAAAAATCCGTATGGATTAGCATATTTTTTTACTAATCTTTTATTATTTTTTTTTGGGGTTTTTCACTGTCGACTCCTGTTGACGTGAAAATTCATTACGTACTTTCTACGTAGATTCTTTTTCAAGAACACTGTTGGTTTGTGTGTTGAAAGTATTTGAATTGTGCACAACTAATCTAGGGTATTATTATCTATATTTCACTTTCAGATTGTGTTGTGGTATTTAGCTCATTTTTTGTTACAATACTGTAAACACCCCTCACTATGTACACGTGACTGTTGACGAATGCCATCTCATTCACCCTAATGCAATCCGATAACGTAATGTGAGTGTAACTGGCCTTCCTGTTTGTAAAACGTTACTTAATGCTTCATGTTTGAATATTATTCTCTAAGTGGGTTTCTGACGTGGAGTGTGTGTCTAAAAACTGTATGTATGTTTTAGTCCGTAATTGTTTGCACTTCACTTTCACCCTTCGCAAGAGCAATGTTTGCTCTGGACTTTACCAAGGGAAACGTCTTCCTTCCCACTGAATCATTTTAAAAAATGGTCGTTTCACTGTGAAAATGCATGCACATAAATTACCAATATTATTTATTCTTTAAATATATGTGAATCGATTTTTAGTTATTTATTATTCTAGAATATTTCAGTAATACATATAAATATAATTCGGCATGCGAATTAATTTTGATTTAAAATTTTTTCGTTCTAATAGTGAACGACAGATAGTCGGGAACGGATATAATAAAAACTGTGTTCGTCATCAGACGCATTATCGGGAATGTAATGTATTTGCTTAGTTATCTCTAGTGTAGATTACGACTATAGATTACACTTCGTTCTCTGAGAAAATTGGACTTTTACGAGTCTCTGGCTACTGTTTCTCTTCGTCGATGAAAGTGAGAAATTCTTCCTGGTCTCTACGCGGAAAGAAAGATATTTTTTTAAAAAAGAATTTCGGATCGCTCCAACGAGGAGCTTTTAATCCCTGCGACAATCTAATTACTGGCGAGGCGTGCTGAATGGCGAGATTTTTAGTTTGAATATAGATGCTCTTTTGTTCAATTTGTGAAACGTGTAATAGAGTTAAGTACTAAGTTGAATTTCAGGAAGAATTCGTTGAGAAATTTTCACGCCCGATCGAGCAACGAAGAATATAGTATCATACTTATCATAAAAATAAATAACAATTAAAATTACGGCGCGTATTTAATTTGGTCAGAAAATTCTTGGTTATATTTTCATTTGCGGGGGAACAATTGGTTGTAAATGGAGCTCGATAATTTTATTGCCGCATTCGTATAAAGGACAACGCAGAAGTTAACGCAGTGGCGAACATATATTTATATTTGACTCCATATCCGGGTGTTTGTATTTCCAATTTGTTTTTCATATTTACAGACGATTAACGTTATAAAATTAATAATAAGCTAACATCGTGTAGAAAGCACGTGATATTTGTTATCTATATTCAATCTGTATAAAAAACCGTAAATATACCACTAAAATACTAAAAATTCTTAGTATGACGGAATAAATGTAATAACTCCTGAAAATTATGAACAGTTATACTTTTTCAGAGGCGAACTCTGAATTTCGTTTAAGTATGCTGACGCATATGGATTTGGCTTAAATAGATGGCAGCATCGTCACACGTTATGAACGCCATAATCATCAATACAGGTCCAATTATTAATAAATTTTTGAAGTGTTAAACCCGGTGACTGAACGCAAGTGGAGCGTCTGTGAAAATATTTATGTATTCCAAAACGCACGTATCTAATAATGCTATCATGTTCTGTGTCACAAAATATCGCCACGAGTTTGTATTAATTCATTTGAGTCCCTTTTAAAAATCGAGTGGCTTATCGAAACGCACAAGAACAGAAAGCTGGCTAATTACCGCTTTCGCGCACGCAACGGTGGTGTTTCAAACATATTTCTATCACAAATAGAAAAGAAAAGTATTAGTTCCCGGAAACTGCGAACGTTGATACCTTCGTTTTAACAAAATATCTTATATTTTTCTGGTAGGTCGATGCTCGGGAGCATTTCACATTAGTTTACGTTGGAATAGTTTTTATTCCGTATTCTGAAGAGTATTCAGAATCATTTAGGAATAGGAGGAAACACGCGAGACTTATACGGGTGAACCGGCCTGGAAATAAGTAAAAAACCATTTTATGCCACCCATATATATCTGTAAATATGAACATCGTTTCAACATTCAAAATGAAAAGGGCAACGGACAGACGTTGGAAAATTTTCGTGTGAATCGCGATAGGAATTCCTTGTCTGCAGAAATACTATCGACTTTTCCTAACTGCCCTGACCAGTTTTGAGAGAGACTAAGAAAACTCGTGTAATCGCAAAATCAGAAACACCTGTAAATAGTGAAGTGATATGTAGCAAAAGAACTCATGCTTTGTGGCTTTTTTTTCTATTCATAATTGATGTATTCTTTCCTGTTATTTGCAGGCTGAATACTTTTTTAAAGTATTTAGATCTAATTTTAGTATTTGAATTAGTACATAAATTTGATGCTGATATTTATATTGTACATATATTTGCTTACAAAGAAGAGTTAGTGTTCACAGATCGTTGCTCAATTATTTTAATTGTGTTATTATGCATTCAGGAGTTCAGAAGCGGCGTAAAACATTTATACCACAGTACATTATTCATAGGAGCTCAGAATTTTATTTTTTTATCGTTTTTTTTTAATTTCCGTGTAAAACTATATTACCACATTCAAAATTAAATGTAATATACAGCCAGAGAACAAGTATTCATTTTGAAATACAAAAATATTTTTTAATTAACGGGTTTAAAATACCCAATTAAGCACAAGGATTTATTAATATGTGAGTGTTAATGTCAAATGTATAATTAATTGGTAGATTATCAACTGAGACATTTACCAAAGACCAAACCGTAGTTATACATGGAAAGTTCCAATTCTTAATGAAGAAAAAGTAATAACTATTTTCAAAGATTAATTAATTATGAATGTAATCCCTCGCCGTCTCCTTGAAGTTGAAATTCCAAGAAGGTTTGACTGAATGTCACATATATTTTCTGTAGAATTGTGTTAATGATTTTCCTTGTTTCTTGGAAATAAGGTTCCTTGGACGCGGAATGTGTCAAAAGACTTATGTGTATAATTAATTCAAGTTAAAAGGTATTTTCTCTGAAGAGATAATAAATATAAATCCACGTCGAAGAACGGTAGGTTTTCGGTTCTTTAATTCTGAGACCACAGTCGTAAATTATTTTATTGTTTATGCAGAAAAATTGAAGCGATACCGATCAGAAATTATCTTTCCAAATTGAGGAATTAATCATTATTTAATAGGCACAGTTTTCGCATTTTTTTGGTAACTATATGTAACTTTGAAATGAGTTCAAGTTAGATTTTGAAAGAATACGACGCAAATTGCATTGAAGACGTGGATTTTTTCGCGTGGAGTGCGAAATTATATTATGTAATTTATTTGATAAACCGCTTGTAAATTGTGTAATATTTTTTGGTGCAAGAGTCATTCGAATAGTTATGCTATTATGCTCCTATCTCACATGCGAAACTGATCTGGTCGCGGCATCGTGTCAAGTTTCTGAGATTCATATATAAACTACCCTACGAGACATGAAAGCCGACTCTAGCTTCAGTCTTCTGGATTTTAAAAAGTGTCCAATTATATGAAACGATGGGTCAAAGATGTGGGTGAACATATCATCAAATCTAACAGACAGGAAAATTTGGCGAATTCCATTTCCTTATCAAACATTATTACATTATCGCCACAAATCGTCAAATCCAAAATCCGTTTTTCGAGGCGAGCTTTCGTAAGTCTCTCAAGTAAAGTCCCTGAAACATTGATTGACAAACAAAGGGGTTTTTGCTTTGATGTGCCTTTTGTTGAATATTCTATTGGAATTTGTGGTAAGACAAGTCACTTACTACGACTTATGGTTTATTTAATTCATACTTACCTAGCAGAAAGCGAAAAACAATTTGTCCTATCTGCCGATGTATAGAGGTTGAATTTCTTTATGGTCCCATTTCATGTCCCACTATTAATCTTAATATAATTAAATAATTTCTTAATTAATCTCTAAATCTGTGATTCCCGTAAATTGCACAATAATTTAATAGATACCACGAATGGACACCCTAATAGAAACTTATAATATTCCGTTTAAGACGAAAATAAATTTATTTTCAGTACATAGAAATGAGAGTAAATAGAAAAAATGACATTGAAACCTGTTATTCTAGAAAAATATTTCATTGATGAAATGGGTAGCATAAATTTCAATACTATATCAGATATTCTGGTATCGAGGGTTTGGAAAACGTGTTTACTAAACTATTATTTCCTGCAATTTCATTTTATAAGAACATTGTTTAGTAAAAATCATATAACATAAATATTGCAAATTAAGAATTTGGCTCTATAAATAAAATGTTTAGAAACTGACTTGCAGGTCAATTGTTCTAAAAATTGAAAAAATAAAAATAATATGTATCAGTAAAGAAAATACCTTCAATCAGATTATTTATTATTATAATATTATATATAAGTCTATATAATGAAATAATCAGTTTAGTAAATTTCACGAACATATGGAACAATTAAGGAATATTGCTATTAAATTTAAAAATTTAAAGTGGTGATTAGGTAGTCCTATGTTAACATGAATTTCAAAATGATATATTATTAACTAATATAATATTATATAATATATTGAAAAATGTTTACGATAATTAACTGTGATATTAATTTTAATACAGATTATGATTTATTCTTTTAAATAGCATTAAACGTAATTTTAGATGTGAATTTATGTCTCTTTGCACATCCTAGAAGACCTGATTTAATGCCTATAGAATGTAATATTTACTTCTACGTTTAAATGTTAAGTGAATAAAGAAATAGTTTTTAGTTTCGAATAAATTGTATTGGTAAATCTTCACCCGAAAAAGAATGAGGTGTAAATGGAATATTTTCAACGTCATTTAACGAAAATAAGCAGAAAAACAGTTAACTGAAGGTTGGAATTATAAATCCCAGTAGGTAAAACATTTTGCGTTTTATGTTACGACAGAAACAACACGAAAAAAAGTCCTATGTTCGCTTCCACGCAAAGGAACGAAATCTTATACTGCTATTTCTCTATATAAATCACGACGAACGAATATTACCTAAGCTCGAAGTTCAAACGGATGCCTTTGAAGTCCAACGCTGCAAGTTTCCACTCAATATTTGGCTCTTTCCGGAAACATGAACTGAAATTTATTTCTCATGTTTTGAAAAAAACAAACAATTTTATCAACAGAAACTGTAATAATTAACCAGTCTTTGAATACAGCTATGTGCTCGTAACGAAATTCTGGCATTCAGTTTTTTCCGGAAAATTGTGTATTATTCTTGAGAACAGTCGTTTGTACTTTTATTACAATAGCCCGAATACTAATGTTTCACGAATAAGGGCCTTAACCGACAAAAAAGTGGTTCCTTTGTACTTCTATGGGAAACTGCGGATGATGTTAATCACGCATTCCGCGGAAAGAAATTGTATTCAATACAACACACGTTATAATTTAAATTTGTTCCTTTGAAATATATTTGTATTTCGATACTTTGATCGTAAATAATAAGAAAAATAATTTTCTTGTTAACTTACCGGTTTATTGTGGAATGTGGACTATTATTGATTTTCCATTGTTTCCTTGAAAATATCTCAATGTTTTACGTCAATTACAACTCAAATGATTGGCGTAAGTGTAATTGCGACAGAATGAACTTATAATTAATTTGTTTCGCAGTAAACAGCTTTAATAATCATTCATAATCATATTTAATTTTTCTTCATTTCTATGATTTTATATGCGAAAAATATATTTGATGAATATAATAGATTTGTACAATTTGATTTATGCCATTCTGCGCCATACATACATACAAACACTCTGTTAAATTTTTTAGAAGATTAGATGTATTCATTTTCCTTTACAATGTCTTGTATTACGGCATTTTGAGTGAACTAAAAATTTCGCTCATTGGCTGACATTTAGAAGTCCATGGCGTAGGATGTGTTGCTGCTTGTCCTGCAGCTAGTTAGCAAGAGGCAACGTTGCAAGCACCGTGCTTCGGGAAGAAGGACGAAACCCATCGTAGTTGCACGCCCACGCGCCGCACAGGGCCGCCCGACGAGAAATTGATGTTCCCTAAAGCTTATCGATTGTAACTAGCTCCTTTGTAGGAAGCCTCTATTGCGGCGTGGTTCGCGTATCAAGGACATGGCTCGTAATTACTTTATAATATCATTCATCATCATTACCTATACACAGGCCTGTGTCCTGTGAGGACCGTAGTTGCCGGGCGGGTTGCATCGAGGTGACGCGTGGCTAGAGTGACTAATTTACATTACCAGCCGCCCAACAAACTTTTAAGTAATAGTGGTTTTGTCGCGAATCACACCCGAAAAGTTAGCTGACCATTTTTTCCATTATTTTCCTATAGAATATCACACGGTGTGACACGGTTTTAAAAAACAAAATGGAAATCGTTATTTATATGAAGGTGAATCAAGGTCGAAATCTGAAGAACATAACGACGTCGGTGAAAGTGGAAAGCAGTTTAACAGATGATGGCTCCAGACAATGACGTCTACAACTCACTTGACTCAAACTTAGATAACGTTTCATTCAATGAAGAAGTTGGCCACCAATAAAAGGCTGGGGGTTACCAATACAACTACGTAAATCTATGACTGGAGACTAGCATACAGGGCTGTAATCTTGAATATGATGTTTAGAGAGTACGCGTGCGACAGGATAATTTCAATCAGACTTTCAGAACGGTACGAAAATGTGAGATCTGCCACACAATAAACCTGATATCTCACACTTAAATAAAACTTTAATTAGACTTATAGACTGAAGAAGTGAAAATAAATCTGACACGCTTCCAGAAGGGATTAATTATTTAACTGCAGCGAATACCATGTACAAAAATTCAGAAGAATCTGTGAACAATATAGCAATAGTGAAAATATAAAAGGTTTTTAACCATTTAAACTGGAATAAAGTATTTTGAACAAAGTTTCGCGTGTTTCCAGTGTTTTTATTAATGCAGGAAATATAAATTAAAGTCTTCAAGAGGTGCAGAATGAGTTTCCCATTTCCTTTCGCGATATTCGTATAATATGTTAACAATACAATATATATATATATATATATATATATATATATATATATATATATATATTGTAGAATACTAAGGAATTTATTGTATGCAAGATTTTTTTTGTCTTCAGTTCGGCAGTACGGGCGATGTTTTCGCGTTGTGTCCGTTGTTTACGAACGTCTGAGGATGGGTCAAACTGTGTCTCGGGAGAAGGAAATAAACAGAAGTCAGTCAGTAGTGGTGAAGGCTAGCAGTAGGGCAGTGGCTGGTTGTTGATATTTGGTATTTGTGTGTCTGGTTGTTGGTATTTGGTATTTGTGTGTCTGGAAAGCGTGGTCGAGTTGGACGTTCTGTCCAGGTGCCTCGTCGTTTGTGGTCGTAGTTTTTTTTTTTTTTGGTCTGAAGTCATTCCAATACTAAGCAGTTCTGTGCTACAGTGGATACAGTTTTTACTTTTTTTGGTATAGCGAATCTTACTCGAGATTCAGGCCAGTCCAAGGTAGGTAAAAGGTCCCGGGAGATGGTAATTTCGGGTAAAGCCGTCTATCTATGATAGCTCTGCCAACAAATCCTATCTCCACACCTCCTATGGTGACAATGGGCAATGCAGCTTTGCTGTAGCAGAGTGGAGAAGGGTGCTTAATGTAGAGTTGTGAGTTTGTTGTTATCATTAATGAACCACGAAATAACGTACATCCGTTGAAAGGCGTTGGACCGCTTGGGAACCAATTTTGACGGTCCGCGGTATTAGTTTGGTTTTGGTTAATAGTATAAATAACTTATAGCTTTCTCTTATAAAAAGTTTTAGAATTTTCTGTATTCATTTTATAAACTCCTATTTTTATTGGAGGCCCTTAGACGACACCTGAGATATATTTCCCTTTAATATTTTGGTGTACAACAATTTGGCACCATTATAGGGGTAAATATATATATATATATATAGGAAGACGTTTCTTTGGCAGTCGCCATGAGCCTAAGGCTAGATCATAACAGAGAAAGCCTTTTTGCGTAACAGGCAAGCTTCGCAGCCCCAAAGCAAACATAACATTTTCATCAACTGTGTAGATAGTAGTCGTTCTACCGAAACTATTCAGACAGTTTAAGTAAAAACTTACAAACATGACCTAACAGTTTATCGAACATAATTTTGATCTGCTGGCTTGTGCGACCTTTACTCCAGGCATTTTTCTTACTAGAATGTGTTACGCAATAGCTCGTACCGTAAGTACAACTCAAATTTCTTTCTCTACCAAACGAATGTTAAAAAAGAAAAAAATACGTAATCGATATTTCAATACAGACCAAAAGTGTAAAAGCACAAGTTGAATTGTTTTGCGGGTAGGCCTACATGCAGCACATAGCTTAATTACTTAAAATGTTGTAGAGTCTTTTTTTCCTAATATTATCATGTGACAAACTTGTGACCTTAGGGTAAAATCTCCACGTTTAATTAAGTAATATGGTCAGATTTACATATGTGTTTTTATATCAATTCGAAACAGCACAAGAACGTTAGAAACATTATGATTAAAGAAATTAAAGTTCCTTCAGTTGTAATGTAGATGGGTCCCATCAATAATTGGCAAAATTAGCTGTTATATCATCTCGAAAACGTCAATTGCTACGAGAAGACTATATTCTCAGGCTCAATAGTTCCACATTTGGAACCACCAACTTTGCGAAGAACATAAAGGCAGTTTATGAGGTCATCAAAGTTCATCCTGTGGTTAGAGCCCGTCTTACTGGCTTCATTGCCAAAGTTTAGGCGTAGAGTCGTTCTCTTCCGATGCAACGTGCACCCAGCACAAGGATCATAAAATCACGCAGCCATCGACAGAAAATCACGCAGGAGCTTAGCGAAAATTCTCACATAAAACACATCACATGATTGAATTAGTTCTTCTCTGTATTGTGTGATTGAATTAAAATGTTGCCTATGAAGTCTTTATAGAATGTAGTTAAAACCATGATTATTTTCTCATCCTTTTTCTTTTATTTACTTTGTTCTAATATAAAATACAAACGTTAGTACTACATTTACAACGTTATATTTCACGGTGATTCTCAGAATTATTTTGCTCTAACATGTATAGGAGTATTATAAATATTTTTAACACGTGTTTTAGATTTATTTCACTTTTTCGGCTCGTTCAAATCTTGTAATAGATTGTTAACAAACTACCCACCCACTAATTTTTTTCACGTTTCACATCCTGGCTTGCTTCCGATGATGATATAATATTCAACCATCTAAAGTATTAATTGTCTACTTGATCTATTATATAGAAATTTATATATAAGAAAATAGTTTAAATTTTCAGAAATAGATTGAGTTAGTCACAATTAGATGTGATAAATAATTAATAAATAAATATAAAACGTTGAATTAAAACAAGGAAAGTCGTTTAATTGAAAACTAAACGTTTCATTGTCGTTACAATTTAATTGAAATTTTTCGTTACTAAAATAAAACTTATTGATTATATGTATTCATTATAGAATGGCACCCTTACAGAAAAAAACTAGAAAAACTTCAGAAGGGAGCAGAAAAATTGGTAATACGCAGGCTTGGTCACAGGTGGGGATCGTTGCCATCGAAAAGGGAAAAGATAGGCTTTGCGCTATATTAAAATCGAACACGGGAAACAAAGCGTGGAGAGAGATAAGCTTGTAAAACCAACTTATTTTGGGAGATGTTATCACAAATTTAAAATCAAATCGAGACCGCAAAAAAAAACAGACGTAGGGAAATTTTCATTCTTAAACAGATCGATAGACGGTTGGAACAATTTACCTACAGCACTTTCTAAGGAGAGTCTTGGAGCAACAATAAGAATTAAAAATATTCTAAATAGATTCGTGAAGTGTAAAATTTGTATTTTTTCTTCTAAAATTAACATTATTTTTTGTGTATCTTTTCATTTAGAGAAGTGAAAAGTTTAAAAATGTGGACAAAATTGCAGACTTATTTCTAAGATTTTTCATTCCACAATTGTATTACTTATTCTTTTATATATTTGTTTTCAAACTTCCACCGGGATCCATCCCACTAGCAGCAAATAATACACATAAGAACTACGAAAGTGAGTAAAATATGGATTTCAAGATTCATTCAAGGTTGCAAAGTAGAAAATAAAAATGTATGATTTTTTTGAAAAAGCACACTTATATAGATAAAGAAAATATACTAAAAGTAATGGTGGAGTGGTTAATTTAGTTGTTCATTTAGGATAAGCTCCCGCGCTTATATTTTCCGTGTGATGAATGTAAACATTTTCTGACCGAATAATTAGTTCTTGCATTTTAATACACTTTCGGTATTCAACAATCAGAAGTGTGATTTTTAAAAATAAATCAGCTAATGTCCTTTTAGAGACACTTAATTTTGTATTTATGGAGTTACGACGTTTCGATACGTGTTCGTATCTTCTTCAGTTAGTATCGTAAAGAGGAGGTATTTACAAATGATTAACATATGGAGTAATTACGCAAAGTAAATAAATACAAACTAAAGTAAACGAAAAATTGACCAACTTACCATATTATTATAACAAACTAGTACTACTAACAATTGCAATTCGCCAAGTTTTGAAAACGGGTCAGAGGCACAGACTTCACTTTACACCAACGAGATTGTAGCCGGACTGAATAACAGGCTGCACCTTGAGAGATTTTTAAAAAGTTTTTTTTATATATTTTTATTTACGTTTATTCGTTATGATAATTGAGGTTCACCGAAATTAAAGAAAAATCTTGAATAGTTTTGACTTATTTTAGTGGTCTTAAGGAAAAATTTGTAATGCGTGACTACTAGTTAAGCAAAAATAAATAAATTTAATGAAACTTAATGAATTGAAAACATTAAAATAAAGTTCACAGTAACAGCTAATATCGAAGTCTTTAAGTTCCTTTGTTTTCAAAGTTTTTTTTCTTGTTTCGAGTAGTATTCCAATAAGACTTTTTCAACACCATAACCATAAAAGTTTCTTCAGACGTCTTTCCTGGGGTCAATACGCCTTTATGAAAGCTTTCACCGTCTCTTCTCTAACATCGTAGCAGTTCACTATGAGACAAATTAAGTATCATAGCATACCATGATAAATTAATTCATTTAATACTTCATCGTAGTTGGTCACCATTTTTCTTCCGTTACTTTTACGGTTTTGAAATATGATAAGAAGTTTTTCATTTAATTTGGTAAACATGCTCCACAGTGTATACATCAGTATGGAGAGTTTATACACAGTGTTTTAAACTTATATAATAAATATGAGGTTATAGAAACGTTTTTTGATCTTTGTCTGGCCCTTTGATTTGGTTAATAATGATATTCTGTGCCGATGGAATCCGTGGTGTTGCGTTGAATATTTTAAATAATATCTCTCTTATCGTCAGCAATAAACCGATGTTACATTTAATCACAACTTTAATTCGACTAATGTCAGAATACTTGATGTCTAACCTAACTATAATGCCAAAATAATCTCGGAAATGATCAACATTAGATTGAATAATAATTTTACTATTATAAATGATTTAACGATTTTTTAATCACATTCACAAATATAAAGTTTTTATTTGAATGTAAATTACATTAAAATGTCAGGATTTTAAAACCTGGTCTGTTTAACAGATTCCCTCTCATTCGGTTTGTTTACGGTCAGTGTTTGAGAATTGCTACCTACTGGTAGAAGAAACTTTCCACGAATTTTTCTTTTGTGTTGTGTGTTTCTGAACAATTATATGTAAATATTTCTTGTTACCGACGTTAATTAAAGTTAATTTTCTTATTTACTTTTCTGAATAACTCGATTTTTCCATAGACAATCCGTAGACGACGGAATTTATTTGATATATATTCAAAGCCTTTTGTGCTTGAAATATCAAATTTTAAAGAATATCGTCAAGAGTCGCTGAGTTAAGACGCTGAACGCACTAGATTTCATAATCAAACCTATTATGCTTCGGTATGAAAACTGCTGGTGTTTGTAAATTTTTAAGGAAATCATTTTACAATGTGCCCTTTTGAAAGTGCATTCGAGGGTAACGTGAGTGAACATTTGCAATCCTTCAAGGTAGAACTGGAAACCGCAAGTGAGAGGTGGTTTGGCTTTGGGGCTGTGGTCATTCTAGCAACGGAGTGAAGTGAACTCAAGTGCAGAGCAGAGCGCCCACGCGGAGTCTGTTAAAACCAATTCTATACGCAATTCATGACACAGTTTGTTTGCGTGAAGAACCTTTTAAAAATAACATTTTACTACGATATAAAATTTCAAACAAAATTACTCCTTGTCTAAGAAGAAATACGTTGGTCCAATATACATACTTAGAGGGGCACTTAATATTTATTAACGTTCCTTTCTTATGTTTAACACAGACGAAGCCTTCTGTTGCCATATAGCGTATCAAGCAGATAAAAATGTCAAAATGTACGACACTAAGATTTCACAATATTACAACTAGTTGAAAAATTAAAGAATTTTCTGTACGTTTAGTTAGAGCTTATTGTATCTACATTGTAATATAATGCTGGGTGGTGAGGTTAATTTATTATTTTAAAAAAGTTAATTTTGATTGTTTTAAAATTAAATTTATTTATAATTAAGGGTTTACACAAATTCAGTAGGGACCTTTTCAATTACATCAAGGTTATTAAAATTTACTCACTATTTAGATGATTCACTTTAACTGCATTCAATATTCCAATAAATTTTTAATACGTTAAACAGGGAAACATCAGGGTGGTTTTAATGAGACTCTGAACATAAACCAAAATAAGAAAAGAGGTCGTATGTGAGGGCATATACGTGTGGCAGAAATCTCAATTATTTACGTCGCAGAAAAAACACACCTGTTAATCTTTTGTTGTCGGCTTCCCCATGCTAAGCGGGAAATGTCCACAGATCTGACAGTTTCCTTTTTTACAATTCCTCGTCGGAGTAATAATTCTTAGCATCTCTAGACAGATTCTTCTTCCGTCTGTCGGACCTTGTTTCCTTTTCCAAGTTGAACATACGAACTATTTTTATTCCTACACTTTATCCATTCCCAGACTTCCTCGTTCTCCGGGTTATAGGTAGAAGCTGTCCTCGCTTGACCACCGTCAAGTTCGACTCTCTTCGTTCCTCACCAGAGGATGGAAACTTCTTTTCGTGTTGGATTTCAGCCAATCTGGAATGATTTTACACTTTCACGGATTTACTCTCGCCTTTTGGAAGGGTTGACCTTCGGCGATTTTGGTCAGGCCAATACCCCTGAGGCAGGGTTCACCCATAATACGTCCCCTTTGTCTGAATGCGCGGTTTATCCTCAAAACCCTGTCACCTTGGTGCCAAATTTTATGACCGTAATTTCCAGCAAGCCACAGTTCGGCCGTAGGTACTCAGGCGTTTTTTATTCAAATATTAAAAATTAACCTTGAATTCATTTGAAGAGTGTTCTGCTCTACAACATTTATGGTATTTTAACAGTGAGATTGTTTTTTCTTTTCATATAGTGTTTTCCGTATTGCGGTAAACCATTTCTCGATAAGGATTTCGAAAGTGATACTTGATAACTTTCAAAAAAATTACATTTTTCCGTCATCATATTCGATTACTGGTATTAAATTTCCATTATTTACTTACGTACGTTGAATCAGAACATATTATGGAGATATGCCGAAGTAGCTCAAATTATTCAAGAATATATTTTTACTTACAGTGTCGTAGATCGAAATAACAGTTACTTTCTGACTTCCACCAATTGAAGATTGTGTATGTTGATGCAGGCATAATTGTCAGAAACTCTCAATTAAAATGAGAGAAATCAATTGGATCTTTGTCTTATTGTATTGTATGATTAAAAGTGATTTTCGTGAAAACCTGGAGCGCTGAATTCATTTTTTTCATAAATATTTTGATATGTGTATAGTAATTGATCTGAATTTAAACCTTTTTTAAGTAATAATAAGATGATGACATAGTGATCGATGCTCATAATAATAGGATGAGAACAAAATAATATTAAAATAAATAATAATAAAAATAGGTATGGAGAATGTATACTTATAATTATTACTGATTAACATCAACTAGTTTTATTCATATTTAATGTATTACAACTAATTTCAATAGCTACTATATTAAGGCAAGATAAATGTTAATAATCATAAACAGTATTCTTTGTCAACAACAACCTATAATTATGTATAATATTCTTCCATAGATTTAAAATGGAATATTAATCGAAAGCTCTCAAACAAATAACGTTTCTACTGGAATATGTTCAAGTGGATTTTGAATTAACCTCGTAAATGTTATTTGCGGGGGCGAAAAATATTAATTTTGAACGGATTATCAAATGGTATAAATTATTATTTGATGACTCAACAGCCCATTGAGGTCCTTGGCCTACGGGGGCGACTTGAGTGTAACATGATAAATGTGATAAATGCATTCATTTATTAAATTTCATTTACAGAATGTATATATAAAAAATTCATGATAACTGACTTCCATGAAGTTTAAGCCATGCAACAGATACGTTATTGTGTGGCTTTATCGTTACGAAAATTACTAGGGGCGGAAACTGCATGAATAATAAATGATGCACTTATGCGTCGTATGTTTGCGATTTCCTCCGAAAGTGTGATTTGTGTCGTGCTCAACTGATGTGTTCCAGGAAAAGAAATCGAAATATTCCGGCTTAAGATTAGTGACCTCCACTTCCAGACATCAGCCGTCCTCTGGAGAAAACGGGATATTTTAAACTATTACGTTCTCTCCTAGCACATCCAAAATTTTTCTCATCCTCCCAGTAGGCTGAATGTTTTTGAATATAGAAGATTCGGCCTGGAAATACAAACCGTGGCACCTTATTCAACTGCGAACTACGATTGGTGTCTCGAACTAGGCACTGAACATTTTCCTGGCCTACAAGGCAGCGTGTAATATAACTCCCAATAGCAAGTAAAATCGAATTAAAATGAAATTAATTAACCTCGCCTAAAATACCTTTCAATACTCAAAGTACTGGTAGTAATTAAATTAAGTGTCCTTTATTGTTTTTTTGAAGTTATATTTATGTTTGTTAACTTTATATATATATATATATATTAAAAAGCGATCTGCTAATTACGGGTATTGTGAAACACTGTTTAAGTTAATCCAGAATACCGCGATTGCTAATAGTTTCTACCGTGTCAACCTGCTGAGAATTTATACCCATTAATAAAAGAACTTGACACAGTACATCCCAAATAAATTTATTGCGCGCTGGAGTGGTCGTATTAAATAATGTTTATTGGATTCCTACGTGAACGCTTACGCGCGTAATGCTCCGATGTGTATCTCTTCATTTCGTATTTGCGGAATTAATTTCACTCAAGTAATTGACAGAGAGGCCATTTTATTAGTTTTAGTGACACAACATGAATAAGGCCAAATGGGACGTAACTGTTTTAACATCTTCCTCGCAGCCACGACATCCCGATTAATATTATCAAGCAAATTAATTAGCTACAGTAAACATCTACTACCGGATGAACATAGACTTCTAAATGAAACCAATTAGTTTAATTGAGTAGTAACAACATCTATGCATTAAAATACGCAATTCAATTTAGACGATCCATTTATATAATGAACTATTAAAGGGAAATATTTTCTAAATGTGAAATTTAATTTTTGCAATATGACGATGTATTAGTAATAGAAATTAACAAATTTAAGGATTGCATCTCTAAGAGAAGAAATACAAAATCATTCATAGTATTTTTTATTCTTGACAAACTTACTAAAACTTCTATTTAAAACTTGTCTAACAGAGCATTGTATATCAGACACTAATTCTCAATGATACATGAATAATAAATTGTGCTTAGATAATTGTAGTTTATTAATCTACTTAAGTTCTCCATTTCTGCCAAGCCTCTCTCTCCAATTCTCCCGTCTGGAGTTTTATTTCCATTACACACATTATCCCTCTCACACCCCTATTACGGCTTATTCTCTTCCACCCTCTGCTTTACTCAACCTCTATCTTCCACGACAATATTGCTCCCTTGAAACTCACTCCATTTATTAATGCCACTCCTCCGTTCTTACTATCCTACTATTTCACCTCTCCCTCCATTCCACACCATTGTTACCACTTACTCAATTTAGTTTGTTCACTGATAATACGTAATTAATTTTAGACGAACCATTTATATGATGAACTATTAACTGTTTACCATTCAAAGGAAATATTATATATATTATATTATAACTCTTTCAATTTTATATATTACGGAAACCTTGCCGGCACTTAAATTTTAACTGCTACTGAATTAATTTAAAAAAGGGACAGACCGTGATTGAAGTACAGGAATAACATTTAATAAAAATGCAAGATGTCGAAGGCGATGAATTTCCAGCTCCAGTCAGTAATAATTAAATTTTTACTACATTAAAACACAGAAATTACTTGCTGAACTGAATGATTCTCGTGAATGCAATTATCTGCATCACTAGCTATCGACCTAACTACTCAACACAATTTTAAATTGTGAAATGTACAATTTAATCTCACGTTTTTTCAATTCTCCGATCTTTTGGTACATTACAAGCATTTTCCGAATTATATTTTTTAATATTATCAAACGTTGCGGAAAAAGAATCTTAAACAGTAACTGAATATGTGTAAACCTTTCTTTATTGTTATTATTATTATGGTCGCGTCAACAAGTATCGTTAATGGCGACCTTCAAAAATTTACAATTTAGTTACATTATATTATTAAAGTTATAGTAAAAATATCAAGATAAAAGTTCAGTATGGATCAGATTAAATCTAATAATTTCGAAAACGTAATGAAGTCTATGATTATTTTAATGGCTGCAGAGCTTGAACAGAAGTCTTTAGTTGAGTAGTTGGCTATTGCCTTCCTACGTATTTCCTAATACTTCTTGCAGTGGAAGGTGCTTGTGAGGGGGTAGTTGCACTCCTCTCAAGGCATTTGAGCTGATTTTGAAAAGATGTAGGCATGTGGAATTTGCGTATGTAGCGATCTAATCCTTCATATTTTTACTTGACGTCTTCTTGGTGCATTGTTAATAGGACAGACTTCAGCTGATGCACATATCTGGTGAAATTAACCATTGTTGTCTGCGCTTCTCCTAGGTTTACATTCTTCATGGATGTCCTCCATAAAAAATTGTCATTTTCAACGGTCCAAATAGTTCTTAGATTTTGGTCAATTTTATACGGTTTTTGCCAAGTTCACCAAGGTGACCTGTGACTTGAGTTTGGGAAGCCCTTCTATAATTAACTTGATGCCTGTAGTTACAGTTCGAACAAGGAAATAGCGTCATTAGTGTGGCTGCCGTATCTCCTTCCCATGTGGTTTGAATGCCATTAGATTCAAGTTGTGATAGGTTGAACCGTAATTGCTAGACTGAGAAGTTAATAGGAAAAATTTACATGTACGTATAATGGTTTAGGTACCAGATAAGTGTCTTCGCAGAATGAAACGAACAATCTCTCGTAAAATAATATTTTGAGTTAATATAATTCATAATTGTATTTTATATTTATATAAAATATATGTCGGAGCAGTGGAGCAGTGGAGCAGTAGAAATTTCCGTGCTCCAGCTCCGCTCCAAAGCCCTGGGTAAAACACCTTAGTACCACTGGTCTAGGAAAAAACATACTTGCAATCCAGACCAGAAGTGCTTTCTGCTCATCGTCTGCAACGATCCGCGCACTACTAGAGTTTTTCGCCGACACAGGACCGGACAAAGAAATCTAACCCTCCATAGATTCATTACTAGAAATAACTTAACAACTATCTACACTGAGACACTGAAAATTTTGTAGAGTTATATTACTTTTAGGTTATGTACAGGCGCGATTTTAAATCAACAACAAAAAATACTGTTACACAATCGTAAATAGATTATTATTATCCAATTCAGTTGATTATCTTATTTAACATAAGTTTTGTTTTATTTAAGAGTTGCGGGCGGGAAATCTTCCTGAAAAAAAAATTAAATCAACTTTTATTTAAAACGCGAGAAAAAAATATTTGTGCTGCTGTTGACAAAGAATCGCATTTCATGAAGAGTGTCTGCCGTGCAGGCAGAGTAATAGCACAACCGATGTATCTCATTTTACGCTTCGATCGTCAGTGGAACAGAAAAATTCGAATTTCACATCGACGAAATAAAATTTTTCATATGCGTAAATTAATCTGTGGCTTCTGTGAATAAACGTTTAGATTTTGTTAATGTTCAGTATCTCGCACGAAACACGCGGGGAACTGCCAAAGGGACTGCGTCCCGCCCACGCAGCTACTTCGTGTTTGTAATGAATGATGTTATTTTGCCCCGTATATTGTATTACGAGGCGTGGGCGTGGCGGGTGTACAAACAGCCACTGTTGGCCAACATAGGCGAACCTACCTGTCGGTCCCGGATAGTCATTATTTTAAAGTGAGCTTATCTGGTTTAACAGAGAAAAAAAATTAACATTACGATCCGAGACCCCGTAGAATATCTAATTCTATTTCGTATTCGACACGTTATGGTTGTTACGCGTAAGTCATAAAACTGTAGGGTTACGATTCCATTTCTATTTTCATCTTAAGAACTATAAATCGGGAAGAAATTTGACGTTTTTCGTGTATTACGAGATCTTTTATAGTTCAACCAACTAAAACGGCAACTCATTCAATTGCCTAATTGAGCTTTAATTCTACTACTCTCATGACACTTGCTTGACTTTATAACCCCAAGAGAAAAAAAGAAAAATAGTCAATTCTTTACAAAAAAAATTGTAGGAATTGAAGTATTTCCACACAACTTTGTAAGCTTGCCCTTTCCTTCAGACGGGTGGCAATGGATGAATACAAGACTTGAAAATTATCAACATTCGGTAGAGACGGATGATATTTTAGCTTTGGGATGGAGGCGATACTTCATACTCCACAAAATGCTTCGAAAATATAAAGCTCAAAGTAAGTTGTCTGTTTCTGGCAAGACATAGGGAAAAAACAAACATTAACCACAAAATATTAACTTAAAAAAATCACTTCAATTATAAGCTGATGAACATATTATGATTGACTATAAATCAGTGTGAATCCATACAAAGCTTTAGAATAGATGTTTTCAACGTAAATTTTGGAGTCATTATAGGTTAAAAATTCATTTACAATTATGTATAATGAAACTACATTATTTCTTTTATATACGACTAGCCTAGGGGCATATAGTGATTCAAAATTATGTTTGAGAATTTGTTTCAAATAATAATTTTAACTAGGAACACGTAATTAAGTCACATTATATTAACCACTTTATTGTGCATTATTTTATATCTTTTCTCAGGATGATTTTTCTATTTATTTAGCTTTCATACAATAATCTAGCATCAGAGAACATAGATTCTTTATTTTCCATCTTTTCTAAAATAACTTTGTAAGTTCTAAAATATTATGAATTTGAAAGAAATAGAAATTACTTCAGGACAGTAATCAGTTTCATAGGACATCGTTATTTAATGAATTTCAAATTTTAAAACGAGTTATTCCTTTTTTTTTCATTATAGTCAAAGGGAAACTGGACCTATAATTCTCATTTGATTTCTTTTCAATTATGGTTAACGTAACAGCGACAGTATTCTGAAAAATATCGTCAAATATCCTTAGAGTAAATTATAAAAATTTCACTAACAATTTTTTATTAATAGCGATTATTACTCATATTTTGGGTGGATTAATAAATTACCAAACTAACCCATTTTTATTCGTACTACTTTAGCCAAACAATGGATACATTTAAAACAGTATAATTTGCTGGTACGTTTTTTTTTCGCAGAAAGCACATTTATTAGCACTCGTTACGCTAATCAGTGTTATGACTCATGTGAGACATGAGGAAACATTTTCTTTACGAGAAACGTCTATAAAGTAGGTTACACCTGGGACTAACCTTTGTCCTTTGCTTCAAACCAGAATCGATTAGCGTCGCTAGCGACTGCACCCTCATCTTTTCTAAGGCTCAAATTAATGATACAAGATGTTTATAATTTATATTCACGCCGCTAATTGTAATGCCTTCGGCGAAGTTGTTTCTGTTTCATTTCCTCGTGAGATTGGATCAACTATGGGGTTTACGCGCTCCATACTATGTTTTATATACTACACCCTGTATGTGTATCTAAGTGTTCAGGATCTTTATTTTGTATTTCAATCTAAGTCCTTGTGTACAAGTTTGCCAATTGCACCCATTTTCAGTATAAACCGAACTTTTTATCTTGACGAGCATAAATATCTGAAAATGATTTCTGTCACCTTCTACTCTCCGACACACCCATTTTAATCTACCTTACCTCACACACTATCAAACAAAAGTATCTCAAGCATTTTTTTCTACACCATTGTCAACAGACATCTGTCATCCCGGGCCGACGTTTATTTACACCAATCCCAAGATCCGGGAAATTATTCTCAAAGGAAGTGCTGCAGGTTCTCAGTATAATTATTAGTTCAAGAAAACTGAGGTACCAATTCTGTCGATCTCAAATTCTTATTGTGTGTTTCAGTCACAGAGACTCAGACAATTGTTTTAAATGGCATTGCGTCGGCTTCTCAACATAATGGATTGACTGAGGAGAATTTCTGGTTGCCTACGGTTCGTGTTCCATACATGTCCTATGGGATCTGGCGGCATGCCTTCGCGTTGAAATATCTTCTTTGACGTTGTCATGCTGAAAAACATTCCATACTTTATTTTAAGTGATTAAAAAGAAAACACCCTGACAATTCATCAAGTTATACATACATATACATATATATATATATATATATATATATATATATAAAACTTGATGAATTGTCAGGGTGTATATATATATATATATATATATATATATATATATATATGTATATATGTATGTATGTATGTATAACTTGATGAATTGTCAGGGTATATATATATATGTATATTATAAATTTTATCTAATGGTCTCTAATCAATAATAAGTTGCGTTGAGTTTTCATTATCCATTGATAATCAATTGGGCTTCGATGTTTACAAGATTTTTAGAAATAATTTTCAGAGGCAAAAATCCAGATTGGTCGTCAGGGGAGTTCCACACAAATTTATATTTACAGGCAACAATGTCATCTTGAAGTAAACCTCTCAGTTCACCTTATCAAGCGAAATTTGTTACATAGACACGAGTGTCTACAACTTTTACACTCGTTTTAGTCGGGAGAGGCACAGAACGCCGTCGACACCCTCTAGTCTCCCTTATAGCGAATTAACAAAAAAAAACACCGCAAACATATTATTCCAGAATTTATTATATGCTTTAAATCAGCGCACATTCTGTTATATGATAATACATCTCAGATTAATTAAATATTGCCACATAGCGAATGGTACGAAGAACTGAAAATGCAGCGACCAAATTAACACAGTATGTAGCCGAAATTAGAATTGAATATTCCAGTCAGAGTACCGTCTAGCAACAAAATAATATGGAAAGTAAATAAACTAGATAAATCAAAATTCAAGTCACCAGGTGGGAATCGAATCCAGGATCGCAAATTACCAGGCGAGCACGTTTGCACAGACTGACTACAGGCTGTGGCAATTATGATATTAATAAAAGATTTAAACCAAAATGTATGTAAATATTAGCATTGTCCGTTATTTATATTTATTCTAAGATTATTAAAATCATTCTGCTTCCGCTAAATTGTAAAATGCGAATTCATAAATATTTATTATTCGCTTTGAATGCATTGGCTAAGTAAATATATAGATCGTACTTGAAAGCACTTGAATTTGTTTTAAGTGTTTAATTAAATGTTGGAGATTCTTAAATATTTTTAAAGTCGTAAAATATTGCTTTAATAGCTGATGCCGCGATAGTTGTTTCTGTAATGATAATCGATTTCCCTTCCTGGTTTAAGCTAATTTTATTTCTTGAATTTATGTAGTGGGCTGAATTGATTACTCTCATTTATCACTAATAACATTAAAGGCTTAAACATCCAAGTCCGGCATATTACCCTTATCATAACATAAATAACTTAAATTTTATTTAAAAATGATGTTACATATTTTTATTAATTTATCACCTCACGATGTCCCTACGACGGAAGTAAATGTAATATTGATTATACTCAATTTATCTGGCTCATTGATTATTATTTTTATGTAATTAGAATTGTTGCAAATAATGTTTCATTTTTACGTCTGTTTTTAACAATTGGATGTATTTAACTACTATTAAGAGACCGTTAACAATTTTTATAATACAAAAAATATTTTTAAGAATCATTAAATCTTTAATTAATTTAAGTTATTCTTGTGTTGTTAATTAATGATGTTAAAAATAATATATTTTAATTATAAAAATTTTAATGGTCGTTAAATATATCTGAAAATTATAACAACTCATAAAAGAGAAAGTTTTTCACGTAATTTTATTATCTCTATATTTGATGCAGACAACATAGTAGTTCGTTTGAATGTCGCTATTAAACTATACTTTTGACGCGATAATAATTTTTTAAATAAGACATAGTAGTGTGAGCTTAGTTTCTTTGTGAGAAAATTATTACAATATTTTCAATTTAATTGATTCTTTTTTTTAAGAATTTTGTGCTTACAGTTCATCTATTTATTAATTTGATACTGTATGATATTGATTAATTTTATTATTTTTCATTTTATTCATCCGTTATACGGGAATATAATTATTTTTATAATATCATTAGGGAACTAAAATTTATATTTGTTATACTTTCATGTCATTGATACCTCAACAGTGACAGTTGTGGAACATAAATAAAATACAATGAAGACTAACTATGAATTCAGACGGATTTTTCTCCACGTATTCGACAATTGGAGTAACTTCTAAAGCACATTTCCAGGTAATGTTAGCAGAGCTTGGTAATCGCATCAATTTATACGAAGTATTTCATGTCCCATCCAGTTGGATGACTTGTAGACGGCCGTGACCCGTGCGACACTTAGTGAGGAATCGAAAATGCCGTGTGTCTATTCCGACATAAAGTTAGTAAGTCAAACTACGTGCGTCTATTTAGAATCACGCAAAGTCAAAGTATTTTCACATGTGGCCACGATAATTTAAGTTTTCTTCCACGATAAGTAGCAATCGTCTGCACGCAGAAGCGTTTGTTTCCATACTTTGAATTTCACTATTTGGCGTGGAGGTATTACACGGTACACCAAACTGATCAAACTGGTGATCGCGTATAACTTATCTGGTAGAAAATGCCCACATGTTCCTTAAGAATAAGTCTTCTGCAGAACTTCAAGATGAAGAATTCGTCTGTGACATTTTCACAAAAGGAATTTCACTCCAGTTCAACAAAACCGATATAATCAATACAAAGCAGTTTAAATAAATTAAGACCACCCTACCATGACCCAATGTATTTTTACTTCCACTACATTCCACGTGGAATAAAACCATGTCTGTATTTAGTCCTGAATACTCCTACAACCACTTGGTTGCTAATTTACTCTTTAGAAATTAAATAAACACATTCATAACTCCAATGTGAATAAAACAAATATAAACCGCAATTATGAATAACTTAATGCATGTACAAAACACAGTTCTGTCATGCACTACAATAAACTGATGTATGTTGGTCTTCTATTTTCGTGGAATACTTTCACAGAAAATAATGTTCCGTTTGTATTGTCTTTATTTACCATTCACTACTTCCTCACTGTTCTTCAAGCCATAGCAGCAACTCTCTTTCAAGTGTAACAGATCATCGTAAGCATTTTAATTAAATGGGAAAGCATTTATGTAATTCAGTAGTTTGCCTGTTAATTCGTTTCCTCAGGTTGTCTACCATCATTCCTACAGGAAATCACCAGAGCATGAGGACGAAAATTCAGTACATTGTAAAATATAACATGTTTTGAAATAAATACTAATTTACCAAGAACTGCAATTTGAAGGCTGTGCTATACATTTTGTGATATGTTAAAAATTAAATAATAATTTCACAATGTAACTACGTTCAAATGGTAGTTATTGAGGAATTTTGAACTCAATTGAATTTTATTGCAAAGTTTTCGATTCGATTTATTACAATTTTATTTCTTTTCCGCAGACATTGCTAATAATTTACAGCACTGAACTTCACTATTTTCATAATAGTCTTACACTAATATTACAGGATACATTGTGCATTATTAATTAGAAATGACATTAAATGTGCTATTCGCTAATAATTAATGATTAAAATCTATCAAGTAACTGATTGAATTTAAAAATGGTTAATTCTTCAATATACCGCCTTGACTCTTGATTAAAATATGAGGGTAATGGCATCCTCTATTTGATTAAAGAGTACCGCCTGAAACCGACTTTTTCCAGATTAATTAATTAAGAAGACAACCGAATGTAGGAGGTTAAAATTAAAAGGTCAAAGAAAATCTCAAATGTATATTATTTTCGGTTTGTGGATTCTACGATCATTTGGCTAAGAGATAAAATGAATTTATCGTCATATAACAGCCTGGTGATGAAGTATATCCTACATATGAACTGTTGCTTACGTATGAATATATGGGTTATTATACACCGCAACAACCGCATGACGACTGGCTCATATAGATAATTGGTTTCCAACTAATAATTCGTTCGATAAATTTACTGCCCTTCACCGTCGTAATTAAGCAGCACAGTAATGGAAATTAATTAAATGAACTGGACTTCACATGTTTTATATTACCTGCCTATAATCAACTTATACAGCAATATTTCAGTTGAACACGAGACTATAAATAATACGGCATTTCTTTGGTTCGAATGAACTAAGTAGGTCACCATTGTATTACTACACGGATCGTGTAAATAACCGAAATTGTAGGTCATAGTTATTTTTACAGTTCGAAACATGATTTTCGTGTTTTTTCGAACTGTATTAGCTCTAGCCTTAAATCGTTACTTCTAATATTTGTTGTTTACTATTTATTATAATTCCAATGTTATAATCAAGAGGTATAGCCATACAAATCTGA
The DNA here is from genome assembly GCA_037074705.1 of Zhengitettix transpicula. Taxonomy (NCBI): domain Eukaryota; kingdom Metazoa; phylum Arthropoda; class Insecta; order Orthoptera; family Tetrigidae; genus Zhengitettix; species Zhengitettix transpicula. Next base: position 56,430,726 of record CM073595.1, on the reverse strand, counting down.
TTTACAGGCTATATAAAGGCGTACTAAAAAGGGACTCAGAAATATAGTCACTGATGTAAGCTTTCCCGGTGTAAATAATTAATAAATTTCCAGTAACTGCTGGGCGGTTCTTATTAGTGTTTGGCAAATGGTCATGCAAAGTTAAATGACTTAACAACGGGTGAAAATAGTGAACAGTATTTTCAGAATTGATGTTCGGTTTCACAGTTGATAATTAATATTGTGATACATTAATTTTCATCTGTTTTTATTAATAATATAAATTAAAGAAATTAATAATACAGACATTTTAAACTATTCTTTTAATTACAACAAGGGTTTAACTTTAATCAGGTGATTATGTTTTTTTGGTGAAAAGAACTAACAATGTTTCAAATCACAAATTTACAATAGTTATTTCTTCTTAATTTTCTGTCTTAAAATGTCAAGCAACATGGTACTTTAAATCAAATCATAAATTAACATCATTCTTGCAATTTATTGATAAATGTGACCATTCATATGAACCTAAAGTTTTTCAAATTTTAATTAATTCAAACTAAAACTTTTGTAGTATTTTTGAAATTTAAATTTTTTATCAGAAGTTTAAAAGTTACGGATTATAAATATTATTAAATTGTTAGGTATCATTATGTGAATTTAGTGTGTTGAAAGTTTTGGTGATATGTAGAATTTTTGATAAATTACGTATTAATAAATTTTGTTCAATGTCTACAATTTATAATTTATTCCATATTTTAGTTTTATTAATGTTTATTTAAATTGAATGTCTGAAAATTTTAACCGTTGCTGTGAGAGATGGCGGAATATCAATTAATAACTACAGGCGTATTTGAACTGCGTGTGTTTTGCGAATTTAAAGGTTTTGCGTTATGCTTAAACGAACCTTTTGTGGACTCGATATCGAATATTTTAATATTTCGTGATACTAAAGAACTGTATATATTTTTAGGACGTCTTTTAAATTATTGATAAAGAATATAATACATTTACGTAGTTTAAGTTTGTGTGTATTTATACATGAAAATTTGTAGCTCCTCTAATATAACTGGAGTTTAAGCGATTTACAAAAGTGAGCACTGTTTGTCTATTCTCGGTTTGTATAAAAATTACCACACACTTCCACTAGACTTCTTTAGTCCATTGCATGGCCAATCTCATTTCCTCTATCCTGAAACACTCTCCGGGGAATTTAATGAAAATTGGGAGGTAAGTAAAGGACGAGAAATCTGAATTTAACTGTCATGGGAATAAATTTGATAACTTTGTGCATAACGAGAGCAAGACACGCATTACTACGTCAGAGTTTGCGGAACTTTATTGGAAACATGACTGCTGATCCTGTTTGCAGATATAAAGCAAACAAATTTATATATCCATCGGAGTTTGCTCTAGCAACATAGCTCTAGCTTCACGAAATGAGATTATAAACCCGAAAATTGGGAGACACTCGAAGCTGCTTTGTCAACCTTTTTATTCGGCAATTTTGTTTTGTAAATTATGGATGTGCTAAAGCCAGTTTATTGAAACAGTTGAGGAAAAACTATGCTGTTCACATACCAAACATCTAATGTACACAATCAAAGCAATATATTTTTTCTTAAAATTCACTAAACTCGAAGGTGAGACTTCATATTACTATTAAATTTCAATTTTATAATATTAATTTTTTATATTCTCATGAAGACAAGCTTTCACACTTCGTTAAATCTACTTAGAGAAAATGAATGAAATTCGACATTTTCTAAGTACTCTGTTGATATATAGTATTTTAGAAAGTCGGATATAAAATAACAAGACTATTTCTGTAGTATAAGAACTATTCACCGCGTTGTGTTGCGCGGTTACTGTGATCTGTTTTCACGCTGTTAAAAATTGTTAATCGATTGGTCGACTCAGTTTCAGAGGGTGAGCACTTGAATCTAATAGGGTTTAAAGGCTACGCCGGCATATGCAAAACTTTTTAAGTCGGTAACAAGACTGATTATTTTCAGTCTACCCGCCACTCGTACAATAATTATAAATATTTTACTTTACGTCTGTTTTTATTAATACTATATTATAACAGGGTTTTTAAAAATATTTTATTCAACGGTTCTCTGTTACCATAGAGGCATAACATAACCTGATGAAAGTACAAATAAGTACAGAAACGTAGTAAAAGATAAAAATATTTTTAAAATGTCTGTAATAACAGTCGTTTAATTTACTCATTATATTGATAATATCTAAATTGATTCTATTTACCCATGGTCAACATTATAAGCGTGGAATCACATTATTAACATTATATAACTGTGTATGTTTGGAATTTTAATCTGCTTAATTATATGAAGGATTATATTTTGATTCCATTATCTATTCAATTTTTCTAATCAAGTTATTAGAGTTTTTGAGTTTATGTATTGTATTTACTAATTTGTTGTACCTAATTGTCAATCTATGTTCCTTACTTATCGATTTATTTCCTTCCTTATTGTAGCGCAGCAGAACACTCTCAAAATTAAATCAAGATTAATTTTCAATATTTGAATAAAAACTTATATGTATCCATAACCGAGCTGTAGCTTGCTGGAAATAACGGCCATAAAAGTTGGCGCTGGGGTGACTGGGCGTCTGGGAGAAACCGTGCCATCAGACAAAAGGCAGCGGATTATGGGATAACACTGCCTCAGGAGTAACGACCTGACCAAAATCGCCGAAGGACAATCCCTCCAACAGGCGAGAGTAAGCCCGCGAAAGTGTAAAATCGATGCAGATTGACTGAAATCAAACACGTGAACAAGTTTCCATCCTCTGGTGGAGAACGAAGAAAGTCTAGCTGTAATGTGGAAAAGCCAGTAAACGGGACAGTTCATAGCTACTAGTTGGAGAAGGAAAAGGAAGGCCCTACCGACGGAAGAGGAAGCCGTCTAGATGCTGAAAATTGTTACGCCGACAATGAAGTGTAAAGGAGGAAGTTACACAGAGTTTTCCTATAAAGTTTTTCTGGTTAGTCAAAACGTCCACCTGTCTGGGGTAGCCGACTACAAAAGATGAACAACTGTGTTTCTGTCTGCGACTTTACCAATTGAGATTTCTGCCGCACGTATATGCGTACGATCCCTTTTTGTTTTGGTTTATGTTCAGTGTCTCATAAAACCGCCCTAAGGTTTGCCCATTTAACGAATTAGAAATTTATTTGAATATTGAATGTAGTTAAAGTAAATTATCTAAAATTTAAAGTCAAGAGTGAGTAAATTTTAATTACCTTGATGCAATTGAAAAATATCCTGTTTAATTTGTGTAAACCCGTAATTATAAATAAATTAAATTTTAAAATCAATCAAATTTTTTTGTATAAAATTTAAAATCCGCCCCGCATTATATTACATTATGTTTGTAATAATTTCAAATAAATTAAATTATTCTACGTTTACAGTAAATTTCCAAATATCGCCAGCCACTAGTTGAACAAACAATATTGATTCATTAATGATTACTGAACTCATTCATTTGGCGATAAAAATTATTAAACCAAACTGTTTACAGAAACAAAAAGATAAAATAATACAAGTATTGTCTGCTAAGATAGAATGGATTTTTATACGTAGCAGTTTTCACCATACATTCTTCACGATTTTCAGCGAACAATAAGAAGCAATTAATCACTCTTGCAAATGAATATGCTCGGCGAATCAATGGAACCAAAAGCAATCTTCTAATTTCGTAGTTATATTTTAGTTATTAGCGGATTACAAAAGGGAAGTAAAAGCTCACGTTGGAAATGAAAATATTCATTCATTAAGTTGAACGTATTTACAAAAGGAAAAGAAATTCAAATTTTAATACTGGTATTAAAACTGTCTGCGTATAAATTTGGCAACTTCTGTATGAATATGTGTGAAACTGTAATTATGTTTTCAAACTTATTTTAAACCTACAATAAAAAATTACAAAGCACCAACATAATATTTTGTGCAGTATCTATTTACTATACTCACAAAAATAATTTTTATATCAAATATAAACATTTTTAGCTTCAGTTACTTATAATAAATCATTTTTATAACAAAGGTCAATTGTTAATATTTCAATATATGCTTTCACTAGCTTCAGAATGAGTTTGAAGTTTATAACTGACTGAAATTGTCTTACGTTCATTGCTAAATATTTCCAGTTGGCTGGCAGCGTGGCAGTTGTGGAGCTCATTTCACTGTACAGATATGATTGTTTACGATTAAATGATTAATGTTTCCTTCCAGACATTATTTTTACAGCTGCTTATATTCTTAAGTGTTTTTGTAAAGAAATATCTTATTTTCGTACTTACCTTTTCCTGCTTTAGGGAGGTCAAAAAAGGTATTATTGAAATATATATTGTTAACTTTTCATATGCACATAAATTTACTTTAATATTGAAGCAGATAATAATTAATAAGTTTGTAAAAGTAATCCGGGTACATATAAGTAATAACCAGATGAAAAGAAGAACGAAGAAAAGTGAAAATAATGTTTTGAGTAACTCCAATGTTTTTAAGTGAAATAATATTTTGTAATTAGAATTTATTAAAATGAAAATACAATTTATAGTTCTACGGACTTCACTTAGGTTATTTTCATATTCAACGATTTCTTCGTGGCAGATGTGGCAACGTCGCTTAATTTTAATGTAAATTAAAGTCGTGTAAATATCTTTCTATTATATATTTTAGTTACAATTTTGTTAGGATTGAGAAAGTGAAACTAGGAGGAATTCTCAGCAATTTTTCTCAGAACTCTTAAAGAATGGAGCGACGTTTTGTAATTGATCCCGGGAAAATCAAACCAAATTCTTCAGAAAGAGCCGAGAAATCTGCAAAGTTAAGATCTACGGAAAAGAAAAGCAGCTACTGTGGGATGCTTAAAAGAGGAGGCGGGAGAAAGCTAATTTGGATCTCCGTTTTAAAGTTTTTATTTAACTAAACCGCTGTCAGGAATTTGCAACTAGGATTCCAAAATTGACTTTTTACGAGAGAGAATTGATTACATTTTCAAAATTAAGACAAAGCAGACCAATAAGAAATTAAGACCAGGCAGAAGAAAAGTATAACTGACCAGTTCTGTTTTGTGAGGTGTATTTGGAGAAATTCCTGTCCCTAAACGAAAATATAGGCTCAATTCAAGCACATTTTCTTGACTAAGTGACATTTGTTGAGGAAAATTTCCCAATAATAAATTATCAATATGATATAAACTAAATATTTTTGCAAAGCACATATTTCTGTTTGTAATTACTATTAGATGCAGTCATTCTTTTACTTTCATTATTGCTTGGTTATATAATTATGTTCAATGGAAATTACATGTGAATTTTGTGGTCAGGAAGTTCATTAATCAGACGCCCAGATAATTGTACACCTGCAGAACGCTTATTATATACAGTTTATAATATCACAATTATATGGCATCATAATAATTGTGTTTGCGTAATTGGTCAGACGCCTGTGATATAAATTAGTAAACAAGAAACGTAAATAGTCATGTAGAATCTGCAATGTGTCAGTAGAGTCCTATATACTTGCGGACTGTCTATATTCTCGTATACTTTAAAATATATTCGTGCCGGAAATTTAGAGTAGAAGAAAGCTGCTAAGTGTATTCTGACTGTGGAACCGAAACGCTGAAGTAACCATATTAATTTGGCAATAGGATATTATCAACGGACCATTTCATAAATAGCGAGCCCTCCCAATAAAATACAACCACTCGTTTGCTAATAAGTCATTAATTTCTGCAAAGTTCTGATTTATCTCAAGAACCGTCATAGAGGAACTGCGGGCGTTTATTATAAGAATGAATCTACAGCGCTTTTTATGGTGGCTCTGCGCGTTAATTAAACAGGATCTGTGTTATAACGCGAATTGAATAGCTCAATTAGTGATGCTAATTAATGATTCTGTAATGAACTCGGCAGCTTCTGTAGTTAAAAAATTATGAAGTTTGATTTTTACTGCAATGATAAAAATGAGAGCTGACTCTTTTCCGCTTGTTCCTCCTAAATGCAGATTTATTTCTGATGGAAATTCATGAGTGACGTCTTATTTTACTTAGGCTCAACTCTCAGCTTTTTTGTCTAATTATTTGTCGCAGAAGACTCAGTTGTTTGTGTAATACTTATGGATTAAGGTTTCCGTGTAGTTCAATTTTAAAATATGTCTCAGATAAGTCCAATTCTTAAATGAAATAAGATTTAGGTTTTTTAATATATGTACTCTGTTTTGCGAGGGATATTTTTTACCTGCTAATACTAACGTTTTTTTCTCATTGGCATGAATAAACGTCACTGTAATTATAATTTTTTATAGTTTGTACTGAGAACTTGTACTTCACATTTTTTTTATAATCTGAGACGATGGTCGGATAAGAACATTGAAATTTATTTTTTCTGGGTATTAAACCATTCTTTGCGGTGCCATTTTACTGGCTGTGAACAAATTCGCCGGAAAATGAACGGATTCGCTAACATAGGTAGTAGCTTTGGATTTCAATCTGAGTGCTATTAGCCGCAGAATTATTCATCATAATGTAGTTGTATACGCCGACGAAAATAGTAGCATTCTTCTTCGTCGACTTTATTTATCAGGGCGTGTATTCCACTAACCGTTTATTGAATTTATAATACAGCATGCAACTCCCCTTAGAGCTGATGTGACTGGAACTCTTTTCGTTAACGACCAGTTGTGACATTCGGTTTTCTACCTATTCAACAATATTTCTTATGTTTCAATTTGTGTTTCACAGTACTCGCTTTTCTCGTAAACGAAAACGATTCTCGCTTATTTTAATTTGGCATTGTCTAGTACATGCGAATACTTGTTATAAGTTCCAGAAGACAATTACGACCGAATGGGAAATAATGCAAAGTAATGACGAAAATCGAAAGAGTTGAAGACATGCTAGTTTGCATGCTGAGATAGTTGGCTGTCGATGGTTCGATTAACCTGTTTCTGTACTCTGATTAAACCCTCTTGCAGCTGTTCTAAATACTTTGTTTCCTTAAAAATAACGGAGCAGTCTTACCTGTTCCAGGAGAGAAATATTGGGTGGACAGGGTCTGCGAGGGCTATTCTCTCGCAGGCAATACCTGCGAGGGATGCTCTCTCGCAGGCATAACCTTTTAGGAGAGACACGAAGGGGCTACCTTTGGGTATGCCTTTTCCTCTCCGTTTTTGAACTAAGGTTCCGACAAGCCGAGGCACCTCGGCCTGTTCTGAGAGGTGTATGTTCCGGGGTCACAGACCTTGGGCATACGGTAAGAGTTGTTCGCTATTCCCATTGGAATAGTCGGCCAGCTGCCTCCTAAACTGGTCGAGGCACGGAGAAAGGAACGCTGCGTTCCCACAGCAAACTCCTCTCCCGCTATCGGAAGGGCGTGGGACAAGTACCCAATGCCCGACTTACTCGATGCAGGTTTTTCTAGGGTTTTCCCTGCATTTCTACCCGGCGAATTCCGGGTAGGATCCTTAAAATATAGCCCGGGGACCCTAGTAACCCTTGGCTACCTTCCTCTACCGTTCCGCATCCCCCCTTTCAAATCCTTTCCTATGCTATTAAAGGGGAGTTGCCCAACGTGGATTACCCTCATGTAGCCTGTTGCCCTAAAAAAAAACTTACCTGTTCCAGAATGTGATTTTATTCATTTTTAAATCTTCTTGGTGATGTGAAGGTGCCTATCAGAATTATGTTACTTTCTCTTTCAATTCCTTCAGTGATAATGTAGATAGTTACGGTATTTTAAATTAAATGTTTTATTCAATCGCACAAATACGAAATTGGAAAAAGAAATACGATTTGTATAAGTTAACTTTTTTATCTTACGAATAAGTGAGTGTTATTCCATCATATGCGGACCTGTTTGCTATGATAGGTATGCTCATTGAATTTTATGTCGATCTCCTTTACCTTTTTCTTGATGTGGTCTTTCCATTTTAGTTGCTTATCTATTTTCATTCGTACATTACGACCTGTATTTGATTCTGATATTGTTAAATTACTAAACCAAACCAAACCGTCGCCTCTATTTAAAAGTAAATTTTATTTGTATACATTTTATTTTGTTGTCCATTTTTGTAAGAGATTTAAGTGAGAAAGTATCTTGTTTTTCATAGCTAGGTAGCATTAATGTATCATCAGCAAAGTACCTATATGATTGTTTGATGATTTCGGTAAATCCGAAATGTATAGTAAGTAAAGTGTTTGGGCGAAGACGCTGCCCTGTGTCACCCCAGATCTAACTAGTAATTAACCATTAACTCTTCTTCAAAGTTTACGTGCTTATAGATATGACATATAATTTAAGATTGAGAATCCTATCGTGCTACAATTTTTATAACATGTTATAGTTGGCAATTCATACATTGCATTATATTCTTTTCTTTCTTTGGGAGTTCAGATTGTTTTCCGATATTTTGTACCCTACTGATATTACAAATTGCTTTATTATTATTATTGGCGGAGACTAAGACCACAAGGAACATATTAATTCGTAATTTCTCCGCCTATTTTTTATATCTATTACCTTAGTTCCAGTTTTTTATTTCTTCTATGATTATATTTTATGGCTACTTAGCTGATAGGTATGTTGCATGACGTGTCTTAATACTTTCTTACAGCTGTATTTTATAATATTGTTTGCCCTGATTCTCGTTCCACATTATTCTGTTTTTAGGATATTCTGTAACTATTTCTTATCTGGATAATAATTATAACGTTCAAAAATACATATGGAGGTTTTGTAATTCTTGTTTCGCTTTAATACCTGATTATATTCTTATCGTGAGTTGAAGAATAATATCTGTTATAGGGTGAGAAATAGCAAGTCACGTCAGATGCGCAATAGGAGAAGGGGAAAAGTGGGAGCATTGGTGTTAGTTGGGAGCTACCCTTTACGGAGACACTGAACTACACTTTTATCATTCTGAAGAACATTAATTATATTCTTACAGTCAGGATATACAGACAACGGCATGGTCTTTTTAACACATCCTGTACTTAACTCTTAACTTTTACGGAAGTTGTTTCGCGTACAACATATACTTACTTGAAAACAATATATTTCCATGCGTCAATGTCTTCAGCATTCAATGTTTTCAGTATAGTTTGTATACCACCAAGTTGCGGTAACAAAGGTTCGTTTAAACTGAGCTCCTGCCTACCCCCACTACAAGTTCAGAGCAGTGGGCTGCTGCGCATCTTATCTTCACACGGCTTGTTATCTATGATGGCCTATACGTTGATTTAAATTAGTTTTTGCTTGGTTTTTTACACTTTTGACAACCTGCCAATTTATCTCCGGTTGTTGACAATATTCTGGAAAGTTTGGAGTATAGGATATTTTGCGTATGTAAATGATGTTGTGACTGATATGATAATTGTAGATGGTTCTGCTGGGGGATTGTTGGGGGACCTTCTGTTGCATTAGCACGTATTGTTTTTGGCTTAGGGAACACATGCTGGTGGTAGACATCTGGTAATCGTATTATTATGAAATTTGTGAGATCAGTATTGGCGGATATTGTGTAAAACTCAATCATGGCCCTGACAGACTGAAAAATTTTTCAATATTTTTATTCACTACTATTTTGCATTAATAATCATCGCCCTGTATAGTTCTTAAGTATTTATAAGGTTTTCAAAGTTTTAATCACATCAACAATTAAAAACAATACTTTGAGAACGATGCGAACAGAGATTTCCCGCTAGAGAACTAAAATGCTAACTCACTAAGGATACTCTCGGAGAGATGTATTGAACAATTTTTCGCTGTTTCTCAGCTGAATACATATTGACTAATGGTGATCTACGAGTCGTTGCATCGAGGCTTGGTGCATTACCTGCAGCAACAAACCTGGTATCAATGTTAACAATTATTTTGAAACTTGTAGTTAATTGAAAGTTAAGGAGCAACAAAAAACCTCTGTTTTAGAAAATCACTTTTCCATTCCTGAACCTCGTGTACGTTAATATAATCCTGCGGAGTATTGGAATTTTGAGGACCGTTTTCGTAAATTGGGCAACGGGGTAATATCAGCTTCAAACACTTCTCAGCGTTTGTCAGTTTGTTTCGCAGTAATAAAAGTTGTACATAATTAAATTGTTTTCAAAATTGCAATTCGTAGATGAGTAAACGAGGTTAGCAACATTTCGTATAAGTTTCTCGACGGAAGTTTGTACAGACACAGTTTCCGCCTACCGATGTGTTTTGTGAAGAGTCAAACAGCAATTAATTCCGTTGTTTGTTTTCATAAATATATTGAGCGATTAAATTTCTGCAATGGCAACAAAACTCTTGGTATTTTTCCAAATGGTGTGCAAACTTTGAGCGAACCTAATATCAAATCGTGGCAGAGCAGTTTACCTGCTGCGTTAATTAACTAAACGAAATACACGATGCTGAGCTGATTTTACGTAGAGTTCCTAAGAAAAGTTCAAAGTCGATGTTAATTTCGTTTTCCAGCTGTCCAGATCCCAAAGGGAAAGCTACTCCTCGCTTGTTTGTGGCAAGGAATTCACATAGAGTACTCATAAGCAAGAAGGTATTCGGGCTCACGTACTAATGCTTCTTTGCATGTGCAAAAAATGAACTTGATAAGGAAACGACTCTACTCGGATAACGGTTATTGAAGTTACTTAATATAGCTAAGTTAATGTTTCGATATACTAACAGAAAAAATACATATAAGAAACAGTGTTAATAAGTGAACCAATAGAAGGGGATGCAATAGCAGTTTTGTGTCGGTAAATAAAACAGTAGAAATTTTTGCGCAGTGGGTTTGTGATGGTGACATATAAAGATTTTTTTAAAGGGTATTTCAATATCTGTCTAATCAAGAAGGCAAAGATGAAGTAAGAGTGCGAAGTAATAAATTGTACGGAGTATTCCAAAGGAATGAAAGAGAAAGTTATTAATTTCAGTAGCTTTTGCTTTTCTGGTTGAGTTAATATTGGTAGTAGTAATAGTCTAGTAGGAACTGTAGTAGTAAATGTTGCAGCATTATTATTATCATGAGTAGTGGTTGAAGTAATGATACCGATGGGTATCGATGATAAGAGGAGTAAAACATAGAATTTGTAAGAAATCATTAGAATTTACAAGTAATTTAACTTTTAGTACTTCTTTGCGCGTTTTCCAGCGGTCATTCCCTTCCAGAAAATTCTTTAATAGGCTTACCTCCGTATACTTAGTGCTTATTGGCTTTTGTATCTCATGCTACAACCCCTTTATATATTATATAAAACATAAAAATCCCATTTATGGTCTTATTGCTAAACGAAATTGATCGAGCAACGAAGGACAGATTAATTCTGATATAGGTAGAGCTATATCGAAACATTTTATTTTGATTTATCTTTGTACCATTCATATTTTTGTTTTTATTATCAGGTTCCCAATAATTATTGCCGTATGAATGTCAATATTTATTTGAACTATTGTTAATTTTCCAAATGAATTATGCACAATTTAGACGGCTATCTACAATAAAATTAATTTTTGCGCAAACTTTGGCTCTAAATAAAATGTTTTATATTTCAAAAAACAAATAAACAACGGCGAGGGGATATTTAACAAGAGAATTTTAGTAAATTATTTGATTAATTTACCTCTATAAGTTCTGAATTAATTAGAAATGTCGTCAAATTGGTTTATCTATTTCACATCAAATTGTCGTAGTTAAATTTTGAAATAAAAATAATAAATTGTAGTTTCAAAATTTAATAAACAACGTTATTTAACAGGGAATTGATTTTCAAACAAAATAAACTGATATTATGAATATAAATTAGCGTGTATAAACACAATAAATTAATTACATACTTTTCCAAAAAATATATATTATATTTACGTTTATTGGCTTTCAAAACGGGACTTCAACATAAAGTTCACAAAATAGAGCCATTATTTCATATTTTACAAGTAAAATGTTACAGCAGGTACAACTGAGGCCATCTTTGAATAATGTTGCAAAAAACAGCCTAAGTTTTTCACTCTTCTTTACTTGAGATAGCTATATAAGTTTAATTAATTTACTTAACGGAAGATCTCTTGTAAATATAAATGAGTAACATAATTTATGCATCCCTGACATATTATGTACATCTTGTTGTCATAACAAAATACTTTACAATATTTAGGATTACTATGTCACTCTGCCGATTAAAGCAAAGACTTTTAAGTTTCTTTATATTAATGACAAACTTAACTGCTTGTTCAGAAACTCTGATGGATATACTAAATAACAACACATATATTACTCTGTTTGCTATAATAATTATAATTATTTTAATAATAGAGGAACACTTGTAACAAAGCATGTTCATTGATGTCTGGTCTCGCATTCAAATGAATACGGAACTATGCTTGCGGAATTGAAACTCTTTTTTAGTATGCTAAATCATTTAAATCAACATTCAAAGTTACACACACGTACACACATGGACTTAAAAAGATGGCAAACATCTTAACGGTTGAAAGTGTAATTGTCGAATTGAAATAAACATGTTCGACAAAAATAAATAAGGCCCTCTGACGCTTTCCCCGCGGTACATTCACGACAATCTAAACCAATTCAATCTCCCTTAAACACTAAAAACATTTAAAAATAAAATATAATTAATATATATCTATATACATATAAGATTAACTTCAAATCACCAATAACTAATAATGTTTTTGATTTGGTGATTTATTAAATACTACAATTCTTTCGACGTATTCGAATTAAGTGAAACGAGTTACTGCTAGTTATGGCTAGGTTAAGGGTAAGGTATTTTTTGAAACTTATAAATTACAATTTTACAATAATCTGGAATAACGTCACCCGACATAACGAGTAAATATATTTCTTTTATTAAACAAACTTATTCAGAAACATTTCAAATAATATTGGACATTTATTCCTTTACTGGCTGAGGCATATATGACCTTATTTTTTAAAAACATTATTCATTTTTCTCAGGACATAAACATACTATTTAGATATGATTCTCACATACATAGTAATATTATTATAGTAAAATATACACATGTACAATATTTATTATTAATGTTCGCACGTGCGGAAATCATATAATCGCTTTCATCATGAATCAAGACTAGGGACCTGTTTCAAATTCCGCTTTATATTTATCCATTTTTTTAAATATATCATCAATTACAAGCTTGATTGTATGTCTTGTTTGTTAAATAAATAATAAGTTACATTATTAGAGATAACGGAAACGTAAAAGTTTGGTAAATCGTACCGAAACAGATTATTATATAGCTTATAAAAGTTTATTAAGGAAAAACAGCTATACTTAAGTATATTAAATAAATTACGAGACAAGAATACTCTAAAAAGACGTTGCCCAAACCAGCATACTACAATGTGTACTCTCTATCTCTATTTGACAATGTTTCAGAAAGACAAATAATGGAAATAGTCACGAAATTTCCAAACAAACATTTACATAGTATCTCCGATAGTACTCCTGGAACAGATATATTTTTTAGGTTTTGAAAAATTTTCTTATGTTTCATTTGAAAGAAATCCATCTAGTGCGACGTGCTTGGCTTCTAACTCTACCATATAGAAATAACAAGTGTGGCAGGATTTATCTCGTATCACAATTTTGCAGTGCTTATAAATATTTCGACGTGCTCACAATATGTAGCTAAAATCGTGCTATTAAACATTAATATAAAAAGAACAATTGGTTTAACCGTATGTATACTTTGCTTGTGTTAAAATATTTTAGTGTGCAAGTCGAACATCGAAGAAGAGAACTCGGTGCAGCGTAATCGTTATCGAACTCAACCGTGTACGGTAAAATATTTAAATAACGACGAAAGCCAAACACTGAAATAGATTTATGTGGGTGGTATGCTGGTTTCTTTTAATTTTTAAAGAGGGAAGAAACTTCGTTTAAACACGGAATATCAACGATTAGCTGATGGAATGTATGATAATCAAATAACAATTTTGAATCATTTTCGCGTAGCTCCTAGGAAATACTTATATGGTCCGAATGCGAATCCGTATATGTGTCGATAAAATTAACACAACTGGCGTAAACTGTATTTAGTAAATCGCTAGCATCGTTTAACGTACCCACCCACCTGAGAACGACCTTAGGTATGGCTCACTAGTGGGGAAAAGTAGCGTACTTAAGAAATAAATATTTTTTGAAATAGCTAACAGCTATTTATATCAGTCACATCATTTATTCTACAACTCTAACTCTGAGAGAAATTTTTTTATCTTGTATACTTGCATGTAATGCGTCTGATTCCGGCATCTAATCATTATATGCAAGTATCTATATTAGGCCCGCGATTTTAGTGCTTTAAAATCACGCTTTTTATATTATAATTTTGAAACGAACCACCACGTGATCACGAGAAATATTCCGCACACTATTTTAGCGGTACTCAGAGCCTAACTGTAGAAAGATTGCATTATTTGTAGTCTTGTATGAAACCGATACACGGGGATCTTTCGAGTATCTAGAAAAGCTCACGAACTCTTGGAATCTTTTAGTGTTTTTCCGTAAACTAGTCCGTCGAACCTCTTCTCAGAGTCTCTCCTACACGGGTAGCAATTAGAAACCGTCCGCGAATATTTCAGGTAGCGGTGGTGGCGCTTCAGTCCTCCTATGAACGTCTTTTATTTTATTTTGACTACTGTCTCGTATCACATAATAATATATAACATTTCAAATTTACAATTTATCAACTAAAATGAGATAAACCGCACAGAATTTTGAAAGTGTTACATTAGAAATAATGAGGTATCACATTGACTATAGTTCCGGCACCATCGAATAATCCATGGCGTCCAAAGGCAATTAGTTCTTTGTTCAAGGAATGAGCCGCCCATAAACCAAAGAGCTAAACTTAAGAAAATGTACGTCCTTGATCAGCTCGGAAGGCTACGGCTTGGTGAGAGACGGACAGAAGAGAACCGTGAATCCCGGTGGCTCAGGGTTCGTATCTCGGGTTCACGGCCAGCCCCTGCCCGATGGCTGCACTGCAAACCCGCAGCACACAAGCAAAAGCGGATCTCTACACAGCAAGCTCAACACTGACTAGCGAATACAACATAAATGCACCACATTTACACACGCGTATACACATTCGAGAGAACGAAAGCGTTTGTTTGATTTATCTACCTAACTACGATTTGACAACTACACATTTGAAGAAATTTTGTTGCAGTGCAGCTTTTCCGCTCCTACTCGATCAGCATCCCGCCGGGGCTCCAGGAAGGAGGCTGTTAATTCTTCTGTCTGTCGCAATTCACCTTCTAAACTAGACCGGTTGATTCATATTCATTTATTTATCGATAGGAAGTGAATTGCTCACGGTCCCCACCTAAGTCCTATTTCTTTGCCGCAGCCAGCTCGAAACTGAACAAAGATTTCTAAGAAGCATTTTGTGCCCTAAAATATCTAATACTTGGTCAAATCACCTGTTCTACTGGAATCAATACATTGTAATGTTACGATTCGGCAATCGAGTTTAGTAGCTTCAAAATAAATTTAACTCGATTTTTAAAAACGAATTCTACTTTCATTTCGATCACAAGATTCAGCCTCTGTTTTATTTTTTCATTTTTAAAAAAATTAACTAATATTCGCGCTACTTCGTTACGATAGTATTAATTCCAATTACTTATCGGGGGATTTTACCAAAGATTTCAAAAATAATACTCGTACCCATATTCATATACCAACTCAGTATCCCTCGGAATGTTTCTCAACGTCGTGAGCACCACAATGTAGTACCAGGCAAGTTTAAGTGTCTCGTTAGGAATAAAGTTAGGTACAACAGTAGACGAAATAAAAAATAGCTACAGTAATAATGTTTTTCTTCTATAGATATCGAGACGCTTGAAAGCTAGCGTCCTCTTGCCCATCGCAGGAGAGCGTCCGCCAGTACATCCAGGTGCGCCTTTGTCTGCGAACAGAAAACAAGAAAAAATTGATGCATTTTCACCTTTCGTTATGTACTAATGTAATTAACTACGTAATATAGTTCAAATATTCCATTTTCATTTTAATATTCTATAGCGTACGTACCGAACCGCTCTTATACCTTCAATATGGTTATGCGAAAACTTTGGTTTAGGTTCATATATAATACTTTTATTATGTTAAACGGTGTTTTAACCTTTATTTGACATATATATATATATATAGGACAAAATAGTAAACATTTTGGCTGCTATCGATATTGAACACGTCAGAAAATCAATAATTTTTCCAAATTTATGAATAACAATACTATGCTTGTAAAGGTTGTTATAAAATGATAGATTTTTACTCTCACAAGCCGAAATATATACACTTTAAAGTCTTGAATATTGTGAATCTGCGTGAGGAGGAAAGGATGACATCTTATATTTCCATAAAAAAAGGGGAAACAAAAAAAACGTCTGAACTGGCCAATAAATTTCTGACTGACATAAATTAAATATCAGATCTGGCCTATAGATTTCCGGTTGTTAGAGCGGGTCGTTCTCTTGAAAATGAGTAAGATTCGCTAAATACGGCACAAAGAAAGTATAGTAGGTAACTCATACCTAGTTTTGATACATTAAAATATACAATATATTGATTTAGTATATTACGAGAGACTTGTTCACTGGTAAAATTTTCCAACCAGGGTTAAGGTATCTGTTTAATAAGTAAAACATACTAAATACTGAAATACTTTCAGTTCGTTTCTCGTTTTCAGTTATTTAGATTTGTTACGTTTGTGTAACTGACAAGAAATTGAAAGTCGTGACAGAAAATAAATATGCAATCATTCCAGTTGGCTGTATCAAGAATATCCCACTCTAAAATCGAAATATAATTTTAGTATCATTAATTCACGAGTGCGAGATACAAGACTGGAATAAGTAATTATCTTATGAAACTTGTTCTTACTTGTCGATACGTGATTTGCGTGTGGATTTGCTGCAGCTGTAATGCAACGATTCTGAGCGAAACGTGTGACACGTCTAACAGGAATCCTTTGAACAGGTTCCGAACTCGATACATATTTAAGCAACTTTAGCGTAGTTACTGTGGCTGTATCCGTTACGGGAGTTTGTGATGCATAGCTGTTGAGAACCGCAAATGTCACGGGGTCGTCTGTTGACCCCGCTTTGTTCTTTGTCTCTTGTGTCTTACGACAAAGCATCACGTCCAATCTACACATGCAGCCAGTCGGCGGCGGCTTCCAGAGGAGAATCACGTCTTATTTTTCGACGGTGGGCCACTCCATGTGACTTGTTGCTAGGCAACGGCTCCCAGACTTCAGGGACGTACAGCATGTGTGCCTCAGCATCGATCCAGCTACAGGGAAATGACTAGGGCTGGACAGTAAATATTCTCTTCCGCAAAAACTCTGAAACCTATTCCTCATATCATTACATCACAAAGTTCAATACTTAAATATTTTTCTTACATATTTGTTTTAAACGGAAGCGAAAAAATTTATCTCCTACCGTAATAGAGAAAATATTCAAAAAAGAGCAGCCGTAAATTGATTTAATCGTCTTTTAAAATACTATATATATATAATAAGAATTTCTATCCAATCGTATAGCCCCCCTCCCCCCCCCAGGCTTACTTGACCATCATATGACATCGAAAACAAGCTTATTAAAAATCAGGCGTGTGAAGTTTGACTAAGCATAAACACGCAGTTGTAATTTTAAACTTAATGATTTTACAGATGAATGTGGAGTAAAAAATTCCGAAAACTTCTGAAACATAGTCAATAATATTTTATATTGTCATTATTAAATATTGGGGTTTTTAAAAGATTGTATAATTCTATTAGTTTTGCATTTGAACATTTATGTTTTGCTTAGAAGAATTTTTTTTATGAGTCAAAAAAGTATGTTGACTATAAAAAATGATAGAATAATGCTGTATTTTTATAAATTAATATTTAAACGAACAAGGAACATTTACAAACATGATTAAAAATTAGTCTAATTGTATTCCAATTGACCCCATAAATAACGGTAAAATATTTCAGGAATATAATCAGAATATCTTATGAAAATAGCTTTTTAGCTGAAAATTCGCTGGACGTCACGCTCTTCCGAATTAGAATGGACCCATAAATATTAATATATCTCAATAGATTCCTAAATTATTAGTTCTATTCATTTTATCAGTTTCAGTTAAACTAAATATTTACAAATAAAGAATCCAAATCCATATTATAAATCAAGAATTGAACAAATAAAAACAAAATAATGCATTCAGTTCCAAGTATTTTAAATTTGACAATAAAAATAAATAAGTATTCGTAAATTTGGTTTGGTATTCCAAATAAAATTATAAATGTATTTTATGGAATATGAAGTTACATTATAAAGAATAAAATGAACCAGTAAATGCAAACAGTTCAGCCAGTATCCACATGAATATTGAGCTGTAGTTTAAGTATATTATCATATGAAAAATAAATAATTAGTTGTAATATATATTGTATTGAAATAGTTTTTTTCTGAGAACGTAATATATATTATTTTATAAAAAACAAAATAATTCAGAATATATTAAATTTATCATTATAAACTAAAAGATTTATTATTTATAGAGAGTATGTGTAGTAAATTGTTTCACAAGTATTAAAAGTCACCACAGTAATCTAGTTTATGGTTTATCATAGAAACTGGGACTAAGATATACAGACCACTACCAAATGTAGACAATATTTAAAATTCTTATATGAACTAAAATTTGCTAATTTTTTAATAATATTAATTTTACAATTTAAATTTATTTTTTAACTTCGTATGCAGTTCGTGTATTAACTCTGAAATTTTCATCGTTTGTGAAGCTAAGATGCAGTACTATGCTGATCGGTTAAATATTTAGACGATACTATAATGAAACACTAAATACTAAATTGATCGAATCTAAGTCTATTTCAGTGTCAACCGATACACTGGCATTTTCCTAAAGGATTTACAATTCCTGTTATTATTTCCTAATTCCTAACCAACTGAATATTTGTAGGATTTTGACCATCATTTTACAAACGTTATTGTTTTACTTCATAAGCAAAATATATTAAATGACCTTATACTTAAAAATATTATTGTGACATATTTATTTCATTACGCATTTTTAATTATCGATTTACATTTATACCGAAAAGAATTATTACAAATTTTCATTATAAATGATAATTAGTTATGTAGAACAAGCTATGAAATTTTTAAATTATTACAATAATAACCGTAAAACTGCAATAAAACATTGAGCCGTTCTACGATCAATTTAGCAGTTTTCAAGAGTTATTCTTATGCTTCCAAGAATAAATGAGCATGTGAAAGTGTGTTTCTGCAACGCAGATAAAGAAGCATCGTCCCAGCTTGAAATCGCGACACACCTGACGGAGTAGTATGTGAAAAAGTATGAGACTTCTTCTGTATCGCGTCATTTGTATATTCAATTAAATCTCCGTGCGGCAAAATTCCGAGGTAAACTAAAATATGGAAAAATATTATCTAATCTGAACGTTGTAACGATGATATAAATTAATTGAAACGCAAACACCACACGACGTATGGAATTCCTTTTCAGCTTTGCGTTCTTTCTTGACTATTGGATTTATCCCTTAAGGCTCGCCTTCATTAAGCCTCATTTGTGTATGAATTACAAAATATATAGGGTCCACGTGGCCTCTAATTAAGTTTTCTCAGAGATGTGATACAATCGAATATGAATGTCTGTGATGATTAATTAATATTACTTTTACTTTGTTGCATGCGGTCCTGGAGCTTGTTCCGTAGTGATTACTATATGCGACATCCTTTTAATTATTTGATTAATGTTTGTGAACGCTTGCCTTCTCTTTCGGTAATAAATTTTTCTGCTTGCCTCTGTATGTTCTTCACTAATTTGCAACCTCTTCTCATAATTTTCTAAACTATGAAGGCAGATATATGTATTAAAAAAATAACATAGTTTACTCAAATGAGTATATATCTGAACTTTTGTACCTAGTCTGAGTATGATGTCATACAGTACTAGAACATTTTAAAAAATTGTGATTGTTGTGACGAGCGTGATAATTGTGCAACATATACATTGACTTGTCATTCGTTGGATAATTCTGTGTCTGGCTGAACATAGCGCGCAATTTCCCGTGAGCTAAAATTATTGTAAGGAGAGTATTAAAGAGGCCGCCGCAGTCACGCTAATTCCCTCATGAGAAAGTTGTTTGCGAAGTTCGCAGGTTGGTCCGGCGAGTTGGTTGCATTCGTGTCGTGTTATTACGGAAACATTGATCTCCCTGGGGGTCTAAGTTGCCGTTTGTCAACTGGAACGTCTCAGTGGCGCTAAGAAACTTTACCCGCTCATATTTTATGAATGATAAAAATGTATGTATCGATTGCAAACGTTTCCTTTATCTATATTCGATGAATAAGTCGGCACTTATGTAATCGATCGTTTCTATTGTTCGCTTACTTTTATTGCCTAGGCAATCGGCAGTACAAAAAATATTGTAATCCCAACTAGTTTAATTATTTCGGTGTGTTTAAATACCACAAACTTTTGTATTATAATAATTTACTAATGCTCAATTACCCGTATGAAAGATACCTCGACCAGTTGGACGATTCAGGAAAAAAGGATTATTTGTTGAGGACCTGTGTCTATCTCAAAATATTTGACGGATAAATAATACATGTTAAATTTAAATTTTCCCTAATGATTGTGTTTCACACTTATCTCGCAAATTATGTTTCATCATGATACGGATATTTGAGTATTCCCAAATTGGGTTCCACAACCCACAGGGGGGCAATTTAAGTGATCAGGAAGACAATTCGGAAATGAGGTTGTATAAAATTTAAAAATCGCTGACTATGATTTAACTTATACAAAAGGAAAAATTGTTTGTATCTTATTTTCAAATAAGTATTTGGTAAGTTTGGTGCTTTCCATAGAGCCACACTTGAAAGATTGGAGTAATATAAACTACGATGGACTTTGAGAGTATTTTTTACTATGTCTAGTGTAGGGGTAATGCTATGGCATACCCTAAGTGCTTGTCTACTGTAATCTAGCGTCAACTGCGCGTGTTAAATGAAGTAAGAACTTAATTTCATACAAAATACAAATATGATTTGAGATCTCAGATAAAAATAAATTATTACTTTGTTTATGCACAGAATTATTATAATAAAATAACTGTGACACACAATTTGAAATTAGGCTTCTTTAGGAAATAATTCAATTTTTTAATATCAAACATATTTATATATTACATAGTTAGGCATTAGAAATACTTAGGTGTGTCATGGTAAAAAAAAAGGTTGGGAAACACTGAACTACACAAAATTAATGATATTCGGACAATAGATTACAGTATATATGGCATAAAAATAGAAGGTAGGATTTTGAAATTTGGATTGAATTTGTATCACTCCATAGTGTTGACACTTACTTTTGGACAATTCCGCAAAAAACGTTTTTAAAAATATAATATTCGTGAACACCTACTGGAGTTTTGGCAAATATTAACAGCTTCCAATTGATATTTGTACTGTTTGTTTATGTCGGAATACTAAATTATATCAGTTATAAATTTGAATATTAATGTAGCGTATGTTATCAAATAAAATTTATATTCGAAGTATTTCAACTTCATGTAACAGCTATGTTAAGATAGTTCATGTTCATGGACTTTATTCCCGCTAGCCCCAAGCTAGCCGTGTGTATTAATTTTTTTTCCATAAAAATAGTAGAAAATAAAAAAAATTGCTTCGTCTTCTATATGTAGGTGACTCAATAATATATGTTTGTACTGAACGTTGATCTAAACTGTATAAATTTGGTTAATTATTTATGAGGGTCAAGGAATCCCTGGGATTATAATAAAAATGACTGAAAAAATTCCGTTATATTTGAACCACCGAGGAGCAATAATCAGAGCACAGCGAAGTCCAAAATCAATGAGATAACTGAGGGAACTTATAGAACCGTTGACGCCGATTAATGTCAGTGAACGCTTAATAGAAACTAATTATCGATCGGGAAACGTCTTTTTGGCAGTGTTCGTATTTGGCGCGAGGTCTCACTTGTTGCTGTTTTCGCCGCAGATCTATTTTGGGCCGTGGCGCTACAGTAGCAGCCCATTCACGGGGAAACCAAGCATCTCCTTTTCTCATTTCCCAGCCCTTACTTCCCATATCTGTATTTGCGAAGTTACCGAT
Organism: Zhengitettix transpicula; assembly: GCA_037074705.1. Classification (NCBI taxonomy): domain Eukaryota; kingdom Metazoa; phylum Arthropoda; class Insecta; order Orthoptera; family Tetrigidae; genus Zhengitettix; species Zhengitettix transpicula. The sequence continues at coordinate 56,408,491 of CM073595.1, read as the reverse complement.
GCTAATTGCAGCCTGAATACTATATTCTGTTTCAAGGCATTGCTCTGTTTGCTTATACATAGTCTTATCTGAAAATTAAAAACCTAATTTTATTTCTATAAAATTATACTGAATGCTGTAACAAGAATACAACATGCTAGCTTTCATTGACGAACAATATTTGTGAAATAGACATTTTTTTTATTCTAAAATTTCGTTCAAGTCAATTTCTCCCATGCTTTCATTCATATGCAAGGACAGTAAACCTCCTTATCAAATATTTGCATTAATTCAATCCATCTTCTTTGACATTTTAATTTTCTCAGATTTGAAAAACCTTTATGTAATAAATTTATCTTTGAACATCCTGTATATCTGAAATAACTCAATATTATTTTTATTAACCGGAAAACTCCGAGTTGTTCTAAAACAACTTTACCGTCTACACTACGTGACTAAAGTGGAGGAACGATATAAAAGTGAGAGAGAAAAGCTCGCAAGGCTCATTCACCTGGACATGCTGAGATGTTAGCATTGTTTTTTCTCTATAGTAACATAACGTAAAACAGAGAGAAACAGGGCAAAAGTTATGTCCGATAATTGCAACCAAGAATACGAAACTTGACGAACACTGGAGGAAAGGAAGTTGCATCCTATTTTCCTGAAGGCGTCATTCCACTAGAATATGGAAGGTTATGTAAGCAAATCGCTCAATTATTCTTTAATTACATTTCTTATGAATTCAATTGATTTCTTTAGTTGTTCTAAAACCTCGATTTTTCTTAAAAAGTTTGAGATAGAGTTATTTCGCATTATAACACGGTGGCTAGCATTTTTCAAACATAAATAAAAATTTATTAATTAATATGTTAAGTATAATCGTAATTTAAAACAATTTGTAAAGAAATAAAATCATATATTTATTTAATTTAGCGTGAATTTTTTTTATAAATACTTCCACATTGACGATATATATCTTACATGGAATTTAAATATTAGTACAAATATTTATATTCTTAAATTAGAAAATATTTACTACAACTTTGAAATAATAAATGTCAGTTAATACGTAATGAAATACATCGTCAATTCATTGATTTTTAAGTGATGATGTTTCGTGAATCTTACACAGTTTGCTTAACAATAATAAAATTATATTCTTCCTTCTTTACATCTTTGATCTGAGTTTTGCGATAAATCCATTTGGTCTTTGATCATTTGATCAATTCTCATAATATATTATGAATATTTGTGGATCCGTAATACTATTAAAATTATATTATCAAATAGCACGGTATAGAAACGTGTTCATATTCTTGGTTAAACTAAAAGGTTCTTCCAGTGAAATGAATGTAGAATCCTGAGCTTCACAGAAACGCATGCACATGTGGTAAACAGAGCAAAGAATAATTTCTGTCATTTGGAGTTGGGTCACTTGTCTCGTGACTTTCGTTGCCTACATACTAATTGAAAGGTTATTTACCGTCTTATAAAACATGCACGCCTGGCGGTCCTCGTCCTCTCCGCTGGGACAGTCTATGAATCCGTCACACAGCACGTGGTCATCTATGCAGCGGTACCTGCCCATGCGGTCCGGCGTCGGGCACGCGAAGCGCTCCATGCCGTCCTCTGCTGGCGGACACTCTGAAAAACCACACAACAACGTCAACAAATTCATCGGCTAACGTCTGGATCACAATCTAAAATCTGATAAATACAATTTTATTTGCCATAACACCCCCAAACATTTTTTTCGACTATGGTCTCAACTATGAATGGATCTATCCCGAAGATCATCCACCCTATAAGTGCTCCTACTAAAGAGATGGCCGTAGTATTTCTATTGCATTTAATAATAACACTACATTCAAAGTCTGATGCACAATTCACAGCCTACTGATATGTTGCCTTCTCTCAGAATAGTTCTTTACAGAAACGCCCAAAATTAACAAGAGCCTAATAATGAAAAAGTATTGAACGAGACTAGACCTGCAACTTTGGCAATCACTACCACGTGGGTCATTTTCCGTTATCACGCACTTCCTGCATGACAACCATCGGCCCTCAACGATGAGATCCAAATTTGGTAAAAACAACGCCAGATATGCGTTTCCAAATAGACATTGAACTCTAATCTTCATTAAACGCCCATATACATCTCACTGAGTGATTTGAATATTAAAATAATTTAAAATGTATAAATAATATTGGTTTCATTATTTCTGTGTGTCTATATGTTCTATATAATTTATTTTAGCGAAAAAAATCAGGTCGGTTATTTATACTTTTATTCAATAAACTTTTAAATTTCCAATTTATGTAAAATAAAATAAAAATGCACAAATAAGTTAAATTGATTGGAAAATAACCACGAAATCCTGAAGCGCAACAGACGTTATTTCATATAACAGAAAGAAGAAGAATTTACTGGATATTTTAAAACTCGAATGAAAATCAATTTCAGTACAAATATTTTATGTGGCACGAGGTATCGACTAACTTGATTTACAATTGTGGGAAAAAAATAAACTCGTTTGAAGCAACACGAATAATATACCCTAATTACAAAGTTCATAAGGAACGAACGCCGAAGAAGTCGAGAGCTGATTAAGCGTGTGTGTAGAACACTACGGCGTTTGACACGCAACACGACCGTAGACACGCGTGCTCAGCTAATTGAAACCAAATGTCAACTGAGTTCCCGCTGCTCATGAAAATTTAATTCTCGGCAGTGCTGTAATTCCGAGCCTTAATGCAAAAATCGAAAGTTGTATGACAATTTCGTACGCCGTTTAGTTCAGTCGCGTCCAACAGAAGATTAATAATAATACTGACCTTACTGTTATTTCTAGTAAAGCCTTGTCCTTACAATGACTGTGTCACTGATACAAACAAATAAATTGCACTTCAAGGAACAAATCCAATATTGATTGTCCGGAATGAAGGATTGCGGGAAACTGTATTTTTAAACCGGAAATCTATGCACACCAATTAAAATCATTTCATTTTCAGATACGATGTGGAAAAAATTCTTACTCTTTAAAACAGTGATAAGGAATTTACTTTCTTTTTCGAACTTAAGAGTTATCATTAAACAACAAAATAAACTAATCTATATCGAAAGTTATTTCTGCTCAACACAAATACAAATTGTAAATTGACTTAATGAAGTATCTTATATTCACAACTGGAGAGAAATATAAAAATCTAATAATCTAATGTTAACATAGAAATTTGTATTTTTTGAGGCTGAAGACGAGTTTAGTAGCACCAGTGACGTCATACACCCTTCTCGCCCTAATTGTAAATAGTCATCAAGAATATATCGACAAATGTTTTGTATTTATTAATTCAAATATTTATAATTTAGCATTGGATTTTCCTACATTTCATTCGAACATTTAAAAATAATTAAGAAAAAAGTAGTAATAGATATTTTCATCTTCATTGTCTTGGACGGGATATGACGTAAGTGGTGCTAAAAACTCGTCTCGTTCCTTTATTGATTACAATTTACATTGAACATTTTGAATAAAATAAATCACACATTTTTCCTCACAAACGAATTTTGCATCTGACTATCTGAAATTAATATTTATTTCATATACATCTCAATAGATTTTTCAGCTTAATTGTGTTTATTTAATAGAAACGAAACTATTTTACATTTCGAATGTGCATGGAGTATTTATAGGATTGGTTTTATTTTCGTCGCTTCCTGTTATGTATATGAGCATAACACGCAGTAGTAACGCTCCGTATAAAAATGTGAACAGCGTGAAGGAATCAAGAAAAGCATAGTCAGGCCTTAATAATCGAAGCACGTCTCTTTTCTTCTGCCAACGCTGCAATACCGTCAGTCTCTGTGTTCCTTACCGATTGCATCGTCAACAACTCAATTGGAAGCTGATTTCCTTGTCTGCCTTTTCCTACTCTCGTCAGATTCAACATTTCTCAGCTATTTTATCACTGAACGTTCTCAGCGATGAATCTCTTTTCTGTTACTGTTTTGTCAGCTCCTTTACAGTTATGAGAATTTAAGACTCGGGCTCATATATGAATATTATTGAAAAACGTAAAGCTAAATATAAAGAAGACTCGTTTTACGAGAAAATTCACGATTTTTTAATAAAGATGGAAAAATTACTTTTTGTGGAAGTTACTCCTAAAAACCACTTAGCTTGCAAAAATATGTAGTTTTCAACCGTATTCTTTCCGTAGAATTTACAACTGTAAATTTGAATTCATTATAGAAATTTAGCGTGAAAGGAAATTTTTCTGCTTTCTTGAAGTAATCGAACGCCAAAATCAATATTAATTAATTTATAGAATTAAAATTATGGAACTAACAATATTTTTTATAAGCTGGTTCCATTATTACTTTTATTAAGTCCTTAATTTTCCGTAAATAATGGAAAAAATCTTTTCAATATAGGAAACTATTTAAATGATTGTGATCTGTAGATGTTATTAAAAATTTATTAGGAACCGTTCACATTTTTCAGTTCACAAATTGGCGGGCAATCGCCGAGAACCCATAAAGGAATATTTTCTATGCAGTTTAGAATTCAAGCTTTGGAGAGAGAAGTTCAAACCCTGTGGTCCGAAAAAATAAATTCCAGGAAAGTCCATTTGATGTCGGTTTTCATAGACGGATTGCGTGGGAACACAAGTAAAGCATAAAACAGGAAATTATGCAGGAATTTCATGCGAGTGCAGTTATGAGTTTTTTTATTTGTCAGACTGTACGAGCAAAAGCTTAAGACCGATAACGTAGGCATAAAACCTGGAAAATTCTACATAATTAGGAAAAATTATTGTTGAAAATGCTTTGCATAACACAGGCGGCTTTCTGCTTAAATTTATTTTCGGTAATCCTATATAAAATTACATTAAAATTAATATGTATCAATGTGATAACATTAAAAATTAAAAAATATATCTATTAAATGGTGCTACTACTAAAGTAAATTATTATTTTATGATACTGAAATTCAATTTATTTGCGTCAGCCATTTTTTTCAAACTGTCAGTATATTTTACGTTTTTACATTCTCAATTTTTTAGTTTTTTTAAACTTAATAAATTTAAATTAACATAGCTTTGATTAATTCTATATTTTCAAATTATAATTGCGTAATTTAATATTTTAGATTTAAATGTACGTACATTTATGTACATAGGTTTTTAATTAGTCTCAATCAATTAGTTAAAACTTCATTATTATTTTTTAAAATTTTGAAACGAAAGGGCTTTTGGTCGATAATTTAGCCATATTCATTTACACATCAAAATTATGATTATTTAAAAACGTTTCCATTTTATAAAATTTTATAAAATCCTTCATATATATATATAAACTTAATGTGTGGACATAAAAACTTTTATAAATAGATTATAAAGAATATTATACGATTTTATAAATTGGAATATTTTTTACAATAAATATATTTTTATATTTGAATATGTCTAAATTATTGGCTGAAAGATCATTGGTTTCAAATTTTAAAAAAATTGGTAATGAAGTTTTAAATAATTTATTGAGACGGATTCAAAAATTTGGGTTATAATACATAAATACCAAATTTAACAATAAGTTATATATTAAATTTATAATCATTGTGCCTACATTTTGTTCTGACTAATTGTTAAGAAATCAAGCCAACATAAATATTTAAATTACGAAAACAATATATGCTTATAGAACGATTGTTCTGTCTGTTAAGACAAATATTTCGCGTGTCCGTTAGCTTACGGACATCTTTGAGTTGCAGAGACTCACATGCAGTAATATCGGACTTCCGGTAATGAAAACTTCGTAGTAATTTATTTACTAAATTAAGTTTTAAACTTCATTGAATTCTGAGACCGTGAAGATATTGGCTGACGATAGTTCAAGATAGAGGAAAGGTTAACAAAAACCACGTAGAATCCCAACAAGAGAAGGAAATAAGGTTTGTAGTCAGAGACAGCCATTAGAATAAAAACAGCAGTATAATTGTCTCTATAAAAAGTTGTCGACCTCCTGTAGGGGTCAGCGTGACAGACTCGCATTACAGAGATCCCGGGTTTGAATCCCGGCGATGGCGTGGTCCCCCGAGAAGGCTAAATGACTACTCATAAAGAGGCGCTAATGACCTGAGATGTCATCGAAAGAAAAGTTGTCACTGCCTCTTATTTTGAAATATTTTAAATTGGATTTAAAGTTGAAAAAAATCATTAGTCGAATTGATATTTACTTTTTTGGATAAAATCAGAAATTTTGATTTATGAAAAACCATTAATTAAAAAAAAATTAAGTAGAGAATCGCATTCAGCCATCAGTATGAAAATTTTAAATTATAAATTTGCCGTTTGAATTTGGTTTCTCGTGTCAACTTTTAAAGTGCTTATAGAGAATCAGCGTTCTTCAGCTACTTCAATAGTCAACTATGGGAATCTCTTCCCAGACTTCCGTTATAATAAAGTATGTATTCACGGCGGTCATGTTGAAACATTTTTTTTTGAATATGGGCGCTTACTCCACAACAGTACATTGCGATATGAAGAAGTGCATGATTACTCAGTGTGTACACTCCAGTATAGTGCAACATGAACCAGACATGACATCTATTGTGAATGACGAGTCACGACTGGCGCCTTCCCATTCACAGCTGCGAATGAATGGGCTAGACCTCGCATCGATTTCACCGAATCTGGCAAAACACGGCGGCTGTTTCTCTCACAAAAGAGCCTTAACGCACACACACGCACATGAAAAGGGGGGGGGGCCGCATTTCCATTATGCAATACTTGACAGCAAGCAAGCATCACACTGTGCGTGTGTGAGTACAGATTTACGGCGACAATAACAATTCGGTAACTGTAAATAAAATTTTCAAAAATAAAGCTAAGAAATCCTCACCAAAGCAGGCTGAAAATAAGTTTATTCGTAAATATTAGAGGACGTTTTCTTAGATGGGAGAGACATGAATAATGTTCTGATGATCTAGCCGTAATTTTTAACCAGACTTGGAGAAACCTGAAGTATATATTGTTCTACCGTGGGATTTAACAGGATGTTACGGTCAACGATTTAAAGTTTCTAAAATAAAAGACTGATAATTCAATGTCAGAAAATAAATAATACTAACGAAATCAGCAACACAAACGCGACAAAATTATTTGATTATTCGTGATAATTTAACCATCTACAATTAATTAGGTCGTCCACTTGTGTTTGTTCATTTTCCGCGATCATGTTTTGAGAATCCTTGAACGGTTAAATCCATTTTGTTTATATAGGAGACGCTATCGGGAAAAAGAATAATAGATGTTCGGCAACGGAAGTGTATCGGTTCATAACATGGGAGTCTGAATAACAACTCGGAAACACATGAACCTACTTAATTCAACTCAGCCTCAGGCGGACACCTTTCTTCCCTTGTATAAATTTAACCCAGGATGTAAATTTCTCCAACTAAGTGAAATTAAAGCAAACAATAAAATACAAACATCTATTTCGAAGTTTCAAATTACACAATTATCATATTTCTCATTATAACCAGACTAAGGCACGTTAGAAATTCAACCAGTTGATATTATTTTTCTGCTAGAATTTTCACGAATTTATTAAAAGCACAACTTTGCTATTAAGCTATACATTAACGAATATATTAATTATACAATCGTATGTGTATATTTATTTGTCCGTGGAATAATATATCCACGAAACCGATACATGTTTTTATCTTCTCATTGTTAGATATGAATTACTCTTAATATTCGTATGAAAATTATGTACGTCGCCATGATAAGAAATCAATCACTCAATTCCTTTAGTATTATTATTTTTTTAAAAAATACCTTGTGTTAGTATCTGTTACGGCAGATCTGTTTTTACGGGCACAAAGTAAGTGTACTAGATTTTTATACATTTTTTTTTAAAAAAAAGGGTATTTCAAAAATATTACAGGATATTGTTGATACACTATTTGAATATATTTCCACATTATCGCCATCCCGTTCGGTGAATGTAGTGAGCCGTGACACAAGCTTCTTTATGCCCTCCTCGAAGAACTCTTCAGTCAGCTCCTTTCCCCATTTCATAACATCTTTCTGCAACTGTTCGTCAGTTCAAATATATAAGAAATAGACTGTTTTTAAAAATTTAAGAATATTGTTACCCAAATACATTGAATTACCTGTTTAAAAATCTATTCAATTGTAAACATTATTGATCATTTGTAACTGATGAGTCGCTAATGACCACAGACGTTAATGCGAATATAAAGTTGAAAAGACGCCTGAGTATTATTAAAATATGTATAAACACTGCAAAATTTTACTGTTTTCCTGGTTTTCTTCAGTATTATATATATAAGAAAATACCTATAGGTTATAACAGAAACTAAATAAATTTCTATCTATAAACATTATAATTTTAGTCCCTACTGTTTTTATCCTTACAGTATATTATTTATGGGAATGCAGCTACTGTTATATATTTCCTTTTAAGCACGGAATAGGTTGTCATTCTACACAAATAATGTAATAAGTTGACACTTTTTCAATATTCGCCTCCTTACCTCCCCCCTCCCCTCTCCACGAGGAGAAACTGTCTCGTGACACCGATTATATAATTTTAATCCTTGCATTTATGTTTGTATAAGATCCCGTTCAGTTGTATGGAGTTTTCTCACAATTAGTTTAATCAATGGTTTCTCAGAATCTGAGTGGGAAGACGACAGATAAAGGAACAAAGGGAAATGTGCTAATTTATAAGGATTCCCTGGCGCGCTTGTCATTCATTTATTCCCTTGGTTTAAAAATAATATTAAGTATATTAATATTTGTAAATTAATTACAATAACTATTGCAGGTGATTATATATTTAGACTTTTGGTTATGAGGTTGGTATGAACACATGGGACTAAAATTTCCAATTATTTCTTTAAGTCTAATAATATTATTTCTTCGACTCATAAATTCTATTTCTTACGTGTACGTTATTGAACACAATTGTCTAGAAGTTGCTTATGTTCTCTTTTTCACTTTAATCTACAAACACAGAGAGAGAGAGAGAGAAGGAGAGAGAGAGAGAGAGAGCTGTCAGAGTTCGTGACATGCCTGAGATTGAAAGTTGAACAGTCAATAGCAAACATATTTTCTGATGAGTTGACTTTTGTTTGAAATAACATTAGAGCTTTTAGGGGATATTAATGTGTGAGTTATAAACGGTTCTATGTAAATTATTGAGGACGCAGAGGTGAAGAGACGGAGCGAGCCTCGCGGCACTGTAAAGTGTCCCTTGCTGACGTCAGAGCCCAGAAGAATAATGAAATCCAATCAATACGATACCACGTGCACCGTACTTGCTCACCTCGCTTTAATAGCTCGCCAAATTTCCTAGCTGCCTATTTAACACTGAAGTACTTAACAACATTTCACGGCAGATGATAGTGTAGGCTATACTCGTTCCGCAGAATGACCGCTATAAAGTAGGCGCACTATTGTGTACCTGTGTGAGATATGCCCGCGGCACATTCAAATCTAAATATAGATCCCCATTTCCCCGTCGACTGCATTGATACATTAACTTAGAAAGTATTTTCATTTTCATCGTAATACCGTACACGGAAGGCAACGCATAACTAATTTCACCTACAGTTCGAAATTGGACACTTTAGTTGACAATCTCATGGGAACCATGCCAACTGGAATTTCCGAGGATTTGTGCGAAGCACGTAAAAGGTTTTATATGAAATTCAATAGAATTTAAAATTGAATGGAGATTCTGGATTTACTTCCCTAAGGACGTTCTGAATCTCCGAGATATTACTGGAGGTTGCATAATTAAATATAAAATTTTATCTACTTATAGATTCTGAAAATATTCTTCTGTCCAATTGACGATTCCATACTTCAAGTGAAAAGTATGCTACTTAATCGGAATGTATAGTCGAAAATAAAGTATTGTACAGGTCGGTCGATTTGATTATAACGAGACGAGGAAGAATATTGTCCCCAGGATTTTCCACCGGCAGGTGCGTAAAACAGTAAAATTATTATTTTAAATGTAATTGTCCTTTGTCTATTTTGTAGACGATAGGCGAATTCTGGGAATACAGAAAAATTGGAGTATTAAGAGCATAAGCACGACAACTCGTAATTCTGACAAGCAGTGGACGTTCTTGCTTCAGTTCGGACCAACTTTCTGCGGCTTAACGAAAGAAAGTGTCGGAGAAATATGACGAAGAAAATATGGGGAAAAGGGAATTGTACATTAATGGTAAAATTAAATCCACCGAGATAATAAAAAATTGAAGGAAGACCCTTAAGATATTTTAATCTTTTTGGTTCATCCCAGCGCTACACATTTCTCTGGATTAATAACACTTCCTTTATGAATATCATTGGAACTACTTTAAGTCGACGACGAAAATACACAGCTTGTTGTAATCAAAGATTTTTAAATTCCAGTTATCAGGTTTATTGGAATAAATTTTTTTTTCATCGTGTATTCGACGAGAAAAAAAAATTCTTTTTGGATTTTAGTCCTGAATAATATTTGAAGCTACGCGTTAAACCTCGACTGAAGATTACACAAACTCTACAATCAACTGAAATATCCGTTATTTATATTTATTTTAGATTTATTTATCATTTTCCATTCAACTGGAGCATATACCCCGATGCTATATTTCCTTATGGAATTGTGCTTTTAGGCGGCGCCCGTAATTGTCAAAGTTCATTTTGGCAGGCGCGCCTTTTTATTTGAAAATGACGCACGCTGGATTGTAATTAGCGCTTGTGTGCGGCTTGAATGAATGAAGGAGATGTGAACGGGATGTGCGGTGAATGAGTGGGGTTATCGACTTGAGCGGTCATTGGCATAGAGAATGACATGTTGGTTTATAGTCCAGCTAAAATAACACTTCACAGCTCGCAGGGAAGTCTGATAAAGGTGACTATTCTCCCCTTGCTTTAATCTCAAGCACGTCTACTCACAGGTCAGCTCCAGATTATTTGAAACATTAATTTTTAATTCGAACCGCATGTTTGATGGGCACACAATAAATTATTACGACGATACTTCAATGTCTTTTAAATATCTTCTACATTTTAAGTTTATGCGTCATGGAAGTTAAAAAAAACTTTTATTATCAGTCCCAGGATTTTATTCGTTCTTAAAATTTGAAGAACGAATAAAATTCGGTTTAAAATAGTTTTTGAAAGGTTATAAACAAGAAGGGTGTTGATTATTATCAAACCTTCAGGCAGAGCTTTGATTAGTATTGCTGCAAGTGAAATGTTACAGTTAACTAAATTTGATGTGTCAACTGCATTTCTGTATGGAAAATTAGATAACGAAGGTTGTCAAAAATATATGAAGCAACCTGATGGCTGTGATGAATAAAGCCGGTCTGTAGACTGCAGAAAAGTTTGTATTGTTTGAAACAAGCACATCGGTGCTTGATTTAAACTTGCTTTTAAGATAATTGAAGCTGACCCCTGTTTGTTGACTGTGTTTTTAGAACATGGGTTAATTGCATCAAATAACCAATAAATGTTGGAGCAATTCTTTACTAATTTGAATTGGGAAATTAGTATAATTTCTAAACCTCCCAACTTCTATTTACGTTTAGAAATTGAACATCTTGAGGATGGTATAAAATTATGTCAAACTTCTTATACTAAAAAGATTTTAAAGAATTTCAAATTTGATGAATGTATACCACTAACAACACCAAATGAATGATCTAATTTTGAATCAGGGAAAGAAATAACTAATATTGTCGGTTATACATATAGGCATATTGTGGGTGCACTAATGATCATGACCTGATATTGCTTATGCAGTGGGAATAGTTTCCAGACCACTCGAAAATCCAGTATTGGATAATATTGAAAATAATTTTGCGATATGTAAAAGGAACAGTGAATCTTGGAATCATTTATAAAACCAAATGTAATAAAGTACTGTCATTATATCGTGATGCTGACCATGCTGGGAACCTCACAACTGGCTGATCCACGTCTGGAGTGCTCGGTATGCATAATGCTGGCTGTATTTCGTGGATCAGTACACGACCGTCCTCGTTGGCAATCTCAACGAATGTTTATCGTTCTTAAAAATTTAAGAACGAATAAAATCCTGGGACTGATAATAACGCATCCATTCACATCAGTCAAATTAATCATTTTAAGATTATTTACAATGCAGCGTTATAATTGATATTCCTTTTCTCATTTTGCATTACAGTGCTTCCAAAAAAAAATATCACGGGGGAAGAAGAGAAAGATATCGTTTCTCTTTACTTCAGAGATAAGACGGAGTAGTAAGAGCAACTGTTGCAACGTTTCGGTAATAGTAAACGTTTTTCCGAAGACTGTCCACGGAGACTGTCGTGCAAACAGTATTGCAGGACTGTCGCTTAGCAATTGTCAGACCATAATTTATGTACGGAACAATATTATACAATCAGAAATTTTAGATTTATAACATATTGAACGTTCCAAAATCGGCTATCGTGATCACAGAATCCGAGCACTCCTACGGAAAAGGGCCTCACATCTGCGGCGATGATAAAAACCAAAGAACAGCCTCCATAATTTTTTTCCCATCCTGTACGTATCTCTGATTTGGAGGTGAACGCGCAAACCCGTTGGACCATTAGGCACATTCCGAAGACACATTACGGCAGTGCTTTCTTCTTGTAAACTAAGAAACAACTGATTGCACTCAAATGGTCTACGTATTACATCATTTAACCTGACCAAGCGACAAATCTTCTCGAAAGGGTCGGATACTGCTGTTTACGTACTTGATGAAAACGTCATTTATGAATAACAGTCGCAATTTAAGAAGCTGATTTAAATTTAAAATATACGTAATCTTTTAAGAAATTTCACAAACACTTCTGTAAATATAAAGAAGTTAAAATTAGAGATTGAAATCGATCATTCAAGACGTTCTTTCTAAGATGCAGATTTGATCAATTTTAGAAACTTTTCAAGAAAGATATTCAGACTTATTAATTAATTAATTAAATAGCCACTGTTTGGAGAATGGTTATTTTTACTGCTTCACACGGTGTATATTCCAACTTATGGTCATCATAGAAGGGAACTGCTGTTTAAAGAAAGAAATTTTTTCTTTCTGGCCGCAAAAGAACTGTTTTCTGTGGTAGTACAAAAAATACTCGTTTGCTTTCTGTTACGCTCCAGCAAACATCTGCTGGCTTCCCTTCTAAAGGCCACTAAGAACAGTCGTCCTCTCATCTTCTGTCGACTGCATTGCTAAAAAGAGAAAACACGTAAGAGTTAATGCTCGAGCAGAAAATGAAACGGATAACGACGGTTAGAGAACAGCTTACGCTGTTTTCATAGGGCGTTGTTTCGTGAAGGGTGCTTTCTGAAACGGTTTCCTGAATCTAAAACAAATTAGACTGAAAGCGCCGCGGTTACAAAGTTTCGATGAAAAATGTGGATTTTATTTTATTATAAAGAGGAGTAGCGTTTCAGCTCGAAAAAAAAAATCCCACAACATTGCAGTGGTAATGAGCCAAATGAATTAATAATTTCGTACACCGTTGTGATTTCGAAAATAAAATTTAAAATCTGTTCATTGGTATTCTTAAATTCAATTTAAATTTAAGGACCAACAACTACAGCCGATTGCAAAAGAAATAATGAGACGAGCATCAGGCTCTTTATTGGCCAGAAGTCTTTGTTGGAATAACATTATATATTTTAGTAAGTAAAGAATTAAAATTATAAATTAAATATAAAAATAAATTAAACCCCACAACAACACCTTTCTTTATTACACTACATATTCTGATTTTCCATAACGGAATTGTAATTATCAGGCACACGTGACGCTTCCGACAAATGACAAATTAACTGTTTGGATCCAGAAGTTTCTTTTCTGAGAAGCCTGAGTCATTACTGTGCCTCGCGGGTTGGGGTTAAGATTTTTTTTTTCATTTACCAGCACATAATCCACTATCTCCATGGAAAGGTAGAAGCCTCCTTATTCTTCCTATCAAAGAGAATCGTTTTCGCTCTCTACTTCCCGCGTTTAAATTAATTAGCCTGGGGTTTTGCTGAGGAATTTATAGTGTGGTTTTATGTGGGAGCAGGAGACACTAACCGCCAACGTTTGGTCAGTTTCAGGGAGTTTATATATTTCAACGTGAATTATGGAACGCCACATGCCAAGAACACTCGTTTGAGAAACAGCTTAGCTTGACAGTATACGTAGAGCCTTCTAAATCTTCTTGAATAATTATGGAAACAGATAAGGGGAAAAAATCCGATACATTGAACATCAGCTCGTCAGTTTGTGCTAATTTTATATTGCCTTATTCTGATGTCAATGTGTCTTCATGTATCAGATGTATCTTTATCGTCAATATAAAACGTCGTTTCTACTCACATTATTTTATGGGTGTTTCACGTTATTTTACATCAAATTTCCTTCACAACGTTGCTGATAAAATTCAAAATCATGATGTGATAAATGTGCTGCGAGGTTTTAACTAGTCGAAAACTTTAAAACACGGGAATCATAGAAATATAATTAACGCTTAACTATTTTATAAATTACTATGTGAGTCAGATAACAACTTACACCGAATTTAAAAACTTTACTCCTAAAAAAGCAAAGCGTTTTTATGGAGGCAACAATAATTGTCATCATCCTAATTCAATAACTTTTGTCAATCAACATTTTTTACCGTTTTCATTACAAACGGTAATATCGGAACTATGTGAGAAAATAATGTGGGACAAACGAGGTGTTCCTTAAGGCTGAGACGATTATTTCAAGTGGCAATTAGGGCGTGGCCGATATTCCCGCTACAGGCTCTCCATCATCAGGGAAATTTTCCAATTAAACATTTAATACCTTCAAGCCGTCACATAGAGACTGAAATTTTATCCCTATGATATTGAAGTACTATTTACAGGAGTCAAACTATCGCATTCTAATATTTTCATTTAATTTAGATTTATAGAGAGTTTTACATACTTTTTACTACCTTCATGCCATCGAACTGCAGGCGTGTATTTAAATAAAATAATAATGTTATTGTAAAAAGTAAACAATTTTTTGTCCTTTAAAATAAATACCACTTTGATGTGGAATCGTCAAATACAAAATTATTCCATACAGAATCATTAAATATCTGCATGTCTAATTAAACATGTTTCTTAATCTATAAATTATGTTACTGCATTCTTAATTGTCAAATTAATTTTCTTTTATATATCCACGTCACTTAAAGTTTACATACTTTTAATAAGAACTTATTGACATCTTGACGCATCCCTTCCTTGCAGTTTATTTTAATTTAATGAAAGTACGGAAAGCTTCTGCGAGAGTAAATTATATTTGACGTTTCCGCGAATGTTATTTTAGTGAACATTAATTTAGTATTATTTATTAATAAAATAAAGAAATGTATACAACCCTTGGTACATTTTCAGAATAAATTACGTTTTACTGCGCAACTGATATTTATGGGAACGTCGCTGAAAATGCGAAGAATATAGCTAATTTAGAAAGCATATTTATCAGACGCATTCTTTAAATGTATGTGTTAAAATATACGTTGAATACGTAGAAAAGTGATTATATAGTTGTGATACGAGATTAGAGTTTAAACTCCTTATGTAGCGATGTAAAATATTTTCAAAATAATAGTTCATATTTTTTTCAAACCTTCTCGAATGGTCAGTGATCCCTTGGTTTGATTAATTCCCTAAATGTTAAAATATTAATATCTGTGCGGTCATTATAATTTATATTCTTTCATTACTCGAGATAATGTTGAATAAATATATATTATTAAACTGTAAGTAAAAATAGTTTAGAGCTTAGTGTTTCATTTCTATATGTGGTTTTATATCAGTCCGACACACTACTCTGAGAACGGATATAAAATTTACTGATATACAGTAGTTCCATATAGTTTTAACCTGGACTTGATACAATTCCACTTGGGCACAATTAAACGCTGTAGAAATGAACGAAACTATATAAATGGTCTCCTACTAGAATACAAGATGATGTCTTTCCTCAATGAATTTTTCTATTATCTATATGTCAGCCTCGTCCAATATATTTTCATATTTATTGTTCTCAGCCTAAGCAGTTGGTTTATAATATTCACACATGACTGGTTGAACATTAATAGGTGTATTATCATTCCGCGTAAGAGCACCTTTTACGTGGATTTAAAAATATTAATTAATAAATTTGATTGTACTCACTAACTGTAAGAGAATGTAATACGGATTCCCAGGGAGATTAGTGTTATTGTTCCATAAAAGGTCAAAAGGTAACGGAATTGAATACGCTATCTATTAATTACCATGAATATCAGGAAACATTCTTAAAGGTCAAGTATGTTATAGCTGTGAGATATTCATTAATTGCTCTCGGTAGCCTCCTATCGGTTTAATAACGACAAATTTTCATATTTAATATTTTTGAGAAGTTTACATTCTACCTGTTATTAATATTAACCAGGACTGTGAATATATTAGCACGCACCAGGGCGATAAAGCCTGTCGTGCCACATGCAGCACCGGATGGGATGTATTTTCGTCTAATCCAGACTTTAACTGCCGTACCCGCTGTTTTAGAGCATAATAATACCTTTATTGCATTACTTTTAACGTTATCACTCATAATAAGAACAATTACATCCTCAGCATTATCACCTGTAATAGAAACCATTTAGCTCGTTAATTTACACATACCACAAAGAAAGGAAATTTAAAATTATAGAACGTGAATGAATATTTATCTTTAGGTTAGGGGAATGAATATATTTATTTATTTTGGTTATTGTGTATTTCACTGTCTGATAATCGACAATGAATTCCATTACTTTTCCACATTAAACGCCCACGTCAGTTCTAGTACGTTTAATTTACTATTAAACTGCGTAATTCATGGTGAAGGAACGAAATTTTATCGGCAATCTACGCATGAAATTTTTTTTTTCAGTTAATTTCTTATATTACTACATATAATCAATCCACATCTCTGATTATACTTACATTTTATGATACAAGTCATACATGTTTAGTTACAATAATGTTGTTCGGCGTTTCCGTTGTTTGAGAAGTGAGTGCAGAGAAGAAAATGCAGAGGAACAGTAAAATAAAACGAAAATAAGTTGGAAAATGATGACGAAAATGTTAAAAAAAATAAAGAAATGTAAATTCAGAATAACTGACGGTTTGATTAAGTTTAGTAAAATCTGAATCCAGGTCGGAGTATTCAGAGAAAAACCCAGGTATATATATAATGCTTTCAGTCCAACTATAACTGCTTCTGTATCCGAATATACGGAGAAACTAAATTCACAATAATTTCAAATTCAATTCTAAGTTTAATGCCATTTCAGAATTCCAATAATATGATAAGCACAAAATTAATAACGTTTGTAATAATAATTAATAATATTTAGAAAAATTTTAAATTCCAAATTGTGGAATTAAATTTTAGAAAGAAAGGAACTGTGATGGAAACTAATTATAATGAAGTTCTAGAAATATTAATATTACGAAGTTAATCTAAACTAAGGTTCAACTAAAATATAATAGTTACATAATGTTACATGTTACAAATGATGTTAAAATAATTAAACATATTTAATTCACAATGCACCATCGATGAAAATTAGATCGATATTGTATGACGTAAAACGATAATACAGACGGACACGCAGATGTAAAATGGGAGACGTGTTATCAAAATTAGGTTAATTTTACAAATTAATTAATTTAACACCATGAATTTTTTTAAAGAACTTTTAGGAAGCTTGAGAATTTTTTATTAAATTTTAGGTGCGTATAAATGTAAAATACGTAAGTTTATTGTTCATAAATAAAGTAATTTAATGTAAATGTATATAGCTGTTTTTAAATTGTTTTATTACATTTATGCAGGGAACGGATTTTTATTTAGAAGGTAAATAATTATTCGGAGATTATTTAGATCCGAAAATGGATCTTTGATAGCGTACAACGGACAGTATCGCTCTCACAATACTGAGGTCCCGGGTTCGATATTCAGTCTGGGTTACGTTTTTCATTAAACCAGCTTGATAAATGCGGCCATTTTAATTAATAATGTTTAATTTATTATTAATTTTAATTCATAATGTTTAATTTATTATTAATTGAATGAAAAATGGCATGCAATTACGACGTTGAAACAAAGTACCATTATGTTGTGAAAACAAATGAGATGGGTAAATGAATGCAGCGTTAAATAAAGTGCATTGAAGAAAACAAGTGCGTTTGGGTTAAAATTATTTTGCGCATTTAATGTAATTAAATTGGTCCGGATGATGCAACGATATAATACGAAGAACATTGTAACAGAATGGGTTGCTAGAGACAGGGTGGAAAATTCTGAATAAAGTTTCACACGAGTAAAAAAAAATTCTTTAAAATATTTTAGTTTATCAAATGATAAGAAATGATGTAAATCGATTTTTTTTCTTTTCTTTAAAAGAGGACGGAGAATGAAAATATAACGAGAAACTTAGTGTTGCTTGTATTTACACTTTACTATATTTATTAGATTACTATTTTCGTTTTTTATTCCTTGTTGAAAGTTACTGTATGTGCTTCACGAATTTTCAACGACAGACAAATAATTGAAAAAATTCTCTCAAGATGTTTAATTTTACTATTATTGCAAAGGATATTTGTTTTATATAAGGAAATATTTAAATTTTAGCTATACATGCACTCCGCATTTAAATGATAATGAAATGCACACATCTGTCAGCACGGCAAGACCTTTCCTCGCCATCACAACTTTTAATGCTTTTATGGAGTATGACTTTAACAGCTCACCTTTGCCCCATATCACACCCTCAGGTTTTAATTTCCCTGTATCAAACACAATCCTCAGCCATAAATAATGTTATTCTGACTTTTATTGAGCAAACATAAAACTGAGCGAGAGAGCTACGACGCAGGACGTAAATAAACCGATGATCTCCGTCAGGACGTAAATCAAATATAAACAGCTGCTAAGATGCGATTCCCCTTCAACAGTGTCATCAACTATACATAGTAATAAATTTTTCAACAACACTACCAATTTATTTACGTCGACAACTTTTTCTTTACACGTACAGTGGTACTTCATGGCTTTGTCCCTTTTACAGGCCGTTTTCAATAGTTCATTAAAATATCGGAATGGTGGAGTTTCGTTATTTTCCGCATTGAAGCTGTAAATAGCTCATTTAAAAGTTCTTTTGCAAAATTTAGGAAATTTTCTTGGAAATTTTTTGATAAAAACTTGCTTGATATTTGAAGTAATAAATGACACATTGCAAATATAATGTTAGAAATGCGTTTGTTAAATTTTCTGCGAGAGGTCACAAAAAGAAAATTCCCCAACTACAACAGTCCTATTAGGATACTTTAATTCGTTATTCCTGTCTTACGGACTAGGAAATTATAACCCATTAAAATTTCTCCAAATTATCTTATTTATATTGTAATTTCAGTGTATTATGAACCGAAGTTATTTTATAAAAAAATGAAACACTATTAACACCTGATAATGGTTTTAATTTTTAGTTGAAGGAATAAATTTTCTTTGTCATAATTGCCAATGCTTTCTTTTTTATTATCTTGAACAGTAACTGGTTGAGCTTCATAATGCATGTTCATGAAACGTAATGAAGATTCAAAGTGATATACAGCTGAGTGGTCCGTCTCTTGTAATTTTCTCATCGCAGCCTCAAGTAATTGGACGCATCAATAGCCACTTACGAGCTGGTTCATCACAGCTCCAGTTTCGAGTGACTGCATCAATCACGTGTCAATAAAATGAATGTATAATTTACTTAGTAACTAAGCGATGGAAAAATAACCATATTATTCGGCAATAACTCGGAATTTTTATACGGGTTCCGTTTATAGAAAACAATTTGAAAGAAAAATACTGAAATAAAACAAGAAGAATAAGGAAAATAAAATATATAAAATTATCTCGAGAGAAATAAAACTTCGAGATAACGATAGTAAAATATAACGCTGTTTCTCTTCAGAATTTAAAGTTCGATTCGCTGAGATAACTTTCGCTCACTTGAACGACTGTACAAAACAAAGCTTCACCATCCCATTCAACACGTTGAATAATTAATTACATTTTGCATAATAAGTTTCGTTTAGTTATTTGAAACAACTTCAGGTGTTTTATAACTGATATTCACAAAGAATATTTATACATATAAAATTATTTCTTTTGATATATTAAAATACAAATTTTTATAGTTTTCTAAAATACAACTAACATTGTTTTTTTGATTTTCAATTATTTCAAAATCGGACGAATAAATTTTATTACAAAATCGGACAAATTAATTGAGAAATATATATGCCACTAAAAATAAAATATTTCGTCTTAATTATATATTCTTAAAACCGCTACAGTTAAATAAATTTGGTAAAATAAGCATTTTTAAAATATATTTAAATAATGTTATTTGTTTATAAAAATATATTTGTAAATACCAATTATAAACACCTGAATCTTTTTTAAATATGTGTTCAATGTGATTAATTTATTATTTTTATTGTAATAATTATATATTATAAATAATATATATTTAATGGCCATTTATCAGACTCTTATATTTCAAAAACTACTTTATTACTTTATAATCAATGTTTCCGTACGTATTTGTACTCTCATTCGGCTGGCTATTTTTTTAAAATATACTAAAGTCTGTTAAACTCGTCGTTAAATATATCTTATTTATAAAAATACAGACTTATAAATAAAATTATTTTTATGTATTATATTAATTATAATTATAAAGTCTGTAATATTTTAAATGACCGTTTCCATTTCTTCATTCAAGTAATAAGCTTCCCTTTTTACTCAAGCAAATCTACAGTACAAATATAAGTCGCTAATTACCAATAGGTTTATGCGACTATAATTCGTAAATAAATAAAAATGATATAGTATTTACTTATCGTATCAGCTGACCTCGCTATCTTGCAGTCGCACTGGTTTGGAATCCAAATATTCCAAATCAGAAGGTATAAAATAATATTTTTATTTTCTTTTGTCAAACCTTGATATAAATTGAATTGTTTGAAGGAAAAATTTGTTGGTCTGTAAAATCCGTTCACTGAGAATGATTGGGCCACATACTTGAAACCCGTTATGAATTTCCTTTGGCCTTCATAATATCTCAGATATTTACTGTGAGATGCAATTTAAACAATTAAAACGGTATATCGATAAATATAGCTATAGACATCGATGCTATTTTAATCCCAAATACCCTATCACAGCTGATAATTTAAAAGTCGATAGTTATCAGTGGCATGTGTATAAAGTAGCGTATACATACATGTAAAGAAATGAAGTACACCCCAAGAGAGAAATGAAGTCCTGAAGATAGTCTCTTGTGACTGTGTTGCGCAAGTTTTCGGAGATGGGAATTACCCTGTAGGAAATAACTTTTCATAAACCTTATGCGCCACTAAGGAGGCATAACTTTCCATCCCTGGCAAATATTAAAAAGGGAGACAGTTTTGAAAATGTAACTTTTTCGTGAAACTGGTCACAGTAAAAAGTCTCGAGTGAGTGTAATCTTTAACGTGAATTTTACATTATATATTATAATACGAAATAAGCAATTACATTATAATTCGGGGGAACACAAACGTTACAGAAGAAAGCTCTTTATCGCACAATTGGAAGAGTCACGGTGTGGGGTTGGACAAGGAAGCAGGAAACTCTGGGTAACAATGGCGTCATTATTGTGAAAGGAAATACCGTTCCCGGAAAAGTCAAAGCGGCTTCTGAATATTTTGCATGCGTCAAATATCCTTAGAGTTCGTACCGAATCAGGATACAGAAGAAAGTGTAGCGCTGGTAATTTACAACAAAAAATATTCAGCTATAATTTCTTTAATTCAAGGTTGCGTTTAACGTCATCCAGTTATATTAAAAAGTGAACAAGAAATAAGGGTAAAGATAATACAAACATGTACACATATTAATCATGTATTGTAACTGATTTTAGCGAGACCGGTTGATCTTTTTCAGTGTATATTAGCTTACTAATAATTTCAATATATAACAATGTAATTTATTTAAATAAATACAAATATAATATTTTTCTCCCTCTCTAAATTAATTTAATATTTCCTTTATTTAAAATCATGGAAACATTTAGGATAGTTCGCCAAATTCCTATTGTTCTATTTACGGAAGAGACTTTCTCTATGTCTTACCTTTGATTCCTCCTGCGTATTTTCAACAGCATTCATTTATTCCTCTGCATTTCGGTCACAATAATACATATATATATGTATATATATATATATATATATATATATATATAGATAGATAGATAGATAGATAGATAGATAGATAACCCGGATATCCCTTCATTTTTTAAGAAATAGTGTATAATATCCCTTTTTTCTTTCACGTCCCTTAAATGATCCCATTTTGTCCAATTAATTTTAGGAATACCTATTACCACGAACCTGTCTTAAAAGACACCCCGAAAATTATGGATTGACTCATAAATTTTGTATAACTATTACGTGGAATTAAAATTAAAACTGCTGAAGTTTTCTGAATTCCAAAGAAATAAAATTATGCAACTAATGCTTCTGCAAATATGAGACATCTAGTTTTTACCTAAGTTATGCCATATAATTATTACAATGCATTAATTTTTCTCTCCAATATAAAAAAGATATACTATTATTTTTTTAAGTTACAGCATGCTGTTCAGTTATATGCTGCTTAAATCGCAATATATTATATAAAGTATATTATTATAAAGAAAGGGAGGCAAAGGGAGAATGTATCTAAGTTTGTGCTGTCGCACTATTAAGGTATACACAACCCAAATGGGGCGATTGACTGAAGAAGGCATGCAATCTCTCACAATCGATCCTTTTGTGACACGACTAAAAATAGACGGCCTTGTTACAGCGCGTTCCTCGGTTTCCGCTCTTAAAATCCGTTCACCATTGACGTTTCGGGATTCCCACTATTCCACAGCGACAGGAATAAATTGAGCGTCCCGCGAATCACAGCGAAAATGCGATGCAACCAAAGTGCCACGCATTTCCACTCTATTGGAAGATAGATTCTTGTGAAATTGATCTCAGGACCGTTCCATCAAATTTATCCAATAAATAAAATATTCTAGTATGACAGTTACGGCATCGAGAGACTGTTCAGAGAATAATACGTTTAGATACACACCGCATTCAAATATATTTGCATCGCTTTCACCTTATAATTCTTTGAAAGTAACTGTGCTTCTACGAACAATTTTTAAATCAAATCAAATTTCGGAACCTTAATAA
The DNA here is from genome assembly GCA_037074705.1 of Zhengitettix transpicula. Lineage (NCBI taxonomy): Eukaryota > Metazoa > Arthropoda > Insecta > Orthoptera > Tetrigidae > Zhengitettix > Zhengitettix transpicula. The sequence goes on along the minus strand of CM073595.1, from coordinate 56,385,136 downwards.
TTAATATTCTTCTTTACAGAGAAGCAGTGTAATATTTGTTTATAATGTAAGAAAGACTGGCGAAAAAAATTATTTGGTACTAATTAAAATAGGGTAACATTTGCCAACGTCATTGACTATGAAAAAAAATTAATCTGTCGTGCACCTACATACATTAATTCATTTTAAAGTATATTAATATACATCGGTCATGGATAATTCTGATGGATTCGCATACCCCTCTTCAATAAATTCACTTTTTAAAAATAATTAACCGGATATTGTGCTTGATTTTCATCGGCCCACTGTTACAAGGGTCATATATATAAAAACGATACGAAAATAATTAAATGAAAACGACTCTTCAGTCTCTGAAGTGCCCCTTTGTTATAAATGCCCCACTAATTTAATCTGGTTTTTAACCGATCACTCTAGCCGCTAGTGTATTAATGGTATTGAGTACTTCCAGTAAAAAATTAATTTTATTACAAGGACTAATTAATTCGAGGTACGTATAATTTTGAACTGAAAAAGGACAAATCGAATGAAACGCACTTTTCAATTAAACGATGGAAATAACCTCATGGTCATGTAATACATCAGGTTTGATTTTATAGAAAATGTAACAGTGATAAGATATAACGATTTCATACTAAAAATATCATGTGGATAAAAAATAACACATGATGGTTATCTTGAACGCTTCTTGAACTTATCTCCGCTTTTCTAATATATGTCCGTCTTCTCCTCGTTTCCTGCCAAGACTGCCGCTGAATTGAAAGTCGCCCACACAAATCGTCTAAAGGCACGCCGAGGACGACGCACAAATGTCATTTCGGAGAAAATCAGATTCTGCTTCGTTTCAGCAACGTGGCCCGGAAGCCCTTCCAGCATCTTGACTTCCGTTGTGGCAGGAGCCGGGCTCCAGGGAACGGAGGACTCCCAAACTTCACAGACAACACTAATTTCCGTCACACAGCTCAACAGCTGCTCCAATATGCTAAATTTTACCTGAAAATTCATTTGAAATTCTAGTCCTCTCTTCAGCAGAGAAATTTTCTCTCAATTCCACTTGAACTTGAAGATTGCTGACAATCGTTTACCTACATCGGAAAAGTTATTTGTTCGTTTTAGATTTAAAACAAATTTAAAAAAGTAGAAATGCGTCCAGAACGGATATAAACATGGCGGGGAGTACTGATGATAGTGAGTGTTTAAAAAAGAGATATCTGAGGCTCAGGTTCATTTTTTAGATAGGCAAATAGGTAAATTGAATAGGGCACAATCAGGCAGCAACGAACAGTAAAATAAACAAGAAAATATAGAATATATTTGTATTATAGTTTACTACGACAGAAATATATTACCTGCCAACAAAGAAATTTTAAAAAAATCCAATCGTACCCGTCGAACATTTAATGTGCCACTCCACTATATATGTATAGGATGAAAAACTACTAAATTAAAATCAGTGTTCAGACTACAAAACAGGAGGTGGGAAAATATTCATTATTATACAGATCTGTTCGAAGAGAATATTCCAGTACAAAAACATATGTTAAGTTATTAAGCTTAATATATTGGTTAACTAAAGTGGTTCAGTTTTATCTGTTTTCATTTGTATCTAATAAAATTAATATATATATATATATATATATATATATATATAATTTTTATTGGAGTACGGTGGTGGTAATAATACGTTAATGAAATAATTAATTCCGTAAATTGCACGAATTGTCAAACGCTATCTAATATGCTACCGGCATTTTTAATTCGTAGTTTAAATATATTCATGTACATAATACCATCAACTGCCACGTAATAAGTCAATAGGACGCACTATCTTCTAATAAATAGAACATAATTTTTGTTTGTATGTATGTAAGTATGTATGCTTGTTTGTTTGTATGTATGTGCCGCATACAAATCTACACCCGTGGAGCAAATTTCACTATATTTCGTACACGTGTTTCTTGAGAGCAGGAAAAAAACACGATTGGGGTGAGACTCGTATATCACCCCAGGAGCGGGGGTGGACGGGGTTGAATATATTCAATCATGCTATAACGGCCAAAATTTATGTCGGATAAATATTTTTTAGGGGTCAAATAGATTGATAGTGTTTCTACCGATGTTATCTGTGTATAACTTCAACCCCTTACAGCTGGAGAAAAGGAGCACTCTTAGGGATGGAATGGAGGGGCTTTAGAAGAAAATAACGCGAATTCAACCTATATTTGAGTCAAATCCTGGGTTATGGATTTCGTTGAGTTTAATTAAGACATTCAACTTACCATTGAACCCCCAGGGACAGATCGTGGATTATTGATATATGACAACCCGGGCAACGCTGATCAGCCAGCTAATTTAAGATTATAGTCTGGAATAATAATAATGCACTTTGTGGTATTTCGTCACTACTCACTCACGTAGATTATTTGTTTCTCCGAATTTTGTCACCAAAATATTTGAAATTACATCTTTTAAAATCATATAATATTTTAACACATATCAGTATTCGTCAGAAATGTAACATGGTAGGTATATTACAGCGCAGAATCTCTAAATGACTAAAGGTCGGAAGGCGCTCGGGTTTTCCACGTAAATATTATATCCGGACTCCGGAAAAGTGTTAACGTATATCCCATTTTGTACCAGCGAATGGTCGGACCTTCACTAAGTCACTAAATCTTCAATATCTTCGAGAAGGTTCAGAGAGATGAAAAACCTTTTCTTTCACACCACTAGTTATTACTTCATGTAAGCTTAACATTTTTCAACTTGGCAAGAAAGAACGTTAGACCTGTGAGTACGATATTTTGACTTGTCCCTAACTTGATTACGTCTCGTAGACCTACAGAAGCACACAGATGTCGATCTGAAATGGAATTAAATTCGTAACAGGATTCAAGAGTTAAGCTTACGTAGGTTCATGCCACTTTAGTGAACACGTATTGCCTTCACTTGTATTTAGTTGTAGAAAATTGGATAATTAAGGGAATGGTCTATTAGTATTAATTCTCTCCTTAATTGGTTTTTGGAAACCGACATAAAAATAACACGTCGCCGTAGTTTTAGCCCCGCGATATAAAAGTCGAGACTTCATTGATTGTATTATTATTGTGGCCTCGCTTCACTGAGTTGAGTACAATTGGCTACACACGACTATTTCGAGTAGCCTTTAAATTATTCCCCAGGCCAGAGCCTACAGTTCCTTCCCTATATTATTTACTTGCTGAGTAAATTTAGTCCATCTGTCAACATTCAGATCAATGGCCGACGTGGACGGATAACGAAATTTTACACAAGTAACATTAAAAGTTCTTTCTCGTGATATTCGAAGTTTCTTCGAACAGTAGGTCAAGTTCCACCATTATCATATATACTTTATTATCAACTAGAATATGAAGTTGAATAACATGAAACGTATGAGACCTAATACAATGATTCTATTCCTTCTATGAGCCAAAAATGATTAAAGTTTTTAACAACATGTTATTTAAAGTTTTAATTAAAATTTACTCTTTAATTTTAACTGCAGTCATTAAGTTCCATTCCAATATTCTACTAAACGCGTTAAACATATAGGCGTAGTACAAATTGTAACATTCGAGATGATACAGTTGTTTTCGCTCCTCGATACATAGGTCTCAGGAGTTACCGAAGTATTACACTTGGAAAGCACGAAAAAATCTAACTACATGCCGTCCAAAAAAAGAATGATTGAATTCATAAATAAATTGAGTTTCCTAAATTTGATTATTGCCTAGTTTTTCAACTCTTTTTCACTTACGTTCTTTACTTACCCTTTTTTTTATTAAGAATGCTTAATTTACTGTATAGGCAACATGCAATTCGTATATTGTTTTTTAAAATAAATAAACCAATTATTATTACAATTACTTTAAACGTTTTCGAGCATACAAGAAGTCCTGTTTGGGCGAGGAATTTGCACCACGTTGAAGTAATGCGAGAGCATTTCCGAAAGTTATTTGTGGTTTTCATGTATCCAGAAGTTTGTCCATTACGAATTCCACTGTTACCCCAATATTATAATTTTATTATCAATTTTTTATCATTGTCATAATTATATAAATAATCGTTACATATATTTTTAATACATTGTGTCATATTATTTTAAAATTGGAGATATGTAGGAATATTTTTCGATGACGCCAGTTATTTTCCAGATTTTAATCAATCCTGTACAAGTATGGCGTTTTAATAAATAATATCACAGAGGCACTTCTTGTATCTTGTAAGTCAACTGGATCAGCAAAAATGATAATGATGACGCCAATGGGCAGTTACTTATTAATTATCAACACTGGCATTCTGATAAATAAATGGAGAGTCGCCTGTATGAACCGAAGCAACTTTATACAAGTAAACATAATGACGATGAATCTGCTTAGCTGGAAGATTATAAACACGCATTCCGTTTGACATCTAAATATTCGAAAATACCTTGAAATGTATCAAGTTTTATCAATACTGTTTGAATCTTAACCAGATGTAGTTCTCCTGAAATGGATTTTATGACGATGATGACGTGAGCGCTTGCAAATTCTGAACAAAGGCGGCGTTTTGATAAAGAGATGAAAAATAAAATTTGTAATTAAACACATTTAATTAATGTAGACATGATTTTTTTTAGGTTCAAAAGCAATAAACAAGTGAGGCCCTGGTCCTTCAGAGTGGAATTACCCTATACACTTTGTCAAAAGAATTCTTTTATTAAACATCTGCGCATGTAATTCTATACATTTATATGTATTAATTATCACATAATTGAGAAAATAAAATATACAATTTTAAGTTTTAAATTCCGTCAGGGGCAAAGTGTAAAGCCTGTATGTAAATGCGAATTCAATGTACCTGCTATATTGTGCAGTGCTTTACTAATTACGGCCCGTCCTACCTGACTTGGCAATTTAATTACATCCCGCGACAAGACAATTGCAAAGTATATTAGCAACATCCGCCGATAAATAACCCGACACAAATAAGGCATGCCACGTCTCCTCACAGCGAGAGCAATAATTAAACAAACCAAAATAGATGGCTGCCTTGAATGTACGCACGAGCAACTTATTTTGTTAATCGTACTCTAAAATTTAAATAATATTTTGCAAAGAAAAATGACGTCAGAAAATTCAGTCGATTAAAATTAATTTCCCGCACGTACAGAACTGAAGTGTTATAAAAATCATATCTTTTCGTAATGGAAAAGAAAACAAATATCTCAAAAGATTAATAACTCACATTTATTTCGATGAAGTATTTGGTGCTTCTCAAATAAAAATATTGGTTATAGCGGGTTAAAAAATATACAATAATATTTTGTGAATTTGATATATTTAATATAAAAGTAATATTATCAATTTAGATATTATTTTTATACAAAATAATTATATTTTATATTCGTATACCTTTTGCAACAGATATATAAATCTTAATTCCGATAATTGGTGAGCTGATAAACTTGGTCAAAATAATTGTACATTTTTTGTGGGAGACAGCAGCTGGATACATTGTGGGTTTCTTTTAGTCTCATTCAAAACACGTTTTTATGGTGTGCGCAACGTACTGTATAAATCACTGCAGCTTACGAATAATGTCAACAAGAGGTCTGCCTGAGATAATGAAGTAAGAAACTCATTGGAGGTAATCCGATTACAGTGCTGCTGGGAAAACAATGCTTTCACGAAATCTGAAACTTTACAGGATTAGATATACATAATGTTGAGGGACTGAATGACTGAAAAAACAAAACAAATCGAAGTAACGTAATCGAAAATGCTGAGCCATTAAGTTTATTAGAATGTTTTGGTTCAAATTTAAATCAGTAAGCTTCGTATGACAAATTAAGGATTACAGAATCACATATAAAACTGCGTCATTTCTTTGCTATAAACCTAACGATAATTGGAACACTTGGACGGTGGTTACTAAGTAAATAATAATGTCTGACACTGGAAATGTATCTTGTAGAAGGTCACACTCTGTCACAGAAAAAAATGAGAAATAGTCCAACCCTGATTTTTTGCATAAATAAGACTAAAATAATTGTACTTGACTGTTGTTAATGAGACAACGGAATTGTGAATAATCAAAATATTTCTGATATTTGGAGCTTCGTTGTTTAAAGAGGTAAGTGTAAATGAGAGCAACGAACTCGTAACATAATGTTTTTCGTTGAGTAACTGGTGGAAATGGAAGATGAACTTGTAGAAGCATACGAAGATAAATTGAGTGAAAACCTGTAAGAGGTGAGAGGTTATAAATCAAAAAACGATGAAGAAATCACTGTTTTTACTCGAGAATTAAAATTTTATCTTTATATAAGCCAAAGAATTGCAAGGGAAAACGGAAATATTTTGGAATACAAGAATGTTAAAGATGGAGTAAGCAATTTTTGTGCCAATTTGGGATATAATTATTTTCCTATTATCGAAAAACCATGTTGGATTTCATTACAGACAGGTCAGTTTAACGGGTCAATAAGTTACCACTATTTATCTCTAATCTGGACTGTCGAGGATTTTATCGTTAATATTGACTATAGGGCAGATAATCTGGTCCATATAATTTAGCCAAAATGGGGTTGACAGAGAACACTCGATAATTTCTCACATCTTTAAACTTTGGCATCCAATCTATCCATACTGGAAAGTCAGGATTTATTTATCTTTTTATTAAAGTGACCTCGATATAATAACCGTATTATACACAAATCATTTCATTTTTTATGATTCATAAATACTGTTTTTCCATATTTATTTCCAATGATATTGACTATAGGAACACATTGAGAATGTTGAATGGTCTTCCATGAACAATTCTCAGACTGGTTGCAATGATTTATGTAGAAGTTGCGTTTTCCCGCCAGATAAGTGCCACGGCCCATGTCCTCAAAACCACATCATACGCCACTAACCTGCGAGCCTCTGCCAAGATAAATTATTCACCCACCTGTAAACAGCCCTCTGTGACATCGATTGTCGATACAGCAACAATTTTGTCTGACCCACTTCACAAGGAAAAAGGTGATCAGTGTATATTTGCTTTCTATATAAAAACCATTTCATGATCATCTAACCTTGACAATGGGCGTTCAGTAAGCCAGCGAAGCATATTGAAGGTAAATATAGATACATTTCTGGCAAAGAACGAAATTTCTGTTAATAGAAATATTGTTGCTTCTTGAAACGGAAATGAATCCGAAGCTCCGAAACAATATCAAGAGAAATGAAGTAGGAATCAAGAGCATACAAGCCAATTTTTTGCCAAAATTGCTTCTCTCCAGGGATGAATGATTAGACTGAATTACACAAGTCTGTAGTCCTGTAGGCGTGTTCAGACTCTCATAGTGAACCTTCCTCTTTTTCTGACGAACAACAGCATTTATACTCCCCTCAATTATTTGCTCAAGCGCCAAAAATTTGTAAAACAAAACACTTTCTACACCAGCTTAAAACATCATGTAGATTTAACGTATGATTTAAATTAATAATTAATTAAACAGCCATAAATTTAAAAGAAAATAAAAATGAATACACATAAAATTTTTACAAATAGCTGGACATTTCGACGCTACTTTTCATCTTACAGAATGACAAATAAAACAAATATATATATATATATATATATATATATATATATATATATACATATATATATAAAGTTTACTCGTTTAAAATCGACGTAATATTAAAGCAAAGAATTTGAATTTCAGCACGAGTATAATATATACTTTATAATAATTAAATTGTTTCCCATTAAGGATTTATGTGAATTTTAGGATTCACGTTCAAATCCATCCACGTTGAAACAATTGCTCATTTATTAAATGCACAAATTTGTATGTGGTTGTAATTATATTGTCTGTAAATTATAATTAATTTGTGGTGATAAATAATTCACAAAATAAACAACGCTGAAACACTACTGTAATTTTCAAACGTCCTTTTTAATTCTCACTATAATTTATTTTCACACGATATATGTTTTTCAGCAATTGTTAGTATGATACTATTATGAATTTCCTGTTGAGTTCTACATCACTTTTACATTTTTTAAAACATATTTTGCGGATCAACATAATTTGGTATTAAGTTTAAGAAGATGGATAAAAGTATCAAATCATTGCGATGCGATATAATTTTCCTTCTATATCCAGATATGTTGTTTAATGAATTACCCGCGTAATAACGACAACGTTAACGGATATGACATCGAGATTCAGCATATCAATGGTTGAATTGGCCTGCCAAATTTAAATCGCGGGCCGACTGTAATTATCTACGTGGACACGAACCAATGAACTGCGTATTAGACGGCGCAAATTACAATCAACTGTTATTGATGACCAAAACTGCGTACCCTGCAGAAGCACTCACCAATTAAGTATTCTGAATCATGACTGATTTATGGTCTTTTGTGTGCTTTAATTCATTGGTTGGAATTCTCGACGGGTCACAGTTTTATAATAATTTAATCGACCTGCTCGTACTGTTACGGAAATGATAATTCGATTATTTTACTTACCTTTATGCAATGTTTTATATGAAATTTCAGAACTTTTGCACTTATGTACGTAGTAATCTGTCAGAGAACTTGAAACAACTCCATAAAATATAAATTACTAAAATCATGAACCCTAATAAGGAAATAGTATTTTCGTATAAAAAATGGTGATAAATATTCAGCATGGATGAGTTATAAAACTCTCAGAAAATTGCAATAATTGAACAATGAATATTTCATTTTTGCACAGAATTCCCATATGCGAAATTACGAATGTATGTTAAGAAACAGATTTATAAATTAATAGCTGTGGAGTTGATGCAATAAGAATATTATCAGTCGATTTTTACGTTGATTGAACTATTGTAATGGAAATTGTAAGTGAAATTATACGTTATCAAGGAGTCAATTAAATTTAAAAGTATAAGTAGGATAGTAGTCATATACTAAGTTTTAGAACTATGTTAGTCTTTATGTTAAGTAGCACTTCCGTTTTATTCGTAGTCATAAGAGCACAAAACTATTAAAAACATTTAGTTCTATACAGATACAGTAGTAGTGCTTGCTCGTCAAGTGTCTCTAATAAATTATTAGGTTGAGCTATAGGAATAATATCGCACAAAAAGTGTAATTTTAACTTTGCATAGTTACACGAAGATTCTTTAGAGAGGCAGCGCGTTCTTTATTACATGCAATAACGTCATTAACGAATAGAATACTGCGTCGATATTAACACGGATATAACCCGGCAATGACTTGCACCATTCTAAAAATGGAAAGCGGTAAAGAGCAGCAAATGACGCAATTCCGCGTTATCCGAAATAGACTGGGTCGAAGTGGTTCAACGCCCAGCAAATTATGGAGGACCCGGTACTAGCTCTATTTGGTATTCGGAATTGCCTTTCTCCCTCATGTTCTCTCAACTTATTCTATTTCCCATACTGTGTGTTCTGTCTGATCCTCTACCACATGAAAGTCACATGTATGTCTATTTGGCCAACCAAAATTGGTGGTCGTGCCCGTTACAAAATAGTAGATGGTAAGCCTGGCAGTCACCTCAGCCAACACTGCTCAACTTGTGCAGGTGTAAGAAAAGAAATAATATCCTCCTCGAGAAACCCTTTTCGTTGTCTTGTGAAGAATTGAACGGGATTGTAGGCACTTGATCTAATCTGGTCCAAGAATAAATTCAATTAACTGATGTTGTTCGGGTGGCCCTAAATAGCACAGAATGGACTAGTTATTATCAAATATTCCAGAAAACGTAGTAAAAGTGGGTAGAGAATGGAAACAGAAGTCAGACGAAAGAAATGTGGTGATAAAGTTGGCTGGCGTAGAGATCAAGATAAACTGTGGAGGGAAACTGTCGCACGGAGGTCGAGGATTGGCCAGAAATATGTGGTGTAATACGGCCATGTCCCCACCGATGGTGTCTCTGCCTTATCGTGGCGGTGGGGTTTGTGTGTTCTAATGACCTCAAGAGCTGTGCCGCCGGTAGTAACTACTGGCAGGGTCTCACGTGCCGGACAGGTCTTGAGGGAAGAACCTGACTAAAAGAGATACCCTGGTCCTCCAGGTTGGGGGTTAAGCGTGGGGCTAACAACCCTACTTCGTAAAAGAAACAATTGTTACGAAACCTACAGAAGGAATAGCCGGACGGATGACTGTACGACGAAATGGCAAACGTTTTAAGGACTTGATCCAGAATATCAGGATGTTGAAAGTGAAGAATTGGCGGGCCATAGCCATGAATATAATGGAATGGCAGGAACTTCTGAAGTAGGCTAAAGCCCACACCGGGCTGTAATGTCAATGATGATGATGAATACGGCCATGTATTAAGAATTGTGAATCAATGCCTTGATGTGCAATTTTTTTTAGATTTTGTGATAATAATTTAGGCTGACGATTAAATGAGGAGGCAAATAAAGGAAATTAGAAACTTTAAAATATTGGCCAGGTAAGGAATGTTGTAGCATCCTTTTATGGAGATGATTCAAGTTAAAGATTGCGAACTCTGCTGCGATAGTCGTATTCAAATCAGATAATAAATAATTTGTGACATGAATAGTTTGGAAGCACGTCACCGATGATTCAATACAAGATGTTTAGTGCTTCGCTAATGCGAGGTAACACTCCCTCTGGCTGAGGCTTGGTTGGTGCAGGAGGACTCTCCAGAGTCGCCGTGCATTGTTCGCTAGAGGCTAGCCCGGGGGTAATGCTAATTGTGACGCCCGCCCTGCACGGAGATTCATCTAGCTGCATCATGCTTTGGTTCCGTTGCAAAAAATACACTCAGTCTTGTAATCAGGGATAGTTGTTAACAGCAGTTAACTGTTTCCTGGATTCGTGTAATACTTCGGGAAGGAAACGTTTTCATTACTCAAAATGGGGTAATTACGAGTACAATAGCACGCAATGCCAGTTACAGATCTTTGCAGAGAGGTCTGTTTCAAATGAGTGCTTACTCTTGAAAAGTTGTGTGTGTGTGTGTGACGGTAATTTAAGAGGCGCAAACTGCCCCTGATTTTACGTGAAAGTTCGTCACAGGGAACGAATTTTGCTATGAAACTGAAACAAAACGGCTGTTCAACCGGTGGAAAACAGCTTCATCGCCCAGACCAAAAACAAATAAACAACGGCAAGTGAAATCAAATGTGAAGTCCATGTCATCAAAGGAGTCGTTTCTTCCTCAGGGAACCAACATTTACTATCTGCAAGTGTTGAAGCCATTGCGTTAAAAAATAAAATAAAAAAGGCCTGAATTGTGGTGATCATGGACAGTCTGCTTCACCATGGCAACGCGACTACACATACAGGGTTGTAAATTAAGCAGTTTTAGACGAAAGGTCGTATGACGGCAGATTCTCTCACCCTTGTTCGCCCAACCAAGCCCAGTGATATTCCTTCTTATTACGAAGAGTAAAGAAAAACATAAAGGGGAAGCGTTTTAAAAACCTAACCACAGTCTGATTTCTAACTTCCCTCTGAATTGATCAAATATGCATAGTAATGAAGATGAACGTAAAGGGAAAGTGTTTTCTCTATGTAGAAGAAGTTAAAAACGATAGGTGGATATACTAAGTTCAGAATAATATAAAAAAATTCCAACAGAGTAATCAACGTTAGGACAAGTTCGTGTCATCTAATAAAAATAATTTGGAAAAAATAATAATTTTACCTTAATTTATAAGATTAAAAAACGAATTCTCGTTATTTTGGATATTTCGTCGTATAAGAATGAATTTCTACACGATTGAGTGAAACTAAATGATGATCATAGAGTATACTATCTGCAGCAGCAATAATTTGAAGTCCCTCCTATCTTTCTTTTCTACTTCACCTAAGTTTTGTGTGTGATCGTTACTAATATTTAATATTAATGTTTCTTATCTGAAACACGCAATAAACAATTGCTCAATTACAAACATATCATTTGCATTAATTACAAATATAAATTAAATTTTTGTTTTATATTGTGAATTTGTAAATTTAAATAATTAACTAGCTAGAAGCGTTTAATGGAAATATTATTTAAATAAAATATGATTGTTAAAATGTTCCCTGCAAAAACTTTTCTGAAAGATTAAGCTTGCCAGTTTGAGTTTACTGTCGAAGTTTCCATGCCTGTCTTACTTAGATTGTTCATTGTTTAAAGAATAACTACCCTTAATTTGGCACAGGTCTGCTTGTCCGCAATACGTGAAATTCAATTGGAATATTTTGATCGAATAAAATGCGGAACAGTGTCTGTGAATAGCGAACTGGTACTCGTACATGTAGATTCGCATGTTTGAAGCTGAAGGCCCGCGGCGATTCACGCTGCAGGCTTTCCAAACGTATTTGCATTGCTCTACTTTTGCGTGTGCCTGACCTCATGACATTTGCAAATATATGCACACTATGGCACACCTAGTCTGAATTTCATGCAGTCAGCCGGAGGATGCGTACTAATAGCGTTTCTGACAAGTGATTTGCTAAATTAAAATTCTAGAATTCGTAATTGCCGGGGTTAACGAAGTAGAAGAAATGTCTGACACAGTACGGGATTAATTTGGGATCATAACAGTTTACGATTTCCAATATCGACAGGCATTAAAAATACAGCGGGCTAATCGAAGAGTTCACTGGAGAAATGGTTCATTTCTGGTATCTTTATTTTGTTAAGATAGATGAGATAGAATGCGAATATCTATTAAAAATGGATTATTCGTTTATTATGAATGGAAAAGACACAATTATCGCTATATAAGCAGTACAAATTTTAATTTATTTTTCACCTTTATAAGATATTAAATTCTACGTTACTTTGATAAAATACACAAGGAGAAACTTAAAACTAAAATGAACACTACAGCACTACTATTCATTATGCACTTAATTTATTCTTCGCGTATTGTAATTGCAAGAAAGCGAAGAATAGCGAGTGTTTCAACAGAGCTAATGATGAATTGTATAAAATTACCTATTTAAAAAATCTCTGAAACTATTAGAATATTTAAAATTTGAAAGTTTGTGGAAGTTAATATCTTAAAAATGTATTTTGTGTTAATTACTAAGGTTTTATAAAACCTTTAACAAGTCACAGAACACAAAAATGAAATCAATGGAAGAATTATTGTCTTGCAATAAACGTTAATTTCATCTTACAATGAATAATTATTTTTGTACTTATATATTAGAACCCGACTGGTTTTTAATCATTCTCAATAAATAACTATAAGCTTTTAAATTTGGAAACAAAGGAGCATTATGCCGATAATTTAGCCATATTGATATACAAATGAAAATTATAATTCTGTAAAAATCATTTCCAAAATCCAATACATATTTAAATATATGTTATTTAAAGGATTATAATTTTCATTGGTAGATAATTTTATCGACCGAAAGCTACATGGTTAGTTATAATACACAAATATCAAATTTTTAAGAATCAGACATTAAATTTATAATCTAAATATTATTCTCGATTAAGATTGCTGTTACGTGATACTATTTTATGGAAATGGCTATGCATTGTCTTTTTCCATAATCGAAAAAATCTGAGAGTATATAATTCTTGTAAAATTTGAAGTACGAGTATTTTAATATTTTCTCATTAATTCACATTATTTCTTAGACTAATGAAGTATAAATTTCCATTTGCTTATAATTATGGTTTCTAAAACCAGGACGTATATTAAAGAAAGCATTAAAACACAATTTAGATCAACCAACGTAACTCTTTGTATTGACAAGAGAAACAAACTTGGGTTTTAAGAGAAATTACGAAACATAGTTTCGTCTCGCTGAAAAACATTTGTAAATTATCGATTTTGCTGAGTTTTAATTGATGAAAAAGAGAAGTGAAAGAGCGATGAAAGCATGCCAAGAATCTCTAGAAAGGGCAAAGCAGAATGCATTAGCGGACATCGCCAAGGATTGATGCTTTCATAATAACATCTTCGCATTTAACGCGGTAAATTCATTTATCACTCCCAACTCGTTTAGGAAGCTCCTCTAAAGCGCGATAGATAATTATCCCGGTTACTCCCACAGCAATCAACATTATTTTTAATTTATACAGTAAACTGTTTGATGCGAAGGGAACAAATACGTCAAGTAACACGAATCAACAGGTGTAAATGTATATCGGTTGAGCGGAGCAGCCAGGAAAGCCGAAAGCCCTTCAGAAACGGCGGCTGCTTGGAGCAGTGAACGGAGATCAAAGCGTTCTTCACAATCTGATCAATTGGTAGCGTATCTTGGTATCGCTTTTCAATCAAGCCGCAGTGGAATCCAAGCTGTTACCCTCGCAGCTACAAGCAACTGTTCGCCAGCTAAACCCTGATAAACTTACTCAATTATTACAGACTGCAGCTCTACCGCTTGCTTCGGCTCTGAGACTTCAAACGTTTATGATCACGGCAGTTTACACGCTCAAATAACCGCTCATATTGGAAATTATCATCTCCCGAATACGGGTGTCTATTCAATGATTCTTCCAGGATTTACGTAAGACGGGGAACTGTTAATGGACCAAAAAATATAAAGTTTTACATTTATATGAAGAGAGTGGAAAGAAGCTCTGTTAATGTCACTGAAGAATTCAGAAATCCCTTTAAAAAGGCTATATATACAGATATATATGTATTACCTAATTAGTTGCTAAAATTTTGTTAATCACTATATATATATATGTATATATATATATATATATATATATATATATATATATTGTAGTTAACACCAATGTCAGACAGAGAACTGTTAATGGACCAAAAAATATAAAGTTTTACATTTATGACTGAACGCATTATATGAAGAGTGTGGAAATGTCGCTCAAGAATTCAAAAATCCCTTTAAAAAGGCTATATATACATATATATATATGTATTACTTACTTAGTTGCTAAAATTTAATCACAATATATATATATATATATATATTGTAGTTAACACCAATGTCTATATTAATATAAATTTCTAAATTGTTTAATTATTGCATTTTTTATATAATATTGTGGCCATATCATTGGGCGGAAATTTTAACAGTTGTCATAGCGTGAGAATGTGGAGATTGGAGTGTCCCCTATTTGTTTGACTGCGGCGTGAGTGGTTTTAAGTGCAGCCGACTCAAAGCGGCTGATGTGACATATTCACAGTGTGGAAAATGACAGTATTTGGAGTTCTCACCATTAGGCGGCATTGGTGTTAGGGGACTGGGAAGAAACTCTATGATGAAATTTACACAGTGTGCAGGTATCGGTCGGTTAGTAAGAGCATGTTATTGGGTGACGAGAGGCGGCTTTTGGAGGTCGGATGGAGATGTTTGAGAAGGAATGTCGGAGTCGTGGCCGGTGGTCAGTTTGGCAAAGTGAACATTAAATTTATGGAAAATGGTTTTGAAATATTCTTATAAGCTCGTGGACTGTGAAACATCCTGAAGGACCTGATTGTATGTTATGTTTTAGATCTGCTTAGTTGTGCTGGCAAAAGTGTTCTGTGTAAAGCGTGTGTGCAACTTGGTGCACATATTCATAAATATATAAAATATATTAAATAAAAAGTTGTTTCACAAATTTAGTAGTTTCTTCAAAAGAAAAAAGGTTGTAATCTTTTAAAGTGAAAAAATTTGAATATTATACGAATTATTCACACACTGGTATATAAAATAATTCAAATTTATAAAATATTTTGTAAACATAAAATAACTGTTCTCTACCATCAAAAATAAGATTTCATTTTCGTATTGTTCGTACTTTTGGGGAAATATCTATGTAAAAACTTTTGTAAATTTATTTCCATTTTTTATTATTTTATAAATTTAATATTCAATACAAATCCCTATAATTGTTTATGAGGCCCGATTAAGCGCCCTAAGAAATGTCTCATACATAAAAGCCGTGGAAAAATTATATAAAAATCATATAAAATCGTAAAAAAAAATATTTAAGAAACTTTTATAATTAAAATTAACTAATCTCTGTGTAATCATTTATTTTAAACCTGTCAATCGATTAATTTTTTGAATAAAAATTTGATTAATGCTAAAAGTATATTTAGATAAAATTAAATTAAAGCTTAAAAAGTTACCACCATGTTTATATTTATTTGCATACGAAATTAATAAATTACGATATGTTACGGGAAATAAATGGAAGTTATTATCGACCTCTACTAATGCTTTTAACTTTCAGACACGTACTAGAACGGCAAGTGTAGTTTGGGAACTCTTGACCTGCACATCCTTAGGAATTGTTGGAATTGATCAAACAATAATTAATAGTCAGCTGTTTGTTCATATGCAGGAAAACGTCTACGGTATACTATTTGCTAACTGACTTATTCAACAATAATAAACTATCCGTCAAATCAATATTACCAATGTAAGATTCTAAGATCATATGTGCAACCTTCCTTACAGTGAAAATACGAAAAAAGAATCAAAAATTAAAAATGTCTAAGATAGGGAACTGTGCTCTTACGAAATTTGGATGAGAAAAATATATTCTGTACCTCACTTCGCTTTTTTTAAGAACCTGGCTTACTTCAACCCCTAACTAATTAATCTCTTGGTGATTTGAGTCTCGCTGAATTTACATCATTACAATGCGTTTGCTTACTATAATATATACAGCCCCCACTTTGGAGACCGCTAACATTTCAGTTAGTTTATCATATAATTGAGAATTTTATTATTATAACTAGCACTAGTACTATTAAACTATTAAAGACCAACTAAGATTAGTAGGTAAAACAACCGTGTACTTAGTGGGAGACCTGGGTTCGATTCTTGCAGTTCAATATTTACCGTGTGTATTTTATTCTTGTAAATTTGAGAAAGTTTACCTCCGTCGTGTTTACTTCAATTATAATTTATGTTTACATTCCAATGTGAAGTCTCAATTCCAATAATGTTATTGTAAAATGTTGCTCCATGTACGTTAATTAGAGCATCAAACACTCATTTTCAATTTAGAAAAATAAAATATTTAAATAACATAATATTAAGTCGATATCGCCTTAGAACGATTGAATGTTGAGTTCAAATCAAATAAGTTAATCCCGAAAACCTGAAATTTTAAACATCGAGGGGGAATACTAAGTTAGAGAACGATAAAGTCTCTGCATAAAAATTGATGACGTGTTTGAATTATCACGTTAAATTATTTGATGGTAAATTAGGATCAGCATGTTACTCACTAGAGATGATTTTTGAATAAGTAGACACAATCATTGTCAAGATGTTACATTACGCTGATTTCCACTCCATCATGGAACTGAGTCGGGACTCGCTAACACTCAGGCTTTGAATTTTGCACATGTTGACACGACAGGCGATATTAATTGGGCAGGCAGTGCGGCTTTACTGTGTTGTTGTCGGCATTCACGCTTCGTTGATGCTCTAAGGATTCCGCGACGACATTATATTTGTGGAAAGAGAGGCGTTTAACAGCCTGCCTCATTCATGAATGAAATATGCAGCCGACCAATCGATTAACACACCAACATATAACGCTAACATTTACTTATGGCTTTCTATTACTGGAACATGACGACAAACATTCTTCTAAAATGCACAGGGGAAAATTTATTCACGTCAGCCAAAATTTTCCGGGATAAAATATTAATTTTTAATTTAATATTCAAATAAATCGACAAATGTGAGTTAAAGTTCAATGACATATTTTAATGCAGGGAAGAAGACATCAGAATAAGGATATTGCAAATGTAAGAAAACATTTTTCAAGAAATTAAACCTATAATATTGCAGAGAGGAAATCTAGACTTTTGGATGTTGAAAATTATAAATGCAAAGAATAACATTACAGACTAAACGGACTGGCAAAATAATGAATGATGAAAAGGGTTTCATATTACTTTGCGAAACATAGGTTTGACTTCTTCCTTATTTACTTTTTATAGATTGATTTTCATAAATAACTGACAACATTGGCTCATTTAATTTGCTATAAAATTTTTTTCTTCGATTTATTAAAATATCTGATCTGCAGATGATCAAGAAAAGTAAAATAAAAAGTTTACCAAACAACAAGATTCAAGTGTATTCAGAAAAAAATGTCTCCTTGTTGTATTTATTCAGCGTTGAGTATTTAGCAAATTTCCAAGAACATAAGCGCATGCATGGCTCAAGAAAGTTTATGTTTCCGTGATACGGAACAGAATTGAACCTAAAGCTTTTTATCCCTCGTAAAAAAGTTTCAGGTCTCATAAAACGGGGAACACTTTCAAGAAAAGTAACTACTGCAAATCGCGCGGGAATTCTTTTTAAAAATACGGCAAAGAGTGTATGCTTAGTCGTGAATAATTAAATAGCTGAAATTGATCACATAGACTTCCGTTTCTTCCAAGAAAACATCCGATGTTTTCGTTACTCTTTAGAACTTTCAGTATTATACGAAACTGAAAATGAAAACAAAACTTTGCGCTAACGGAAATACACATTAACAATTTTATCAATGTTATATCGAAGTAAAAGGTAATTCTATTCCTGTAAATTATTAGAACAAATATTGTGAAAGTTTTTTGCAGAAGCATGATTTAGTATTTATAACACAATCGAACTTCCATGAGATAGACCAAGATCATCCACAACAAGCTGTTTGTAGAAAATATTGTTTTAAGACAACATATGTTTCTTCATAAATATTTTATTAATATTAATTAAATTGTATGAATTAATAATGAAGATTTTTTACTTGATGGCTTGTCAAATGACTACCTCAATTGATATAAATAAAATAATTATTGTTCATTATCCTCAAATTATTTTCGTTTTGATGTATTTTTGTAATTATGCAATAATTTGTAAAAATACATTTTTCAATTACTGTTCTCGAATATTCCTGTTTGTAACCAATAAATCTACACATAAAATTGTTACTATTAATTGTATTTATTCCCGTCGCATTTGACGAAGTTACCACTGGAATAATATAAAATATAATAGAAAATACAGCATTGAATTTTCTACTTCAAAAAACATTTGACTAAAATGCTATTGATTACATTTATTTAATAGTAGTAACAAGCAGCACATACTGTCATTAAATTAATATAACAGAAAGGTTATAAGAATATTTTTATTCAATTTTCCCTTTTCAAAATTTCCATTTGAAAGAATATACACAGTTGCCCATTTGGCATCGTTCCTTTGCTTGCACAGATGCGATCTCAATGGGAAAGGTAAACTATTTACAGGACTAATATTTGCAAAGCGATGTGAATCATTGCAGACTTTGCCTGACTAAACGTATTGACATGACCCTTCCGTGCGATGAATGTGGTCTACACATCCCATGTAAAGACATTCAACTTTTATGCATGCAAAGAAGCTCTGAGAAGAGAATTACGTGTTTTTTTGGCTTATAAACGTTTCCATATTAAATTTTCACTGTTTGCGAATTGTACAATAATTAAAACCTATCTCAGACAAAATGATTTAGTAGGATTCCAGGTGACATAGAAGGTAATCTTTGATTTTTAGTTTAATAATAGTGGAAACGATACAGTTGGAATATATATGTAAATTTTGTGGGCGTATTGTCAAAACGATGATTTTATAAATCCTGACTAATACTTTTATAAATAGTAAACTATGCAATTAATAAATTTAAACGATTTATATAACCTGAAATGTCTTCAAATATATATATATATAAATATTCACATCACAGAGGTCCTGGGTATGAATCCTGTCTAGGGCTTGGACGTTTGTTTGCGTGAGAGAAACTCTCGGCAAATCATTCCCCCAACGAGAAAAAATGATTTCCCATACTGAGTCGCTAATAACCAGAGCTGTTGATGTGACTGTAAATAAATCAATATTTATAAAAAAATATATTTATTTTCTTAGTAACTAAACTTCACTGCACTTTCTCATTTCAAGCTCCTCTACTTGTCATGTCAGTTCTTCTGTCTTGTTAATCATGCTCAAAAGTTTCCCTGATTTTTATTTTTTAATATGTTGTACTTAATAAACGCGCTGTGGTCCTCAAATTAGAAAGTTTGTGGCAATTCATTTTAAAATATGGCGAGGAACGGTACGATTTCGAGTCTCGTCTATGGCTTGAACCATGGGATGGTATTAGAGACCCGTTATAAAAGGAAACATATTTCGGTTAAGGTATCATACAAACAAATTTAAAGTCCGAAAAATATATTTAAAAAAGCAGGGAAATGTTCATGGAATGTAATAAGTTAACATCAGAAGTTTTCCAGGGATATTCTCTTACATGTTAAGGTTGACAGTGAAACGATACTGCGGCAAAATTGTTAGGGTAGAGGTAGTGAAATCGTTGTCGTTAATATCCACATTTATTTTATTATTAGACAACCTGATATAAATATCGTGTTAGTTTAATCTAATATTAGTTGTCTTTTAGTCCTTATTATTATAATTTTGTCTAACTGCCACAGAAATTACTAATTTTTAGGAAATAAATTACATTAATTGAACATATTTATACTTTTGAAATTAATCGGAATTTCTCAAAACTATTTGATCCATGGAAATGCTTAAAATTTATTTTCCTGCATTATCTGATCCTTTTGTGTAATATTTATTTATCAGGATTGGAACTTAATTTTATTATTTGTTTATCACACAAGAATTATAATAATTGTAAGTACTGGTGATTATCAGTACGTAGGCAGGGATGATGAATTCAAGGAATTAAATAGAAATGGGCGTAATATGAAAGTATATTTCATACACGTAGGCCCAAACTTAAAAGCTATTTAAAAATTTCTTGTAGTAATTGGTATAATTGGCGGGTAGCGTGTAGCCAAATAACAAAGGTTTAAATGAGAAATTAATATTTTAAATAGTCGAGAAACTTCAACTAGTATTGTACGAGTCAGACGTGTTTACTGCAGTTTATTTTTGTTCTTGATTCTTCCGCTCCAGCGCGATAATACTCTAAGCGACATCGACAGCAGTAAATACACGGAGAACATTAGAGGAGACAAACTTCAAGAGCAGACGAGCGACAAAACGTATTTACCGGAATATGCAAGCAAAGTCGTTCGGCTGTGAAGGTAAGACATTTTGCCACTGCTGCTACGTGAAATAATAACTTCTGAGAATTGTGGCAAATACCAACTTGTAATATATTCTACTTCTACGTATTTTATTGTTATAAGACGTTGCTTCACTTCGAAACAGAATTATGTCCGAATATGTAACTTCGATAGATTCAGTACTGTGTGCGTCTTATATATGAGATGTTATACGTATGATGTTTCAGTAATAAATTATCATGTTTGGGCTTAACGGACTAGGTCACATTGTCTTCCTCTTTTGAAATAAATTTCTAAGGAAACACTTCTTTATTGCCTATTTAAAAGATTTAATAATATATAAATTACCGAATATTTCATATATATGTTGGGACGTGCTAATTCATTTTATAACGTTTTGTGTATTTTATATTTGCCTAAATATTTTTTTCTTAAAAAAAGTGATGCCTTGATGAGATAAAATAATCGAGTTAGTTAAATTTGTTCAGCGGTGCCATTCTCATAAGTCATAAAATAGTATTGGAAGACCCAAATGTAGTTGGCCGGAAAAAATATTTCTGGACTCGAAAGATTTGTGAGGCAATTGAAATACGAAACTGGTCACTGATTTTTAGCCCAGATTTTTAATACGAATTGAAATTAGTGAGAAAGTTATATTTATTTGTCCTTATTTTATAATTGAGTCTAAACGAATGATCGATTGATTTTATGACTGTATCACCTTCGTGATTTATTTCTATGATTCTGATTATTGTGCATAATTTGTTGCAAGTTCCTTGTTTTGAGACGGTCCAGTGTATTTAATGGGACGAACCACATCTCTGAAATCATCCTCAGTTCTTTTACATTAGGATTTTTTTTAATTATAATCCTGTAAAAGGCTGGTAGGTTATTTAAATGTTTTGTTGGGCTTTTATTATGGCCCGAGAACCGAGGAGAAGAACTATGAGAATCGGCGCACTGCCCCGTGAACCTTTAATTCTGAGATGAAAGTCTGGTAGCCGCCTTGGTGGCTAATACTTTTCCATGGATTGTATATAGAGCTGATAGAATAGCAATGGGCTTTTCTCAAGGTTCGATTAAGTACGTTAAAAATTGCCATTGAAATGAAATAATATTATCGTTCATTGTACGGTATGGTAAATTGTTCACTTCTGAATGTTGTAATTTATTTCACCTGAACTTTGTAAATAAAGTTCTATTTCTAATGGAAGTTGATGATATCGCCGATTGTTAATGGTCATGGGCGTCCCTTTACATCCCTTTAATTTGTTTCTTACGTCAAAAGTAAATTTCTTCTATTAAAGTTGAAATTCTCAGGTTTTATAGGAAAGCGTGTATTTATCGAGGGAGAATTAGTGACTGTAGTCAGCGCTACCTTGACTGTGTTTAATGATGGGGCCTGAAACCAACATCGTCACCACTGAGTAATAAAACGATTAAAAGAAGCTAAAGCGCCACTCTACAAACCAAGAATAATTAACGCCTTAGGCTGTCCAATGCAATGTAAACTTAGCTTCTAAAAAATTAATCGACGATTCCTCTCCGCAGGTAATTCTGATTTAGAGAGGTTTAAATTTTAGCTGTAAATGTGTGCTTAAGCGCAGGTCTGCTGGATGTTACGTAACAGGGCGCCACGTCGCCTCGTCAAGATATCGACTGTTTGTGTCTGTCCCCTTTTTCTGACTTACCGTGTTTGTAAATTTGTAACGAATTGAAACGCTGCTCCCCTTTTATTTATAGCGCCTCGCTATTCTTAGGCAATCGATCGTCAATCTACATATAAATCAGAAGTTGCGTGCCCGGCTTTATTACGACTAATTACCTCGGTAACGATGGCGCAAACATGCTTACACAGTGACTGGTAACAAGTTTGTGACCATACTCCGTCTCCCTGGCTGTAAAAGTACGTACAGCTACTTCGCTTCGCGACAAATTACTTCTGCAAAGCGACCGTTCCATCGTCAAAACAACAAACGTTCAAAGCCCCAAATCAAAGCTTTATTTTCACCCGCTCTTGTCTAACGTAAACTTCAAGACGATAAATATTTAGAGATAAATATAAGTTGGTGGCAGGCTAATTCAATAATTCGGTAGCACAAATATCCTCTCGAATCGTCGCGGGAGGCGTTTTAGGTGCCGAGGAACGCATTTTTTTTATGTCAATCGCAGTTTCGGTTCCTTTCTAATTTTCCAGGCAAAAGTTAAACTTGGGCACTACTTTAAAACGCTTGTAATAAACTTTCTAATGATTTATGCGGTATTAAAATTGTAAAAAAAAAGTATTTTAAAATTCTACTCTCGACAAAAATCAGAACAGGCGACAAAGTTATTTAATAATCGGTCTTTAATATTTGCTCTAATAAAAAAATATGGCCATTTCTAAATATAATATCCGTGCTAATACGTCTAAGTGGTGTCGTGGCCAGCCTCATTGCCTCGCATCACAGAGGTCCCGGGCTTCGTCATGGATGTTTGTGGTCGTTCTGGTCACTGAAACTGAGGCTATAAGGCTGTGGGAGAATCGATACTCTGACCAGGTGTCACTCCTGGATTCAGAATGTGTCATTTATGGTGACAGTCTGGCAGCCGTCTCGGTAGGCCAAGGCCCTTCATGGGCTGTCGAGCCAAGGAAATAATAATAATACGTCTACAAAAGAAGGTATTGCTGTATCATTACTAACAACTTAAATTTAATTAACCCATACATTTAATTAAATTTGAGTTGTTATTGATTCGTCTTCGAACACTTACTGGTACATATTTTACCAAGTAGTTTTAGAATTACAAAAACAGTGACGGAGTTGAAATAGATAAGCAAAATAATGGAACAAGTTGAGTGAAAAATTAGGAGTACATATCTAGGAGTAAAACTGTATCAGCAAAACTGCAGAGATAATTTAATATCAAAACGAATCTAACATTTATACTCAAAATAATGAACTAAATTGGCTTTCCTAGAATTATTCCAGTAGTTGTTAAATATTATAAAATCAGTGTATGTACATCACAAATAGCACTAGATACTGTTGTTCTAATCATCCGGTAAACTTATTCGTGCATTTGACATTCATTTTTAATTAAAATTTTTTTTAAAAAAATTTCAATTTCAACAGTGCAGGAATCAATTGATTCATTTTTAATTTACAGTGGCACATGAAGTGATGAATTCTCCTGCTAACAACAATTGTCTCTCGTAATAAAATAAGTACAAAACTACTGGAACTGAAAAATAAATAATATTTCGTAAATATATAATAGTCGTTAAATCTGCGAGACTGCTCTGCCATTGTTGCTGAAGTTCCAATATTTTACACGGTATAGGACATAAATTCTCGTTTTGTCATTGTTGCCGTACGAAAATCTTTCTGTCATCCTTTCCTTGTTAGCAAACATGTTACATATAAATATACTAAACAATACTGCTATATTTGATTCTCAAATAACTTTTCTTGAAAGCAATCTAAGGTGAGTGTTTACTCGTTTAATATTTTATGTACATGTTAAATAAAATTCCATTGGCGAATTGCCTTTCTGCAGATTTTTATATTTTAGTGCATGCTAATTTTTGCGTTTCTACGAATTTAAGACGTTAGGTTAAAATTTTTTTGTAGACTACTTCCGTAAAGAACATAAACGTAGGACATGTTATAATAAATTTCTGTTATTAATGTGAGAATTTTTGGTTACAGAAGAACTTCTACTTGTTTGAAGACTTACCCATTGCATTAATCCACACAATTCTCTTCTTATTTTGTGGCTGGTTACGCACTCTTATATCCGCCAGAGTGGTTAACTTAAGAACTACTGGAAATTCGCAGCAATTAGAGTTTTCCTTTACCCGCAGTGGAGTTTCAGCGACGAAAGTGTTCATTCTTACGCAAGTAGCAATTTGGGGGTTTTAAGTTTTCTGACACCCTTTGCGGTAGTCATAGCTCACAAAATATATAATATGAAATGTGACTCAATTTATGTACTGTAATGACGAATCATCGAACAATAAGTTTCATGAACTAATGTTAATAAGAAGAATTCTGAAAGAATGTGTAAATTAAAAAAATTATGTAGAATAAGGACATTCGTTTAAAATCTGAAGACAAATTTATCCGTGTCTCAAGTAATGGGGTGAACTTCGTAGATAAAATATTGCAAATTATTCAGAAATAAACGCAGTCTCATATAGTGTTAAATTTTTTTTTAATAAACAGAAACTTTCGACTTGTTAAGATTCCCCATTTAAAAAACGCATATTTTTGGTTATAACAACACGTGTTGTTATCTCTATAGACAACCTTAAGGCAAAAAGTTTATAATGAGGATGAAAATGGCAGCCTCTGCCTAAAAAATACTTGAACACAATATGAAACTGTGTTTTTTCTTCCCAAAATTAAAATTCATAATCAATCAAACGGATAAATCGTGAAAAATAATTTATCTTAATCTCATGAAGCACAATCACATTTATAAAAGCAAATTTCAATTTTGGTATCCCATGTTCACACTTTCCTTGATTCTTCCTCATTTCACAATCCGGAAAATTAAGGACTTCGGGAACGGCAGATCAGAATTTGTGTTAAAAATAATCTTCCATTTTTGTGTTTTTATATAGCAAAAATTTGTATTTTTCTTAATATGTTAGTAACTCTTTTTAACTTTTATCAAGGAGGTTATGGCCCTTTATAAGTCGTTAAAATGCCAAATATTTGAGAAAACATTGACACGTATTAGATTAAATGAAAAAATTTACGCCTGATTGAAAATTAATAATAAAAAAAGATATTCAAATTCAGACAAAATAATTGATAATATAAATACCACACAACGTTTCTGCGATCCTTGTCACTGTCTTCAGGTGCTAAGAAGAGCCTAGAGCGACACAACTGCACTGGTCAGTTGACAAAACTGAAAATCCTACTTTTATTTTTATTACGCTGAAGATTACATTCCAAATGATTTAAATAGTAAATCTTGAATTATAAAATTTTATATTGATATTACAAATTTCGTTTTATTTTATTAATAATATAAATTAAATAAATTAACGATCAATATTTACATACATTTTGAAATATTATATTCAATATAACAAACGTTTTAGCACCTTTTCGAGATTCACTTTCTTTTAACTTTAATCAAGTTATTTTGCTTCTATAATACCATTAAATTAAGTCATATTTATGATGCATTATTTTTTAACTTTTGATATAATTTTATAAAATAAATTAAAAAGTATAAATTTGTAAGTTAAATTTTAAAAAAAATAGGATTCGTAACACTTGGTATTAAATTGCAAAATTAATGGTTTGATTTTAAGTATTATATGGTTTTAAATTTTAGGATAGAAGAATAAGAAGAAATCGATGTTTTGTTCTTTCCACCATGTATAACTAAAACCATTGTTTCTGTAGAAACATAATCTGATTAAGGCTAAAACCTGATAAAAGTACAAAAGGTCCCGAAAATTCGTTGTTGTATTGAATAAAAGACTTTAAAATATTTGTAAGTGAAGGACGTTTAATTTTTTAGAAATAATTCGTACGACTGACGTTTTTCTTGAAGTGTATATCGTAACTTTTACGTGAACTTGTACGTCCTCAGAATATGCTATATGTGTGGTTTTGTTTTGAGTGAGTTTTACAATTAAAGATTTCCATAATATTAAAATAACAAAAGTGGTTATGAATATAATTCAGTGCTGCATTACATTCTTGTGAGCTGTGCAATGTTGTAGGATTTGCACAAGGATGTAATTTTCCATGAAACAGAAGCAGAATATAAGCGACTCCTCTGTGCCGTGGTATATTTTTTGATCATTCCATATGATTCTTGTTCCTACAATTGTATGAAATGGGGGTAGTATTTCTTGTAATTATTTATGCCACAGAGTTACCAGTAATTTAAATTAATAAATTGTCATTCATTATATTCTTGGCTCTAGTTGATTTGACGTTGGTGTAGAAATGTCCGGAAAAGCAGAAATATTTTTCAGTCGGAATCACATTTATTCAAAAGTAATTGACCCCATTAGAATCAGTTTTACGGTCTGTGTTCCAATATTTGTCCAGATAATGAGCAGTTTTCAACGTAAACCAACGGGGAAAATTCGCTATTTGAAAGCAGGTAATCGTTTGATGTTTGCAGTAAACGTGGTAATTTAGAAGCTTTCGATAACCGGAAAGCAACCTCGACATGACACGAATTTAGCATTTAAATAGTGGATATTGGCGTCAATGCAATTTCGTCGTCATGGTTACCATTGGCGCATTTTAGTAAGTGGCCTGTGCTGTTGTTCCAGGGCAAGCAATACGGCTAATGGTGGCTTCGCTCCACCCAGCCAGCACCTATATTCTCTCCGCCCAAGAACAAGACGGAGGACCCAGCCAACAGGTGTGCAGGTGTGCCAACCAAGCAGAAACACCCATCATACCACTACGAAAATTATTTTATTTCACTTTTAATATGCGTTGAGGCACAGAAAAATGTCTTCGCCATATATATTCACGACATTCCAGCACTGCAAGTGCCTGCAGTTCCAGAGTCGTTTCGGGAAAAAAACTAAGCTCTCTCAGGTTTGAGTAACTTGCGTATCCGTGTTATAGGTCTTTATATATCCTTGAAACATATCAAACATTCTATAATTTTCTATAGTGTGGGAAAATAAGTACTAGCTGGTTCGTGGTAAAACTTCACAGATTATTCAGTTATATGATTAAATGCGGAGTGTTCGTAATAATAATTTTGAGCTAAGTGAAATAATATATTATTTCCTTCAGAAACAAAATTCTTATTAATGAAATGGCATGGCCAAATAAGAAACGAAAAAAATGCTGCAGTTCACATATCAAATACGTAGTTTGAAACAATGTAATAGTCATTATCTTACATATAGGTTTGTAATTAACTCAAAATATAATATATTCCATCCAATAATATAGAAATACTCGATTGAAGCAGGACTCTAACCCGATCGCGAAGAGAGAGAGCGAGAGAAAAAACCGTACGGAGCTGGAGTCGACAGGGTAGTTCATTGTTTGCGCAGTTGCATAACTAGCAGTGGTCCCGGGTACAACTCTCGGTTCCGTAGTGTTTTTTCTATCTTACTTCATGCATTAAATTTGACAAAGCTTTCGAGATTCGCTTTAGTACATTTTCTGTTTATATACAATATATATGAAGAAAAAGGTCTCGGGTTTCCACCCGAGTAAAACAGCGATTGTAACGCGACGTTTCGACGACCAAACGCACTTCCGTTATCTTATAGGCGAAGCCTTCGGCAGTGCCTTTGGTCGTCGAAAAGTCACGTTACAATCGCTGTTTTACCCGGGTGGAAACCGGAGAACTTTTTCTTCAACAAATACACCGGGAAAGCTTTCGATCTTTGATACAATATATATGGATTCCTAATACTATTATCGTTTTCTTAAATATGAAAACATAACTAACAACGGAATGAGTATTTATGTGTGGTCGCATTGATAGTTAGTACAACAGTGTCGCAGAACATTTTACCATGACTTTGAGAGGCCGTTTTGCTCTGAAATAAACAATTGTCATTTGTCTTCATAACTTTACACGAATGATAGTTTTGTTAAACGTGGGGGTGGATGTCACCGTACTTTGGCAATTAAGGGGTACAGATGCGTTATCAGATTTCGTGTAATTTTCCTGTACTTCAGAAACTCCGGGCATGTCTTTTCCGCAACAGCGCGGCTAATTTATGGCGAGTATTTTTAAATTCGCGGAAGTAAAACTATGTTATTCCCGCAGTTCATCGCGTGAGAGCACAAGTTGTGGTTCCTTATCAACTAAAGCCATCGCTCTGGTCTTAAAAATATCCTTCACCATGGCGCAGCGATAGCTATATGGTTCTTTGAGTGGCCAAGTGATTCCATAGCCGAACAATATTACTCCTGTAAAATGAAGTTACGCTGAAATCAACATCTTTGGATCAGAAATCTTGCCATATTACTGTGTCCAACTTTTTTTCCGTTACTTGCACAATTGTCTATGTAAATATCTATCAAATTACTTGAGATTGTCTCCTATTCTTAATACTATTCTATAAACTCTGACCTTTAGATGATACGTTTATTAGATTTCGTTGGTCATTGAGTTTTTTCTGCCAACCAGACCTTGCTTGACTTCTACTTCCTTGGTGAATCCTCCTCTTTTTATTCATTGTGAGTTCTTTTATTGTATTTGTAATACAATTTCATATGTCTCCATTTTTTCTTATTGTAGTATGTTCCTTCTAATCTCATTACAAACCTCTTTTCCAATTTCTACCTGGGTACGTGACTTAATTACCAGTGAACTGTGTTCTTTCAACAGAATTCTTAACCAATATTGCAACTTTCTTCCGGGTGTAAGAAACATTAATAACTATAAAAAATGCTTGTAAAGGATTCCTGATATTTGCTACATATTATTACACATCAGAATTTATTAATTTGGGCACATTCTTCAAACTGGCACTTGTATATACAAATTTCACTGCAAAAATTCTCTTGTCTACGTTCTTTTAACGAGAAAGGGATCTTGTGACATTTTCCGAATGCGTCTCGAGAGGATAGTTTGTAAAAATGTCGGTAGTTTTATTAGATTAGCTTTATATTTACGTCCTCGACCTAATATATTAAATTCTATAATTTATATATAACTTCATACTTGTATATGATTTAGTCATTCATGTGACGATTTTGTTGTTTCTGCATTTTATTTTGTATATTGTTTATGTACCTACTAGCCGACCTGTGCGACAACTCAGAAATCCGAAATAATGGTAGTTATAATTTTTTTTATGTAATCTTTTTTTTTAATGTAATGTAATGAAATCGTGTCAATTCACATCGAGAAAAACATAATTATAAAATGTAGAATTTTTTTTGACTAATGTTGACAGTGCCGAGAGGCTATAAAAGTGTGTACCGAATTTAACGCAAGGCTGAAGTTACGACCAGGACATGTTATGTGTTACGAAAGTCGGTCTGATCGTGTTGCCGATCGAAGTAATCTGTTAGTTTTACTTCAAATTTATAACTGTAAGAAATATATTTGGTTTACCTGTCGTTACTAAGTTCTTACTGTACCCAAAAACATGACTTGAAGAATAAAAATAATATCCCGGGAAGAAACACTGAAAATTATATAACGTGTTTACGGAGATAAATTTCCTTGGAAATTATAAAGGAATAAAACCTCTTTTCAGCCTATCTGAAATAATGTATATCATTTTTTTATTTTTTTTATAAAATGATATATTCATCTATGAACCAAATCTTTTAAGGCATTGACTCATATTGGGGACTAATAGGTTCAATAAATATAAATGCACGTCTACATTATCATTGGTAACTGAATTTTCAAATTCGATTCTTTTGTCTCCTCTCTGGATTATCAGTGTCCATTTATTTTTTATCTATCATCTCTTAAGGAATGTGTTACGGGGAACCATTTGTACATTTTTAAGAAACCGTAACTTGATTGATAAAATATTCTCTTATCATCTACGAACATCACGTGACTTAATAATAAGAGACAACATGGATGGGTAGAGTAAAAGATGAAGACTGGGAAGATACTGTTACAAAGGATGGAACCAAATATAATATAGGGAATGAATCATTTTAGACGAAGGTTCTTCGTGGCAAAGGAGACCAGAACTATCATTGTATAATTAGAACAGGAAAATAAATTATAGTAAAGGGTGAAAATAACAGTGAAACACAGACAATTTGTAACACACAGATTAAATGTTGGTTTAGGAGAAAACAAGGCAGAGAACCGCACCAAATGAATCAAATGGCTGATTTTTATTTAAGGCAACAGGCTACATGAGGGTAATCCACGTTGGGCAACTCCCCTTTAATAGCATAGAAAGTGATTTGAAAGGGGGGATGCGGAAGGGTAGAGGAAGGTAGCCAAGGGTTACTAGGGCCCCCGGGCTATATTTTAAGGATCCTACCCGGCATTCGCCGGGTAGAAATGCAGGGAAAACCCTAGAAAAACCTGCATCAGGTAGGTCAGGCATTGGGTACTTGTCCCACGCCCTTCCGATAGCTGGAGAGGAGTTTGCTGTGGCGACGCAGCATTCTCTTCTCCGTGCCTCGACCAGTTTAGGAGGCAGCTGGCCGACTATTCCAATGGGAATAGCGAACAACTCTTACCGTATGCCCAAGGTCTGCGACCCCGGAACATACACCTCTCAAAACAGACCGAGGTGCCTCGGCATATGGGAACCTTAGTTAAAAAAAAACCAGAGAGATGTGAAGGCATCCCCAAAGGTAGCCTCCGCCAGAGCTCTCAGAGAGAATTCTCTCGCAGGCTTCCCTTTCGGTATCAAATGGCTGATGATGCAATAATCTTATATATATATATATATATATATATATATATATATATATATATTCCAGTTCTATGTGCAAGTTATATATTAATTATTTTAGAAAACTGAGAATGTATTAGCATATTTTATTGTGGAGGTGGCTATAATTTTGCGCACTGGATGATGCTACGTCGCACGTGATGATGCGAATTTGAGTGGGCACTATCGCTACGCATCCATTAAGATGCGCGAAATAACCGAAAAGTGGTCCGTCCACAGCGAAGCCCTGATCAAAGTGCAGATGTCATTACCTTGCTAGATTAATTAATAGATCGTCAGAACCTTGTTAGAGCGAACAGAGATCAAAGCTTTGACACGCCAAGAGTACATTCGGTTTCCTGCCGCAGAGTATAAACGTTACTTTAATTCAATTAAAATGACGGACAAGAAGTGAAAGCTGCACTTATGCTATACATAGAATTCTGGGAGTATGTTGATGAATTTTATATATTTTTCCTGTCTTGATTCAAATCTTCATATTATAAAAACACTAAATATTGGCATTAGTTTTTTCGTAAAGGCTTAATTGTCACTAAAAATTGCTCCGGAAGGTAAAAATATTTTCAGATAGTTAGAGGTAGTAGCACAATGTGTTGTTTTTTGTTTGATTAACACCCGTAATCTATCTAATACATAGAATAGACTGTTTGTGTGTTTTCTCTTCATACAAATCTACACCCGTCGAGAAAATTTAACCAAATTTCGTACACGTGTTCCCTACGAAACAAAACTAACTCTCTTAATAGTGCGAGTATTTTTACTGTATTAGGGTACCGAGTATATTTTTTCTAGAATATTTTTGATAATATTTGAATATTTATGCTTCTCTAAAGGCACTTAATTATCATTCCCTCTTCATATATAGGTTACATAACCTCTTGACTAATAGATTAATGTGTAATTAAATACTTTTTCGGACTTCTATAAATAAATCCCTGACGACGACGCCGAGCACCTAGTTAGTTCATCTATAAATAAGGATAGCTTTATATTGTATTATGAATTTACGAGGAAAATTTTTATTTTCTCTACGAATTTCTTGGTTTCCGGACAAAACAAATCGACTTGAAACTACGTCTTCTACGCAAAACATTTAATGTAATACAAATTTTGTTACAGAGGCGAGGCGTATAGATATATTTTTATATGATAAATAAATCAATAAAGTTCTTCGATATATCACGACTAATATTTGTTTGACAAGCAGATTTCATCTCCATACTTAATATTCATAAGAATATAAATTTGATGCTCTAATATAATCATATAATGATTTAGATGAAATATAATGCACATATTCATAAAAAATCTATAAATACTTTTTATAACTCGTTCTAGTATCTCGATATTAATTTAATAACGTTTGTACTTCCTGAATATTTACAATAAATTGGACAGTCTTCATTTTGAGTTTAAACTTTTTGAAATGAATGTTGACAGTTTAAGATAGCGTCTTTATTGGAAAACAGTTCACCAGTTTTTAAGTGAAGCGGGAAAAATTGTCGACGGATTAGGTTTATGAACGTTCCCAATTTAAGTCTCGAGAAATTCTTCTCGCGGATCTAAAAGAGCAATATTTTATCGAAGTTGGCTCTACCGTTTTATTGTGATTAGTGAACAAAATCAGGGTGACAGACGGAAAGACATAAAGTTTAGATGAAATATGTTTCGGGTCCCTTAATGTGTAAAACATAAAGAAAAACAGTCTATTCTACGCACTCTAGTCGTTACAGGGAACTGGCAGTATCGCTATGTTTTGCAATAAGTGGGCCCACGACGTACAACGTAGTCTCGTTACGGTCGCTGACGACCTACAATAATTTGGAACAAGTCATTCTGAGAGAAACCCTATTCAACACAGCATTAATTGCTCTCAAGTTAGTGCAACTTCGTCAATTCCAATGCTTCCTAACTCGGCTGCTTAAGGCCGCAAGACTTTCTACAACGCGCTTAAATGCTATGAAACGAGTTCATTAACAACTTCTTTCAAAATTTGTTAGGTTTCGTGTTACTAGAATTTTACGGAGACGTTTAAACTTTTATGATATTGGGGACGGAACAATACACATTTGTCGAGTTGCGTCTCAAGCCTTGACCAGACAACAGGTAATTTGCTATTTCATATACAGAGATAGTAAAATAATCGAATTTATTAATGCCACGTATAGGTTACCTTCAGATTAGGATGTATAGAATCTAATTATAATTTTTGACATTAGAAATGGATACATTTTTTCTTGCTATGTAAAGCAAGTGAGTGACACGGAAATAGATTTCGGTACTTACAATATTTAAATAAGAATTATTTTCATGTTAGTTTTTAACAATAAGATATATTTAACGACTATTAATATATAATATAATTCAAATAAATATTTATTAATCGTAAATTCTGTAATTATCAACATAACGTTTCTGTAAATATTTGTACCCCCTTCAAAGTGCCTGACTGAAAGAAAGATTTGTTTAAATATTTTAAACGTTTCCTCAGTCTGGCTTTACATATTACTACTTAGGTTTCGACGATAAATTCACAATAAAAAGCAGTAATATTTATTATATATTATTTTTTAAAATTGTTATATTTTTTTGTAGAATTTTTGTGAATTGGAATTTTGATTTGAAAAAGTAAATTGATCATAATTAATCTGGGACTGGAAAAAATTACTATTAAGTTCAAAGAATTTTGAAAAGTTATCATTTGATTTTAAGTATCGTATTGTTGATAATTCATCGTTTTTTCCTTACAAAATTTAGGACAGAAAAATACAGATATTTTTATATACTTTATTTACAAATTTAATATAAATATATAATTTAAAATATTGTATTTTTCCCTTCACGTCTTCAAATTTTTACGTGCATACTTATGATAAATTAAGCTAAATAAAAAAATGGTATATAACTAGTAATACTCATAGCCAGACTCAGGAAACGTTTACAACATTAAAACAAACTTTTCTTCCTGTCAGTAAGACTTAATATGTTACAAATATGTACCGAAACGTTCTGTTAAAAAATATTATTATAATTAGTATTTTTCAATTATAAAAAAATATTATCGGTCTGTTAATGATCGTTTAGTATATCGGACTATTTACAGTATACATATTTTAATAATATTTTTCAAAAATTTAGGAAAATATTTGATAAATATATCAATTTTGAATATTTTAAAAAATAATTCAAATTCATGAATTTTCATTACAAAACGTGACGTCAGTTTCACAATTTGAGCCTGCAGCCGCGATAGTCATCTGGTTATCATTCTGAAGATTCTCCCAAGAATTAATTTTATTTTTTTTATTTTGTCTCTCATGAGGTCAATTTTCATTAAGTTTTAAGCACCACATTGTGTTTTTTTTAAACTGATGGAGGTGATCAGAAATAGCATTCAACCGTCACATTAAAATATGTCTTCAATTTTTTGGCCATTTCCTGATAGCACACTTTTCAAACAATTAGTTTTCCAATTTTAAAAGCAGAAGTGGTAAATTAATTTTGAATGAGATTATTGATATTTGTGTAAACACTTTTTAATCAAATGATGCGAGTTTATTAATTTTTCTTAGGTCGTCGACAAGAAATTTTATTTTTGAACTGTATGTATAGCATTCATTACAAAGTAGGCCAACATATTAAAAAATTAAGTTGATGTATGATTCCTATTTTCAGACGACAAGTCGGTACAGTATACCAGATACTCTATCGTATTGGCTTCAAATTACCATTATTTTTAAACAACGTTTAAAATACTAAAACTTTGGTCAGATTATTTATTTTAGCATGTACAATTTTAGACATTAAATTTACATCACGATATACAGATCTAGACCCTATTCTGGGAAGAAACAAGACACCGACGAAGAGCAAAAACGCCAGAGTTCCCACCCACGGTCTACCCACATCAAACTGCGGAATAAAGCCAAGGAGATTAGCTTTCTGTTCCACCCACATTATTTCTTATAGTGATCGTTAATAAAATGCAGCACTGCTTTGTAAATAAAATGAACTGAATATAGCCACATCGTGTGCAATTAAGGTTATACTCCCGATTCATTTATGTATTTGGTAGAAATGTAATGAAGTAGTTTTAAGGAGAAAAGAATTGTTACGTGTTGGGTCGACGTGTGCTCTTGGTACTAAAGATTCAAGGATCAAAAATGTGGATGGAAAATGTTATCATCTTTGGTAAAATGCAAGGATTGAAAACAATTAGTGGAACAAAAAAAAATATTTTTTTTTCGGTAGGTCATTTGTCCGGTTTTTAAAATAAACAGGTGTCGGCGAAAATCGGGATGGAGTTAGTTAAAATTTCGAAAAAGTTATATAAGTGAGAGATTTCAGGCATCAGAATACCAGACAAAAATTACATGTAATTGTTCGATTTATATATATATATATATATATATAAATAAAACTGCCGTTATAAGAAATATCATGTTTTATGAATATTCATATTTCTCAAATAGCTGGTGGAACACTACCGTTTGAAAATGGTGTTTTCCGAGGTCGATATTGTTTGATTTTCTGTTCCACAGTGGAAAATCTGAACTAAGAAATTCCTAAATCTATTTAAAAAAGTGGGAATGCATATTATATAAAATATTTTATATTTATTATTTTATAGTTTAGCTTATGCACCAGATTCCTTGATTTTCATAAGGCCCAAATTTTTTTTGCTGAAGAATAAATCGAAATTACGTCTTCATACATTCTTTTCATATGTATTCTTTCTCTCATTGACTTTCCGCTTTTATTCACAATTTCTCTCTTCTAAAAACAGCCACTCTTTATAAACAGTACTGACAACGTGTTATCTTCTTGATTCAAGATCTACGTAGATCTTACTTGATCTACATGGAATCAAGAGAGAAGAGAGTTACAGAGGTGGAGTATTATTAAACAAAATCCTGAGAGGCCAACAGAGAACATAGTTGATAGACGAACAGAGTCTGGTTTGGAAGAGATCAAGAGGGTAGGACAGAGATTTTACTGAAAGTCGAAAATAAGGAAGAAACGAAGGTTTTAAGCCACATTAGCGACGTAGCTCACTTGTAAATCAAGGCATATACAATGCAAATATTGACGTACTTGATTTATTAATTTACCTTAGTGATTGCAGTTTAACAGCTGACGGTTG
Organism: Zhengitettix transpicula; assembly: GCA_037074705.1. Classification (NCBI taxonomy): domain Eukaryota; kingdom Metazoa; phylum Arthropoda; class Insecta; order Orthoptera; family Tetrigidae; genus Zhengitettix; species Zhengitettix transpicula. The sequence continues at coordinate 56,348,571 of CM073595.1, read as the reverse complement.
CCTCAAATGTTGGCTCCATTTTTTATGGAAGCTTCTCTTCGTGTCACAACGTGTCTTATTGCATTCAACGAGGGAAATTTTGCCCTTCTTTTTCTTTTTCTTTGTTTATTAATTTTGGATTTACATGACCTATCGCTATAATTGAAGATGTATCTATCTAATTAGCCTTCGTCGCCACGACAGCCATACAGTGTTCCTAATGCGAGTGGTCTGACGTCAGGGCTATGTTTGCTCCACGAAGGCGGTTCCTTCTTTAATTAATTAGATTCTGGTTCGTGTAACTTGTGCGATTTCCGGCTCCCTTGCGCTGCCGTCGCATTCACCTCCAATAAACGCTCTATGATATGCTAATTATAACTGTAACCAGGAGTGTGCGCGCTCCATGCTGCAACTACGAAATTAATTTCGTACAATTCAGTGATTGCATACAGTCATATTCTAAGTGAAATCTCAATTAATTTTTTTTTCTGTTATAAACTTACAAACTATCAGAGGGGAGAGGAAATGAATGCATCTTCGAATCGTAAACAGTACAAGTTGCCACGACAGGCAGCTAATTCGATTCCATCAATTTGAAACTAGAATCAACATTTCCGAAAATTGCCAGATATGAAATATATATACTTCTGTAATATTCCTCCAATATTTATGGAAAAACAGGGCTGCTTCATTTCCTATTATTCAAAATTGTTTGTGTAACTGAAGGGTGCGACTGAAGAATTTATGACGGGCGGTTTGGTACGTTTTGATACAAATTTACACAAAGAGCAGAATTTTCTAAATGAAACTTGGGTATAATTAATTAGTTTTACTTATTAATGCGGATAAAACACCAGGAAATGATAGGGAAGTAATTAAAACTTTGAGCAGCTTGTCCGGTTATAAGAGAACACAGACGTGGTTTCTTGGTGCTGCCGCATAATGCATGTTTCAGTTTAATCAGGGCTCACCGCTACAAAATAGAAAAAAAACCTTGCACCCTTGGATGCCTTTAGTTAAAAAAATGCTCCATGTTGGAAAATACAAAGAACAGCACAGAGGTCTTTGACGCTACACACACATGCACACAAAAGAAAACAACTATGCTGGGTTAATAAGAGATGTCATGGGAAACACACCGTTTTTTCTAAGGGAGCAGGTTACAGGTTTTCATCAAAGAGTATCATCCTCTACGTGAGAGGTCAAAGTGCAATGTTATGGAATTCATCGAGAGTCCACTGAAAAATAGATTTTTTGTAGGTGCTCCGCAGACGTTGCATGTCATTGAGTGGTATAAGAGGCAGTGAGATATTATATTATAATAAATACTTTAATATAACTATAAGGCAGATTTAAATTCAATTCTAAGCATTCGACTAATGGCCCTGGCTTTACGATGGATTAACCACTGGAATTCGCATTTACTATATTTCAGGAAACCGGGGTTTATTGTAGGTTTATTCCCCAAAAGTATTACATTTTTCTGTAAATAATAAAAAGTTCAATAAATGAATCATCATACATCGTACTCGTACTCTCTCTCGTTTAGATGTTTTTGGATATGCATTGAATGCAAAAAAATATTACATACATTCTATTTCATTTATTCAAGACTAAAGCTACCTTTTTCGTATTCAATGACGAAAAACGTTGGTGAGAAATCCATTTTATTAATATAAAATTATTTTTTCGCAAGAGCTGTCGCTTAATAGTGAGTATTCACGGTGATAATATTAGTGTTCTATTTCGTATCTGTTTATATTTATTCTTTTCAGGAATCCTATTAATTTATCTGAGCTTCATTTTATTCTGGTCCAGGTGACGTAAGCGATCTATTCTATGAAAAATTAAATAATTGATCCAGAAAGAAAATAATTCTTTACAAAACTTCTAGACAAAAGTCTTTAGATTCTTCCACCCATATCCATATTCTCCATCCACTTCTGAGAAGTGAATCTTCTGCCTGCCATATTGCTCATATATAATCATAACCTTATAAATTCTGCGAGCTTTTACACTTTTAGGTGGCAGTTTCAAAAAGAACCAAAGCTGTTTTGTGTTTTAAATGGACATAGTGACAGTAAGCCAATTTATGAAAAAAACGGACTTGCATCAGTTGCCTTAAAAAAATTCAGTTCAAACTCCACGTGTTAATGAAAACAAAATGTAAACTAATTTTGAATTTAATGTCTTTCCAGAATATAGACAATTCAATTTTCTAGGAAATCGTAACATGTAGACTTTTAAATTTTATTATCAATTTGTAGTGTCAGAGATCAAATTTAATAACTGTGATTTTCCCTTAAAATGAACTTATGTCTTGTTAAGCAATTATTTTTGGTACTATTTAAAGCGAGAGTAATGGGGGATTTGGCATTTTTGCAGAGAGCGGGTGTAATGCTAAATTAATGTGAGTCGGATTTGGATGCGCTTTGTGCATCGCTGTGATTACGGCGGACAATTCACATGTTAACCAACCTGCAATTAAGCCACGTTACAATCCCACATATGGAAAAGAAAAAGCCTGCATTATAGACTATCGTGAGCACTTACGTGGTGTTTTTTAAATCGCTATTACAGCACTATTGCCGAAATAATAAAAGCATTTACGTGTAAATGATTATGTGCTGTAACAAGTCGGTTAGGCTGGAACATTAAAACGGACACCAAGCATTTATTTCCGTAGCATTACGTTTCGAAAGGTATGATTATAGCTCCTAGTCGTTCATTATTCGTGATTTACGAAAGTTTTTCAATTTGTTCGCGGACACGGGTAGGAGAAATGTACCAGTCAATAAAAGTGACGAGCATACCTTACGTGGTGGCCAGACTTTTCAGTAGTCAGAGGCTAAATCTCTACAAAAAAAGATTCATTAATTATGCTGACTCATATCTAGAGCTCACGTTGTTTCCTGGACTTCGTTACAATGTCTGCTCATTTCGTGATCAAGCAACAAGATCTGACTTAACAGTTTACTGTGATCAGTATTATATAAAATACTCAGGAGACGAGCAGACAACTGAAAATAGAATCATGGAAAGTATGATTGCAGATCTTAGGGTTATAAATAATAAATAAAGAAAATAAATTTAGATATTAAAAGCAGGAAATTTTGAAATAAGAAGAAACACACTAAAAACTATTCTTCGTTCAGAGAAAAATAAAATATCTGGTATATTCATACAGACTTGAATGACACTTCGCTCAGTCAATTGCTATAGTTTCACATATCCAACAAAATAAATTTATATCACTTATACTCTAAGTGATTAATATTTGCCAATTTTGTTAAATTAAACTGACATCTCCTAAATGTAAATTTATCCTTCTAGATTAAATTCATTCACAATTCCGGTATCTTTTTATTTGTCATATATCCGCACACTTGTAAATTGTCACAATCCAGCGCTTGGAATATTCCTATTTTACGTGCTTCAATTTGTAATATTAAAAAAAGTGCTATGTAACACCGTAGTTTCGTGAATGTCTATTTTGGAGACCCATAAAAATCCTCAGTTAGAAATCGTTGTTACAAGCTTATAGGAGAAGAAAAAGACTTCGACGCATAAAAATGTTCGCATACTAGGTCAATGAAGCGTGGCATCACAATTGACGCCCTGCTCAAATATAACTTGAGAAGCTGTGCCAACTTATTTCTCACACATTTCATTCGCGTCACGGATTCGTGACACTTTTATACTCGGTTACGGACTTTTTCTCAGGAATCTTCATTACACAAATTAAAAACATAAAACGTGTGTGTTGATATTAAGATATTTAGATAAATAATTAGCCAAATAACAGACCAAAATAAGTGCTAACAACGTTTCTGCAATCTTTGTCGCAATAAACTCTTCTTTCTTCTTCTTCGGCTTTTCCTTTTTTTATAGGTTTGCCGTCTTCAATTTCCCTTTCTGTCTGTCGTTCCAATCTCACTTTTCCAAATTCCTATCCTCCATTATGGTTTTCATCTGGGGTTTCCAGTTTAATCTTGGTCTACCCCATTTATTTTTTCTAGGACGTGACCATTAGTATATTTCTTTTGGCCATCTTCCATCTTCCATTGAAATATTCAAGTTGAAAAGCGTGCCATTAGCATACTTTCAGTTAATGCCTGGTATCCGTGATACAAGTGGTGCTACGCTAGTGTTACACACGTCGCTCGGGCAGTGAAGTGGGGTCTACCCCAGCTACCGAGTTGCAAGTGGCGTGCTTTCGTATACGTGTTTCTATAGTGTCGAAGATAGAAGATTGAAATTAGAACCCCCCTAATCAGAGCCGGACAGACAACTGAGCAAGATGAACACCGAACCTACCCAGAGAAGAACGTATGCTGGAACTGTAGCCTTAGAATATCTCCCAGATAAATCACACGCCATCATATTAGAAGCCGTACAAGGACTTACCTCAGGTGAGTACTTAGACGCAATAGTAAATGATGTAGCTCCTTCCAATATTAGATACATCTCGAAAATCTCGAACGAAAGGATCTGCATCTTGTTAAGTTCTAAGGACGAAGTGGGTCGGATTACATCCAAGATTACCTCCATTAGCATTAAGAACCACACGATCCCCATCCGACCTCGCATAAACAAGCACATTAGAGCAATAATTTCCAATGTCTGCCCAGTAATACCCAATTCCCTTATCGAAGCAGAACTTCACAAACTGAACATAACCCCAACATCAAGGATCACATCCATCAGGGCAAATACATCGGATAAGAGATTCACCCATATCCTAAGTTTTCGAAGGCAGTTTTATGTCGACCCGATAAACACCCATCGACTACCGGATTCCATGCTGATTAACCATGAAGACACAAACTATAGGATCTTCTTCACTTTGGAAAGTGACAACTGCTTTCTATGTAAGAGACAGGGTCACTTTGCCAGAGACTGTGTATTACGGCAAAATAATCCTGACAAGGTCCCGCGTAATCCCGAGCCAATAGAGACAGATTCACCATCCACATCCATCTTGTTGACTAGGAACGCGAAGCAACCCGTAATCGGGGATACAAGTGCCACATTCAGTTCTAAGAAACGTCCTTCGCAAAAAACAGACGACTCTGAAAACCCGGATTTCCCCAGCCTCGAGGCTCCCCGCACCACAAACCCGGTAAAGAAAAAAGCCCGCGCCTTAACGCTATCAAATGACACCATCGAGGAATCTCTTGAATTTGCACGTCCAACATTTGAAACCAGCAATATTTAGATCCCCCTGCCATTCGACCTAATCAAGTCACTCGTGCTCAATTCTATATCTTCCAAACATCCAATAAACGTTGCCGGTGACTACAATATTTCGCAGGACAAACTTACTGAAATCGCAACCATTATTTACCCATCGGTCAAGGAAAGAGGAGTCAAGCATAAACTGACGCGACTAATTAACCGTGTGAAGAAACTAACCAAGGAAGCCTCATCTGATCCAGACTCCTCCATCTGCAACAGTGACTAGTTTTGTACGAGATTATTGCAATGGAATATTAATGGACTCAACAGAAAAAAGAACCTCCTGAGGAGTCTAGTTCATAAATACGACCCCAGAAATTATACTACTGCAAGTAACTAATTTGAGGGATTGCGAAGTGTCAGAATTGCACGGCTATCTACTTCTCTGCAGTTCGCGAGAGAAATCCGTGCAGCTTGTCTGGATTGCGGCGCATGCGGGCATCGCAGGAAAACGAGGAGGTGGACGCACTGATCAAGCCCTCACTATCCACCATATATTGTTTTATTGTACAAAATATGATGACTTACGCAGGAGGACTTTAGCCGAATTGTCAGGAGAAGACTTCTGTTACACACCGCGGCGATAAAGAGCCTCCTGGATTTCATCTCCGACGCTAAATTGTCATCCGCTATTTGAAACGTTGTTCAAAAATTAGAAATTTTGTAACCTACTGTAAGATAATTTTGTAAATACTTTTAGAAGGTCGCCAATAACCGATGGGTTGACGCGACCTTAAACCGACAAATAATAATAATAATAAAACTTTCAAATACCGTTAATAAATCCAGTTGTAAACGGTTCTTCAAAAGTATGCGAATATTAACTCTTCCCAGCGTGTTTATTCACGAAATTCTAAAGTTCGTTAAGCGGAACATGAAACTTTTTCAAACGAATGGCGAGTCTCACAATTATGAGACTAGAAGTCGCTGAGGTGTAAGATCTATTCACCATTCAGGGATAGCTTTATACAATAGTCTCCTTCCAGATGTAAAGAACAATAATAACTAGAAGAGTTTTGGGATTCATTGTAAAAATATTCTACTGAAAGGCGCCGGTGTTTTACTCAGTACAGGAGTTTCTTGATCGTTCCTCTAATAATTAATTATTATTTGTTATACTGCAAAAGTGATGAATGTGATGCTCATAAAACTACTTCTTTCATAACTTTCTTAGTCTCTGTTGGTCTTTTCTGCTCTTTAGTGTGTTTGTTTCGTAAAGTGACTTGTTCTTCGTTTGTGTTTCCTCCTTGTGTGCGTGTGTCAGGTTTTGTGTTTATTCTTTTGCGATGTCTAATTCTATATTTTATGATAGTTAATTCACAAATCATTAATTTTTGACTAGTGCATATTAGTCTTTCTTGAGTATTGTAAATATTAAATTATAACCTTAGTATAGTTAAATAATTATTATTATTGTTATTATTACTATACAGCTCTTTTACTTTTGTTGGACAGGGAAATTTGTGTTCTCGATTTTTAGTATTTTCATGTTAACTTCTAATTGTTTATAATTGTAGCATCCAATACTTATATTGTAATTTTATGTAATGACGTATCCTATTTCCTCATACGAGGAAAAATGCAATAAAATCAAATAAAACGTTTCAATTTGAATACATGCGTAAGGTAAATAGCAGGCAATAATTTTTGTAAAATTAAATCAATATCGCAAAAAATTTCGTTAATTGAAATTTGTGAATCGTAATTGACGATAAAAGCACCATCCACATCCTTGCCTATTGTACATGAATTATAAAATTAATATGTATATGAGTTTAAAGGTGTTGCTGCTGGAGGACGTAAAAATAAAATTGACGGACAATGTAACAGATGACGAGAACATATCAATTGCATGTATAATATTGTTAGGAATAAGTAATATCCAATTAAATTTATTAATTGAAGTGTACATTAGCATTCATACATTATATATTCTATTCGACTGGAATCTAGACACTTTTAACGCCGTTTCTCTGTAAGAGAGAAACTGTGTTTCGTCTTTGATTGTAGATTGACGGTGTCTAAGGTGCACGTAGACGAAACAGACATTTACGTGGCATCAGGAAATTGCAGTGAATCTCTTGACCTCCTCAAAGGATAGATAATTTTTTTGTTAGCTGAAATTTATCAAATTTTAAATTATTTAAATATAGGCCTATATACATTAATTTATTCTAAGTTCTTAGTCTGATAATATTTTTCAAGTCCATGGTCATTAGTCAAGTCCAATCAGGAAAAATTATATTTCCAGTGTGACTATAACAAGAGTTCGTACGTTTCTAACCAGTATCAGTTACTGATACAGCTATAAAAACTTAATAATGGAAAATAGTAACAATATACACGGCAGCCAAAAAATTCATGCCGGGAGTTTGTTTATAGCGGCAGCCGCTCGGCACAGCTGGGCTCAGCTCCATTCACAAAACGCCCAGCCACGGGCCAGTCCATTGATCCGGGCATTCATTAGCTACGTCCGACTTCATGCTTTAGGAATAAAGCTTTGTATCGGAAGCGCACAGCCGATCCCCTGCCGAGAAGCAAATAGTGGTTTTTATATCCTTTGAAGAACCTGTGGCCTGGTGGCTAGCGTACTCACCTACCGCACTGAGGTCGCGGCTTCTGATCCCAGCGGTACTAATAAAGGAAAGTGCCTGTGAGTGTGCACGTGATGATGACATTTACTCACAAACGCTATTTACGCCGTCGTAGAAACATTGTCTGTACTACAGTTACAGTATACATAATTTTTTTTTTCAGCTAATGGAGGACATCAGTGGCTGTAAATGTCCGAATCCTATTTATTGTCATGTATAAACCAAGGGGCGTACGTTCGGAAGCCCCGCATCATGCATAATGCATATTAAATAGGCTCATTCTGAGAATAATGGTTAACTAGCAACAGTTAAACAATATTTCTGTATTCAATTATATGATACTGGTTTGAATTAAATCACAGTTATCTGTCTGGAAATATTCAAAGACACCAAGTCTGAGAGAGACTTAAAGATGAATACTTGACAATCAGCATATTAAGCACCGCGATCGCGGTGACACGGCACTCTCTCCGACGCAGACGGAAGAAAAGTGGTCCAGTGTCACATGCTTAATATTCACTTCATAACTTAGAATTGTTTTTTTTTTAATTAAGGGTTTATAATGGTCGCGTTAACAACTTGGTCATTGGCGACCCATAAATAAATTACCAATAATGCTTATTTACATAAGTATGCTGCGATTCACATTGATTTCAATAATATACGTAGAATTGAACAGTTTGAAAGATTAATTATACATTTAAATGTGGGTTTCTTACATTTATATTTTAAAATTCGCATTTGTTAATCATTTATCATAAACATCGGATAATTCATTATATTAACTTGTTTGAATCTGCGACTGTTGCAGATTCCACTGTACTGTAGTCATAGTCTGTTTTTATTAGGAGGATGCGTCTGATTCTGAATAGGAATCACACTCTTACTTCTTGACTAAATTCATGAGCCTTTTTATTCTACTTTTTGCTGTTTTATCATTTAACTGTGGGTAAAAAGATTCCAATATATTTATGAATGATGTAGAGGATATTTGGTAATCTCTAATAATGGTCCTTGGGTTATTTGAGTCCGTAGCATTTAGTATAAGAGTCTTCAACTGTTCCAAAATATTTTTAGCGAACCTAATGATTGATTAAGCGCCTTATATTTATGATCATAATGTTTTGTTTGATTTTCTTGGGTGGATTAGTACTTGTCTTCTGATCAGAATTACTGACGTCTTTCTTATCAGCTTGGCTTGTCGAGCTCGTAGATGCCGTTCTTTTTTGTTTGTTAGTGGTGAATTATCCAAGTCCGTTTTTTTAGGGTTAATTATTTTAATTGCGGGTGTCGGGTTCTGACACTGAATTTTGTCATAGAATTGTTTTATATGAAGCAAATTTTAATGCGCTTTGAAATAGGATGCGAACGGTGAAAAGTCACGTTTATGAAAATACTCGGAATTTTCTTGTCCAGATTATATTATTCAAGTTTGTAAAGAACGGTACATTCGTATTTAACAAAATTGGAATTAAGCTTTATTAAATGAGAAAATAAAAATTAATGAATTGAATAACAGTTTCTTCAAACTCCAAGTTGGTTCTTCCCGATATTTCTAGAGAGATGAATTGAATACTCAGAAGCGTGACTTTTTAGCTGATAAAATACGTTTACCATACTTGAGCTCATTCCATTTATTACTAGGGTGATTATCAAAGATTTACAAGTTTTTCTATTTAACCAGTTTTAAGGCGACGAATATGAAAGTTACGTAACTGTAATGACCTATGACTGCATTTTACATAAGCAGTCTCCAAGTTTTTAATTTTATTAAATAATTTGTTGGAAACTTTCAACTGTTTTGTTATAATCATACTGAATAAACAATCAAACTTTACTACTTTTTTAAAAAAAAACATCAAGTTAAGAATACATTGCAAACCAACTAATTATTTCATAAAATTAAAAACTTGGAGACTGTTTATGGTTTTTTCTGCTCATCAACGTCAACAGTCCTTTTTAGCATAATGTATTTTACATATTAAAATGTTAGTGTAGGAATGGAAAAAGATTAAACATATAGTGACTATCAACTTTTCAAATTTTAGTGTGCTCAATAAATTTCGGAGTGTTTGATTTTCATTAGTTCAATGGAGAGTCGATTTCTTCTAATAATACTACATCATTTCATTATTGTATTTTTGATTTCCGTTTATGTGAGTAGAGAGAGGTACAAGTATACTGGAGGCATTCAGGTAAAACATAGTTTTTCTTTTCACAAAGGCTGCCTTTACGGAAGACAACGCCGGGAAAGTTTACAGAGTAAAGCAATAATTAGGTTTATAGTTGAGGGATGTCTCTCAAGATCTCTATTACAATTTTCAATCCCATTTGCTAGTATAATTTCATTAAATATCAAATCAAAATACATAAGGGTACGACAAAGCCCGGATAAATTTCTTTACGGGCGGCCGGCGGGTATAATTATATTAAATTAAAAGCTTTTACGTTGGCCTTAACGGAGACAACGGCGGATTATTTGTATTTTAAAAAGCTATGAAAATTCAGCGTTTGGCTTTTCCATTAGCATGAATAACGAAATTTATCGTGATCGTACTAGCCCTGGAACGGCCAAATTACGAAAACCTACCTTTAAAAACAGAATAACGCTCTCTTTTGAATTTTCCATGAAAGTCATCTTTGTGAAAAACTTCTATAAAATCTTTGCTCTTAAAGCAATTTTAGATAACGACGTAGAAGAGAAATGGGTCTGACACAGTTTTTCCTGCATTCGCTATTTCGCACTTCCAACTTAGGAAGTCTAGAAAAACAGTATAATTTAAATCTGATTCAAAATCGAAACATTTCAACGTTACCCTGGAGTAGTAATAAATTTATGTATTCCTACACTGTCGCGGCCCCGTGGACTGTAGATTAAAAATAGAATACTTGTTCAGAAATATAGGCTCTTAATCTCAGAATCTATAATCGTGATAAGAAAATCTTCTAAGAAATTTATAGAAATGACATAATTTAAAATGCAAAGAGTACATTAAATTTGACTAAACTTCTGAAGACAAAGAAATCTAAATTTTATTTTAAGTTTACTCATTAATATAGCAGGTTTAGTAACAAAAATACTGTAACGTTTTAAAATTGTTACAATTAGAATTAATAAAGAATAATATTTATTTTTATAGCGAAATGAGAATAGCAACTCAAATGATATTTTGTTTTGATATTATTGAATCGGGGTTTTGGATTGAACCATTTATTTTGGAATTATTAGTTACTTTTATATTTTCTTGAAACAGAACTTGTTTGATATATTTTTGGAATTAGAATTAGAGCTTCCAGTATTGCAACTTCTCTATTCAGTATTATTTTGAGGGATTTTCTCGAAATATATATAACCTGGATAATTTTTTTCATTCAAAATATCGGTAATTGAAGAAGCGTAAATTAATTATAAATCCCTGCAAAAAATTCGGCACTCTTGAATTCATCATCAAGTATACTATGCATTGAGTTTACTGAAGTAAACTTGAAGTTAGGCTAATTTTCAGTTTTCCTGGTCCCGTTCACAGATTCGTCGTGCATATAAGACAAGAAGTTAAACAAAAATTCAAGCGTATTTCTCACGTGTAATTCGCCAGATGTAAAGGGGAATCCGCAAAGTTTTGCAATCAGCGATTGCGTGCATGGAAGAGGAAACTTTTAGGAAAGTCGCAAAATCCACGCTGCTGCGCCTAACAAATGGCTCCCGCAACAAACGTTATCTGTTTTCATTAAGATTCTTTGAGAAACTTTCATACCTCTCTCTAGCCATAAATATGTCCACTGTTGTTTACAAACAACCATTCGTCTAGACTCTAGTTCCTTCAAATCGACGAATTTTAAATGAAATAAGTTTACTTAGGAAAATCTATTTTTAAATATTGCATAAATACAGGTTTGAAAAAATAATTTGCATAGACCAATTTGTGGCTGAACAATAAATAAATGTTAATCGATAAACATAAGTGCGATTGCTCTAGAACAATAGTTCACATGGACCGATAAAATATATTATTACAGTCGACATGTCGAGAAAAAAACTAGTTTAGAGATATAGTAAAGTATAATAACTAATAACAATGGATAAAAATAGGACAAATAAAATTATCTAGAATTCTGAAATTGTCTTGAATACATTAATACAATATCAACGAGTATATTCGTATGAATGAGAAGGAACGTACAGAAAAAATTGCCTTTTAGAATTATTAGTTATATAAAACTTTATCATACTAGGCTGGAACTCACGTAATTTAACGTACCTGTCATAATTGATACAGGTAACGTACTATTAGAGATCAATTAGCGGTTGGGGTATTGATGGAAGTGTTTAAATGTAATTTGACTCATAAAGTGTACAGTAAACTATTTTCGGCCCTGGTGCTCAACATTTAAGTATGAAAAAGATGAACGGAAATTCTAAAGAAGATTTATGAAAACTTATCCCGGTACGGACCATAGATTTTTTAAAGATTGAAATTCGTTTCAACCTGTTCCTCTCTAATAAATCATATGCTCCGTAAATAGCCTTTCAATTCCTCTTTTTTCCTTACACGTATTGAAAACACGATAAAATATCTACCGATAACACTTGTTAACAAATCTAAAATTTGGAGTGGAAACTGGGAATCATACGAAGTAGAGATGAATACATGAAAAAAAAACACAAGTAGAGGAAGTCTATTTATTTAAAAGTTGAAACCGTTAGTATGCTATCACATAACGTGATGTCTAGAAACCATCAGCAATATCTGTGCCGGAAACTCCACCGATTCCGTATTGATCGATTAATGATACGTTGTTTCCGAGTGTCGTTACCCTTCCTGATATTCGTACATGTGCGTCATGGTTTACAGAATTAGTTTCGATAAATATTTGCCTTCGATGTTTGCGTTCTGGGCTTTATTTATTACACCGTTAAAGCCTCTATTGCTCTGCGCGGTACATTTCTCGAAAGTACTCGATTTAATACTAGAGAAATATATAATAAGTCTGGTTTTTCTGAAAAATAAATTCACCTCCAATTATCTCCTTAATTTATGTACTTCCAAACCAACATGAAATCGTAAGTCAACATTATCCTTTAAGAAGGCCATTTTTCTAGGCTTGGGTCCGAATCCAAGTTCATCCTATGTGAACTTTCATCGATGCCAAAATTAAAAAACTTACGACTCTATTTCAAGCCGGTTTAAGCCACAAAGCGGGTAACCCTGATTAATCTGAAATGTACTCTTATCTTCGAAAAGAAATTAATCCCAAAATGATTCATGTGGGTTGAAACATTATAGGGTTAATATGCCGTACTCTGAAAGGATTGACTGGCGCCCTGTTTCTAATATCGCGGTTCGTATGGGGAAAAGACTGAATAGGCTTTTATGCAAACGCTGGTCCATAGTCTGCTAATCTTGATCCGGCTCAGCGTACAGTCTCCTTTGAGAGACCTCCAAGAGAAAAAACAAGACGCTCAAGAGTAGAAACCTTGTCGGCAATGAGAAAGAAACTCGTTTACAAATCTGTGCACCGCGAAACGGAATAAGTAATTCTGTCGTCATCCTTGAAGGAAACGAAACACATTTACGTAATTCATAGTGCAGAAGAACACACAGACTTATATCTGACCTTTATAAGAAAAACTGGAACATTTATGTCTTACGACGCCTCTAACATGCAGCCACAATATTGCCTTGGTCATTTAACGTCAGACATGGTTTCTTATCGAATTTCGTCAACGTTGATATTTTCTACACGATGTAAACAAGAGCTCTAGAGTGAATCAATATTAATAGCATTAATATTTCATAAATAATTTGTGAATATCTTCGGCTATGCTTATGAAAGACATGATATAACGTTAATTCCTTTAAACGACGTCGCTGAGTCACGAATCGGGACTGACGTCATTTTTTTTGTCTGCGCAGAGTGGTCTTGAGAGTTTTGTCTCACGTTTGTGGTGACAGCAGATTGAAAATAAAAAGTCTCAAGAGCAGGTCTGCGCAGAGCGGTCGTCAGTGGAAACCCCTAGAGATTTTATGATTTCCGCAGGTTTCCTTCTTTACACATAATCTTTTCTCATTTTAGGAGATGGTAAAGATTTTGTGCACATGTATTCTACGCACAAAAATATTCCTCCCGAAATAAGTGATGATAAATTCAAATTTAATGACCAAATTCTTTTTTTTTCAATTCTATTCTGTATGAATCTATTATGAGAGTATTTTCATGTATTTTTGTTTGGCAAAATTTCCCCTTCCTAACCTCTGCGTGATAAAACAGGAGACAAGTCTGTCCCCCCCCTCCTTTTTCATGTGAAGAATCAGCAATATTATTATGTACTTTTGTTTATAAAATGTTGCTTGCCACATCCAGTACAATCATCCAATTTTAAGAAAAATCTGTTTATAATTACAAATTTGTCATTTTTAACTTTTAAAGAAAAATAAATTGACGATATCTTCCGCCTTGTGTTCAAATGAAGCTCGTTGAACACTGTTAAAATACAAGTGTGTCCACGTGAAGGAAAACTGTCAGATTCTGGTGAAAACTTTCCAAAACTACCAAAAATATATGCTTCTTTAATCGGCAATTTTTCTGTGATTTAAATATAATTTTATGATCTAAGAGTAATTTGAGACAATTACAGGTTCTTACTTATATGCAAACATGTTTTTCGTCCGCGAGATTCGCTTTTAAATTATTGACGACAATCCCGTTTTGATCTAGTTACATAATTGAATTGACTGGAGTCAATAAAGATCTATTGCGGTTTTATGTGTGTTTCTGTTTGGGATTCCTTTTATTTTCATGAAGAAGAACCGATTTATGATGTTCGATGGAACCAACAGAGACTGTGCTACAATTTGCAGCCTTCGCGATGTTCATCTCTTTTTCTATGCTTAATTTACCAACTTTGTCATAATCTTCCAGTGAAAGCCTTACTATAATTCAAGAACGTGCAAAAAAAATCGGTTTATTATCCGCTATTGGTGGTGCCATAGTCTGGACCAACTATTCTCCTGACACTTCGCCTAGAAGATGACGGCAGTGCATTTGGTCGTCGAAACGTCGCGTTAGAATCGCTCTTTTACCCGCGTGGAAACCCGAGAACTTGTTCTTCAACGAATACACCGGGAAAGCCTTCGATCTTTGATATTCTCCTGTAAACCATAGGACTAATCTGTTAAGTCAAAACTTCAATCTTTCACGTGAAAATGTTTGGACATTCAATGATGGAAGTTATTTACGTCAATAAAAGTTATTTAACATCCGTTAAGACATACGCGATTGTTTAATTCCTAGTCATAATTCCTTCTGTACGGAGTTTCTTCCCTTGCAAACTTTCAGATCAGTCTAAATGTCAGCGAAAGAAATACAGCTTTAGTCTTCATAAGCGTAAACGATTTTCGATTAAGGATGTTCGTTAAATGTGGTTCCGAAGCAATGCAGCGCTGTTTCACTGCAACGCCCACGCAGCGCCGCGAACCCTCGCATCCCTAACAAATCTTCAAGTTTCCCAACTTGCAAAACAGTTATAGTGACATAATTAGGTCAAATTATATTGTCCTAAATATTATTACATTTAGAATACAAATATGCAATGATTATTAACGTTTGTAGGGAAAAAAGGAAGGGGCTTTAGCATCTCGAATGCTATGCTGGAAATAATTTGTGTCTAACCAAAAGTTTATCGTTTCTATAAATTTGTATTTAATATTTAAAATTTTCCAATTTATACATTTAATTTTTGTCTTAAATTTTCTCAGTTATATTTAACTTTTTTCATGCGGTGTATTATTTTGTCATTATTGCGAATTTTTCTCGTCTGTTAAATTTCCTCTTTACGTTTTTTTCATATTAATAAAGAAAATTAATCTTTAAAATTATTGTTTTGACTAGTAAAATAATCTGTGTATTACACCTACGAAATCTACAAATCTAAATCCAGAGGAGGCATGATTTTTCATGAATGAATGCTAAGTAATTCGAAACAAACGAACGTTTTGCAGAATTTTTGTACTTTCCAGTTGCAGATCTCTCTTCAGGCAGCTGAAAATCATTTTTAGGGAATTCTCTGTTCAGCGTGATGTGTCATTCCCTTGCGTCACGTCTAGGTTACGGTTCTAAGAACACTAAGTCCCTAAACCCGATCCCTTCGCGTCTCGAATGCCTCATCCAGAACTCAAATGTCATTCCAGTGACTAGAAAGTCTACTCTTCCGCTGAAGTTGAGCTTGTTGAGCGCTACTTGCAAGTGTTGCCTGTGAGAATGGTGATTTATAATAATAAATCAGAAATAAAATGATTACTAGAAAGTGGGGAAAAGTTGCAGAAATGCATGATAAAGATTGAAATACAGAAATAACTACGAACGTGTTTTTACAACGCCAGATTGGAGAGATCTTTGTCACTTCTGACTCAAGAATGAAGCGCTGTAAAATGAGAATAAGTGGAAGGAATAAACTTATGAGTAATTCTTTGTGATAAGAGAGAAAAACGATGTAATCGTAGTAGAGTGGAAATATTGCAGACATGTTTGAAAAATGAAACGATGAATGAACTGAGGTTGATATCGAAGCCACGAGCAGTAAAATATGTCTTGAGGTTGGAGAACCTTCAGCACGTATAATGTTGACTTATATTTGACGTTTCATGGAAAATTGTGATAATGTCTATTGAATGAGATATATCGTTGGATGTATAATCTGAATGTCCTTCTCCTGAAGAAGTTGGGAGCAAGTCAGCGCTGAAGCTCCGCAATGACTATTAAACGCTTTTTTACCACTGTTTCGCACGTGGACTCCGTACAAAACGAAAACTAGTATCAGCGATATTATAGCCCCCCAGTGTTTGTTATATTGAATACTGTTATTTAACGTCACGATTCTGGTCCGTAAGGAAGACACGTTCACCTCGTGGAATTTTCCTGTCTTGTCTGTCCTGTCTGTTCGTTCAAAACGAGGGCCCAACAGCCCGAATCCGATGGTCAATATTGGTACGAGAACAGAAGCTGTTTCGTTTTCGTTATCATTTCTAATGAACAATTGTACCTGTTATTTTAACTGAAAAACTAAATCTGTTGTAACTAAATTGACTGGCAAGTCGGAACAATCGTGTCGTACGGACTTCTGCGTCTGAAACAGAGCGAAATGATGCATCTTTTTTACTTAAAGTGGATTTGTATGATTTGACAAAACCATTTTTTATACTTTTAGGAGTGGAAATAAAACGGAATATCCTAAATTTGGACGTCGGGTTTGGAAACCGCTTTTGTAAATTTTGGTGAAATCGGTAACACAGATCTGTAAGCAAAATTTGACCTATTTTATTATATGCGAGTCGGGGAACGATTGTTGCCGGGACAGCGAGGTCGCAGCCCTTGACCTCTGATGTTGGCAGCAGTGCCAAAGTCCCTGGATAACCTTGCAGCCTTCGTTTTCGAATGCATTCGCTTCGCGTACTCGCATTAGTCTTGACGATCTCGCCCACGCAGATTGTTCCTCTGCAGGATTTAGGAGCAAGCTAATCAGCGAATCGGATTCCTGAAGTTGACTGATTACATATAAACGTTATAATGTTTAATGAATCCGGCTGTGTAAATACCAGGAAGATCGTGAGCTGGAATATGACCAACTAAGTTAATTTTTTTCTCGAAAAGGGAAGTTCCAGTCTGTTGAATAATGTCATTACCCGTAATTCTAAAGTCTAGCCGAGATCAGGAGAGAAAATATCATACTGATCATTTTCTCTGCACAGCTTAATAATAGTAGAAATTTTATCGGGTATTAGTACCCTTAAGAGTAACAAATAGTTGCCCGTTTTCAGTGTGAACGGAGAGAATGTCAAAAATAGACAAATTATGAGACACCTAGATGCATATAAAATGACATTTATTCCTGTTGATTCTTACCATAAAATTAGCATTAAAATATCTGCATAGTTAAACATTCGCAGCTCACTTGAAATTTTGTTGAAAAAGATCCATCCAAAACACCAGAAAAGAGTTTCGTAACTGACTGTTGTTCGTGGGTTTAATATTTCCGAAATAGATACTCTAAAAATATTTCCGAATTTTATTTTTCCATTCACCTGCGTCGAGTTGGCATAATTTTGCGGAGGGCAAAGCAAATATCCTCTGCAAAAGTGTCGCAAACTCGCTTTATAAAGCAATAAAACAAAAACATAGAGATATAAATAGAAACAACCAAAGTAGATCAAATTCATTTTTAACCATTTAGTAATTATTTTAAGTAGCGATGTCATTTATTTTAATATGGAAAACTATTTTCCATGGAACAAGCTGCAAATTAGATACGTTGAAATGAAATAAAGTACATTTCATTCAAGAATAAAAATAGGGCACGCGAGGTTATTTTTCGAACGCATCTGGGTGAACCCCCGGGAAATGCATGGACGGTGTTTCGCTGACAGAGCAATATCCTAATGGATTTCAATTGGATATACCATGTTCGTATCCGCTGACGTACGGAGACAAGTCTCGCGTTTCTTTACTGTCTGGAGCTTCTCAGGTCAAGACTTTCACCGAAGCGATCGTTTACCATAACATGACATCCACATACAATTACTCGTTCGCTTTCTTCCAGAAAAAACATCTGGAGGAAATGTATCTGGAAGCATTTCAACATAGAGACGTCATAATGTTTTCAAATTTACATTTGTATTGGTTTTAATATTTCATGTAGTTGTCGTCCTGTTAAGGAAATGTTAAACAGCACATTTTGGTAAAATAATGTACATACATTTTAAGGTGAAGTTGAATGAAAAGTTATGGGGCACTGTTACTTTAGGACACCCGTACGTTACCACGTTCGTCAACGAAGATCGTAACGTCTCAATACAAACGAACCACGCGCGCCCTAAATCTGATCTGCACATTGCACATTGACCTGACGGCGTTTGAATGGAACTAGGAAACGTGCTGTATCGTACACCAGAGAGCGTGGGTGGTGCCCGTGTCAGGAATTCGAGAGCGCGGGAATTGTCGGAGGACTATGACAACGGTACTCAGAATTTTGGTATTTCATTTAATCGTTTTTGACGCGTATTCTAACACATCGTTTAATTGTCAATGTGTGCATTAGGCTCGGAGGAATAGAATCCTCCGGCCAGCAAACTTTCCGTGCATCGGCCACAACGAGTAATAGTTCGTGCACAAGTTGTTGCTTTCGCTTGAGGTCGCGATCGCGATCAACAAGTGGGCGGCAGGGACTTACCGATTTGCGGGACGTCATACTGCCTGTTGCCGCGGGTGCTCCGCAGCACAAACTGACTTGCTAGCCCCTTGGGGACGTCTGGCGCCGTCTCAGCGCGCTTGCTCCAGGGCGGCGGAAGGGCGGCGTGCTGGTGGCGGTCGCCGGGCTCGTAGAGCAGCCACCTCTCCGCCGCGTCGCCGACGACGTCGCCGTCGCCGTCGT
The DNA here is from genome assembly GCA_037074705.1 of Zhengitettix transpicula. Taxonomy (NCBI): domain Eukaryota; kingdom Metazoa; phylum Arthropoda; class Insecta; order Orthoptera; family Tetrigidae; genus Zhengitettix; species Zhengitettix transpicula. The sequence goes on along the minus strand of CM073595.1, from coordinate 56,329,335 downwards.
CGTCGGCCAGTTTATCGTCGCGCGGCTCCGAGGGCGGCGCGTCGCCCACGAGGCGGAGGCGCGGCGGCCGGGCGGCCAGCAAGAGCGAGCCGTCGCTGAGCCGCAGCGACGCCAGAAGCAGCGTGACTGCAGCGCCGAGCACCAAGGCGCCTCCCAGACCCGCGGCCATGGCCGGCGGGAGCCCAATGTCGGCGTCGGCGCGATCTAGTCGTTGGTCAGGCGGCAGCAGCCTCGGCCGAGCTGTGCTGGCAGCATGGTGCACGTGTCTCTGCCGCTGTCGGCGCTCTCCCGCCCACGCAACTGCGGCGCCCGGCTAGCCGTCCCATCCTTCCCTGCGCGACGCCGTGCGCCGGCGCCGTGGCGCTGCGTCCTCCTCCAGTCGCGGACGCGGACATCCACGCCTCCCGGCCACCGGCCACTCATGGCCCGCGTAGAGCCGTGGTCAGGCCTCGGACTCGTCCTACGGTGGACCGGGTCCGGCCGCGGCGCGCTCACCCCCCTCGCGCCGCTCGTCCCACGGACTCTCAGCCGTGTTCATCATGCTTTGTCGAGTCCAGGACTATTGTCGATTTTTCTTACACCACGTACTCTGTTTACTCTGGGAAATTACCGTTTATGGTCGTTGTTTACGAATCAGTTACGTATATTGTGACTGGGGTACTTACCTGAAAGAGGAACACGGTGGGCCACGGTATTTATATTTGAACATAACTCCGATGAGACAACACAATAGACACAATCACTGGACTTTCTCTTTCCAGAGATAGTCAGTTAATCTCTTTCCTTTTGTTCTGATATTTACGATTCAAGTAAACATAAAAGTTAGACCAAGTCAGAAAGAACTCTGAATCAGAATCATTCACTTTAATCCTCGACGCCTTACTCTGGCGTTAGTTCCCACCTTGATTCTTCATATCTTCGAATCCTGAATCACTTTGACATTTCATAAACATCATCGTTCACCAAATGACCCAACTAGTTTTATCCTCTGTTCCGCGAGAAATCGCAAGTCTCGTTAAAAATAAATCAAAGGTGTGAAATCGTCCATTAATTAATCCATGCGTTACGGAGAAGAGAAAACTCGTCACATTTCCCAGAATTATTCACATAAATATAATGAGATTAGCCAAGATAATGCATCTTATTTCCCACCTACAAACATCATTACGCTAATGATCAATTGAATTTTTTGAGATAATCATGTCAAAAAGAAAATCAACAAAAATATTAAATTATTCTTGGGCGAGACGTCAGACTAGACGAGACGTTATTTCAATATAGCAGAATAGGCCAAATTAGCGTTTTATAAAGGAGGAGATAAAATGGAAAATGAGGCGAATTGTCGAGTAAGTTACGTAATTGAGGAGTTTAGGAAATGGAATCGAAGTGGTTCCCTCAAATTGTGAGCGCAATTTGTCGTCAAAGGGAAGCGACCCTAATTAGCCTTATTAAGAGAAGGAATTGTCTGCTTCCTTCCAAGGAAATCGTAAAATAAGATGAAATGAAGAATTATTTGGAAAGACAACGTAATATAAATTTTGTGTATTGAATTGGGATTAAAAAAGGGAAGAAAGGGTCATTTACGCACGTGTATGTAATTACTATCACAACAACTACTTCATTTAGTATAATTATATATCTACGAATTTTTAGATAGTATTAAATTTTTCAATATAATATTTTATTTTTACGTATATTTTTAACAGTCAGGTATATTTAACGACCATTAATATTATATATAATTTAAAAACCTTTTACCCTTAATAACAGAACGTTTCTGCAATATTTTTACCATTTTAAAGCTGACTGAAAGGTTTTTTTTTGATGACGTAAACGTTTCCAATTAATGTTTCTAGTTATGTTTCTACGCTAACTGTACATCAAAATTATTTATATATGTGCTTTTAAATATTACATACAATACGCTTTTATTCAGTTCAATAAATCAAGTAACTAAAGCAGATAAAAATTTATAGAGGTGAAGAGAGAAATATATTTCAAATTACAAATTTAAAAATAAAATATATCAAAAATAAATTAAATTTTTAAATTGTCAACGTTCTTTTAATTTAGTAATAAATTTTAAATGATAATGTTGCCACAATTCATAAATCAGAAGAACATCTATGAATTTGATTGCAATAATGTCGAAACCACACATTAAAGGACGGAATCATGAATTTAATTTTGAAAATATTAAAATACTTCATATAATAATAAATAATAACTAATTTATTATTAAATAATAAATAACATATTATTATTAAAAAAATGATGTCACTAATAATATGATATAGATCGTTATTATTAAGCCAGAATGGAGTAAAAAAATATAATTTAGATATATCGATCAACTAATTTTGAATTCATGTAAACAAAATTCACTTGACGGTCAGCGAGTAGAATGAACTCACACAACTCTGTTTTTAATTATAATTACTGTTTCACGTATATATACATAAAAAAATAAACATATTAGTCCGAGTATTTTATTATGTATTTTCATTTATATATAAAAATGTTACTAACTTGTATATCGTTTCTATGTGTAGGTATGATATATTAAAACTAAAATACTGCAGAAATAAATAATATATAATTAATATGTAAAAATCATTACGTAAAAGATTTTATATCCTAATATGTTCGTAATTTATAAACATGTTATGTTTATTCAGACAAAATAAAACACTTCAAACTTTTTACAAGCTAATTGAGCCTTAGATTAAATAAAAATGCTATAATTTTATTTTATTTTACAGTTAGGAAATGACAGTTGCTAAATCTCTTATTAAATAAATAAAATAGTTAAAATAATTTTAAACACGACCCAAACAATCAATAATTAAAATTAATATTTACGATATATTTTTATTTAAATTTTGATAAAACTTGTATACATTTGTGATTTCGAATTTTGATTTTATAATTTGATTATTTTAATGGTCGTTAAATATGTCTGATAATTTAATAAAATTTAGTTACAATCGGGAAAACTTACTACTAGCTCATTTCAGTCAAAAATAAGAATCATTACTGTAATTCTCGGAATAGTTCACCGTAACGAATAGTGCAGAACAAACTTTCTCGTTTCGATGAATTCGGTATTCCAAAGTAGAACAAAACTATCACGTTGGAACAGATATAAATATATAACGAATGAACCTTTAGACATGAGAAATTTTAAATGAATCCTAAGAAACTTCCAATTCAACTAATTTTGTTTTCAGAAAAATGTCGAATTTTTTTTCTATTATTTTTATGTTTTTCACAAGGCATTTATTCTACAACAAATCTATTGTTTCAAACTTATCTTTGTTTTATATATAGAAATTAATGGTATCAAGTTTATTGTGTGCAAAAGTTATAATTGAATCTTTAACTGTATATGCATTTGATTTATTAAGGTATTAATATATTTTAAAGAGTCACGAAATAAACTCGACTATGTAGAGAATTTTTACTTTCATAATTAGCCCTGAAATACATTTCATCAGTTTTAAATTTAACTTCTAATATTTATACGGACGTGATCGCTTTTCTGTAAATTTAATTGAATGCACTACAAACTAAACTCGACTTAGAAACAATAGTTTAAAATTTTTGGAAAAACTGAACTCAATGAATATACAAAGTGATACAGTATTTCAGTTAGTATTAATTGACACTATGGGAAAATTATATTTTGGTTTGAATTAATGGAGCTTTAAGTATACTTGTATCTCTTGCTAATATTTAATTTATATAAATAATCCGATTTGGTATATGGACTTTTAAATGTAGGTGACTTACACGGTAAAGATCCACTCTACGAACGTTTAACGTTGCGATGTTTCGCATGTTTTATGCAACTACGAAACAGGTCGTTTAATGAATTATTCCGCTGACGAAGCGCTACTTTATGTAATGCGTAGCTGGAATATTGCTGCGTAGGGTTGGCAGCCAAACAAGTCACTTAAACTTACGTCTTAATTATTTGTTGCAAGCAGGCGCTGAAGTATTCCTCGAGGAATGCTTAGGTTCTGAGAGGAGTGCACTCTCTACGAAACTTTGGCTGGAGTTGACCTTATCTAGGCAACTACGTGCTTCTCAAGTTATAGCGCACAGTCTTGAAACCCAACTTGCTGAGCGCACACCAACCTCGCAATGGACATTCATTCTTCACGAATGTTAATTAAAAGCGGATTCAAAACTCGGTTCCAAAGTCAAGGCAAACAATACTAGAGAGGGAAATACTGGACGAACACTGGTTCAGTGACAGTTCTCGGAATTTCAATTTTCACCAGTCGTTCGTGAACACTTTTCTTCTGGCCGAGTCATCGGAATCAGCACTTGCATTTGCGTCAATGGCTTACGAAGAGGGGAGGAAAACGTTATTCAAGACTGGAGCACCATCATCACCTTAGAGAAATGTGAATCGGTCAGCGTAACTGCCTCGCATCACAGAGGTCCCGTGTTCGTCTGCCGGCATGGGAGTGGATGTTAGTGGTCGTTCTGGTCACGAAAACTGGGGTTAAGACTGAGGGAGAATCGACAAACTCCTAAATAACGAATGTGTTATCTAAGGCCTAGTGCACACTTGTGTACAAAGTCGCGCAAGTTTGTATCTAGACAATGCCTATAGGCAATCCTGCGACACATTCATGTATATAGGCACGCTTGCAGAACAAAATCGTCAGAAACGGGAGACTTGAGAGATTATTGCGCAATATTTCATAGCTTTTGTAGACATGTTCCCCAATTATCCTCTGTGAGTTCTAGTGAACGCTCCGTTAATTTCTTTCATTTTTGCTTGTTTATTATCAACGAAGAAAGTTTAACTTTAATAGTAGATTATCATCTTGTCTGTGTGAAGTCACTATTCCAGAATATAAAAATCGCACTAAGAAGATAATAGTTATTGAAAATCTGCCCAAAAAATATTAAGTGTCCGTAGATGATGTACAAAAAAAAATACGCAATTTGAAAACAGCTTAACGTCGGGAGCATAAAAAGTTAGTCAGACGAAGAAGAGCGGGGAATCTCCTGTAAAAAATTACTTGCTTCGTATACAAACACCTGTTATTATTATAAGTAAGCCTACAATTTTTGAGAATTGTCTCAAGTCTCTCATTTCAGACGGAATACCAATGTTCTGCGATTTTGTTCTGAAAGCGTGTCTACACACAAGAATTTATCGCGCGATTGTCTAGAGACATCGTCTATCTACAAAATCGCGCGATTTTTTATACAAGTGTGTAGTAGGCCTAAGACACATCTGGCAGTCTTCTCGGTAGGCCAAGGCCCTCAATGGGCTATAGAGCCAAGGATGAGTACTAATCCATATCTGTCTATATCTTGGCTACTTCATTATTTAAGTGTTAATTTTATGGCGATGAAGTTCATGTTATACAATTTAGTTAGTTAGATAGTAAGACGAGAAGTGTTGGACATATTTGACAGATTTTGCGGAAGAAGATTTTGGAAGATTTATTATTTAAAGCGGAGAAATCAACAGATGAGAGGCAATCGCTTAACGAGATTCTACCGGAAGGGACTCCTAAATAATTCCAAGAATTTCCGATAAACACGCTGTTACCTAAACAAGGTTATCATTTGACAAAGGAAATTCTAATTGAAATGTTTTTAAGGTTAAGATTTCTCTTAAATCATCGTAATGATTAATTCATAGCTACGTAATTTGCCAATTGTAAGCGCAGTGCCTACATAGAAATAAATTAATATTGATGCTTGTAATATTTGGAAACTTTTCCCGTTTATTAAACAGGTTTTATCATTGTTTTAGAGAATCAGTTAAATGGATTCTTTTTGTCTACTAGCGCAAAACTTGATACCGAAATCCAGATAAACAGACGCCGGACGTCTAAGTTCAGAGTGCAAATATCTGTATCTGAGATTTTATCGGACTGCTGTAATCGTTCCTTTCCTATTCTCCACCCGTCAAAATTCTACTCTCCATTGTCAAGTTTTTATCGAACAAACGTGTCCAAATATTTATCTAAAATAGTGAAAGTGTCATTGAGGTATCAACCATTATATTCGACTGTCATAGAGGTTTTCTTTCGCTGTATAATACACGTCTGGATAACGTCCCCTGCTTTCTAACCGTAATCAACACTCTCAATTAACAAACTAAAATACAATTCCATCGCAGGACACCTCTAGGGTCTTCGCTGTATTAATGCAATCTGCATTTCCTTCGTCTTGTTTCTATCCCCTGTGCCACGACCTCGCCCTATGAACACACACGCTCAAACCAGAATATATACGTTTATATATATATATATATATTCATGTAGTTATAATTAGCAGTCGCGAGAAGTCCATTATGGCAGCAATTAATTTAGAATTAAATATGTCCCAATTATATTATACAATCTCCATTTCTGTAATCGTAATTAAACATTTGAATAATGTTCATTCAGTTTTAGACGTGTAGACAAGAGTGAACGACAAAGAAGAGTAAAAAGGTGACACAGACTCGGTCTGAATATTTCTCTATTTTATATTAAACGACAATGGTTTATTTTATACTGACTCTTCATTAGCGGATTCAGTCGAAAAACAGAGAGGAGTGCAGGGAGAAAAGTCTTATGCCTAAAGTCGTTCAAGAATTCTCCCTCGCACCTTCAATGCGGCCATGCGTCTTACAGGAGTAAAACTACACGAAAATTGATTTTGCGATATTGTGTTTACCAATACATTTGTAAACATTTTAAAACTATACTCCGTATAAAAATAACAAATACATGCTTTAACAGAGCAATCTTGTGTGGATTTATCGTTACTTTTGCTGTGATGTAACGGTGAAGTATTACTTACTGGTTTGTGGCCTGTAAAAATTATTATAACTCGAGAACTCGTTCACGTAAGACGTGATACAATAAAATGCCAACAGTGGCAATCGTTGAATGTTTTAAATAAATGATAAATTCAACGTGCACATTTTTTAAAAATTTTGAAATTTGACTATGTCACGTGAAAAAATAATTATGTAACATCCTAATATGTAGTGCGTACTTGTTACTGACTAATCCTACAAAAACCAAGCCCTATCAACAATCAACATTACTTAGGTAAGATAATTAATTCTTAAGTCTGTCTCTTTTTAAGCTCTATCATACTCGTACTTACAAAAACTTAAATGAAACTTTCTGGAAAAATACTTATTTTAGCCATGAAAGTGAACACTTTATTCACTCCATGTCACTTCGTAGAATGTTTCTATTTAATAAACTCAAAGTTATTATCCCTTCACTTTACTTTTTATTTTCCCAAATCATGATGTTTAAATTTTCAGGTAAGTTTATAGAAAATGCCGTTACATATATAATATCAAATTATTTAATACTCTGCCCACATTTTTCTTGTGATTTATGGATTGCTAAATATTATTGATCCTTCCACCGAAACTGTTGGATTGAGAAATTAATTTCACTGTATGGTATGTATGAGGTTTCTCACCATAATTGATCCTCTTTGCCATGGCTTGGCCACACTTAAGAAAGAAACTTTTCTGACTTTGAAACTATTAGTCTCTCAAATTTTGATTGGGAACTCCTGTTTTATTAATTTCTAAAAGTGGAATGTAAAGAATTTTACGCTTTTCTGGTCGTTAAATCCACCCAATATTTCTGATATGATAAATTCATTAATACGTATTTGTAATTTTTTCTTCACTTAAAATTTTTTCATAATTTAATTTATTGTATGAGATGATTGACTTTTTCGCGATCTTCCGTTATTCGAGAAGCGTGTAAATACCTTTTTTTAAAATAAATAAATAAAATAAACGTGCAGGTATGAAATATGAGCTTCCTAAATAATATCCCAATTCCATTTTTATTTTATTTGTTAAAAATTGAGAAATCGTTCCTAGATTACGTGCGATGTGCTTTGTATACCCTCGAAAATATTCTACGGGTTTATGTAGCCACGAGTGCATCGATTTTCGAATATCCGACCTGACCTAGGATTACTCCAAAAGCCAGACAACGGAATTACACATGCGGTGCGGTTCTGCGAAACAAACATCACGCATATAAAGCGTTAACTCGGCAGGGACAAGCGCATTGTAATCCTGTACGCGGAACGGCACGGCGTGGGAAAGACTCGACCCAATAAAAAAGGGCACGTCAGTCTGTTTCAAAGAAAAGAGCGATGATTTCTCCGTACCGCACTGACGTGTTCGCGAAACGCGGCCCGAGTGACTGAGTACACGCACGCGTTGCGTTCCTCCGTGCTACTTCATTACTGAAATCGCGAACGTATACTTGCATTTCATTATCACGCAAATGAAAAGGAATTGCGCCAAATAATTCAATAAATATTATTTTTTTATTACTGAGACGACGTCTGCAAAGTTAAGCAATAAAAATACTATAGTCACGCAAATGAATTCTGATATAGTATTATTCAGGTGTTCCGTTGTGTGATTTGAAGATGATTTAGTATAATTTTAAAGTTGGTACAGGACATGACAATTCAGATTAATGAGAGAAGTATAAAATAGACCGAGTGATTGAAAATTCGACTGTATTGTAGGCGATAAAGAAATGGTCTGTAGACAGAAGTTTTGAATTCTAAGAAAACTATTAATACATTCCGACACATTAGTTCAGATTAAAATGTGAGCCGGAAAAACACTCATGGACCTACTCGGCCCAGCGCAACCTTATCTCACAAATTCATTAAATAATTCGAATATATCTGCGTCTAAGTTACGAGCGTATAAAATTTTTGATGTGCTTTTATCTGAACAGAGCTGAAAAATGTAATGAGCCATCATTACTTGACAATTTTATCCCATATTTGTTTATAATTTTTTATAAGTTTTAAGATTTAAATGGTATATATGTAGCTAGAAGATAGAGGATATTTTCACTATTGTAACAAACTTAAGTATTAGAGAGCGACGGCTTTCCTGGTGAATCTGTTGTATATAAAATTCTCAGGTCTCAACCCGGGCCAATTGTTTGTTGAATAACAACGTTTCGACGGCAAGCTCCGCCATCGTCATCAGGTTAACTGTGAACTTATTCAGCAAACAATTGGCCCGAGAATTTTATCTACAAACTTAAGTATGACTGTTCTGCGGTATGGTGAAATCGAAAGTTTAAGAGCAAATAGATGGTTTTGGGGAATGTTTCTAAAGATATGGCAAGTAAACACATTTTTATTAAACTGCGCAGATGTCGTGTGTGTGTGGCTGAGATTCACGGATAACAACTGATTTAATACCAAAAAACGACAAATCGGGAAAGGATGAGAATCAGAGTACAGAGGACCAAGATGTGGAACGGCACCTAGCCAAGACCAGCGCACCACATTACATCATGACGTATTTTCATAAGTCAGTAAATACGATCTTCCATTAAACTGCTATAATTTGCCTTGTAATATGTTTCGAAAATACACTGGCACCATGAAAACGATGTCGCCTGCTCCTACCAAATTTATAACGCGAGATTGATCAATTTAGTAGTTGCTCTATATTGAATTCTTATTTATTCAATAGGTGTTCAATATTTTTATAATTATGTTACTTTGTTTTACCATACAATTGTATAATAATATTGCACAAAATCACAATTGTTTCAAAAATAAGTAAATATAACACCGACCGTTATAAAGACAGACAGTAACATCCATTGTTCCTTATATTTTTTCTCCCACTTTTTTGCTTCCACAATTATCATCCTCTGCGTCATACTATTATTTTAAAAAAATTCGTACTAAGCGGGAGACTCGGGTTCGATTGTTGGACCAGTCTATATTTTTCCATCCCGATTCTCTAATTAAAAATTCCTTTCGCTGGCATATGTGCTGTAATGTAACGGTGGATAATATCAAATTAGACCCTGTCAATCTTTGACGACTAATTAAGTTGTTAATACAATTATTCACAAAATTTATTTCCTATAAAACCCCATTCGTTACATTCTTGTTTATTATAGTTAAATCCGGAAGTGGTTAAGGAATTGAAATTTTCACGCAACAAATCATACTGCGGAAAATATTAGTTTACTTGTTCGCACTGCGAACATATTTATAAACACCGTAGCTCGTCGGTAGAACCTCCAGTTCTGTTTTTATTCCCAGTTTTCATTTTGTTCAAGTCGAATAGATGCCGCAACATCGTGATTTGGTGGAAAAGAAAGAAAGGGAGACGAGTCCAATTCTTCCATGCTGATTTGTTTCAGTCTGTAGAAAGAACTCTTATTCAGGTGGAAATACAACGCTCATATTTCCTTATCACAAGTTCCGTCAATAGAAAAATCAATGATTTCGTGACCGAAATAAATGCGTATTTTCTTTTATTTTTGTGTTAAACTTGATGCCTGGTATTAAATCATGACGTGACGTTTATATATAGTACCATTGATGTTAAAATTAAAAAGCGAAATATACGATATTTTTCAATTACGGAAACCTTATACCCATCATCATTTTTCGTTTAAAGATAACTAAACTATATGAATAAACTATCGCACAATTCGTAGAGTAATAGTTCGGCTTTCCAAATTAATATTAATTTTTTAATATTTTTTTAATATACACCATTCACAGAAAATACGTAGTATGACTTACTCGAGACTTGTGATTCAAATAAGGAATTTTAATTTTATATTTCAAATCGGAATTCTAGAAATATTAATACTGAAGTTGCGTTACAAGAGGCTTTAGTCTTTATTGTGTTCCGTCAACAGGATAATTGTGCTTTTAAATTTCATAAGGACTCTTCTCATTAAAGTGAAACTTCGATAATTTGAACTAACATTTTATTTTCTAAAGAGTTATTCAAATAATTTTCTGTCTGTCTGTCAATAAATGGAGTAAATTAGAGAGACAGTTTTTATGTTCACGAATCACTTCTTTTATTTAATCAAAGAAACAAAACTTTCCATTTTATTTTTAACCAGAATTTATCAGATATGTTTTAACGGAAAGTACAGTTTCATTATTCGGGATTAATTAAATTATTTACCAATCATATATCAAATAATTGTTTAAATAAACTTAATGAAATTAATATGTTCTTACATAACAGTTTCACAATATAATCGAAAAACGACTAATGTGACATTAACCTGTTAAACGATATTTCAAAAAAAAATTCTATCAGATAGTAGGAACGTACAGTGTTGTCTATAATCCTATTTTTTAGCACATGAAGTTACTCAGTGTAAGACAAATATAAATGTGAGGGGGAAAAAAATATTTTGTTTCATTTTGACAGTCCATAAATTTTACGTAAAGGACTCTACAGTTAGTTACCTATTTCCTAAAATACATATGCACTGAATGAGAGTCCTGTAATATCTAAATAAATTACGACCATTGAGTAAAGGTTTCAGCTTTATCTGCAGTCCGACAAATTGAGCATCTGCATCTTAATTATGATCACGTAAAACATATTATTAACTGACAATAAAATAGGAAACCACTAGCGTTGTATTTTGTATAGATATTTCTTTAATGACCTGCGGTAATAAAATTTTGAACTAACACTTCCTGTTATCAAATATTTATAGTTTCATCTATAAATGGAACATCCGATAAGAAATAGACCAGTCTATGAAAAACATGAACCAAGCATTTTGATGTAAGCATAAGCTTAATATCTGATTATATTCGTGTCGTTATCGTTCGAAGTAGTGTATAAAATACTTGGAAATTATTAATAAGAAGGAAAGTAACTAAAATTGTGTATACAGCACCCACAAATCCAGCATAAATGGAAGATTAATTTTTCCATAGGGAATGCTGTATGTCTTATCTTATAAGCAACACAGTCGAAGGCAGCATACGAAGGCGTGCCACTAATTCATATTGTCATGTAATGGATCTTGATTCCCTAATAGTATATAACTCTGTGTAAATGCTGACTCGCGTGAGATGAATCCCTTGGGAATTGCTGAGCGCACACTCGAGCATGCGCATTGCGCATTGCGTATTGCTACATTCCTCATTACCACGTAGTCGGTGAAGCTCTGCTACTTTCCACCATTACCTCTTATTTGCTTCTGCGATTGTTGCACAATTCATTGTAGGTAGAACATAATTTTTTTTCTCACGTTACTGTAAGTTCTATTGATATTCTATAGACCTTTTCAGAGTTGTTGCGAAACAGAGAAATTCAGTTACAATCTCGACATATACAGTACTCTAGGATATGGCAGGAAATTTTGTTGAGCGCCACGGCTTCTTGAACAAAGTTTCAGAGAGCTTGGCAGCCATGTGAAGTAACCATTGTTACATAATTCATAGAAATGAATAATGTTATTACTTTGTACTGAAGATGTAAGAGTGTGTATGACACGAGGACTCCGAATAAATTAAATAAATACGTAGTTGTACAAAAACTGAAAATAAAGATATAATATATAATTAGGGGTGGGGAGGAAGGGGGTTAAATAAAAATAACGCAAAAACAACCGAGAATCCATTCAAATCGGGGATATGGATGTCGCTGAGTTTAATTATGACATTCAACTTGCCATTTAACCCCCAGGTGCGCGGTTGGACGGGGATGAAAATTTTGAAACATGAAAACACGGCTGATATTTGCGTTGAATAAATATTTTTCAGGGTTAATTGATAGTATTTCTACCGATTTTAAATTTGTATAATTTCAACCCATTTCGGCATGGGAAGGAAAAATGCTTAGGGGTGGGGGGTGGAGAGCGTTACAAGAAAATAACGCGAAAACATCCGAGATTCGAGTCAAATCGTGGTTATGGATGTCGCTGACTTTAATTATGACATTGAACATTTTAAAATTTACAGTAGAGGGAGTTGATGGGAGTGGTAATTTCGAACAATATATTCGTTGAAAGAATCTTTTCGTGGTTAAAGAATTCAACCCCTTTCCGCATGGGACGTTAATACATTTAGGTATAGTGGTTGAGATGCGTTAATAAAAATAACGCAAAAGCGACCCAGATTGGAGTCAAATCAGGGGAAAACGATATACGACAACCTGGGGACCCATTTAATCTCTAAAAAAAATTCTGGCGTTGTAATGGCCAAACTTAATAATAATATGGGAAGCGAAATATATTTCTCCCATCCTATTCCAAGATATTTTTTTTATTCCTATTCGCTTAAAAAATAAAAATATTTCGTCGAAGAAACCCACTGTCTGTGTGATAAAGTTTATAATCAAAAAGAGCAAACATATTGAACTTGTGGAGAATGTGAGGAAAATACATTATTTTACTTGAAAAAGAAAATTTATATACTATTTTTTCCAGACTGCAGTTATACGAGATTTTCTGAAAAATAAATAAATAACCGAAATTCAGGAATATTTTATCTCTGTCTCTCTCATTTTCGTTTAAACAGTAACTTGTGCAATATTGAATTGTCAGCAAAATAGATAAATCATAACACAACTTCAACAATATCCTTATGCAGCGTGTTGTCATAATTTTTTTTTAATTTGGAAGGTAACGTAATTCAAAACGGTGACTCATCCGTGGAGTGGAGCATGGCATTGTCATGTGGAGGGAGACAGTCCGGTGGAATGTATATATAGCTAGATCGTATATAATCAGAAGCAATTATTGAAATTTGGATACGATGATGATGATTTTTCTCACAAGTACAGCTACTTAAAAATGTGTCATTTTAGATATTTAAATTTCTATATTTATAAGGCCCATAGTTATCCTTAGATTGTAAGCAGTTTAACACTTTCAAATTTAAAAAAAATTATTATTGCATCGTACAATTAGAGTTTTCATTACAAGAGAAAATGTTCATATTAAGTGTGTCAGTATTATTTTGTTTACTACTAACCGTTAAATTTGTTTTTAGATTGTTTATATTAAGTCAAAATTATTTTCTGTTTAATGTTATTATTCATAAATCCTGTTCTAACCGTTTCCTGTATTTTGATTCTTGTTGAGAATTTATTGAAACTTTTGAATTGACGGCTGGGGAGTAGAATAACGATTTTCCCTCCACGACTCCAGAATATTGCCCCAATTCTAAAATTTGTTTCCCTAGAAACAATTCAACGTGTGATATAATTACAGTGCTATTACTTTGATTACTAACAAACCCGCTTATTTGAATGGTAATTCACGATTGTATGTATTATTTTATTTTATTATCACCAAATACGAAAAATCAGAGATTATGTTGCTATGAAACAATAATAGTTTTTCTAACATTAAGAAAATAGATTGTATAGGAAATCGATGTGGTTGTTTTTCTTGTACTTAGTGAATCCTAATCAGGCTTAGAAGCTCTCACCGCCTCGTCGCGTGTCGTGCATGAAAAGGAAAAAGTGAAAGGAGACCAACGTCGGTGCAAGCAACACATTAGCAAATGAATAAACGATCAAAATTATTTTTAGTTGAGAAGAAACGACTTCAAAAGTATTGTGTGATCAATTCGTGTCTTTTGTGAATACCAGATGAGAGCAAAGATCACAATTGTGATGCACTCTTTACTTTTTCTTTGTATTTCGTGACAAATAAATCAACTGAGAGTCTGTTGAATAAGTTTGCTTGGTGGTGGATATTTGTTGCGATATAAGAAAGGTTTGCCATATTACGGTCGTGATTTTTAATCAGATCCGTCTGGTCTAGATTCGTCATAGTCGTTTGTTAAATGCATAGAATACAGATTTAAGCTTCTTGTCAATATATTTCTCTGGAAAAATAACACCCATTGAAAAGGAATTAAATTATAAACACTTAAGTCGGTGTTCAAAGTTAGTAACTCATTTTTAAACACAGTTTACTAAAAATTCAGACAAAAGCGCTGGAGCCCCTCTGAAAATTATTGTTTATTATTGACCGATGCTTCGTTTTCAAGCCCTACACATTACCGGGTTTAAGAAGTTGTAGCCTATAAGACACTGGATTGTCGCGCACTGTACAGAAGTGAGACTATCAGCGGCTCATTTTTGTATTTATTTCGCAACTGATAAGAAATAAGCGCAGTTTTTAATAAAAGCGATGAATAAGCTTCAGTTTGCTGTAACGGCAGCCGCAGCCCGTACGGACGATGGCCGATATCGTTTCCCAACGGCATAGCGTGATACGTATCTCCAAATCGCTCGTTTCCAGTTCACAGACCGGTGCCATTGCTTTGTGCACCATTTCATGGCTATGAATCGTCGCCTTCACTTTTATGGAGAAGCCTGGGTTACTTCCAGCACTACAAGCAATGAAGACTCATAAATATCGGGCCTATGGATTCATTTTTCTGTTTAACCTTCAGCTTCGTGTTATGTTATTCCATTGTCATAGTTTTCCGTTTCCTTTCAGAATGATTATTTTCATGTGTGAGTCTGAACACATCTCTGAAACCTTTACGATTTGTGATGACAAAATGTTGAAAACGTTTTTAGTAATTTAATAAAATATTAAATAATTTAAATCTTCATGGATTTTGTAAATCATTCAATTTTGGTTCATACTTGTGAGGAAAAAATTGTAAACAAGCCGATGGTCGACACCTGAATCCAAATAGCGCATTACGAGGTGAACCCAAAGTCAAAAGAAGCTGCTATTTCTTCTGGATTCGAAATTTGTTGACAATGGTGAAGTAACATTATTATTTAGATTATTCGGGCATTCCATTGTCTAGGAGTAGAAAGGTGAGACAGAAAAATTAAAATAGGCAAAGAAAATAAAACAAGAAAAACAGATAGATAGAGGCAGTGTGCAAGAAACAAGTTTGGTTAAAGAGATGACATGAAAGATCGCGTAGAAGATAAAAAAAACATGTAGAGATTTACGATTAGGAACAAGATGGCCATAAAACAGACCTTCCACAGATTTGGGGACCTTCTCAAGAACACGATCAAGAAACCGGGAAACTGCGGTGTCCAAATAAGATAGAAGTCAAGTGGGTAACAATAGATCTTAAACTTTGCTCAAAGAGTCAGTATCACTTTTAATATTAAGAGCATTTTGTTTGTGAATTTTGATGTGAACCATTTCCGAAATTAGTCTTTGATAATAATTGGATTCAACGTCAAGGATCTTGATTTTTCTCCAGTTTATATTGTTTTGTATTCCAAATATGTGTTTCGTAATCACAGTACGACTGTCGTTAGGTAACTTATAATTCGCTGTGTGTTCTTTAGAGCCCGTTTGGTCTGGCCGATGTAAACAGAATTGCAATCACTGTAGATGATTTTGCGTGTCTTCAGTTTGTAAATGATCTTTTCCGTTTTTGACAAAACTCGAAAGTGATTTGGTGGATCTATAAATAATACCAATATTATCCTGATGTAACAATTTGGAGATGTTTATGTGGAATCCCCTGTAGAACGGAAAAATGATCTGAACTTTGGGAACAATAGGAGGTTTGGCAATAGTGGAATATGATAAGTGTTTGAGTCTATTAGTAATGTTGAATTTAATACAATAATATGAATAACAGTTTGCTGTGAGAATGTTGTGACGATGGTCAAGTTCTGAGAATGAAAGGAGCCGTTGGACACTCTACCAACCAGATCTTTTGGTTTTTGGAATGATTTGAGATGATTTACAGGCCAAACCGTATAAAAATATTGCCCTGATATAGTTTTAGTGTAAATCTACTTGTGAATCAGTATTGTTTACAATTTTTAGTTGGCAGCATAGAATGTAGAATTTATAAGTTCTAAACCCGGTGGATTTTCGAATACACAGAGGACGTTAAAATATCTTCTTGCGCTCTGAATGCTTGTATCATCTCCAACATGCGGGATTTAAGATTGCCATCGCATTAGTTGATCCTACAATCTCGAGTTCTGGGATATTTGTTTGAATATGCTGAAGCTGAGCAATGCAATGTGTTGTTACGCTTTTCACCTACGTTCAGAATAATATTTCATGACGTTTAAATACAGCAATGTCTGCTTTATCATTTTCGTTTTGCGAGCGTCACAGAACTGTTTTTTTTTTACTAGAGTATCCAGAACATTCAACAGGCAGGATAACGATGCGACTATCAAAGCAAAATATCTTCGCTCAAGTGTTCGTATATATTTTCTTGCTTTAATAAAACTTGCATTGGAGAAGTCCCACGCTCAAACATTCGTGTTTTCATTCCTATTTGAATTATTATATTGCCCTGTGATAAAATTGTTTTATTCAAATTTCAATCTCTTTAATTAGTTATTAAAAGTCCCAAATTTATTAAGATTAAATTAGCAAAGCCAAAATGCAATACTTTTGTTAATTGTAAAGAAATGGCCGCGGCTAGTGAATAATTTACGATATTAAACGCCAAAACATACTAATTTATTCGCCACTATAATATTCCATATATCCCCTGAAGGATTTAACTGCAAAGGCATTAAAAGTAAAGCAAACTTTAAAAACCAAATAATGAAGTTATGACGCTTTTACATTCACATATGAGATTGAATTTACTATCTACATTCAATCAGTAAAGTACAATCAAGACAAGTAATCGTTAAAATTTGCGGATGTCTACGTTTTTGTAGAAGAAACCAACAGGATCGTGCGCTTTCGAAAAAATCAGCAAATGATAAATTATTAAAAACTACGTAATTGGTAAGGAAGTGTCCACTGTTTTGTAGAAGCGGTTTCTTCTTAACTTATTTAGAGAAATTGGTGATTAAATTAAACTATGCCCAGTTATTAAATATAAATATTAATATATAGCGAACATTGGGTTTAATTTCCAGTAGTTTGGTGGATAAATAATACTTCATGAATGTCTCGAGAAAGAGGTCTTAACTTATTTAGAGAAATTGGTGATTAAATTAAACTATGCCCAGTTATTAAATATAAATATTAATATATAGCGAACATTGGGTTTAATTTCCAGTAGTTTGGTGGATAAATAATACTTCATGAATGTCTCGAGAAAGAGGTCAACACAGTATTTCGAACAAAAAAAATCTATATATTACTTAACGTCCTCTGTGTATTCGAAAATCCACCGGGTTTAGAACTTATAAATCCTACATTGTATGCTGTCAACTAAAAATTGTAAACCATACTGATTCGCGAGTAGATTAAAGCTAATAATTATGTAAGGTCAATATTTTAATACGGTTTGTCCTCTAAATCATCTCAAATCATCAAAAAAAAAACAAAAGATCTGGTTGATAGAGTTATACTAGTGTCCAACGGCTCATTTCATTCTCAGAACTTGACCATACGCCAATATTGACTTTTAAATCTCTTTTAAAAAAACAGAACATGATTCTCTCGTATTCTCAGGGTACGCGTGGGTGTAACTTATCAGGGTTCACAACGTTTAACATCCAAACAGAATTCATCACATATATCGTGTATTGTTTTTATTTTTGATTAACGCTACCCACCTTCTAGAGCACTCAAGGTTTCGGGGTTGATCTCAGGAGATTTCCCGCGGCTGTTGGTCAAGTTTCCAACTAGGCTCACCTGACGTCACTCTGACGTCGTCAGCTGGCGTACCAACTTCCCCGATACACAAAGGCGGGGTAAACGTACAATTAACGTAACAGATTTAAAACAAATTTTATGCAAACAAGCAATAAATATTTTAATACCTAATACTAATATTCGAACATAAAATTCCTTTAAACAAATGACCTGCCAACCACTTATTTTCAATAATCTATCATAAAATCTCCCTTGGCCCTTTTAACATAATTTAATCAACATACAGACCATATTAATTTTCTACAATGATATATCGAAATTAAAACTCTTCACTCATCGTCCATGATTTAATTTTCATTCCTCTCTCGCGGGTAACATACACCAGAGGTAATGCGTCAGCCACTTAGCATTATTGGAACCAACTAAACAGTGTCCAATTCATGATGATAATGATACTTAATTTTATTTTTAAAAAAAATGATAAAATCACGTGTTGCATGCCAAATATAATTTCTCGGTGAGACGTGATTGTCTTTGACCCCCTTGATTTCCTTTACGAATTAAACTACTTTACACATTTCATATTTGGCCAACTTGTCATTAGCATGTCACAGTAGTACACCGAAAATTAAAACCTAAGAGTCCAAAAACACGACAAATTTGAAAGGAAGTTATGAGCAAATATCGTAGATATTTTTAAATCCTTTTAGCTCTTAATAAATGTATATTAAACTTTACGTCACTTTAATTGAAATAAAATTTCGTTAAGTCTGACAAACATATCGGTTGCGTTTTATAAAATGAAACGACTACAGTTATTCAGTGAATCGTCGACATCTTCGTATTATTTAATTCCACTTGACTTTGATAAGAAATTTTATAATTACTAGTAGAATTTTCAGAGCGTGGTAGGTGATGATTGATTGAAATGTTTCTCCCACCGAGAGTGCGGTGGAAGAAGTGGGAACCGTAATGGTGAGTGGGTGGAGTTTATGGCGCTTCGCAAACTCGTGCGTAATTTAGGACAAACGCAAGGTGTTAGGTGACTGTGAACTGCCTTCCACGAAACCTACAATCCGTATTATAAACTTGCACAGAAATTACAGAGATTAAGGTGTTCTAGAGCTACAATGAATTACCTTGCGTAAGACAATTCAATTTGTGCAGATATATATATATATATATATATATATAAAAATATTTTATTAAATAATAATTAATGTAAATAGATTGTATTTTCCCAATTGACGATTATATATATATATATATATATATATATATATATTATACATAAATTATTATTTAATAAAATATTTGTTATATAAAATACCCCCTTCAAAAAGGATGCAATTCAATCTATATACACTAACGCATCAACGATATCGAATCTATGAAAAAAGTTACAAAACTTAAAGAAATGTAAGATTTGGCTTTAAAATTGTGTAATATTTTTTAACGGAAGAAAATAAAAACTAGCTCTGATATCATAGAATTCTTTATAAGAGTTCTTCCGAATAATTTGCTAGGACACTACGAAGATAATGGAACACTTCAATTAACAAATAATGTTGATTCTAATTGGTTGATTTGAAAATCAAAAAATGTATTTTAAGTAATTTTTGAATATTATGTTTAATTTCAGAACAGTATATTATGAGAGTCAATTCTCGATCAAGACAAACTGCCAGATTTTACAATTTGCGCGACAACTTTCTGTTTTTGGGGAGGAAGAACGTGGCCAGTGAGGCATTTCCTGTTATTAATGCTTGTCTTTACTGATTGTTTATATGCATATTAATGCAAACGAAAATTTGGTAATAGATAAGTAAAAAATACACAAAAAAAATTCGTGAACAATTCTTGAAGCAAAACGAACAAGTATATATATATTTTAATATTAGCAAGTCGTGCATCTGAAAGACTTCTTCAAGACGGTCAACATTTTTTAATGAAAAATTTACGTCTGATTGAAAATTAATAATAAGAAAGGTAGCCAAATACAGACAAAAGAAGTGATAATATATATATATCACACAACGTTTCTGGCTTCCTTGTCCCTATATTCAAGTGTTAAGAAAAGCCTAGAGCGACACAACTGCCCTAGTCAATTGAAAAAACTCGAAAGGTTTGCAGAAAAAGTGTTGTGAAGTTATTGAAAGAAGAACATTACGAAGGATGAGTGTGCCCGAAGATTCGCATCAGACTGTAACCCCACCGTCACAGATTAGTTTAAACAAGATTTTCAGTAGCAGAAAAAATGTATTCTACTTTCTAACAAAAAAAACTCATCTTCACTTACTCAATAAAAAAAGCCACAGAAACAGTCTACAAGGCAAACGATTAATCAAAATCCCAATTAAACCGTTTCCTTTTGTCTGTATTACTTTTCCCTTCTACAAAAGTCTTCGCCAATCACCTTCAAAATACAAAAAAGAAATAATTAAAAACGTCTGCGCCCTTTCACTGCCCTATAAAATAATAACAAAAGTACCTCCCCCCCCCACAAATCCCATCTGGCCCAAAAACGGAAAAGAACTCAGGTCCTTACATAACAATGACTTCATAATTGTTACTGAAGAATTAAATATATTCCGAATCAATGACTCTGGCGATCGATTATATTTTCTCAGTCATGTTCATCAATTTATTTATGAGAGATGTTTGCACTAAAATACGAATAGAAGGGGCAGAAGTGGTTAATCCTCAGTTCTTTATAGTGTTGTAAGAATTGATCGAATTTCTGGGGGAAATTGTTCTATGACCCCGAAGATTGTCGACAATTAAAATGGTGTAGTGAAAGCGCCACAGTAGGAATTTTAATAAAATCATATTTATTCCGAGAAGACAGACCGATATTCATTCATGTGAATAGCCAGGATAATTAAGATTCTAACATAACCTGGATGGTGGCAATCTTGACATAATCGTTGTGTTCAAGTAAAAATATTGTTTGTCTAATAACTGTTGAGCGCCTTATTAACTTTGCTAGTACATTGTTGTTAGTGAAACATGTTGCCTAACCTTTGGGCTGACAAAGAGCCAACTTTTAGCTCCGCAAGATGTAGGCTATGTAACCGTCTTCTATTTCTATTTGTGGGACATTAATAGCGCATAAAGACATCCAGGAATAGTAGTCGTCAATAGCAGTTATTTCAAATTTTCCTCTAAGTAAAATGTAATCAACGCAATATAATGCTGGGGAATTTCTTTTAATCATCAGTCGGCGCTTTCATCAGCTGGCATTACTAATTACGTCAATGGCTACCGTCGTCAGAGAAATATGCTTGTAATTAAATGACTGACGTTGAATCTATTTCGGGTTTGCTACGAGGATGGAAAATTTCATCGCTCAGATTTGTCAACATTTAGAAATCAAATGCTCTTTAATAATATTTTCTGAAAATTGTGAAGCATATGTAATTTGTTGAGGGTTACGTATATTGATAACCGTGATCATAATACGTGAGGACTAAATGAAACAGAGGTGGCTATCCGACCAATAAGAAGTAGTCAGTGGTCTCATATGAGAAAGTTGTTTGGAATACAACGAAAAAATTAATAAATAAATTAAACACAATGAAACGTGATATATCAAATTTACAAGAACGTTTCAGTTTATTCGGCGTAATTTTAAAATTATTTTACTAGGGGTATGAGGTTCAGAATAATTCTACATCAAAATTAATTGAAGGTAAAAAATTTTTCTGATAAATTATTAATTTTATTACGATAATATTTTTGAGCTTTTGCTTTATCACCAAGCAACGGTTTCCATGTGAATTCCGAACGACCATTCAATTGTGAATTGATATAAAAATAATTTGACTGATGGGAATATACTTTTACGAATTTAAAGTGCTTTGGTGATTTAATTTACACAATAAAGCTGTGGCATTTTTACTACGTGACGAAATAATATAATAATTTTAAAAAATTAGATTAACGTATTTTGAGCCAATATCAGATCAAATACAGTTACTTTAAAAAACTAAAATATTGTAAAATATTTATAATTTATTTTTTTTGTTTATAATTGCGTTAACATCTGTGGTAATGATCAATAAATTTTTAAATTGTCCATATTTTTAAATTTCAATGTATTTGGATAACAATACTTTTAAATTTTGGGAAAATAGTCTTTATTTTCATAAATTGTCTTAATTCTTCTTGTAACCTTGGATCGTCCACTATTTCGTGGATTTCGTGAAATATTATTTGTGTGCTTTTCACAGAAATTGTCATAGTTACGTTTGACGACGATATGTTAGCTAATATAAATGTATAATTGATACAGAAAAATTCTTAAGACTCCGTAAGGTTATTGATTGGGAAGGCACAGCAGACGCTTCTGGCTAGCAAAGTGGTTTACGTCAGTACTTATCGTACGTCGGCGTTCCGTTATTAAGAGACTTCTATCACCACTGAAAAGCAGTATCCTATGGGATTTATGTGGTGGATCACACCGAAATCACCTGTCTTTACAGTCTCCGCACGAATAACCTGAAGCGCAGTAAAACAGGGCGTTTTTCGCAACCCACGTTTGCTGAAGTGCCACAAAATATTCCAGCTATCCGTTTCGAGACGTTTTATAGATGTATTAGGGCTTGAAAGAAACATAGCGGTTTACTCATAAAGCTCATGGAATAAGGAGAAATAAAATAATTAAAAAGGGTGGAAAACTCATAACAAAATTATCACCTCTTTATGCGATTCTGCTCTTAATTCCGCCGCTTGCTTTAAACTATTAAATATAGGAATAATATTACAGATTCTTCTCCTTTGTGTAATGAGGCTATCGAAGTTTCAGCACCCTTGAGATAATTTAACGAATGTAATTTTGAATCGCAGAAATGGTATGACTCCTGACGGTAAATACAAAATCATTTCCTTTGTCATCTTTCAAATCAGGAAAAAAAAATATCTCGATAAATTTAAAGAATTTTTTTTTAAAAAATATATGGGAATACGTCTTCTTGAAGCGAATGTGATATTGAAAGTATATAAGCGAAATGAAGTACTGCCGGCGGTGATAAAATAATTTTTAGATGATATTCCTGGTTGGTTTTGGAAACTTGTAGTAAACCACTACATGTTTTTTTAGTTTTAAGTATTTAATGCTATGTATATGTACTTCAATATCAGAACTATTTTAAAGTTTACTTTAGCATCTTGTTAATGACATGGAATGATACCGGTTTTGTTATTCATTTCCGCTTAGAGAAGGGAAGGTTCAGCGTGAGGATAATTGTCTAAGGACACGTCTCCCGGAAAACTCCTACGGTTGAATCCCTGCACATTAAATTGAACACGTTTAAAAATTAAAAATCAATTCTTAAAAGTTAAATAAAGTAAAAGGGGGCAAATAAAACTTCTTCTGCTAAGTTTTATTTTATATATTTTTGCAGTGCTGAAGTTTCTATTTTCATTATTAAAAATCTGAACTTTGATTCACAATTTTCAAACCGTCACCTTTCACTGTCATTTCGGGAATTGAATTCGCATATTATGAGGCACAGTCTGAATAGCGGGATTAAAATGTGGTCACTTTCCCCGAAAAAGTAACAACATTTCTCACAGAAAAATCGAGTGCAATCTGATCACTCGCCGTGTCTTTTTTTTTTTGGAATGAATTATATTTCTTTCTTTCTTCCTTCCGAAGATCTATCCGCCTACTCAGTAAACTGCTGCCAATAACTCTTCAATATTCCCGACTGGCTTCGCTAGCAAACCGAATAAGGTAATCGCTTTGAGGGGGCGAGCTGCCGCCCCCGCCTGGAGCTTGTCATCATCCCAAGACTTTTTTTTTCTGCTCCAGTAACTACCGATGTGTGCACAACTTGAACAACAGACACTCTTGACGTCACAGCTTTGCACAACGCGGACTCTAATCGGAAATTGGCACAGGAACAAATCCCTCGCGTGCTCGGACCATGGTGCAGCATTCACAAACTGCAAAATTTCGAAAAATTCGGACATCGTTCTAATAGAAGATACTCATTGACTAAAACGAAGTTAGTAGCATGCAGAAACGAGTATTTCTTTACTATGGTCTCAGACATGCTTGTTTTTCCTGTTCGTATATTCTGCGTAGAGAATTAATTTTGAGAGGTTTAAATTTCACTGATGAACACTACAGTCTTTTGTTTAAATATATCTGTACGAGTTAACGATCGCGAATAATTAATACATATAAATAAGTAAAACTATCTGTCTATAATATAAAGTGAACAGAAATTTATATATAAAAATCAGTCCAGATTATTCCTCTAATGAAATACAGTTTTATAAACAGCCTATATTCGTTGCAACTACATTTTTTTGTATATATATATATATATATATATATATAAATAAATCCACATAAAAATATATATTCCAGTTAGAATTTTTTTAAAGTTGTACTAAAAAGTTGGGGGTTAATCTTATACGAAAGAAATTAAAATTTGATTGGCTTTAAATATAATTTATTTATAATTAACAATTTAAAAAAATTCAATAGGGTCCTTTTCAATTGCAATTACTCTTGAGTTTAAATTTTAGATAATTTACTTTTACTACATTAATTTTTTAAATTAATTTCTGATACGTTAAATGGGCAAATCTTAGGACGATGTTATGATTTTCTGAACATTAACCAAAAAGAGAAGGGGTCGTAAGTGAGGGCATATACGTGGGGCCCCCATTCTCAATTATTTACGTCGCAGACAGCAGCACACCTGTTCATCTTTTGTAGTCGGCTTCCAAAGGCTAAGTGGAAAATCTTCACAGAAATTTCTGACAGCTTCCTCCTTTAGCATCTCTAGACAGCTTCTTCTTCCGTCGGTTGCGCCTTGTTTCCTTCTCCAAGTTGTACATGGGAACTATTTTTACTCCTAAACTTTATCGTTCGCATATTTCCTCGTTCTCCGGGTTATAGATAAGAACTGTCCACCTTCCAGCTTGACCCTCTTCGTTCTCCAATAGAAAGTGGAAACCTCTTCACGTGTTTGATTTCAGCCAATCGGCGTCGATTTTACACTTTCGCGGGCTTACTCTCGCCTGTTGGAAGGGTTAACCCTCGGGGATTTTGGTCAGGTTAATAACTCCTTAGGCAGGTTTCTCCAATAATCCGATGCTGTTGTCTGAAGGATTGTATTTAACTGTAACAAATTACGCAATTCAAAAATTACCATAGGTTTCTTTTCTTGAGTTCTTTATTAATTCAGATCACAAACTTGCAGTGAAACAGTCCATTATCTAGTAAAGTATAATTTTAACAGAGTTGTTGAGCACCTATTGGATTGGATTCGACGTTCATAACGAGACACTGTTCTAATTTTAGAGTACGCAGGTCATCTTTTGTTACCTGAAGTAGAAAATTTGGAGCAATTATTTCTCTTTTATCGAGAACTGTAGAAACATATGTTTTCAGAACTCAATGGAAAGTATTAATATGCGCTTTTTCTTCGATCTAGTCTTAATAAAGGACACGTTTTCTGGTAATATTTCGATAGCCACGGCAAAGGCACAATACTGTGACCATAGTCTTGGAACCGTTGATGCGTAATGATTATTTTAAAAGTCGAATTTATTCCCGTGGCAAAGTATTGTTTCCCATGCAGTAAAATACTGTTTTCTTTACAAGCACGTTTTTGTCCCCATCTTCCAAGCTATTCGGACTATTTTTTTTATTTAAGCTCCCGTAGGTACACTCCTGACCCAAACCGCTAGACCTTCCCTGGGGAAAGTCGGACGTCACTGACCCTTCAGACGCATTGTTCGCTATAAAGAACTTGCAGCCGCTGCACAATTGGAAGCAATATTCCTCACTCTAGGTATTGCAAATCTCATGACTTCCAGAGAAGAAAACCTAAAGACGATCGTTAATGAAGCCAGAAGTTCGTCAGGATCTCTAGTATCCATCCTAAAGTCATCAAGTCAAAGTTTCTTTTTCCAACTATTTCCTGAAACGTGTGACTTCATTTAGTCAATCAAAATTAATTTAATTTAATTTGAGAGCATCAATATATTTGATTTACATCTTCAGATTACGAATTATGATTTTGTTTGGTGCATGTAGAACATACACTTTTTGAAAACCTTGTAATTGAATTACTATTGGAGATCTCACAGTATGAAAAACAATTATACTAGCCACATTAAATTCATTGGTCGCATTCCGGTGTAAAACAGAAGTTCAGTCGGCGTAGCAAACATTTTTCGAACATTCGAAAAGTTTAGTCTTCTTATCTACTTGTGTCCCCTGCAAGAAGGAGTTTCAGATTAATCTTTTAATAGTGCTCTTAAACTGATAAGTGGTTTCGAGAAAGAATTAAGATTTAGCGGGGGAAATTTTATTTATCTCTCTCTATATAAAAATGTATGGCTGTGTGTCCCATGTGCACTTCTAAACCATTCATCCTTTACGATAAAACCTTCATGAGTTGGTTTGCGCACCACCTCGAAGGTTTCTGTCCTGTTTTCGAAGCGGTAGGATACTCCCAAGGGTTGAATGGGAGTGAAATGCTAAAACGACCGATATTAGTGTCGATTCAGGGGTTATAGGAGTCGCAGAGTTTAATTCTCACATTAACAATGGCGATTAATGATATTTTATGTTTCTCCGCGTAGAGGTGGACGTGATTGACAAAACGTTACCCGGAGTAGTTTTTTATTTTCTTAGTGTCGAGCTATATTTTGTTATCTATTTAGTTAAAGGTTGTATATCTTTACTTATTTAAGGTACCGGGAGTATTTTTAGACTTTATGAAGTTATCCACTATTTTTTACTGTTTTGATTCGTCGTGATCTTTTAGACATTTTTATTGTATGTAGTAGGAAAATTCCCGAATACCGTCAGTCATCATCCTGGTTTATTTGAAGTTAGATGCCTAGAGGTTAGGTCGGGGAGGAGAACGTAAATGGGTAAATGAACCAAACAATGGCGCTATTGATGCTGGTTAAATGAAATGTTTACCAAGAAGTTAGTGTCGAATCAATTTCTACTCCGGGATAATTTAAATAAATACCCGAGCAACCTCGGCCACTCAGCTAGTTAACATTAAAATCAATTTAAATGTAATTACTAAATTTTATGAATAAGTAATTTAATTTATTGACCGTACTTCTGTTTATTCTTTCATTTAATATTTAATTCCTACTCAAGGGTAAAAGTAAATGTTACACTGCAAAAATGAATTCTGTCAATTTCTGATTTCGTCTTTAAAGTTTTAAATATGAGGGATCTAATACGTTTCTTTGAACTTAATAAATTAATGGATCCAACCGTGAATACAGCTGGTTTCTTCGATGACAGCGTCATTGTTTCGATAGTATTCAATTCTTCCCAAATCCCCTAAATACACGATTTTCCATTCGTATATGCCAGAACTATCGTCCGTTGAGTGATAGCAACGCACGTTTCCGTAGAATTCCATGATTCAAATTTTCAATCTAAGTGAAAGGTTGTCTCGTGTTCCCGTGATCGTGGTTTTAATTTTTGTGATGTATGAAAATAAACTTTAACTAATATGACAATTTTAAGGACACTGCGCTTAAAGTCTTCCGACGTTGAGCGTCTATTATTGTCGTTACAACTCAAAGTCTATCATCGATACTTTCGCAATACTTAATTGCCGCGGAGACAAAATTTCGCTAAATGTTTAGGAACGAAATGATGAAAAATGTTTATTCGTGTTTTCCGTTGAACCTAGATGATAATTTGTATTTTGAAATTAGGAACCAAGTTTTGAAACTGTTTCATAAATTTATATAAGGGCTTTGAAATCTTAGTATTACCTAGCGATCTTTTAATTTTGGTATTTTATCTGTTGGTAATCATAAGCTAATGAAAATATTAATTTTAATATTGCAAATCCCACTAGTAAATGATTTAATATTGATATTTTCATTATTAAATCTAACATTCTCATGGGAAATTCAGAAGACGTAAATCATTATATTTAAATTTTTATTACATCTTTATAGATAAAATTGTTATAAAACATTTCTTTTTTGCCATTATTTTTCTTCATTATTGTATTAACATAATTATTTGTCATAAATATATTATCGTTGGCAGTAATATAAATATAAAATGTTGTAATATTTCAAGCGATTTTTATTGAAACGTTGAATACGTTTCTTTTCAGCAAAAGTCTATTAAGTTGAATCCTCCTTTTTCAGATTTCACGTCAAGTGTCTGTTGATCATTCAGTTATTGAGTGGAGTCGGGATTTCACTCCTCTTAGGGACATAGCTATCCTGTTCTCCTGCAGTGATATAAATAAGGTGTCCCCTTGGGAAATTAGTAGGGCCGCTCTTAATACGTACTGATCTTGGCGTAAGCTGAAAAACACAATCTTTGATCCTGGGTGGAAGGAAGAAAATACGCAAATAGAAAACCATTAGATGTACGTGACCTTTAAACCGGAAATGATAGCAATTTATAAATACATACAAAAAAATTGTTGATTGCTTTTCTGTCATTCGTAATCCGAAGATTGTTATTATTTATTAATTTCTTCTTCGAGTCGTAAATTGTGAGAGAAACGTATACTATCAGATATAATAAAATCAAATCTTGAGTCTATTTTAATAAATACGTGTTGAATTAAAGACGAGACCCATCGCAAGAATTTCAGGAGATTATGCCTTAGTCACGGAGGAAACTATCGAGGCATTCGATAAAAGTTCCGAGATAAAGAACCGATAGTTAAGTAGTTGATTACTAGTACTAATTGAAAGGCGGTGAGACAATTTTTTTGTCATAACTCGAAGCTTTTTGAATATAGCTTTAATGGGGTGTGCGTTGCAAGCAGTTTCGAAGCGAAATATTGGAAATAAAAAGATTGGAGCCGATGGTGCATGTATAAATGAAAGAGATGAAATAATTGGCAACACTGGACGTTTTTACATTTATCTTGTATTTCTCCTTCATTGATCTAATTGCCCAAAATTTGTTCCGATTGATGGAAGAGTATAAGCAGCCTGAGATAAGTGCTTGTGTTTCTCCTTAAATACTGCTATTTTATAAATTATTGTTGTCAAATAAATACCACTTGTTAAAGCAAGATTTTTTCTGGTTTATACTTGAAACATTTCGTAAAATAAAACTTTTTATTCCAGTATATCCGCTATGTACACTTGTCACAAAAATTGAGTTTCCTTTCCCGAATGAAACACATTATGGCATAAAATAATTCAGCACATTATAATTATCACAATTCGAACATTCCCTTGTTTTCAGAGATATACGTTACAAATGTCCGGAAAATAATAAATTTTACATCCAAAATAATATAAAATAGCGTTATGCGAATCTAAAATTCCATAAAGTGCTAACAATTGAACCGATTGTTACTACAGCTGCGTAGGTTCAAGTCTAACAACGAAGTAAATGTCTTCCCATGACAAGAGTCCATGAATACGATCTAAGTCAGTGTTTCCCAACCTTTTTTTTACCATGCCCCCCTATGTAACATATACATATTTTTTTATATTAAAAAATTGAATTATTTCCTTAAAAAGCCTAATTTCAAATTTGTGTATCACATTTATTTTATTATAATTCTGTGCATAAACAAAGTAATAATTTATTTTAATCTGAAATCGCAAAACCTATCGCCATTTCGAGATTTTGTACGAAATTACGTTCTTATTTCATTTAACACGCGGAGTTGGCGCTAGACTACGGTAGATAAGCACTTATCACATGTCATAACATTTCAGTACGTACTACAACTTCACTGGACATAGTAAACAATACCCTCAGAGTACATCGTAGTTTATATTACTCCAATCGTTCAAGCGTGACTCCATGGAAAGCACCAAACTTACTAAATGCTTAGTTAAAATTTAGATAGCAACAATTTTTCCTTTTTTGTAAGTTAAATCATAGTTTTTAAATTTTAGACGAGCTCATTTTCGAATTGCCACCCTGTCGGACGTGGGACCCATATTCGGAAACACTAGCCTAAGTTCTTTGCTGCGTCTCTCATTTGTCGTCTACAAAATGTAAAAACTATAAAAGTATTAATTGACCCCGTGTCAGTGAAAAGATTTCCATTTGCATTTTCAATAATACTGTGTTTAAAATTCTTCTTTGACAATAACAGCAAATGGGCGCTTGGGGGTGTAATTATTTGAATCCACCAATTTATATAATTAAAAAATCACGTATTTAAAATTGCAAAGCTCAACCTTCTTACGTGAACGGAATTAGCAGGCAGTTAAATAAAAGTGTCGGAACGTTCTGTCAGTTTAGGCTACATGGTGGTCGTTGTGTGACTATAATTGTGTTTTACTCAGTAAAGGCCTTGTTCGTTATAACTGGGTCTTTGAGAGACTCGGTAAGTTTCATGTAAAACCTGTTCTAAGAAGCACCGGAGCGCTTTTGTCAGACCAACAATGACAGCGTAATCGGCCTTTTCTGGACAATGGAACTGAACTTCACGCCTTTCGGAACTTCTAAAAGGCGCTCACTCATTGTGCATTTAAAACTGATAAAACGCCGCCGATAAAATCGACAAAACTGGTGTGCTGTAAAAATTGTAGTATATGACAATAAAGGTCGTTGTTTTATACGTATCTCTCGACTCCAGATAATAATCTGAGTACAATTTTACACTTCCTTTAAATAATTATATTTTAAAAAGTTTTAGACAGTTTCGTGTTTTTCCTTTCCTTGCAAAAAAATCCGCGAGTGATTTAGAAGATTGTTAAACGCAGGTTTTCGCCTTTTAAGAGAATTAAAAATAAGTAAATAGTATATATTGCGATGAATGGCAGTAAAGGACGTTATTAAGAAGAATTTTCCCTCATATATCTACTGTGTTAAATTGAACTCTCCAAATGAATGCAATCCTAACACGTCTCGAGCAACCAAACTTGCAGCCCAAGTCGACTCTAATTTAAACTAAAATTTTAACCATTTAAAATTGTCTGCACCTTCAATCTAAATTGAACAGCTATATTTTATTTTAATAAATACATTTTATTCAGACTTATGAATTACCCATACGAATTGTTAATGTTTTATATAAGAAACATTCACAGTAATATATGAATATCATACTAATAATAATTGACTCATTAAAATGCAATAATAATAATAATAATAATAATAATATATGATATATGGGATCATATATCGTTAAAAACTCACTTTAATTGTGGGAAAAATAATAGAGGAGGTCAGGAAGGTTGTTAATAAATATTTATCTGTACGATAGGGTTTGTAAATGGGCAATAAAGCTTTTCTTTCTGTCTATAAGAATATTTTACCCAATAATTTGACGTACTGCAATCTATTTTTATAGTCTATCTGGACGTATTCTTTAGAATCCTGTTAATAAAGTGTAACTCACTCCACCCTTTACTAGAATCTGAAGTAACTTCTCCTCTTGATAAGCCTACGTTTTTATTAAAAGTTACACCTAAGTATTTACAGTAACTGCACAATTATGATACTTTTGGAATAATTTATTTTCATTTTATTAATTTATCATCTGTTATTTCAGTTGTCTTTATACATTCAGATAGAATCGACAAATGTCCCCAATGTCTCTGTATTGTCAAACAACTGAGTATCAGGTAAAAATCCAAAAATAACATTGCCACGTACCTCTGAGTAAGAAATATAAGTGAAAACATTCACGGAAAAAAAGAGAGGTAACAAACAATTGAATATACTAACCGAGGTATGCGATACACTTTTCTTACTTCTAAACTCATCCGTTTCTCTTTTTAACACGAATATCGCAGCAAGAGGCATTGACAAGAGCTAGTATCGTATTTCTCACCAAAGTGAATTTTGTGAAATATTGTAAGGCTCAAAAACCCATTTTACATTACGTTCCTTGAAAATGTGATATCAATTCGTGCATAAAACTGGAAAAGGTGGCAGCTTTGAATTGCCCCGGGTTAAGCCGTTTAGTTTTTTTTATGGCCGTGGAGTTTTTTTTCTTAATTTTTATTTGCTCTTTGCTTTGTATTTCTCGTTCAACCTTAGGGGAGGTAGTATCAAGAAACTTACGCGAATACAACCGAGATTAGAGTCAAATACAAGTTTATGGGTGTCACAGAATTTAGTTATGACATTCAACTTGCAATTTATACTTTGAGGGTGTAAATTTAAAACATTCAAACACGGCCGACATTTGCGTTGAATATATTTTTCATGGTTAATAATATTGATAGTATTTCTACCGATGTTGTTTGTGTTTAATTTCAATCCTTTTTGGCATGGGAGGGGAGCACGCACAGGTGTGGGCTTTACAAGAAAATAACGCTAAAACAGCCGAGATTCGAGTCAAATCAGGGGTTATGGATGTCGCTGAGTTCAATTATGACATTCAAGTTTTTGTTTAACCCACAGTAGCGCGAGTGGACGAGGTGGAAATTTTCCAACATTTTATAACGGCCGATGTATTCGTCGAAAGACACTTTTTCGGGGACAATGAGTTCAAACCCTTTTGGCGTGGGAGGTGAGCACATTTAGGGATAGGGGTCGAGGTGCGTTACATAAAAATAACGCAAAAGCAACCGAGATTGGAGTCAAATCGTGGATTATGGATATATGACATCCGGGACAACGCCGTCCACCCAGCTAGTTTAAAATAAGTGTTTGAATGTATATAACAGAAATTTATTTCCAAAGTCACTTAGAAAAATAATCATAGATGAATAATCAAGAGATTTGCATTAAACTAGTTACGTTGTTGATAGCTAAAATGCATTCGCTTTATTTAGTTATTGTTTTACGGACAAGACTTCAGTGAATTTCCTTGGAATAAATTATTATTACATAAATTCAATATGTATTGTTTCCGCGAACGAAGGATTCTTTTAGCTTAGCTTGTTCAAAATCCGAGAGTTTTTAGCAATTTTTCTCAAAAGTACACTGGTACTCTTGTGAAAATATCTGGGAAGAGTGAAGAAATATTGTAATTGCCTCCGAGACAAAGCTACTGGCTTATTCAGAATGCGTCCTTGCAGCTACAATGAGGATTTACTTCGGCTACAACAATGTTTCAATACAGTGTTTCTTTCTCCCGCCACAATGCTGTGAAGGTGATAAATTTTTGCTCCCCTGGGACGCGTTAGTCTTTCTAGCGGCGAGATTTCCCATGATGCAGGACGGGGCTATTAGGTGATAGCTTCGCCTTCGCAACTCAACCTATACAACATTAGCTACGCAAAACACTCTTTTCATTTCGCAGAAATGTAAATATTGCCGATATTATCAATTTATTAAATACAATACCTACTTTCCGAAGTTGGGTATTTTTAAGAGCAGTCACACTGCGCTCCTCATCCGAAAGACACGATTATATCATTTATGCCGCTGTACCAAATCTTAACTATTCGAGGAAAATTTCTGTAGTTCCCTGATTATAACAAGTCGGTAACATTCCACCTCGAAATATACCAATTCAGTGGAAGCAGCGTCATTAATAACAGTTATAATAATAATAATTATCAATATATCCATCGAACCGAAAGTTTAACCAGGAACTTTACTTTCGGAATTCATTAGTAGACTACGATACTATCTAGAATCAAAGGAAACTATTTCATTAAGTACTCGATTGCTTTGAGCTTCAACAAGCTAGGATAAGGAAATATTTTGTAACTACGAACCGAATCTGCTACTAAATACTTTTTAATTTCCTTCAATTAAATCATCCACTTAAGTTGACTTTTAAATTAATTTAAATTTGTTCTCATTGAAATAAAGAAGGCACAATTATATTTCTTTGTACTACCTGAAAATAAATGCTTAAATAAATATTTCATAAATATTGCTCGTACTTGTAAAAAAAACATGGGTTCTCGTATATTGAAGACTGCACAGTCAAAATTGTATCTAATCACTTTAATTGAAGATTATTCTGTAATTTTCACAATTATATTGAAAATTCTCACGAAGAAATTATTTAACGTAGTTGGCAATTTGAAATAGAATACCACCGATTGGGTAAACCGAGACTAAAAATCTTACTAAGCCATGAAGCGTAGCAAAGGCGGAATTTTGAGTGAAAATTATGATTTTATTGAATTTTCTAACCTTAACAATGTTGTAACTGACACCAGATAAGAACCACAGATTGTGGAAGAACTGTAGTGTTGAAATTTTTGATGTTTTTAAACTGACTCCTTAGCCATATGTGTTATTAATTTTACAAAATTTGTTTGACTTCTGATTCTTTCACTCTTTGGAATGGAACGCAATTCGATGACAGAATATTCTAAGCGACTTCAGTAACCCGATCTAATCATCAATACGCGAGAAATTCACTGTAAGGTAATATATAGTTTGAACTTTTGTTTTCGTCACGTCCTAATTTACTTCAAGGGAAAAAGTAAATATAAACACCCATGTGCCATAATCTTTTACCTCACATTCGAGACGAAGTTGACAATTGAATTTCCCTGTGTTTAATGAGTTTCCGTTTTTAATTAACTGTGAATTTGCACTAACGAGAGATGTCTGCTGTATACACTAAACAGAAATTAAAACAGTTTGCATTTCATGAACAAATTAAAATTTTAGGAATCAAAGCTACTTCTTCCCATCTGTTCTGAAATTACAGTTTTTAATTTCATCTCTTATATTTTCAGTGTAATAATGCATTATTAAATCATTCAAGTGTACTTGAAACTCTTTCATTTGAATATAATTACACATTTATATTTTTAAATTCATTTTTCACATTTTAATCACGTTTCCGCTTTATGGAGACAGTTCGACGGATAAATGTGAGGGACGTTAAGGGACACTAGGTAAATTTTAATAAGTAATAAGAATAAAATTCAAGCATAGATTTTGCGTGTTGACCCGTTTGTTAGCCACTTACAGACTGTCACCTTCAGATCTTCAACAACACCTACCGTCGGTTTGGTAATTTCGTATGACAAACAATAAAATGTAAGATCGTGGCCCATAAAGGAGTGCGGGTCTAAGCTGTCATAATCTCAGACATGTCCGAATTTATTTAAAGTCGTGGATCGCCTGGAAGTTAACTAGCTGTCCCTGTAGAATGCACCGAAACGTGTGTATTCGTACGCTTCACAAAAATTCCGGTTACTAAACAAGTAGTTAATCTTGAAATCTTATCCAGTTTAGAGAAGAAAACTCAGATTCCTGACTGTGTTACTGAGTTAAACTACTTAATGCAGTGCGTAGCGTTTAAATACACATATATAGAGCAAGTTGAAGCGGTAGTGAGGTGGAAGGGTAATGGTCGTCTATGACAACGGTAGAAGTGAATTTCTGTTGCTTTATTTCATTCGCAAGCACTGTACTAAATTTCGGTTGAAAATGAGATCGAGCCAATAGGAGTGTTAAAAATGGTCGCACTCTCGTTCACTATTTATGATTCCTTCTTATATCCCTGAAGATGGACTCAGCTCCGTTGCTTTTAAAAACGATAATTTCAACCGTTCTTTACAAGAACACTATAGTCTATTTTTTGCTTTTAGGAAAGTTGAAACACAATCATTATATTAAAAATTGTTGGGAAATTCGTAATGTTTGGACTAGTACACGCCTACGAAACACTAAGCAGATAGATTAAAATATTTTAAAGAAAATGCACAATTTTCTTTGAAAGATTTTATCGGCCAATTCGCTTGGAATGCTCGTAGGAGCCAACTCATTACAGGAAAATTGAAAATATTTTGAAAATTACTACGGGTGTGTAGCAAATCTAGAAAATAATTTCTTTTAATTTTCATAAACACAATAATAAGAAAAAAGATGCCTGTAGATGGGTTTTCAGGAAGTCCTCATTTTCAAAGAAAATTTATGCACTATTGGATAACTTTTTCGTGAATAAAGGGTTATGAAGTTCAGTTTCTTTGCCCAAAATTAAAAATATTTCCACTAAGTATGGTTTTATTGTCCTTTAGAATTGAGCATATTCCAGCCTACGAAGTTGAATGATGATCGACGCAATTGGTTTGTTTGAATTTTATTAATACTTTTCTATAGGACTATGTATCGGTTCAAGGAAATTACGTTAAACGAATTATTTGTATCCGTGGTGTGTTGAGTAAAGTCGTGTATTTACATCGGGCTAATTGCCCAATTACAGAATAATAAATACATACTCACAAAGCTGAAAACAAAAATATAGTTTTATCAATTGATTACTCACAATCCCTAATAAACTTCAAAACTAGAAATTGAAAATTAATGACGTCATAAACAGAATGTTCAACACAGTTTCTTGTAATAATGTTATCAAAATTTATTTTTCTAAAAAAAGAATTGTTCTCATATCATTTATGTTTTAGTCGTTCTCTACATTAACGACATTTTGCTCTTGTATCCAAGGGAGCAATTCACAACTTACCTGATACGACATTTACGCTACACTTTAATAAGCTTGAAGAAGGCTTCTCGGCTAAACTTTTCTTGCCTCAAATTCATTATTCCGGGGAGAGCACTATATTCGTGGTGACAGCAATATCTCCGTACTTAGGGATGAAGCAATATCTTACAGGAGGCAGTTTCCACTACCGAGCTTTATTTATATTAGTCAATAAACTTTAAAGAAGTATAGTAATAAATTTCATGTACCAGATAATATTTTTAGACGCATCATTGATAAAAAAATTCTCCAAATTATAAAGTTTCTTAGCAAAGGTATATTAAACATGTCCTCTTTTAATTAAGGTAAAGTTTGATACACTTTTATTTTTCTTTGTAAAAAAAATTTTTATTTAAAATTATTTATAATTTCATCCATGTTATATTTTGCACTTGAAAATGTATGAAACTTTTAGACTAATAATAGAAGTATTAATTAGTGTGGAATGCACAAACTGCGTGGAATTGCAAGGGAAGGCTGTAATCCAAAACGATTATGTTCGCGTTGAACGCATAACCCGATCAGTTCGTCTCTTCCCCGTTTAATAGCATTTTAGATTGTGTTTTAAATATTTTCGCATAATTTACACAACTTCTTTCAAACTATTAAATCGGACATTTTTGATACAAACATCCACAGGGGAGTGCTTATTATTGAAAACCAGACGCGAGAAACGCGAATGCACAGTATTTCAAGATTACCACAGACAGATTAGTTCAGAAACATGCTAATTATATCTGCTTTAAGATCTAATTTCATTACAGGATTTGACATAGAAAAAAAATTTATTAACTTAGTCCAGACATATGATTTGAATTTTGAACATTAAAACTATTATTTATATTATACTAGATGCGTGCCTGGCGTTGCGCGGGTATTTATTTAAATTATCCCGGAGTAGAAATTGACTCGACACTAACTGCTTGGTAAACATTTCCTTTAACCAGCATTAATAGCGCCAGTATTTGTAACATTTAACCCCTCCTCATCTTACTTCAAACAAACCAGGAAGGTAACTGACGGTATTCGGTAATTATCCTCTTACATACAATAAAAGTATCTAAAGATTCACGACGAGTTAAAACAGTAGAAAATACTCGGTAACTTATTAAAGTCAAAAACTACTCTCGGTGCCTTCAAAAAGTAAAGAAACACAACCTTTAACTATATAGAGACCGAAATATAGTTGGTACCCTATGAATATCAAAAATTTATCCGGTAACTTAAGAAGTGGAACATAAAATTTCTTTAAACACAATGTTTAATGTGAGAATTAAACATAGCGACTCCTATAACCCCGGAATCGACACTTATATCGGTCTTTTTTGCTTCGCCTTTTGGAGTTGAAATTGGACACTTAATAATTCTAGAATGGCACTATCAAATTAAGCGACCCCGATAACGTTTTATTCGACGCTAATAAAGACCGTTTAGGAATGTTTCTAAATTCGACACCAACCGCTAGAGGCGGTAGGTGTGTCTTGACCCGTTAGAGTTAGTTCCTGTATAATGTTTGGTAGAAATTGGTCGAGGAATTTTAGATTATAAAACGAAATTTGTTTCTCCCCCTTCGACACCTACTCCATGGGGCTGAACTGCATGTTAACCAGTATGGTGAATGTCAGAATTAAACTCATTGACTTCCATAACCCTTGATTTGGCACCAGTCTCGGTTGTCTCGCGTTATTTTTATGTAACTCCCCTCCACCCTCTCCCTTATTGGTGCTGTAAGGGCCTGAAGTTATACACTAACAACATCTGGATGGAAATTATTAATCACATAGATCCCGAAAAGTCATTAATCGACGCTAAGATCCACCGTTTTAGCATGCTTTAAATTCCACTC
This sequence comes from Zhengitettix transpicula, assembly GCA_037074705.1. Lineage (NCBI taxonomy): Eukaryota > Metazoa > Arthropoda > Insecta > Orthoptera > Tetrigidae > Zhengitettix > Zhengitettix transpicula. The sequence goes on along the minus strand of CM073595.1, from coordinate 56,290,786 downwards.
CCGTTAACCCCTTGGGAGGTACCTAACGCTTCGAAAACCCGACAGAAACCTTCGCGGGGGTGCGCACAACAACTCACCAAAGTTCCATCGCAATCGGATGAATGGTATAGGGGACACACAGAGAGACATTCATTTTTATACATAGAGACATAGGAATTATATGTGCGTTGAATATGACCAAAGGGTGAGCATTTTTGTGTGTCAGTTGTACTGTATACGAAGAAAATGGTCATAATCACTGAATGTAGTACGACGCACTATTACTACTGAAAATTGATTTTTAATTATGTTCATTAAAAGTCCTTAAAATATCCAGTTGGACTATAATAATTGAATAAACGTATGCAGAATCTTACCACGAAATACTGACACGTGATGCATACAATAAGTATTCAGGAAAAAAAACTTTTATTATATTAAAAGAATCGCAAAAAAGACGCAGAGTCAATTACGAATATTCATTTATTTGCGGAAATGGTAGTGCATAGCTCATTGAATTGATATTTTCTTTTTAAATATTCCTCATTTGCGGTAATAGAATATGTGAACATTTACATACGAATAAAATTAATAATAACTTTATTCACGCAGTGTTTACAGAAACGAGCATTTTCTGCACTGCAGCAGAAGGGACTAAATACTGTATTAACCGTTTAGGAACACACATCAGTCCTGTAAATAATGAATTTGATCCGTGACAAACAAAACCCCAAGGTACATTGACTTCTGAACGCATTAATGCTCAAGTGTTCCTCGTCAAATTGGCAAATATAGTCTCACAATAAATGTACGCTTTTTCATTCAACAGAAAATCTTGTGACATACAATATAATAAAATGTAAACCTACAGTATGATTCGAGTAAAAAGGTTTCTTTATGATTAGAAACATTATTACGATTTCCAGAAAAGGAGCGGACAGTCTAAACTATTTATTTCTGTGTTTCCACGAACTCTTTCACTGAGTAAAAATAAAGCTCCACAAAGCAGATAATTTTAACAGCGCTTTTAATAGTAGTTCCGTTTAAGATATAGTAATAAATCTAATATTTTTAGTGTATTAGGGAAGAAAATTTACATGGTTAACGAGAAACGCATACCAAATTAACGGACCCTTGTCAAAGTTAAAGCGTTTACCTCATACCTCAAATTTACGAAATCTTATTATTCTGATTTGTTGCTCGGTTGTACTGAGGCAGCGGTGAGAATTTACTGTGAAACTTAAGTGTTTTGTTATATGTAAAAATATATTGCCAAACAAACTTACGGTATTGAATATTAGTGGCTATGAAATGCAAAATAAAATAAAAATTTATATGGTCAGAATATAAAAACAAATTTTCGAAGTCATCGCACTTGTAAAAATGTACGTATCTATTATTGAACGGTTGAGAAGAGCGAAACGTAAAACATAGAAATTCAATTGTTATGTTTAAAAGAATGAAGTTATTTAAATACGTACGTCAGAGTACGAGACTCTTACGTGGAAGATGTCACAAGTCACGAAATACTACAGAGATGGTAATCTTATGGGACACGTTGTAAATCTGGTAAAGGGTAGTGCACTGCCCAAAGCACGAGTTTCCCTGCGAATGTGCTCACGATGAGATTCAAACCCTCCGGGAATGTCTGCAAGTCGATTCCCGGAACAGGATATGAGAAATACGAATGTTTGAACATCATACTCCGACGCTTCTTTTGTTGGGCTCGTGACAAAGGGACTGATATTAAATTGTCCTCTCCCGTGGTTCGCGCGAAAGAAATCTTAAATATTTTGAAACGGTAGGGCAGAATGTCGTCCTTAAATTCCGCTGAGAATGCTAGAGTATAGCGAAAGAAAAACTTTCATCCCTGAAAAGAAAAAAAAACAATTTCGGAGAACCTTATTATATGCGATGAATTTTTATTCGTATTCCACTGGTAAAGAGAAAATCTTATTTTGTCGTTCCAACATTAATGTGTCTGGAGTTCATTAGGAATTCTACATCAATCGTATTATAGTACTTTAGTAATATATATCACAAATTAATAAAAATAAATTTATCTCATATATATATATATATATACCTGATCAAATGCAAACAAATATAATATTTAAAATAAAATCATAAATTTACAACATTATTGTAAATTAATAGTATTCGTTACCAATCATAAAATAATTATGAAACTAATTTGTTAAAAAATTGAAATTAAAAACAACCAAAATATTATAGATTTTTAAAAAGTTATATCAAAATATATTAATTTTCAATATTATTTATTTTAAGGTATCATTATATAAATTTATGAAAAAAACTCTTACAGTAGAAACATAAAATAAATACCATTATGATAGTACTCAAACGTACAGAAACATTGTTGTGCTAAATAAAATATTTTAATTGTGTGTAATAATGGTCGTTCATTTATTTACTTATTAAACATGTTAAAACTGCCATTATTAGCGTCGTTGTTTTGATAGTGTCATTCTAGAATTTTTATGTGTCTAATTTCAACTCCAAAAGGCGAGGGAAGGAATCACCCTTACCGTACGGGTGGTGGTGGAAGGGGTTTACATAAAAAATAATGCAAAAAAGACTGATATTATTGTCGATTCCGGAGTTATAGGAGTCGCTGAGTTTAAATCTCGCATTAATCATGGTGGTTGATCAAAATATATGTTCCTCTTCGTGGAGGTGAACGTGGTTGACAAAAGGTTATCCGAAGTAGTTATTCAGTTAACGGTTGTATTTCTTTACTCTTTTAAGGTATCTGGAATAGTTATAGACTTTATTAAGTTATCGAGTATTTTTTACTGTTATAATTCGTCGTGACTTGTGAGACACTTTTATTTTATTTAGTAGGAGGGTTCCCGAATACTGTCAGTCATCGTCGTGGTTTCTTTGAAGATAGATTCCGAGGGGTTAGGTCGGGCAGGGGACCGTAAATGGGTAAATTTTATAACCAAGAGGCTATTGTAGAATCAATTCCTACTCCGGGTTAGTGTAAATAAATACCCGGGCAACACCGGGCACTCAGCTAGTTAATAATAAAACTAGGTAAAGTAAAAGATTATTTAGTTTACAATAACCAACAAATTATTCTCAACTCAACATTGATGAAACAACAAATTTTACAGGAACGATAACTAGAAATTTTGTCTATTTTTGGCTACATCGTTATTTAATCGTTAGAAAGTTATAGATAAATTTCTTAAACTTTTACAAAAGACAGAAAAAGCAGGGTCATTAATATAATATAATATTCAGTATATCAAGTAAATCAAGTGTTGACCCAAATTCAGTCCTTAATTTGTTTTATATTTTCAACTTGAAGAGAAATCAGTATAAAGTTTTAATAATCAGAAAACCTTTAATAATTATAGCTTGCGTCAATACAAAATTAATTGAGAATTAATAAGGAATAAGAAAGATAGCCAATTCAGACATAAAAATTATTTTCTTATTCATTATTTTCAATCAGACGTAAATTTTTCATTTTAATATTTAATAAACTTGAATATTCCGGTTTTTGATATAATTACGTAAATAACTTCGTTACAAATTTTAGACTTTATGGAAGGTAAAACAAGATTTCAAAATATATTTTATAGTTCCATTCGTTTTGTTTAAAAAAATTTCCCTCAAGCGAAATACTTTCAAACAATTTAATATTTTATCGTTGTATTTGACGTTTAATTTAATTAACTATTAAAACTGATCATGGCTTGCATCATTATCATATGAACCATTTTTTCCTTAAAATGCTGGTTTCACTATTCATCCATTCACTCACTCATAACGACTTTAGAAAATGTCTTTTCCATAACCACAATAATATCGGCACCCAGGTTGATGATCCGAAACCGAGCACATACATCCTGGTTTGAGACTTTGTAGATAAATTGTTTAAGCGTGGAGTTCAACAGCATGCTAATAATAATACAGAATCAAACTTTATCAGTTTAATTCTTTGTTCTCGAGTTAATGAGGAACTATACTCTATGAGTAGGTAGTTTGTTCGGTGGGCTCCATAACTATAATAAATTTAATTTTAACTTATATAATAATGTCAATATTTGAGACAGATTATTACGGTTCCTCAATTGCAGAATTTTAGAACTCTTACCTATAATTTATTTTTCCACATCAACGCTACTCTTCAAAAAATGAGAATCAAACCTGAGAAATATTTATTCAAAATATCAATTTAATAATTTAAATAAAATTGAAATGATTCAACAATGGTTGAATGATTCATCTCCATATAATCTTTGAGCTATGTTCGTTATCTCTGACAGGTCAGTTTCTCTTAATGCAGCGTCTCCGTAAGTTCCGAGGCGGCCCTCGCACTTGGCCAACAAATGGATTTACTCGATTAAGGTTCTGTGCTGCTCAGTGCTGCCATTATTCAGTCCGGATCCTAACTGACAGCTTCGGGATTCTGCCTCTTCAAGTTATGAGCCCCGCTATTCAATGCTATAAACAAACGCCGGGAAAACTGGTTCAACACACAAAGTTTGGCAGTAAAAGTCGTTTTATTTGAAAACTGATTTATGAAATGCAAACATTTATGCACAATAATGCTCGATAGTAATTCGTAAACAAAAAGGAAGCAATGCAGCATTTACAAATTAGCTCCGTATTACTTCAATTTCTAGACTAATAATTTAATATAAATCTTTCTTATCAATTGAATAAAAATACAATGTCAGAAAATTCTGTTGTAGTGACGCCGACTATCATTGCAACCAAGATTACAATGAACTGTTAAGTTCAGAAATAATAATAAATGGTCAGATTTTAATATTTACAAAGTATAACAATGTAATTATTATTAAATTTAAAGAAGTTTGTTTCGTAAACAACATTACGAAATTATTGTGGGAGTCTATACGCATTTCTGTCTTGTTCTCATTTCATTCACCACTTTATATTAAAATACACAGTTCAATATCTTTAATTATGCTATGTGAACTATCTCTATATTTACTCGTATTTTTCCAGTATGCTCAAAGGTCTGTTCAACTACTCCTTGATTATCATATTCATCTAAGAGGCACTTAAATGTAAGTGATCGATAAATTCGTTATTAATTAAAAATTCGGCTAATAACTACTTTCATTCCGAAAAAGAACACGATTCCACTACGCAAGTAACGTAACAATTTGGTGCAGGAATATCAGGGATATTACTCGCAATACACTAAACGCTTTTTTAGTATAATAACAGAGCAGTGAATGTACATCGAGTATTCAGTGTTCCTGTATGCGCTATGCAAAAGACATGAACTTCGACACACGGAAGGAGCACGGCCAAAAGCAGGATCACTCAGCAGGACGATATTTTCGACAATTTTATGTTCCGTTTTTCGCTTTCTAAATCGAAGACTTTTTAACTTAGTCCAGGGTTAAACTGACATCAACATATATATGAACCTCAAGTGATGCATCCCAAACAAATTAAGATTCAACTTCTCACAGATAGACGAATAAATCAGAATCTTAACAGGAGAAATATTTTATTTAACAGGGCTTATACAGTAATCGACCAATCCGTATATTCCCGCCACCATAACGCCTCTCACTGCGGCATTCGAAGAATAAATTCTGAAATACAGAGTTTGTAGAGAAGTCGTAATATGATGTAGCTTAAGACTCCGCGAGAAAGGGTGAAACTGGCATTTAAAGTTATCTCAGGGCAAATAGATCCGGTGATCTAGACATTAAGTTGCCCACGCTTTAAGAAAATATCGTGAGACGATTATGAGATGATGGTAGGCGTTGTGGTGCAAGAGTTTCATAAGAGCTGGAGGTTTGGTGAGTACGCGGAAACCAGGATGGCATTGATCGCGGCACCTACTCCCACGCACTCCGCCTTGCCACCAAAACCCTAGCTAACACGTACAACTCTGCAAACAATAATCCCACATCCTATACAAACAACTAGAGTAATACTTATAATGTCTTTATTTGCACAATGCAGAGTAAAACTATTTGGACACTTTGCCAAGAGTATGAGAGTGAACCTTGATTGGTTGTTAGAACACGTTCTAAGGTTTAAGGGACTAAACTTCTCCGTGGACAACAGACCCACCCTAGTTTCGAAGTTTTCTGTCCATGATATGGAAATGATCCTTTGGTTATTATTCAGGATTTAACATTGTCTATGAGGTATACAAAAGCATGTTTCCCGTGTAGGGAAGACATCGGCAGCGAGGGAGACCGTACAAACAAACATTTGGCCTTGTATAATACGTATTCGTTTTCAGGAACAGGAAAATACCCGTGTTGTTTCGTCTACGTTTTCATCCGAACCTGGAAGCGTTTGGTTGTTCGAAGCAATTATATTGTGAGTGGCGGAGAGAGTGTATTAAGGATCGGATTTTGAATGGATTGGGCGAAAAACCGCCGCCTCAAATTCTCGTTTGCTAGGGACGAATGAATTCCTACAATCACTATGAACAAATTTATTTCTTTGAACATCACATAACACACCGACAATAATTTTTACAACTAAATATTTGACGTAATTTAAGGGATTAAACTCGTGTTATTTAAAGTGCTGACCAATTAACACTAAACATGTGAAAGTGATGCACAATAGTGGATGAAATAATACTTAGTATGGACATAAAAATTTTAATATATTATTTAAAGTGTTTTAATAAGTTTCCGGGCACTTGGGAAAAATATTTAAAATTGTGTATCTGGCAGTACTAATTTTTTCCATTCCACAAATAATATATAGAGTTATCTAGACAGCAGAAAACTTTTGTCACCACATGGATATAAAAATTTATGTATCTCATTCTATTGAGAATAACCTTTACTTTCATTCATCAGAATAAACCAGAACGATTTAAAAGTTCTTATATTTATCAGAATCTCTCGACGTTGCCACGTTTATTTGAACGGGTAATTTTAATTTAGTTCTTAACGTCCATATGTTGTTACTAGCTGGGTGTTGTTGCCTGGGTATTTATCTATATTAGTCCGGAATAACAATTAATTCGACAGTATTCTCAAGGGTCAACACGTGATTTAACTGGCATACAGACCGACAATTTCTTTTACCATTAACCCGTTGATGTGCACACCCCGACATATGTCGTTTGGAGGTTAACTTCAAATTAACCTAGATCATTACTGACGGGTAACTTAGGCGAGTCAAAAATTCTCCTGGTACATTAATCCAGCTCAGTTGCAGTTTTCTTTGATGTGTTTGCTGAGAAAAGTTAGACACCTGAATGAATGGAGGCAGTCGGGGAAGTTGACATGAAGGCAAACAGGGAAGTGCTTATCAAAAAGCTATTACAACCAGCAGCAGTAAGATGTAACGTGGGCGATCAATGGAGAACTCGGTTCAAAACAGAAGCACAGTGCGATTTCTTTGAAAGGAAAACTGTTCTTATATGCAAATAATAAATTCCGAAAATTTCAGGAGCATTTTTCGACATTTCTATAACCATGGGTGAAAGTGTTTGTTATACTTGGTCATAACCGCTCACATGAGGGCGAATAAATTTATTACAGGTTATAGTCACAGAGAAAAATAAAATTACTGTAAGTTAAACTATAAAATATTAATATTAATACAGCTCCGGTTAAATATAATATATTCTTTCTTGAATCTGTACAGACACACTGCTAAAAATATTTTTATTTATTTATTTATTTTAACTAAACGGGCTTTATGTCCAATTAAAATTTTTAGAAAAAATATTATATACAGAACGCTTATATTTTTAAAATAATGACAACAATTATTCGTGAATATAAGTATTCTGAATATCAAAATTTCATCAGTTGACAATAATTCAAGTTATACAAATCTACATCATATTCATTAATCATTTTGCAAATTCTGGTTAACGAATTATTCTGTTTATAATAAGATTTATATTATTTTATCGCAAACATGTTTCTCTATCTTGAATTTATACCAGGAACTTTAAAATTTAATGATTTTATTAATCTGGACAATCAGTCATATTATTACATATTTTTAAAAAAATTTAAAATCAGATGCCATTCTAGAAGACTTAAGTGTAGGGATTTTTATAATAGAAGAGATATGTGCATAGTTATGATGTAAATAAGGATCTTCCAGTTGTAACTTAAACAACATTATTCTGAAAACTTTAAGTTGTACAGTTTCCAATTTATCAATATTAATTTGAGCATATCGAGACGACACTATGCTACAATACATAGGTTTAATTAAAGTTAAATATAGAATTCTAAAAGTATAATATAATTATTACTTTTATACTTTACAGTTATTTTTTTTGGTTACTGAGCGTTCTAGATTTGATTGAGAATTTACTTAATTTGTTTTTCCTTCTTACAATTTATTTCAAAATTATGGCAACATTTTATTTCTATGTCTTCCTATAAAACATGTGAATAGCAAATGTCCGTTAATATTACCAGCAATTTTATCTCCATGATCAGTCACCACTCGTACCAATTTAGCAGCCGTTTTCTAAAAAATTTCAAGTGTTTGCATTTAGTTTTTCACTAGTGTTAAAGTAACCATTTTTAAATTACTTATAATGGAATTTAAGGATTGAGGATTCTCTGGTTATGAAATGCAAACACAAAGGTTGTTAAAATGTTGTTGTACGACGCAGTTTTAATTCCATCTAGCGTATACTTCGATATTCCTATGTAAACTACCATATATTTTATATTACTCTTTTTATCAATTACTTTATGGTTATAGTGCGACATGGTATTTCTGCCAGTCACAAGTTGGTTAAAATGTGTAAAGTAGTTTATTTCGCAAAGACAATCGAGGGGTCAAAGACGATCACGTCTGATAAGTGCAGTATCTCTGATCGAGAAATTATCTTTGGCATGCAACACGGAATTTTATCATTTTCGATCAGTTTTGTAAAATAAAAAATAATTAAATAGCCTTAACATCATGTACTTGGACACTGTTTGGAAAAATAGTTTTAGTTGGTTGCGATAATACTAAGTGGGACCATATTTCAATATATATATATCATAATATGCGAAGAAAGTTTATATTGTAAGATGTATCGGAGTATTATCGTTGACGGATTACCTCTGGTGTTTGCGAGAGAAAAATCGAAATTCAAACATGGACGATGAGTGAAGAGTTTCAGTTGTTGTGTTTTTGCCGAAAGAAATAAAGTCTCGAAGAGTTTTTTGTTCTAAATATTGTTTGGACATTTTTACGAAACAGACACTATTTTATTTAACCACCACATTAGTTCTTTTTAATATAATCAAGCAAAACCTCATAGCACGTCGATATATAATTTGTTTGAATTTACAATTTAATAAAAGAATAAAACCCTAAGTCCGTGTATTTAAAGGTTATTGTTTCATACAAAGGGCTAGAATGGAATGGAAAAAAATGATAGAAGGTTAATTTAGGGCTACGAGTGTGATTTGCTTCAGTGTAGCACATAAATTCCAGCGTGGAACTGAATTTGTATTATGAATGTGAACATGGAATTGCTGTCAGTGACATAAATCATGGCTCTGGTGTTTAAAAATCTAAATTCGTGTCACCTGAAAAGAAGCGGCAAAAGTCCTATGGCGGACAGAGGCTTCCCATACCAGTAATTAAAATAGAAAATAGATTAAGGTTTTCCGAAAATATTTTTATCTCAATCGCCGATGTCCAGAAGCTATTGAAAGTTAGATCTGTGCCTTCGCAGAGTAATTTTGTTCATAATAATAAATAATCAAGTCAGTTTTACGAGGGTCATGAATTTTGGACGTTGAGCGAACGAATTTTAATTGTTTATCTAAAGATTGGGCTGGTGCAAACAGGTGGTTTTTCTTATAAATTCTTTGGAAATTATTTTTTTTAAAACTTGTTGGTTTCTTCTTTACTCTCATGACTAAAGTTCTGGATTGCGGATTCCTCTTCACTGAATTATTACTCCTCCTTTTGGAAGGAAATGACGATCGTTGGCTTCGATTATTTTTCTATTCTATTGAGAAACTCCTCAGAAAATATTCCATAATATTCAGTATTTAATTGTATTTACATATTGAGTTCTTTAAGTATAAATGCTTTTAAAATAAATCTTAATAAACGTTTTTAGTTAGGTAGAATTTTTAAAGCTGCTAGTGTCAGGGTGTAAATTTTTTTTAAAACACAACCGAATATTTATTTATTCACCAGAATTGGCATAATTTGGAAGCAAATATGCTGCATCATATTTCTAAGTCATGCAATACCTGGAACCCGATACGTGACTAAAAGAACATGTCCCATCGATTTCAGAAGACACGGAGACAGAAACGGTTATAGGTTATACAAATGGCATCATTGCGACGGGAAGCGTTACACGATCTTCGCATGCAGATGGAGTTAGCTTTTCTCTTTCTCTTCTTACATCAGACTGTTCCAGTTTGAGGCTACTTTCGCGCGGATCACTCGACCAAACACGTTGTCATCTAGGATTTCAGGACTCATATGAGTAATCGCATATTAAACGATTCCCGAAAACGCAAACGCAACGTGAAACAGTCGCTCGTCTCGGTTTGAAATTAAGTTAATTAACAGAAATTTACAGAAAAATAACAAAAATTATGTATAATTAAAAGTACAACACTGTTTTGGATATATCACAGGAATATAAAGACAAAAATTTAATTTATATGTATAAGGATGCAATTAATCATACATTGTAACAACTTAAGTTGAAGTTAATTAAATTTTGGTGAAGATGATGACAAAGCAAGTAATCTAAAAGTCGCTCTATGTTAATTCTACTTGGTTAGAAGCCGGAGAGCTGCTTATAAAAATTGTAACATTGATAAACTAGAAGATACCATTTTTAGGATCATAAATATTATTAGCTATCTTCTAATAAATAAAACAGTGTGTTTGTTTATATGTGACATATATACAAATCTACACTCGTGGATCAAATAACACCAAATTTCGTACAAGTATTCCTTGCGACCAGGAAAGAAACACGACTACCAGGGCCAGGAGCAGGGGTGGAAATATTAAAAAATGCTAAAATGGCCGATATTTAAGTCAGATAAATATTTTTAGAGGTAAAAGAGACTCATAGTGTTCCTACCGGTATTATCTGTGTATAGTTTTAACCACATACAGCATGGGAAAGGAACACCCTTAGGGGTTGGGGTGGAGGGGCGTTACAAGAAAATAGCGCAAATACAACCGAGATTGGATTCAAATCCAGGGTTATGGATGTCGCTCAGATTAATTGTGACATTCAACTTTTTGTTTAACATATTAAATGACAAACACTATACATGCAACGAAACTTTAAACCAGGAATTAATCTACATTGGGCGTTTATATACTGCCGAAAAATTTCGAAATGTATAAAAGTGTTACAGTTGATTTCAACATATCTTTTGAGAAGCACACTCACACTTGAAACGAAATTTGTATAATAGTCTTTAGAGTGCACGCTTCAAACGACCAACTGATCTGTACTTAGATTGTTTCGCTTGCATGACGCTCGATAATGAAAACGACGGATTAAAAATAAGGCACATTCTTAAGGTTTCCAGAAGCCTTCAAAATTTATCTCAGCTCGACATAATCGATATTTTGCAAACTTGTCATTTGGATTTAATTAAAGTGCGAATTTATATTTTCTAGTATTGCCTGAACTAATAATAACTTTTGTGTCGCATCGTCCGATACCAGGATATAGCCGACATCTTATAGCTGAAAATTTATACCCCCATAAGATCCAATATCCATATTCATAATTTTCCACCGACAAATGCTGATCAGTATATCCAGATTTAATCACGAAATGTTACGTATAACAACATATCCCTGACAAAATGTCACAGTTACACAATGACTGCTTTAAATTAATTCTATCTCCAAAATAAATTTAATATCTAATTTTATGTTTTAAAAAACAATAGACTGGGGGATAAACCGCGAATCTTTTTTGCAATTTTATTGTCGCTTATGATACATGAAATTACAAAAACAATTAAGTAAATATAATTAAGTACATAAGTAAATATACATTAAGTAAATATAATTGTCGGCGGAGGAGATGAAACGTTGTGTTTTAATAAACAATTGACCGGGGGATAAACCGCGAATCTTTTATGCAATTTTATTGTCTAGGTCTATAAACCCTCAAATGATGTCCGCTATTTTGGTTGATGAAGGTTACCAGCTTTAAAAAGCAATCTATATTACAATAAAGTTGCCTACATAAATGTTTTTTTTTATGTTACAATGTTTGGCTTCAAAGAAGCTTACTTTGTTGTGTCACAATTGTTTTATTCCGTTGAACGTTTTGTGATTTACGGTTGTAAAGTGGGGAAGTAATTTTGTTCATAATTATCTTGCTCAGAAGGTGTTTGTTAGCATTCCCTCTTTCATTTTTTCAAATATATATAAACTTCGACTTTAGATTATTCTATCTTTAGAAAAAATATGGAACTACCATTCCAATATTCTGGTCCGACAGTTAACGGAAATATTCAAATTTAAATCTAACATTAAAGAAATAGCAGGACAGGAAATTCGCACAACTTCTTAGGAGAGAGACGTTTCGATGCTTAACGAACTTGATAGTATATAGAAAATATCTGGCCTCCGATCGCGAATCGAATCCGGGACCTTTGCGAGGTAATCAGAGCACGCAGGCGGTAACCCCAATTGTTCATCTGGATCTGCGGGCGAATCGTGACGTGAAAACTTAATCGTATTCAGCGTCCAGATCTGTTTGTTGGGGAATGCGTGGGCGTGGACGTAGGATTCCTGGCTACGAGGCGACAATCACAAACTCACGTTCAACCAGCAACGACTCTGTTACGGATATTCTTACAAAGAAACACGAAACTGTAACAAGAATACATTTATTATTTCACTTTTCGTGCGAAAACGAACAAGATTCAGATTTATTTTATATTAGTACTCGGTTCAGAAATTAGGACCTGTCGACGCATACATCGGAAACGTATAATTGTTATCCATAAAAAACGTATTTTACTACACATTTGCATCTAACAGGAATTTGTTTTATCGAGATTCAGAAAAGCTAAGCGGAATAAATGTTTTGGGCCAAATTTTGATTTTTCCCATGAAATAAAATACACCTGTCCTACCATGTTTTTTCTCTAATTACAAATCCAATTTTATATACATAAAAACGACTATTTTTTATTAGAATCGATAATCCTAAACCTGTGAAAAATAAAACCGGCTTCTTGGAGCCCCAAGAGTTATTTTACAATTTCTTACCTAAGCAAACTTGTACCTTAAAATATTTTAGTTACGCATCGCCCCTTTCTACATAAATCAGAATCAATTGTTATTCACTTGTATTGCAAGAGAAATAAATTCGTTTATTAATTTTCTAGTTTGTTGCTCCCTTTGTGAATGAAATGTTAGACAAAGTTGGGCGTCTTGCTGCGGCGCCGGTTTGACGGGTGTAGAAGTTCACGCCATATTGTAATCGAATTTTCTGCTTCTGTGGCGCAATCGTCCCTCGGGCAGGGCCATTTCTATCGCTCGTCAGTGTCGCGCCCACGATAACTAATTACCGCCGAAACCAGCGCCTAATTCATTACGCCAACAAGTTTGCGAAGGCGGCGCGGATATCCGTTTCAAGCGAAATAACTTATTTTATTCAAGTTATATTGGGAGCCCCATTTTAAACTAATCGAAGCCACATTCGTATCCTTACAAAAAAAAAGTTCATCCAAAATAACGTTTCAAATAATTTTAAATAGCAGTGACATTAATCTGTCATTTAGTTTACTTATGATAATTCCACAATTTTAATATTTGCGGTATAATTTTCGTCATTAATTACGTATAATTTTATTCTTTTGAAATTGCTTTTTAGGCGTGTAAGAAAATAATGCAGAGGGTTTTTATAAATTATTGATCTTATATTTATAAATAAGGACATATGGTAATTTTGACGAATTATGACGGATTTAAAATTGAGGCATTGTTGTGGTTATGTTAATTTTAAAATCTGGTTGAGGTCTTACTAGATTCGTAAATTTATAATTATTTTACTTTTATGACACATGAATTATCTTTATGCGAAAAAATTTCATAACGATACTATCACGGTAAGAAAATTTAGACAATCTGAACTACCTCTAGGGAATATAGGCTAGTGTAATGTAGTGAAGTGAAGTGACAGTACTTTGAAAAATAAATCAGATTCTGAATCCGTAAAGAATAAACTAAAGTGAAGCGTTCATATAGTTTGTCTCCTTGGTTAGTTATAATGTATTTTCAGGTATAATTCCGTCGTTTTCTTTTTCAGGCCAGAACAATATTGTTCTTATATTTATTTATTGTCCTTTTCAAAATTAACCGTCAATTAATATTGACCTACATTTTTATAATTGAAATTTTGTTCTTAATTCCAGTTAATATATTTAAAAAATTATATTTATTTTATGTACTTATATTTATTGTAATTCCAAGTAACTGCGACCAGGAAAACTGACAATTTGTCGATTAAATACATACGTAGACATTTCATAAGGTTAAAAAGATATTTATTAAGTCCCTTTTTGAAACACAATTATCTTGACGCTGATTAAGTTTGGAGCAATTAACAATTTTTTGAACTAAATTTTATGACTTACTTAAAACTTAAAAACAATTAAATTAATTTATTTTTTATTTTAGCTTTAAAATTAGTCTCCCGAAAATATTACTGTTATTATTTTGTATGATAAAAACTTTTCATATAATTCAATAACAGATTTTCCTCGTGAAACGTAAAACTCATAATTTATGTCCATTTCTCTGTGAAATATTTGGGTCTACATCTCGATAGAAAGCTCAATTGGAAAATTCACGTAACCAAGAAAATAAAACAAATGCATATGAAACAAAAAGAAATGTATTGGTTACTAGGACGAAAGTCACACATCTCCATAGAAAATAAACTTCTACTGTACAAATCCATAATTTTACCAATAAGGCGCTACTGGATAGAATTATAGGGATGTGCCAGTCAGCCAAATACTGCAATAATCCAAAGAAGCCATTCTAAAATATTAAGAGCAAATACACAATTACTTGAAAATCCCCACTGTTATGGATATTGTCCATCAAAAGAGTGTTAGCTCAAATCACATTCAAATCCGTTATTACAACCACTATTACAAAATTATGTAATAAAAAGACTGAAAATAAAATGACCAGCACATTTGTAGACGTAGGTTAGAAGTTCTCTTCGCTGGAGGGGATCTCATCATGATGTACTGTAAAATTGTAAATAGCATGTTAAACCTACCACATTAGCTTATAGATTAAAATGTAATCTGATTGCTGATAAATAAAAATATATATAAAAAATTTAAGTCCATCATTTAGAATAAATTGACTGCCTGACATATCAATTCATAACTGAATTTAATAAAGCTAGCAACGTGAAATTTAAAACCTAGAATGTTCGTATTTATGATCTATCTATTCCCTAATATTTAAAAATTCATAATTTTGAGATTTTTGATGCGTTGAAAATTACGTGAAAGACCCTTAAACACGCCGTTTATTTTTATAAATATCACTCTTTAACTTCTCCGGTATGGAAGTCATTGTTATGTTATATTGGACGAAATAAACGTGATTTAAAAACTAGGAAGAGATCACATATCACAAAATTTGTTGGTTAATGAACATGTTTGGTTTTTGTTTGTTTGTTATTACTGGTCGTCAACTTTGCATTCTGTACGATGATTTAACATTGATATATAATTAAAATTAAGATCGAAACGTCTTCTCTCTTTAGCCGTTGTTTAATCAACCCATGGAAGAATTATCTTTTACTTACTTATCTTCTTTACTACGTTAGTATCATGTAATGGAACACCGTAATGAGACACGAGAATTCGATATGTACGGAATGCTGTGACCATGAATTTTAGCGGCAAGCAATTAATATTCATATTACATCATCCCAGAAATTGTTTTTTCTGCTGTAACTCTGTCCTTGGAATTCGTATGCCTGGTTATATATTTAATACCGTTCGAGTATTAGATTTAGTCAGCGGTAGAGAGGAAATAAAAAATACACATCTGCAGACTTTAAAATGATGGCAGCGTAAGTACTTGAGCTTACAAGTGTAACTAATGCGAAGCAGTTTTGCAACACAAAGAGAGGTAATTGGATAACTGTACGTAATCTCATTAACATAACAAGAGAATTTACAACGGCGCATAATGCCGGCTCTACCTGACAAGAAGCGTGTGTATATGTGACACAATGTGCAACGCAGCTATTGTGTGAAGTGCTAGATTGCTTCTCTCGTGCGAATAGAGGCGCTATGCACAGCAAGAAGTGCTTACACAACTAGTATCAAAAACAGTCATTACTTCCCGTTCCCGGCAGAACGCACTCGTGAACACGCTTTAGACCTCGCTGTTCGGAACGCATCGTGAAGGCGCTTTTCCGAAAATTATGCTTACAAGATTCCCAAAGATTTTTTCGTTTAATACGTAGTGACACGACATCTCACACTTTATATTTATCATACCTGCTATTAAAAGGCTTTCCCTTCGAATCCATCAACTAGAATGTCCGCGAAACCTCGCAACCTACACTGCTTTCACACTGCGTTCTGCTTCAGTTATCAATCAGGCGTAGAAAGCTCAACCAAGTAAGGCCATGGATGTAAAGCTTGTGGATTCACAAGCTTAACCTCCAAACTGATGCGGCGTCTCATTCAAAATGAACCAGAGGGATTACTTCCAGTCACGTCGGTTATTACTTTTTCTAGTCTCATTACATTGTGTACCAAAATAAATAATCTCGCTACGTCTAATTATCACGCTGAGACTTTCATGCTTTCTTCCCCTTACTGTATCACATTATATAAATTCTTACACTCTCTCAACTCCCGTCATTATTCCTCTATTTCTTCTTTAAAAAAATTTTAAGATTTATTCTGACTGATGTTTATTTTATTATGAAGATATATTCTCATCCCTATGGTTTTAATCTATCGCCAATTTATATGAAAATCAAAACGTTTTAATAAATTTCCTCCACTACATAACCTCAACAGAAAATTATTGGAGTCAATATATATTTATAAAAATAATAAAGGCATGAATTCGATCGGAACTGGCTACAAAACAGTAAAAAGTTATAAGGCCTTTTACCACGAGACCACCATTTTCTCTCTCTCTACTTTCATTGGGGTTTTTAAACAAGCAACAGAAGGAATTTTCTGATTCTTGGAAGCACTCATGAGAGGGACGCAGCAAAACTCTTAAGCACATGTTTAGGAAAGGACTATTATTAATATCGCATAATGTAAAAATACCAGAAATATCAAACAATTGATGACCTTATAAAGACTCTTTTATATTTATTTATATTGTAACAACGTTTGGATTCCTATTTGTATCTTCTTCGGGTATATTCCAAATTAATATAATAAACTAGCAAAGCAAAACTATTAACACAGTTATGTAGCATTGTCTAGCGTTAACTGAATTGTGTCTTCCGGAGCCTCTTTCAAAATTGCCTGAATTTAATAACTTGTTAATAGTTCTGTTCGCTAGTTTATTATATCAGGTCTAATTTGTAAAATATCTGAAGAAGATACAAGTAGTTATCGAAAAATCGTTACAATATAAATAAAAAAAAGTGTCTGTATAAGATAGTCATTTGTTTTATTATTTCAAAAACAGACGTTAAATTAAAACCTTTAGGTATGTGATATTGTTAATGATTAGAAAATCATTGGGAAAAGGCACGACAAATCGGGACTATATTGCGGACGTTATTAGCAATATTATAAAGTGTACCGGTCACAGTAACGTGGGATTTATCACGCTGTGCAAGGAATTGTGATCAGCCCTGGGTGAACACTGCTGTCAGACCTCGTTTAACTGCTCAGATCGACTGGAAAATCTCACCAAATATCTGACAGACGTACAACCAATGTGCTAACAGGTGTGTTCTTTTTTCTAGGTTAAGTAAATCTATATATCTAAGTAAATAGCAAATTGAAGTAGTCCCAAATCCCTTGGATAACACCAAATTAAATTTAAATAATAATAATAATTAAATCAGTCTCAATATAATTAATAAAAATATATTAGAATAGATTATATCCATATCAGATGTTTTTAAAACATTGTAACATATACGTTATATATGTATTGTGGTATTCACTTTTTTTAGAAGGAAACAATGGAAGGAAGTTTACGTTGAAATTAAACCAAAATTTTTAAAGAGATAACAAAGACTATTGATTTATGTTGACTTTACATTTTATGTTTTTAAGTGAATGCCTCAGCTTTCATGGGAATTTAAATTTCAGGGTCGCTTATAAGGCCTCTAATAAAGTGATTTGCAATTTTTACCAAGTTACAAAAGAAAAAAAAAGAATTTAATTTACAATAACAAAAGTTCTTACAAAGACTCTAACAAAAACAAAAATTATAGAACTATGACGGTAAATTTATATTTCTATAAAGGTTTACAAAATAAGGTTTTTTACGTACCCTTTTATTTACAGCTGTCTGGTACCTGATTGTGCACTCGTGATTATTTTAATTTTTAATAAACACTATTTTTACTGACAGGCCATAGAACTGATTTAAAACTTTTCACTTTCCGTCGTAACACTTTGCGAATTATGGCAGCGATAACTGATGACTGCTACGCAATTTAAATTACGTCGTATCTCGTAGCTTGCAATAGATTTCTCCTCAACTTTACTTCGACACAACCAAATATTAAGGAGCGTCAATCTGCTCAAGGTCCCAACACACTCTGACTGACTGACTGACTCCTCTCGTCAGGCCCTCCAAACATCACTGCTCTCTGACTGTCTTAGCTAAAAGTTACATACGCTCTTTCGACAACAATTCGTAGCAACCATTATAGTCTCTGGATTATCGCTCCAAACAATGCTCTTCTTTACAATGCTCAGCCGCAAAGTTCCGCCGTCAGTAATTAAAGAAATAATTTAAATAAAACATTTCATTACACATTGGTAAGCTCTACAATATATATATATATATATAATCTTGAATAAACAGTTTCAACGATTACCTCGAGGGCACTAAGACAGTGGACAGATCATATTGCCGTAAGACGTGATTAATGTTCGAGGTTAAAGATAAATTTCACTCATAATCGAAGTACGTCAAGTGAGACTAATGTATGTAAATGTATGTTAGATTACTAGATGCGTCCGTATAGCCATATTGTCCAGTATTTCGGTAAGAATAGCTTAAAGCCGTCGTTGGTCTTATCGGGGTTTCGTAATTACACCTGGCACAGGCGCATAAAGGCAGACATGAAAGGATACTATCATATTTCCAGGGAAATAATGCCGGTCGGGCAACAACCACGTTTAAATTTGTATAACAGCAGTTTATCGCCTGGTCCGCACTAATTGGTGCGTAACTAATTTAGCCATGGAAGCTATTTTCGCTTCATTATACACCGCGGCTAGGTATATTTCCGGAATATGATTTCTTATCGCTGGAAAATATTTAAATTTCATGCCTCAGAAGTTATTTCACCTAAAAGTTCTTTACCTTAAATATATACGATATTTATTAAATTTTCTTCTGAGTGCCGTAAGCGAGAAAGGATTCACGGAATCGACTCAGACATTAATGAACGCAATATTAACACACAGCACGGAGAAAATTCAAAATTAAACTAACCGACGATTCCTGAAATTACAAAAATAAATTTCTAGGTTTTCCATTATTTGATCTGGTATAAGTATTTCATAAAAAAAACCTGAAATATTGCGTTCCATAAGCCGAATAATGGAAATAATTTCTTTCTTTGTCCCCGCCACGGAATTTGCAAAATGCGGACATTGCCTTTCCACCTCAATTCTGTAGCAACTGTCTCTATTAACTAATTTACAGAATACTACCAGATTCACAACACTTGTTACTTCTTTCCTACTCCCCTGATACTTTCTACTCGCCAAAACTTCACTCGATTTGTCGTTTACTTCAAACGCAGCTGAAGTGATGAGGAGTCTTTATCAATAATGTATTTACACAGAATCATAACATGTATTCCATATAGATTAATTTTCCATATGTGAAATTAGAATCGTCACAAATATCTACGAACAATCAATAACAACTGGAAATATTCTAAAAAGACCGTAATCAACTTATGAAATTAATAAAATTTATACTGAAAGATTAATTACTGCAGCTGGCATATTCTAATTATAAAACAAAAATAATACAATCTCTTTCATAATGACATTAACAAAAGAATAAAACTTCAACCAGAAAAACAGAACACGTATGTTTCACATTCGTCGTGCTGCGCGATTTATTTTTTCCTCTCGGTTTTTCTGAAACAGAGAGAGATGAGAAAATAGAGCTAAAAATACCAACTTATACTTAAAAATAACTATAGAATGTTCAAAGCTTTTGAAAGATAATTTAACATTTTACAAAGATATAGAACGAAAATATTTAAGAGTTGGAATTTCCAAAACCAATTGAATATTTTGCTTGAAAGGTCAGATAAATTAAGTTTATATTATTTTACTCAATGAACCATGGATTATTTTATTTTGAAATAATTATTTTGAACTGCTGTCGTTATTTTAATAACTGATAAACCTAGTGGTTACCAAATTATTAATAGAAGTGTTTTCACTAGAAGTAGAAAGATTTAGTAAATTTAAAATTTAGTGTAGTGGCAAGCGTCATAGCCTCGTATCACAGAGTTTCCGGATTCGAATCCCGACACGGGCACGGATGTTTGTGGTCGTCCTGGTCAGGAAAACTAGGGTTAAGGCTCAGAGAGAATCGACACTCTGACCACGTATCACTACATATTCCAGAATGTGTCATGTAAGATGACAGTCTGGCAGTCGTCTCGGTAGGCCAAGGTCCTTAATGGCCTGTAGAGCCACGGAATCATTATTAATATTTTGCTATATATAGCTGAAATTATCATAAATCTTAATTAAAAACTTTACAGGGAGCCACAGTAGGTTAATCATTTTAGAGATGAAATTAGACCAAATCTGCACCAGAATCTTTGCACAGAGCCACAGTAGGTTACTGCATTCCGTAAATAAGAATTTAGCTTGTTTTCTGATATCAATTAATAACTGTCGGAAAACGTAATATGCTAATGTAAATATTCTTCCAATATGAACATGGAAAAACACAATCGGTGCTTGATTTTTCACGAAATTGTAATTTACTTGTTTTTAGTTTGTATCCATTTGATGTTAATACAAAATTAAAAACACAGGATATTTTTTATTAGCATTGAACGCTCTTTATTTATTTCTCGGTGGACACAGAGACGTCGTTCTCAGACGTATACAAAAACTTATCAGTGTTCAGTTTCTAATAATTTCAAAATACACATGCATTTTCACGTTGACAACCATCGTTTCAATTTGTGATACCACAAATTTGCTACCGCAGCCAATAATTGTGCTAGATTTATTGGACTGCGTTGGCTATGGTTTTCCGCTACCCACAATTATCTCGTTTTCTCCGCCCTACCGGAACCATAATTGAACATCCGCCGCGTATTTATAATTTTGACAACATTCCTATATTTCCCATCAGACCAGAGCAAAAATGAAATTTTTAAAACAACAGGAAAATGATATAATTTGCAATTATCTTTCTTCAAATTCTTCAGAAAAAATAAAATTTTGTTGACAGAAATTTATTCAGGTTATCGATAGTCTAATTTAATAGACTGAAAAAAATAAATTCAGAGGGTGTAGATATATGAAAACGTTAAAATTGATTATTGGAGTCAGTGAGAGAAAAATATATAAAGAAGTGTAATGTTGAGACTATAAGGAAGCCAAAGCTAAGGATGAAAATATTAATAATCGTTTTTCATAAATTCCCAGATATATCCCGAACGAGATGAGGAAGGATAAAAACTCTGATGTGACTGTTTCCAGACAACTCAACCTGACTGCTTGTTGCTGTTCTGCAGAAACGATATAGTCGGTGCCACGAAAATGTAATAGCTAACCGCACCGCTCGTCGCCCCGTGTATAGCCTCACTCCATACTAGTCGCCGCGCGTGCCTCTTATCAGACATAATATTTCACAACGTAGCCGTATGATTCCGTGACCTTGGTTTTACATTTTCGTGGCGCAGACTATAGAATTTAACCCCTCTGTCTAAATATCGCTGAGAATTTTCTCCTGATAAATAAACCTTTCAGGAGAATTGTTAGCCCAAAACTCTTCATTCAATTTTTGTGACTGACCGCATTAAATAATATTATGTTCTCAGATATGAAACAGACACAAGAATACAATCCAGGACTGGAGTAAAATGTTCTGAAGAAAAGTTATGAGACATACTTTTGAAAATAAAATGGAAAACTCTTCATTTCCAAAATAGTTAATGACAAGCATATTATTACACTTTTAATAGTTCCCAACTGTTAACAAGGAATAATACAAAAATATTCATTTTAACTATCACGCCATTGCACTTAAGAATAGAAATTGACAAAGGAAAATCCAATGCTGATAAATAATTAATTGCGAATGTGATTACTCAGATATTTTTACAAAAAAAACTAATTTCCTTTGTACTATATTGAGTGGAAAATTTAAGGGAGTGTTATCGAGTGTCCAATGAGTCCACTATGTGGCAACAGCGCACATACACACCTGTTAACCGGACACGCCGTTCCATCCATTCCGATCCAGACCGTCCTGCAATGGCGGTCGTTTCAGCGCTCTGCAATCTGCTTCCAACAGTTCAGGGGCTTAACAATATTGCCTTCATATTCCTTACCTCACAGTTTTACCACCAATGCAATTATATAGATTCATTAAATTTCCAACACCAAATAGTTGTTAAAATGTATGTTAAACTACATTTACGTCAGAAAACTATGGAATTTTTGGGAAAAAATAAAAAAAATTACACGTAATGTAATCGCGAAGTAATGTCAAGAACTGAGGACGCCATTTAGTCCACAAAGTGTCCTATAAAAGGAAAATTAAAATATTTATGGAAATAAAAAGCATCTGAATTAACTTCTACTTACCGATTAAATTGTTAATTTTTTTATTTCGTGAATTTTATGCAATGCTACAATACAATCAATATTTTCCAATTTTTTCCATTTTTAATATTGAATTGAATTTATACAATAAGTGATTCAGAGCGGGATTAATAATTTACATATCAATATTAGTCCTATATATAATTTTAATTATATATTTTACTGACACAACATGATTTCCTGAGAATTTCAGTTCTACCATTCTCATCAGGATATGAAAAGAACATAATCTTTGATTTATGGAGAAATACGGAATTTTCTCAGATCATTATTGGCTCTCGTACATTAATTCATTAATAGTTGGGTTCATATAATGAATATTACAATCCCGTTTATTTGTTGCAGAATATGATTTCCCTATCATTTTAAGTGAAGCGGAAGAAAAAACACACACAGCAATTCGTGATTTAGGTTTAAGAATCTATATTACGTTCAGTTAAATTTTAAAAATTTGGAATATGTGCTAAAGTAGCACTGAATAATTATTCATGTCAAAAATTATCTCACAAAAATTTTCAAGCATTCAAAATATTTTATTCATATTATTTTGACCTACAGAAACAATCAATTGAATTTTATGCTTGAAGTAAATTTTGAGTGCATGTATTTAGTGGACATTTTCTACCGTATATTTTATACCAGTGTTTAAATATAAAGATGTATAATTTTTTCACTTTTTGTGCCCTTTCATACGCCATCCAAATCTCTTCAATGATTTGCGAAGTGTGTGTGTATACTTTTGGCGACGATTCTAGTGCAAAACTTTGTCCTTGCCTGAGCGTGTTGGGAGTAATTCTGTTTGGGAAACATCCACACCGCATTGCCCGCCACGAATCTGGTCTGAGTGACTAATGAGTCTGGCTCCCTTGGGGATTCTGAGCTATTCTAATGGGGCAAGGAGGATTACAACTACTCTATAGTAATCAGCACTATTAGTGTTAGACAAATACACGTTCATTAGATTTTCATGAAGCTGCAACATTATTTCATCGACTGCGACTTTTGTCAGCGGGCACGGGACAACTTTCGGAGGAACAAAGATGAAGTGGTGTGAATTTTAAGTTAGGAACCCATGACTTTATTACAAGGTTATGTACTGATACATTATTTATTTCTATTAGAAAGCTTGAAAGAAGAGACTTCCACTCAGGAATTTTACCAATCATTTCATTAACACCGCATATCATTAAATACCTGCAATAATCTTTTGATCTGCTGTAACTGGTTTCAAAGTTAATGAATAAAAAATATTTTAGAATAATTTGAGGAAGTATATTTTCCCCTAGGCTGTCCAACTTTGCAGATCTGATATTTTTGGATATTTGGTTCAGTTTAGAATATGTGGCGTTTTTTGCTTGGTGAGTAAGTCTGAAATTTTTTATTTGCTTCTCTTTCAATTTAAAAGATTGTTATTACAATCATTATAAATACTGAGATTTTGTGTGTCATTACAACTTACGCAATTGGAAAAATCCAACCAAGGAACAAGAAAAAATATGATACTGTAAACTATACACGAAGATGTTGATTAAATTTTGTTTGTAATTCGTAAACACACGAATTAATATAAATAAAATATTAGTTTTTTCTACACAATACTTATAATTGACTAATTTCAGATTATCTTAACGTATCAGGGAATCGTAAAACAATGTACTGTAATGTGAATTCCTGTTTGTTACCGTGATTTTGTTCGCTTTCTAAGTTAACTGTTTTGTTTTGTTTGATATAGAAGAATTTTCTAGTAATATCGAACAGCCGTTTTTAACTACTTTGAATAAGGATTTTGGTCGGCTGAACGGGTTTCCTCTGAAGCGGTAATGTAACCTCAGCGACTATCTAAAACTCTCATCAAACATCTTAAATTTTAAAATTCAGTCTGCTCAGTTTACTTTTATTTTTACCGTTCTCGTTATAAGTAGGCAAACAAAATCGTCTTAAGCAATCTTAAAGATAGAATCAAGAAGTAACCAAAAAATAATAATTAAACGAGATTATAGAAAAAAAAAAGTTTTACGTAGCGTTCGAATGAAAAACAAGAATCAGGCCCTATCCTACGTTAAGAACCGTACACAATGTACGAAGGACGGCTAACCCAGCTAATTATTCTATTTCCTTTTAATTAGTAAAATAAATTAAAAAAATTTGTAATTATTAAAAGAATTTGACACATTCTTACATTTATTAATTGCAAAAAAGGCCACACAGCAAAAGTTGTCTCATGTAAACAAAATAAGCATAAAAAACTACATTTGCGATCACTGTAAAATTAATTCATCTCATGCAAGATTTGATTTAATTTTCCATGTCACACAACCGAGAGCAATATTTGTTACGAATTATGAGAAATTAGCAAACGTAAAGGACGAATACGAAAAGCATGGGGTGATAACATCTCGTAAATATATTCAAATTCTCTGAATCATTTCAGCTATTGGAAAAAGTGTTGCCCCAGTGGAAGGTTGAGGGGCGGAAGTTTGTATTAAGAACTTGGCACAAGAAGCCAACTAAAGAAGAAGTGAAAGTATTTGTTGACTTAATGATAAGTTTCATTGGAGCGCAATGTAAAGAAATTGGAGTTGAAGTGGAATGTTTTCAGGAGTGCTATATAAATTACAAGAGCAATATAAGTAATCGTCCTAAGAGTACTTTTATTTGCATAAGAAAATGTATGATGATTCCGTCCCTCGCTAAAAGTCGTCTCATTAACTTTTTAAAACAAATTTAATATTAAAAACTTTCCGTTAACTACCAAATGGTATTCAACGAATATATCTGGAAGGTCATCTATAATTCATAATTACAGATGGAAGAGAATTTATTAATTAAACACGCGTGAAACGTTGGTCCTCTAAAGGCAAATTCAAATCAAATAAAAAAATGGAAAGTATATTAGCTGGGATATTATGGATGTTATACGAGCTCAATTACACCTGTAGACGCCTGTGTTACTTATTTGAACTACCTATTACAGACTAAATTTCCAGTACCTGAACTATTTGAGATCAAACCACAGCTGTAGTAACTAGTCATCATTTGTTTCCACTTGATGAGGTCTTGACGTTGATTTCGCAGCAGTGACGTCGTAGGTGTGATAACTTATCAGTTACGTGCGTCAATGCGATCGTGACGCTCCAGTCACAGCTCAAATTTGGGACTTTCTGACATTAATGTAACAACAACATCAGGGAACTATATCTTATCAACTCTAATCCATTTGACAAATAATGAGCTGTAAGTTACGCAGATAATTTAAAACGAACGTCCAGATCCTAAACTTCCCCAAAAATAAAACGTATCGATAGCTTCGTTGAAGAACAAATTTCTTACAAGCCAAATCAGTGTCAACTTTGATAAGCCTTAAAACCAACTGAAGTGTGTATTTTTATAGATATGACTATATACAGTTTCACGAAATGGTTTCGTGGAGGATAAAATATATCGTAAAATCACTAATTAAAACATTTTTAGTAAATTCGTAAGTAATACGAAACACAAAACTCCTCTTCCAGTAATTTCTCATGAAAATATTGTTGTCCAATCTTCTGTATAGTTTAAGTCCTGAAACATTATTGACTGTTGAACACTACGATTTCACAGATATAATTCTGAGTGAATGACTTATACCTTGCATCTCTCAAGATTTTAATGAACAATACTGAATATGTTATATTTAAAAACGAGGATAAGGGAAAATATATAACAGCAGTTAATCGTTAATACCCTGTGGTTCCATAATATATAATGATACTAGTTGTATCATAATTTAGCTCTAAATCCTGTCAACAGCTTTATTAACGTCATTTGAATGTAATTGGGCTGTAATATTGATCTTAATTATTGATAATTAAAACGCCATTCACCGGCAACAAAACAGTTTTATTTATTTTAATACGAGTATTAAATTATATGATATTAAATTATATCATAAGTTGACCGTAATTGTAAACTCGTTGAGTTTATTCAGAGGAAAAACCACTTGAAACGTTGTGCTAGCTAATGAAGAGTTGGACTACAAAAAAATGATAATGACAATTGATGAAAGCTCGAATTGAAATAAATCAAACTGTCTGGTTGCTGGTGAGTGTTTTTTTTAATTATAAATAATTAAATCTTTTTTAATCTGCATTAGGATCTGAAATTCGCATTACATTACTGATGGCCACTATGTTAATAAGAATTTCAATTTTGTTCGTCATTAGAATCTGTTTTTACCGTGTTTCTGGCGTTTGTAATAGTGTTTTATAATGGTCATCATGATATGAAATCTCTTAGAAAGTAACCGTAGTTTACTTCAAGTATTAATACGAGTAATAATAATAATAGAATACATCGTGCATGACTTTCAGAAAAGCACAAAATTTATCAACTCAATTCTAAGAAAAACGTGACAAACGAGATTCTTTTTTTTCCACAAAAGCATTTTAAGATTCATTAATAACTTTCTAGTATGTAATGAAAGTTATTCCTTGGAGACGAAGCTATCATTTCTGCCGCACTCGAGTCGAATGTAATTAAGACGCTGTTTATTGATTCGTTTGAGAAGTCGAATGTCGGATTCATGTCTCTCGAGGTCCGAAGCATCGCTTATACAGTTATTTCCCCTAAATTACTTTGTTTGTGAAGCTTGTAAACATTGGAAAGTAACTTACACTTTGGAATGCATCTGTTGTGTTAATAAATCTCAAGATTAAAATGTGAAAAAAATACGTCCGATTGAAAATTAATAATAAGAAAGATAGCCAAATACAGACAAAAGAAATGATAATATAGATACCACACAAGTTTTGAGTTTTATCAACTCAGTCGTGCATTTTGTGTCTCTAGGCTTTTACGTATTTTCTGCACCTAAAGAAGGGAACAATGCTTCCAGAAACGTTGTGTGGTATTTATAACATAATTTATTTAGTCGGTATTTCGCTAAATTTCTTATTATATCTCAATATAACTGTGACGTTTAATAAACTGCTAAAGTAGATGATGATTCTTAATGTGACACAAATATGTGTTGTTAAGATTAAGGTTGGTGTGTTTGAGAATTATCAAATTGAGGAAAATCACTAGGCTACATAAAAATAAATAAATCAAATAATATAAATAGTTATTGCTTCTTCCATTGTCAACTGTCGCTATAATGATGAAAGTTGGGATATAATCTCGAAAGAAGCTATTAGGTTTTAAGTTAATGTTGAATATTTATGCAATTAAATTAAGATTTAAATTCCTTATTCTAATTATTCACGTGATGAGGAAGAATGAAAAATATAATTTTTATTAACACATAAATAAAAAATATATAGGGGGCTGTATTTATGATATAAGTCAAACGCATTAATAACATGGGGAGCCGAATACTCATTTGCTCTTTTTAATTTAAAACAACTTCTGTTCTAATAATGTCTAGATATCTGCTTCTTGTTTTTGATTTTCTCTTACATCTGAGGTGAGATTTTGTTTCCGAAAGAGTCTTAGAAAACCCTGCCATTAAGCTCGCACCTCATTTCCGCAACTCACATTCACAATGATTCTACGCACAGCTTGAGTCCCTAGAGCTAAGGACACATCAATCAAAAGTGTGCCGGCTCGTCTGTGCTGAGCGGGCCTGCATTCTCACAGAATTGCGTTTCTCTCAGGCGCTCATACAAGTCTCAAGACCAGGCCTGAGCAGACCGAAGAAACTTTTTATATTCTCACAAAAGTCGGCAGACCGTCTATTAACTGCACACGGCTCTGCGCAGACCAGGTCTGCAGAGTTTGTCTTTAGTTTGAATCAAATAGGCCTATACGCGCAATCACGGCTTCCTGTAACTCTGAGGCCGCACAGAATTTGATACTGCTCCAAATGTTGATGGTAACCATTCTTCGTATGAGAGTACAAGATCGATGCCGTTTCATCCTGTGAAGTTTCCTGTTTCTGGTCCGATGCACGCAAGTAGTCCTGCCGCAGATGCTGCCTTATGACGTCGTCTCGTCCAGATTCGCGACGGAAATTAAGTCCGCAGAATTCACTTTGCTCTCGCCGTCCAATAATCATCTCTCCAGCAGGGCCGCTTAAGCACAGTCTCTAACTGGCCACAGTATAGCAAAGCACCACCATGTCGGTTTTGTATTTAACTGAGATAATCTGGCTAGAAACCATCTTTATTTAATATATTTGGTTAAATTTTCATAACGAATATAACTATTAATATCATCATAATTTTTTGAAAATTTTCATCATATTTATTGGTAATCAATCTTAGATATGAAGTTAATGGTAATGACGTAGGTATAATTTAAATACTGTACTGAGTTTTTTTATATGTTTAAACAAATTCAAAATAACCACAGCTTATCTATTGAATCTCAAGAACCCAGTCTAAAATATGGAAGGACAACTTTACTAATAAAGCACAATTTAAAAGCGCTTTCTTCGAACAACAAACTTCTTCGAGCCTACGCCTTTCCAACCCAAACCCAAGCATTCGCTTTATCGCATAATACATTCACCACAATATGCAACCAACTTCAACACCATCCAGAATCATTCCGCCTTGGCAGACAAACAAATCGCAAGCTCAGTGGACAGAAGCCTTCAACTCGCTTTGCGGAAAATACCCAAACTATCAACTGGTATTTACGGACGGAGCAAAAAATGAATTCGGAGTCGGCAGCGCCTGTATGTCAAACAGCAACTGCTATAAAATGTCCCTCTACCCTCATACGTCAATCATTACAGCCGAACTAACTGCCATAAAATTAGCCCTAGACTTTTGCAACACAAGTGATAAACACTTCCTTCTAGTCACCGACTCTCTTTTTGGCTATCAAGCAGATCACTAACTTTATAGATGATTCGGAACTAATTACATGGATCAGTGCAAAATCCCATGAACTCAAATTAGCAGGGAAAACCATAATATTTGTATAGACACCAGACCACCAAAATATAGCAGGGAATGAAGCAGCTGATGCTTTAGCAAAAGCTGCAGCCATCGCACCTCACCTTAGCATGACGAACACCTGAGGATACTCATGGATATTCTTACGGAATAAAATTAACCAACTGTGGGAAATTATAAGGAAGACTCCCAACACCAGCCAACTCCACAGACTACTCAACAACGTTTCGGGCAACAAGTTCCCACCCGGTATTTCTAAAAGTGAACAATCTGGATTATCCATAATCAGATCCAACAACTCGAATTTAACTCACTCATACATTTTCTCTAAATCCAAGCCCCCTAATGTGAATGTGGTGAATCACAACTTTCAATTATGCATATACTAACCAAATGCAAAATATTTGAGTCTCAACGACTCTCCGTCCTCGAGAACACAAACGTACAAGAATTAAACAATTCATGTGATGTGCAAAAAAAGTACTACTTTATTTAAATGTCATTAATTTATTTGTTAAACTATGAGCAGTTATTAAGTATCAACTTAAAAATGTACTAGTCTGTAAGGAAAAAAACGTTGTATAAGTAAGCTTCACTTAACCAGGTAGGCGCTGTAGTAGGTAGATGCGACTTAAAATAAAGATAATATAAAAAAATTCCAAATATATATTTTTCACAACTATGATTTAACAATAAAATCAATTTATTTACAAAATTAGCTCAGAGTCGTTTTAGGCTATCCCAGTGAAAACAACATAATTACTGTAGTGTATGCAGTTAAAGCAAGTAATTAAATGGCAGAATCGTCCCAACTCTGGAGTTGTTGTTCTCCACTAGGATTTTGGTTTGGCGACAGATCGTGGATGTTACAAGCATCAACTGCAATAAACAGGCAATCAATCAGTCAACTCAGCTCAGAACGCTCAATAATCTTCCCTCGCAGCTCATCTGAAAACAGAATGCACAGCGATAATACCAAATCGCCACAGAACGGCAATAATCTCTCTCATCCCAAATATATGACAACTGATATAAATTTTCACCTTCTGTGTTTTGAATCATTACTATACTTTGACAGGTAGAATAGTAAGTTTGAACTTTAAAGAGGACAGCACAGATAAAATGAATATGGAACAGAAATTGTACGAAAATATTCAATTGAGAAATGTAATTAACGAAAACAGAATTAAAGACCCTACATTTTCACAGAACAGTAATGGCAATCTTTTAGTCTTCAATGAGAAGTATTGAGAGCTTCGGTAGTCTGTGAATGTACACGATTCCCAGTATTTCTACAAAGGAGTGAATTAGACCTCACATTCATTAAATTAAAATTTTTATACCTTTCTGAATATAAATTTATCTTCTCAGTTACTCAATAAATTTATTTTGTCGATTTTTGTCGCCATTAATTCTGTCCTTAGGAAATGTGACAATGTAAATAAACGTCATTACATACGTAAAATAAATAAATAAAATGTTAAAAAAAATAATTGATTGTGTTAATTGCTGGATTAACTTAAGTGACAAGTTTCCAGGTTAATTATGTACAGGATTTTAATTGTATATACTCTAATACTTATGTAACAACAGATAATCTTAAGATAAAAGTTTTGTTTAATAATAATAATAAATTTTTTTAATATAAATCATGAAAGAAAGAAATATGAAAAAACAATATAAATTACTGTCATAATGCATTAAATAAATATAAATGTCTAACGTCTAAAGTTTTGTGTTTATTTTTGTGTGATGTGTAAATTCTATATTTCATGATCGTTCATTCTCGAATCATGAATTACTTACTAGTACATATTTAATATTTTCATTAGAACTATAAATATTATATTATATCCTTATTATAGTTAAATAATTATTATTTTTGTTATTATTAATATTATTTTACTTACAGGGAAATTTGTGTTTCAGAGTTTTAGTATTTTTATGTAAGCTTCCAATTATTTATAATTGTAGCATTCAATTCTTATATTCTAATTTTATGAATTGACGTGTCCTATTTCCTCATAAAGGACTAATGGAAAAAAATAAATCAAATAAAAACATATAATTGACACAAATATAATGGAGATCTAAATTATATGATTTAATACATATCAGAGAAAATTTTACATTACACTGCAGTAACAAAATAATACCAATAAAATCTCCAAATTAATTTAAATCTCTACAGAACTAATCTAGTCGCACTTCAAATTTTTTTAGTAGCGATGATATCCTTTTATATCACCGCAAACGGACAGTCCTGTTTCTCAAATTTCTCGAGCGAAAGGAAAATATTTATATCGAAAGTAAGTTTTTCAGTCGACGCCACATGAACAGAAAACTATCAAGTAATATTAATATAATATGCGTGTCATGAAAAAGACGATTAATTAAGTTGTAATTTAAGTCTCATAGATTGTCAGTTAATTAAAATTTACTGGAAACATAATCATGATGATTAAAATTTTCGTTATTCATTACAGTTCTTCATTATTGTTAGAATACCTACCGATATCGTCGTTATTTTTATATTTATTGTTATGATTTTGTGATTGTTGTTAGGACGTGGAAGAAGTGAAGCTGCTTTCTGGGCGTGCTGAAGAACGATATTACTGAACACGGGGTGTAGCGAAATATTAATTCTTAGCGGCCCTGTTCCTTTGCAGGGGGTATCTAATTGAAACACAAACTCGTCTCAGTAATCTTGTGCCAGACTTCTAACTTGCAAAATTTCTATATGCGCATTTACAACACGAGCTCATTCTATCTTGCCAAAATGTATGGAACGCTCATGTCTAATTACTTCAGTATAAACCCAGGAATAATTCATAACTAGAAGTAAAATCCTCGGAGTTGTTATATTCTCGTAGAAAGGAATGCATTTACGCAAGTAGCGAAACGTGCACGTAGCAATTTCAAATTTTAATTATTTCTTTCGTCGAGATT
Source organism: Zhengitettix transpicula (assembly GCA_037074705.1). Lineage (NCBI taxonomy): Eukaryota > Metazoa > Arthropoda > Insecta > Orthoptera > Tetrigidae > Zhengitettix > Zhengitettix transpicula. The sequence continues at coordinate 56,257,926 of CM073595.1, read as the reverse complement.
CATGGACTAATACACTAAAATGATCTTGCAGATAAAAAATTTGACTGACTTTTTTAAAATTCTCGGCAGGAAATTAATTTTCTTTAAATTTCTCATATCCGCAGCTATATTTACATAAACCTACTTTTAAACGACAGACGCGTGTCTACGTATACCGCTTAAATAGAATTTCATAAAAATTTTATTAGAAACTATGAAATATGGCTAGGATCTTAAGATTTTTTATAGATATCATGTAACGCGTGGATTTAATTTAAATATATATTTAAAACAAACACAATTATGCTTTTCTCTAGTCTTTTAATAAAAATATATTCAGTTACTTATCTGTTGATAAATCCAAAATCTTTAGGTTTTGTGGCACTGTAACGTAACTGCTAAGTTTATTATCATTGTCAACATATTATACAGCTTATTAATTTTATAACGCATTATTATTATTTGTCAACTGAAAAACGAAAATGATAAGTACCAATTTAACTGTAGTATTTGAGCGCGAACTTCTGTAAGTGAAACGGTAGAGATGAGTCGGGCTCCAGAGTTTCTAGAAGCATTGGATAGCGCAGAAGAATATTTATTAAGTTGAGATGTAGAGGAACACAGAAGAAACCTGGATTGACCATCTCCAGTGAGTGACAAGTACCAACTGAATTGAAATGGCGACGTAGAGACATGTGAAGTGTCTCTATCCCCTCCAAAGTCTGGGCCTAGCCCAAGATGTGATGAATAAGGTTACGGAAGCCAAGTATGAAAAGTGTTGAAAGTTTGGAGTCCCTAAATCGTCCCCATCCTGGACAAAGACCAAACTAGACTTACGACCCGAGATCATCGCCACCGCGGTGTCTCGGCGAATTCCTGATCACGCCACACTTTCGCGCGTGTATCCTGTTTATATGAATTTTTTTATATTTAATGAAAACTATTAACAGGTTTTTATGTTCAATCATGAATTTTTATAACTATGCCTACTACAATAAAGTTCTGTAAGAGGTTGACTAATTTTTTGACGCTATTTTGCCCAGTGTGGAATATTTCGTAGCTGGGGACTGTTGAGAATTGCTGATAAATTACAATTGCCGTGTGCGTATTATTCGAGTAGCGAATGCAAAAATATTTAATAGAGGTAAGAGAATCTAATTCATTGACATTGTTTATTTCCCGGTTGATTGCTTCACGGGTCACGAAGCAGAATTATCGATAGCATGCAATTACGAATTCCATTTAGCGCAGTGATGTAGGGCCTTGTTGATTTGAATAATTTCAGTCTATGAGTTACAAAGGCGGCAGTCGCGGCCGATTGTGGAAGTTCCACCCACACCGGGCGCTGCGCTCCGCAGACTTGGTAATTAAACTGACACCCACATCCCACGACTCTGCGCCATGCCACTGCCCAACAAAACAGACAATCTCACTCTCGCTACACAGAAACTCTTTAAACAGTTTCTCTGGCACGGGAAGTTGTGAATACGACGATTACTAATTGGTCTTGACTTCGTCGGAGATTCGACTGTATACCATAAGAGACATTATCACACACCACACAAACACAAAGACAGGAGGGTGGGGGGGGGGGGCAGACATGAAGGGTTAAATACATAGTATTCACCACATCGAGATAAAAGTAGGAACCCGAAATACGACAATGGTACTAAAATTTACTTCCGTCAATGTCCCCCAAATTATGTTCATAATACACAGGGAAACGTAAGGAATTCTACCTATTACAAATTAAATGGTCTTCCAATTTTCATCTGGGGCTTTCAATTTAATATGAACTTGGAAATAAAAATTTAATATTATCTTTTGATTAACAAATGGAATTTTATTGTGACCAAATATTAACAGAATTACATAAATTCTTTCAATCAAGCTCTGTTATAATTTTTTTTATGTTCTTTAATTAAATAGATGAACTTATTTAGGATTTAAATATATTATCCATTCTTCACTCACATTATTAAATTGGGCCACCATGAACACATGATTCAGTAAATTGTAGGAATTCCTGTGTTCAGGTCTATACAACGGATTGAGAAATCTGAGTTGAGACGAGGGTAGTTCAGTGGTTAGAGCGATCGCATATCTGCGTTCGATTACCGATCCTGTCCATATTTCTATCCTAATATGTTAACTCAAATATCATAGTTTTCACTTTATCCATTTTGTAATTTTTTTTTTTTTTTTTTTTTTTTTAAACTATATTTACCACGTTTTATTCATTTACCTGACGTATTTGATTTTTTATATATTATATAACGAATTTTATAACAAGTGTCTTTTTCCAGTAACAATACTTTGAACTGTGACACTTTATTAGCATTTTAAAGATATAACGAATAGACTAATTATCTGTATATTTAGATAAATCGATTGCGGGAGGAGGCTGTAGAAGGGAAAAAAACACGACACTCGCTTCTGTAAATTAGAGGTAAAGAATTATTAATTTTGCGAAGTTTAAGGTGAAAAGATAAATTTAACTGGGAAAATCTCATTACTGCCGCTGAAACCAATTAACCTCAACTTCAATTGCTGCAACAATTAACTAATTAAAATTAATTTACTTTGTATTCTTTCACTATTTAGTGAAGTATTGTATCGTTCTCTTGGATAAATATTTATGGCTGTATATGAATTTTACTCCTGAAGAAATAAAAAGTTTATGCTGTATAATGAAGTAAAGTTTTGCTAAGAACTATTTGTAATTCCCATTCATACATATAAGTTTACAATTATGGTGAACATAAGCAAGATAAATACAGCAGTATTAATGTGTGTTAGTTAATATTAACAAGATAAAATTGTCAATTACAGACAGAAATTTCAATAAAAAACTTAACGCCGTTTCTACTGCCTATTGGCAAACCTTCTCAAGTAATACAGTCTAAGAATAAATACTTACATTTCATGTGCGCTCATATTTAATAGAATAAATATAAGAAACATAATAAAATTGAATGAGCGTTTCCATTATAATGCAATTCAAATTGCTTGGAACAATTAAATAGACCAAAAAATATAGAGTCAAATTCAGACATGTCATAATTTAGTTTTTACTTAGTCAATACTCTCATGGCGTAGATTATAATAAGTTTTTATTTCCCGCACCGGCCTGCTGTGGTGTAGTGGTCAGCAATGCCTCGCGTCACTGTGATTCTCAGTTCGAATCCCGGCACATCGTAATATGCCAAGGAAACCGTGGTTAAGACTGAAGGAGAATCGACACACTGGCCACATGTTACTCAGAAATTTATTTAAGATGATTTAAGATAAATGGTTTATTTCCAGTAATATGAAATATGATAAATATAAAATATTACTAAATCGGTGAAGTATTTGTGACAGTCCAATAAAATTTGTTGCCTAGTTTGCAACATCTATGGAATATGATTAAGTGCAGATTCTATTTGGTATATGGTAATAGTAAATGGTGGCTGTAATGAAGTAGGATCATTAAACATATTTTTTTAATAGTAGCAACAGTGTTTCTCCAATTAAAACTAGTCTTTAAAGACGAACCATCTTACAAATATTAAACTATATCCTTATCGACTAGTCTATCCAATATTGTATTCTAGATTTTTCTAGTCTGTGCACACCACTCACGCTCTATGCTCTGCATAAATCAGATAATTAGGGAAATAGAATGCAGGGAGCATTTTGTCAGGACGTAGAAAGATAGAAGATCCCATCGGGCGTGTCGTATGTTAGATGACACAACAGAGACGTACAAAGTGTCTGCCAACAACTACCGCAACCTAGCGGTTTCGTGTGACGGTGCTGAAGTTCGAGTCTCGTGCGGCCTTCTAGGTTTGGGTTTCCTGTCATTTCCCGGATTCGATGGATCCCCAATGGAAGGCGTCGTGTCCCTATACTAAGGCAGCGCGTAGTAATCGATGGTTTGGCCACCCTCTCCGTCGGGTCATGCACGTGCGCGCCTCGGCTTAACCCACACTCAACACAAAATACGCGGACTGCTGCACTACCACAGCGAAAAAATTGTTTTACCCTTACAAGTCCACTATTGATTTATTTACATATTAATGGTTTAGACCATTTCATATGTAAGACCATACGAACATATAATTTAATACTACTGTGAGTAGTCTTTCTGACGCAGTTACAGTACATATAGACTATTGCACTCGTTTCCTCCCAATTTTTCTGTATCCTTCAGCTATCATCCAGGTAGTCCCTAAGTCAATGCCTTATTAACCCCTATAAACCGGTCGTCTCCTTGCTTGCACATGGCCTCGTTGGTTTCAGTTCAGATATTTGTCTATCGGAAATCTACTCACTTCACTAGGTCTTCTACCATCTTACACCCAATTTTTGTCATTCATTTATGCTCGTAATCTTCTTCCTATTTAAAAAAAATATATATATTCTATTAAAAGAAAAATGCGACAATTACTTTCTGTTTCTGCTTATACCTGACCGCAACATAATTTGAAGTTTAGGGAATTAATTCCATTTTTAATTATTTCTAAGAATCTATACTATTAAAATAAAAATACGACCATTACCTTCTGTGTCTGCTTATACATGACCGCAACACAGTTTGATTTTAAGGGAATTTATTTTATTTTTACTTCTTTCTAAGAAAGCTATACCATTAAAATAAAAACACTACAATTTTCTTCTGTCTCCTTATGCCTGACCGAATCACAATTTTAAATTAAGGGAATTACTTTTATTTTTAGTATAATTTCATCGTAACCAATAATAACCAATTATTCACGTTCACTTCAAAAATTGGGAATAAGTTTTTCTGCTATATTGAGTCCAAGCAGCAGATGTTTCACTACTTGTCTGTAGCTCTTTGACTTAAAGTGAATGAGAGTAATGAATTCACAACCAGAGTTGGCCGCAGTAAATTTTCTTCCATTTCCCTTGCTAAAATACGAATAGAAATGCTACGAATGGGCGTAAACACAGGAAATATGACATGCCATAGTCCCATGCCATAGTTATTTTTAAATTTAATTTAAATAAACTGATGTCTTTGTTCTTAACAAATGAAGTAATTATCGTTAAGTTTACATGTGAAAAGTATAACAATAGCAATGAAGTAAAGGGCGCAATAATCCAAGAACATGAATAAACATAATATCCATTGATGTTTTTCATAATTCGATTTACTGCCACAATAGATATATCACATTATAAACGAACATTAGCTTTCATGAAATTTGGTTATCAGACAAGTAATTGGTAATACCACTGAAGATTTATTTCTTGATGTTAGGAACTTAAAAAATTGAATTGAGTAGATAAATTTAAGCTGTCAACATCACAATTAAGTAGTTTAAAAAATTAATTTTGAAGCAGCTGATTGACACTCAGATTCCAGAGTTGCTTTACACTTAAAGTGGAAAATATTTAATGAATATAATTAAAAATATATTGCATCAACTTTAATCAATCATTATAAACTGGATTATTTAATCGTACCTGAAATCATAACTTTGGATTGCACATCAAGGATAATGAACTTGAGAGATGGTACAAGCAAGTTATTTGCAACATAATTTAATTTATTGTAAATAATTTATATTGAATAGATCAAATATTTCAATGAGCGATTACTGGCAAAAATGGTTTTGAGCTCAACATGTTATGAAGAATTTACAGTTTATGGAGATTAAAGATATTAAAATAATAGAGGAGATTAATTAGACTTTCCATTGATATATTGTTATCATATCAAGCTCCCTTAAGACGAAGTTTCACATTTTAAACTGTTCGTAGACTCTAAACATGAAATTAAAACAACAGACTTTTTCATTCCTTAATTTTTTAATAATCTATTAATTGTTCTCAATCATGATGTGAATTCTAAATTTTCTTCAACACATTTTTATATCTGTTACATCTATTAAGGTATCGCAAAAGCGAACAATTTGGCTCTGTGATGGTCCGGCGGTCGCCTAACTGTACGGACTATTACACCGCGTCCATTTAATCACAAAGATGTTTGCTGTGGAATACCCTGTCGTGTTCGTTCAACATGTTTTCTAGTTTCATCGGCGTTGCATAACCAATACAATTCCACTAATGCACTTGGGGGATTTGCACTCTTCTTGTGGCTATCCCTCCTGGTCTTTTGCTAATACGTTCTCAATTCGTACATTATCGTGTGAATACAATATAACCGTGAGTTTCATGGGCACGAAACATGCATCAGGGAAAATTATAGTTGTAGGATACGCCTCATGGTATCAGATTGTATATTACTTACTTGCTATACAATCTCCATTGCAGTTCCATTCATAATGCTATAGCTGGAGGACGTGACTTACACACGTACCCTTTGGATAAGAAAATATTACTGTATTTTCTTTTACTTCTAACTCTTTCAATTGATCGTGCTAATACAGAATAAATCTATAATAAAATTAGAAATTAATGCAAGATTTTCTTCAAATAAGATGATCGTACTAAATAGTACACAACTTAATTTAGTGGACTGAAGCTATTGTTTCATTTAATCTGTCTTTTTCTTTGCTAAATCGACTGACGAGGTATGTTCAATCCGCAGGAAGATTATTGACATTAAAAGTCGTGTTTGTGAGTGTGGTAAATAATCCTTCCATAAGGTAAAAGCTTTGTGAAGTACACTCGTGAATTTATGCATTTATTGTAAATTATTCTTCTTTACAAGTAATTATTTCGCTCCACGTTATTACTAAAATAAATGAAACTATTAGGAGGCTGGTGAATGTTTTTTTATTAATTATCAGGTACTATATTTTTTTAGTTATTTTAGTTGGTCTCCTCTGATAATGTTCAATTACGGTCGATTTTCTGTTGTTCTTTGTATGTTAACACGATGAATTTTTTTTTTGAATTGAGGATTAATATAAACGTACAAATAACTTTCATACCTGCTAGGACAAGGTTATTTAGCGTGTAGAAACAGAAACAGCCAGTGTGTTGTAACCCAACTCCCCAGCTCTCGCCTCGTCAGACTCGGTAACGAAATATCTTTCCATTGCCGAGGCGCGATTGTATTCCGCGTGTCAACCTTGCAGCTCTGAAACACTAGACAAGACTTCACCAAGTGATTGACTGGAAATAAATAATTCCACCGGAAAACACTGAATCATTAATGAGAACATTAAAATAGGACACTTGTGGATAATACGTTGACTCCTACTCGATTATGGCTCCAGTTTATGGGATACTTCAGGAAAAATAAACGTGTACATAGGTTTGAAACAATTCGGGAAATGGCTGAAAAAAATTACAAATACGGGAATTTATTCAATTTACAAGGTGGATAAGATAAGCTCAGTGCTCTTAAATATTATTTGGGATGCAAATAATGGAATTCTTGAGGCTAATTATACTCAAATATGAAGAGAGGGATTTGAACTCAATTCAAAAATTTACTTTTATAAATACTTTATTTTAATCACACTCAAATTACTGGAACCATTTGCCTGAAGCTAACTTAAAAGTCAAGACGGGATAATTTGTTTATTAATACACGAATAAAGCCGGTGAACAGTACGTCTGATAAAATGTTTGTGATCAGAATGACAAATGTCTTAGAAGAAGATTTAGAAGTAGTTTAATAGTGAAGATTTGTAATTCATTTTCAATTTCCTGATCAACTAATGTCAATAGTAATGAAGTAGTGTTTCAATTCTTCATTTTATAATCGTAAATATAATTTATATTTCTGTTAACAATCTCATAATTATCGGAATTTTGTTAATGGGAAATCCTTTTATTGGGTATAGTGTTGACGATAAAACCCATTCTACTGTCGCCGAACCCTACTCAAACGCAGTTTTTATTTCTAAGATTAGAAGTAATCGTGCTGCAATACTTCAAATCTTACAATCACTGTGTAATTCAGTATTTTCTTCCCCGCCCTCTTACATAAGAACAGAAATTATTGTTTAAACCTAGAAATCAGCTTAATTTACTCTTTAATATTTAGTCTGTGTGTCACATAACGTCTGCATACAAATGGAATGCAGAGAAAAGTGTCATGTCTAAGGCTACACAGCAGACCCTTTGTAATCTGTGGGTGAGGAAAGAAGCCATCCTTGCTTTCAAGACGGTGGGCAGCGAGAATCCTTCCTCTTCCTCGTGGCATGTTTGGATTAGGACTAATCTGCTGCACAATGCAGCTCTACGACACAAATAGTTCCTGCGCTTGATTTTCTTTGTATACACATTTCAGCCGTGTAATTAGAAACATTGTGATTATTTATAATTTATTATTAATCACAGGTTTATAGTTCTTCAAAAAAATTCAGTCAAGTTTATCGTTATGAATTAATAATTATAATAGTAATTAGTTCTATTTTTTACAAGATATTATGAAAAATATTTGATTTCATGGAGACATCACTTTCCAGTGTATGATCCATTATTAATAAATTTAAATCAATCAAATTACAAATGTCATAATCTGAAGTGCAAGTTCACTCTAGATTTTATGACCATCATCTTTATTCCTCTGAGACAATTTGCATTTCATTTTATTGTAATTAGTAAATATATATTCTTAGTTTATTGTAAATAAATATATTTTAGATTCCATCGGATGCAAATCAGACTCCAGACTCGAGAAACGAATTATTGTAATTGTATAATACCGAAACATTCAACACACTTCATACTTTATTAGTCCGTGATTATTAAACTGTTGTGCTAATAGTTCAGATAACGAGAAAAATATTTAATTATAACAAGAAAAACAGACTTCGTAAAACAGAAACCATTTCCAACTTCAATAACACAGTTTGCTTATGAAACATCTATCTTGTCCCATAATATTTATAAGCTTTTCAAATGCGAGTACACACATTTATCGTATTAAATAATTAATCCATGATTTTATGGGTTACGTAATGCAATCCCAAGTTTTATAAAACATTTGCATGACACCGGTAAAACAGAATTGGCAGTCAACCCCATTTAGTGCTCGGGAACTGTTGGATATAATTCATTTATTCAAATAAAAATCTATTCTGAAACGCTGTTTTACATAAAATTTGATAAAGAGGTCCTCATTTTCAACTGCTTCGACATAGTTTCTAGACACAATGCAACTCTTACTACTTTCAAATTTCTTCGCGATTTAACAAACGGTTGTGTTGGGAAACTAAGTCATTAGAAATTAAATGTATAACGACAATCCTAAATTGTATAATTCATCATATAATGGAATTCATTAATATAGCAGTTATATTTTTTTCATATAGTTAAAGAATTGACTGAGAACTGCATTTTTTCGTAAAATTCTGGCGAATAATATAGTAAGGAAATAAATGTTTATTCTGTTGTTAAAATAACTGCTTAAATGCTTTATTGAAATCCAAAAAATTATCATATATATATATATGATAATTTTTTGGATTTTATTTTATTATAATAATTTTATAGGATGAGGAGAAATACATTTATGAAAGAATGAATTTGTTAATTATGGATCATCCTGCCCAACGATTCACCTGAATCAGTGCCGGTTTTGTGATTTGGTACTGAATTCACATATTTTATCTACTTTACCTTTCCCACTGCCTGTCACAGAGCAAACTGCCTATTTGTAGATTAAATAAATACACGTTCACATAGACAATCACGTGGCAATAATTTTTTGGCTCTTCTCTGATTTTTTTCCTAATATCCTTAGAAGAATGCGACGTGAGTATCAGCCTTGGACATTACATTTCTGTCAGAAATCTTTCCCTTACTGATAATTGGAGATAAACACTTTCTGGAGTGAGTTTGCATTTGGAACGGCGAATTCGAGTGAATGAACTCGGATGTGAAATGGAACGTTAACCGCATCGCCGAGCAAGCAGTTTACCCTTTTGTTGGAGCTGTGTTTACCTCCGCCGTGGCCTCTTATAGCTGCGAGGGCAATTTTACCTATCGTATAAATACACATAAAATCTAAATTGAGCCACGTGATAGCCACTTATACCGAGTTCAGTGTTTATGAAACGTAACCAATATGCCCACAGCTCGCACTCTGACATTTAGCTCCAAATTCATAGATTAAACAGAGGAAAGGTATAATAATGCGGTTAATGCAGGTTTAATGAAACCTATAAATACTGAAGGTATGACGACAGTTAAAAATTACGAGTCTGTCTCCACGAACGTTATCTAAATATGAAAACCCTATAAAATGTGTTGGCGAAATTAGTTCCAATAACTTTTGGGGAAAAATATATTTAATTTATATTTGGCTGGAAGGTCAACGTCATTATCAATCAAATAAGATAATACTACAACAAATATGAACAATCTTTTATATAAATCCCAAATAGTAATAAGAAAGTAAACGATTAATGAACTTATAATTATTACATATTGTGTGAATGAGGATCAAATAATCGCATAGAATAACGAAGACTTTTACGACGTAGAAATTTAATAATAAGCAGAAAACTAACCCTATAAAAGTGTAAAATCTCAAAAAAGGTTCTCATTAAAAGAGAAGAAAATACATAAATAAACGACATAGAGCAAGAAGAATTATTTACTTATTTTCAGCAAGAAGATTCCGTGAAACAATTAAATTTATTAGAAGATTTATAAATTATTTATAAATAAACAACAACCAATTTGAAGTCAGAAAAAAGATTTATTTGTAGAATTTTTTTAAAATTTTATATTTCGGCCACGACAGTCAAGGGAGGACGACCTGACTCAAAATTCTGTTAAACTTCAACCTGAAGGGGTCGCGAATTTAGCGACGAAACGTATTTTAATTTTCCATATACAAATATCCGTTTTCTGACTTTAAATTGGCTGTTGTTTATTTATAAATTTATTATTTGAAAAAGATTTTTAAATATTTTAAGATATACTAAAATGAATTAATTCGTATCTTAAAATGCGTATATTTAATGTCAATAACATTGCACGGGATTTCAGAAGATTTAAATAATAAGTACGGAAATTTTTAAATTAATATTAAGCAATATGTATACTAAACTTTTGGAAATAACAGATGGGCATTAAAGGTGTGTTCCAAGCTTCATTCATTCCTAGGAGGACACTTTTGCGACCTAAACAAAATAAATGACAAATTCTGAATTTTCGAAAGCAGTTGGTCTGCCAGTCTCTGTCAATTATTTGGAAATAGAGAAGGAAACGGTCCAAGAATTAGATTAGGACCTCGGTTCATAAATTTCATGAATAATTTTGGCAGGAAAAACTTCAGGATGACTGTTGGGCATTCAAAGCCACTGAGAGTCCTGCGGGCTTGCCTTGTCGTTGAGTATTTTAATATTACACATTTTCACGAAATATTCTCACTTTATAATTAATACTACGAGTTTTCTGTAACTACTAGCAGAACTTAAAAATCATAAATTGTATTAATTAACCCAAATAACTTGATGCTATTATAACGAGTAAATATATGCATTATTACGCTTTTAGCATATGTTGATAATTACGTTTAGTTTGATATTAATACTTCAACTTTTCATGCAGCCTTATTTTAAGATGTGTATAATTACATATCAAATTAAATTGAGTAAGATTTGTGGTAATTATTATTCTTATTTTAATTCTTATTAATTAATGAAATGTGGAAGATTGTAAAAATTTGTATTCGTCTGCATTTTATAAAGCAACTTATATTTAAAAATATCTTTATTAAAAAATTAAATTTTTTAATTTATTACCAGATAAGAGACGAATGAACAATTTGAATGACGTATGCACCAACATAGAATATTATCGTAATAGTTCAATTGGAAAAATACTGCAGGAAAGGAGGAATATAGAAGGCCGTTATGTAAAAGGATACACGCAGATACAGCAGAAATTGATGGCATGGGTGAAGGCGTGTTGAGTTATAGGGCAAGCGGCGTAGCGTGCAAATCCTCACCGACAAGGATTTTCGCGGCGCAGCACTGGCGTAAGATGTCAGCGCGGGAAAATTTCCGGGCAAAAATATGCCTCAACAGTCAAGCATTAATATCATATTTGGCTCTATTGATGGCAAGGGCTTACAAGAGGTTTCTCTCATAGCGTGGGATACTGAATACTGCAGTTGTAAACCTATGCCGACATTAACAAAATTAAGGAATAATTATTTTGTGTAAACCAGTTAAATTCGGCAGTTGTAGGAAAATAAGTAAACATATCCAAATTAAATGTACTGATTAAAAATACTAAACAGATAAAATTTAGTCGCATATAAATTACACTTAGTAATCGGCACTTACGGATCCAAGATATTAAATAATTCTTATACCATTTATCTGATTTCGTTATATCACAGTACCATACTATTTCTTTCGTTGATCTCCGTTTATATCTGGTCCTACGAGCTAGGACTCGTATTGGAGGGAATTGTGGTTCTAATCCCCATAATTTTTAAATTTATACTAATGGTAGTTAAAGTAAACGTATTTTAGTAATTCGTAAATAAACATATATAGAGAGAAAATATTCTACTTTAAGTTAATATTAAAATACTAGAAGACAAGGGGCCGCTGAAGCAATCCCGCAGGACAGGCAATGGGATCCAATGTCCGTAAGTCATCCTGATATGAGAATTTCTGGTTTATTCACATTAGTCAGGAAAATACTGGAATGAAGTTATGAAGAAAACCCAGGGACAACCAAACTGATAATCTGACTCTGATTATATATTCTTTGCTGATTTTTTACTTTTTATGAGTCAAATTCAACCTTGAATGCCGGAATTATGACAATTACTTACGTGTGAATTTTTCTTATTAATTTTTAAATCGATTACATTACTTGAAAAATTAAATAGAAAAAATTCTTAAGGCAAACAAGAGGTTTAGTTGATTTACATGAAAATATAAAATTTCCTTACTTCGTCTTCAATTTAATTTATTACTACTAGGATTTGTTTGCATAACTTCCGCTGTGTGTTTAATTGTATTCCGAGTCACTGAGAATAAGATTCGTCTGAATGAAACCAGTTATCGGTTTAATACTTCGTATAGACTATTCAGTAAACTCAAGTGTATTGCCGCTTTAGGTACAAAAAATGTAACGATCATACTATAAACAATTTAGGCCAGTTCAAAACTGGATGGCCGGTTCTCAGTTTTGGGATGTGTTTAATTGTGTTGAAGCCGGAATGACAACACTATACTGCTTTTAGCTAATCGATTAGTCCATGTTTAGTGCTGTTGCCAGCACACCTCGAATATGCGGATCACAACTTTATGTGACCCCTGTTGCGCTGCTAAATCACGGTAACGACTGATTTGCGATATGCACTCCGACTGACCCTTAACCTCATGGAACATAATTTGCACCGCATTATATTAGGAGTCAGTTCTACTTCTTCCCAAACATACTTCCCGGGAGGATTTAATTAGATTTGTCTCTAATACAAATACCAATCAGGTACGATTTTATAAACTTCCTGAAAAGATTAAATTAACCGAGAAATATGCATTATTCATTAAATTCAGGGATTCTGATGAGGGAAGCCGCTCGATGAACAAAAGACAGCCGTGATTCATTCTTATTTGAAAATTAGTTCCAATTACAATTTTTCATTATATCTGGAACTTTATAATTGAAGTAGAATAATGATAAATTGGTTTGATGATCCGGTATAATATATAATTAAGTAATTGTTTTTTATTTAAAGATGTACTTAATAAAAGCGGAAAATAAATTAACTATGTTTATTTACAGTTACTTGCTAAAATATCTGTGAGTCAGAGGAGCGAATAGATGTCCTCTTCTAACAGGGTTTGACCATAATAACTAAAATTCCGTAGTTATCTGATATATTTAGGGATCCTAATTAGAATTAATTGTGTAGCGAATTTTAGAACTTCTGATTTGAATACTTACGTTTTATGTCAACTATAATTGGATTTTTAGATTTTAGGCACTTCATAACTATTATGACTAAATTAATCTACACGATGATGGTTTCAAAATTCCATGTAAAAAGTTCATTAAAAAACTTCACATAAAAATCACTGAAAACACGGAAATTTAAATTACATCGGATTATTAATGTTTTAATTTGTAGTAGAACTAAAATATTATGTTTGTCTCGGAAATATTATTTATCCATTTTCTGTTCTGGTAAAGAATAAATTGAAGCATGTGAACTTGTCAGTAAACTGAAACCAAAGTCAAGTGAAAGAGTTATGATAAGAATTAAGAGACTTAGAATAAAACTAGGTTGAGATCAAGAGTATATGGTAGAAGGAAAAAATCGCAAATAAATAGGCCTATGTTATTGAATTTTTTGTAGAGCGTATCTATTACAGAAATTTCTCTGTTTTACCCCGTTATTTTATTACAGTCACACACTGAAAAGTATAAATTTAATCATACATTATCTTCAGGGCTTTTTGATTATTTTCATCATATTCATATACAAACATAAAAACCAACTGTGTAGGTAATTTATTATGTTATACTATACAAATGTTTCACTCATATAAATTTACTTAACCTTAATTATATTTTAAACGTGTATTTAAATACTTTTTATTGTAATAATTTTATTAGTTTATGATTTCTGGTTGAGGTGTAAATATTAATTTTGTAATAATTATTTTTCCGTGGGTGTTTTTGTCTTATTTCACGTTTATGTAATGAAAATATTTAATAATATGAGTTGAATGTTTAATAATTATCTCAGGCTGGATGGAAGCGACTCGGATGGCTCAGTGTTAGATAACCCACGGGAGTCCTTAGTTCGATTCGCGGTCCAGCCGAGATTTTTCTTTCCTGATAATTCAAATTTCACGGCCTATACGGCTGAGCTTTCTTTGAAAGTTTTTTTCAGATTATGTTGTATTCCTAGTTATCTTCTTTAATGAGAGTTTTTTTGTACCACCTAATGCTTATTAAAAACTGTTAATTGTAAGTTAGTATAGATCTGTTCATTGTTATAAATTTTATATTTCTATATAGTGACATTCAATTTCATGAACGGTGCAGTAATTGAATTAATATTAAATCTAAACCTTAACCCATTTTCATTCACTGGCGAATCATCAACCCTGAAACAGTACGACCTGGGAAATAGTTTTATCATTTTGTGAGCATGTTTGAACCAGCTTTAGGAATCGAACATCTTGACTGCATAAAACTAATATATTATTAATACAATTGAGTTTGGGTAAACAATTAAAATTATGACGTAAGGACGTGTCCAGTATTTCATAGAAATTAATGGGCTTTTATTATATTTCAAGACTTAAGTTTCAGCAACATAAGATTTATTTTCCACTAATCCTCAAGTAAGTATATACATGCACCTATTAATAAAATGGAAATATACTTGAAATACCCTAATAAATTTGTTATAATAAATGGAAATGTTTGTGGACTTTACTGTGTCTTTGAATACGGGAAACATTTGGAATTAATTGTTTCCGGAAAGGTTCTAGCATGCTGAGTGCTGCTGGAGAACTGGATCTGGAAGGGTCAACGCAAGCTGAGCTCTCCTATTCGGAATTTGCATAGACACACAGCGTTCGTACCGGTCTGGTGCCCTTGCTGTGACAAGTGGGTCGTTTTAAGTACGCACTGGGCATAGAGAAGCTTAAGATAACCCTGTGAATCGCATACTTCTAACGTTATGACGCAAGTATATTCCTACTCTGAATCACATTTATTTTCTGGTGCGTCCTGAAATACGATTCACGTCTGTTTAGAGACGTACACGGAATTACATGAAGTAGCTAATAAAATACTGTTCGCAACGATGCAGTCGGGGTTAAAGTCTAAATTTTTTATTTTATCCCGTAATTCAGAATTTTTGCATATAATGTAAGCTATAACAGGTATTAACACACAGAAATATTCGTAATCATAAAACTAATGTAAATTACTATTAAATTATGGTTTATATAAACGTTAAATTTTATTTTAATTCAGAACGACTCAGAAACTTGAAACGGCAACTCAGTATAATTCTGCTGCAAAGATCTTCTTTCGCGTGGCAAAAACTTGAATTCTTGACATCGTTCATAACTCAACATTGTAGGCGCTCGAGTACAAAAACAAGTCTTGAAAAATATTTACAAATATTCCTGAGATCATTTATGCAGTAATGGCAACTGTGGGCAAATGTTATCAATATGCGCCGCTGGGCAAAGAGCTTAAGCGGCGCGCAAATACGGCGCCTACGCCGCGCATCTCAGGTCACGACCCATTCGCTTTGCCGTCATTCTGTGCTCATTTAATTAAACGCCGCAGCTATTCGAGTATTTCTTGTGTATCAACACAAAGATAATTCACGCAAACAACACATCAGGGGCACGTATGACGTTAGATTGGCTACTCTGAGGGAATCGACTTCATCTTCAGATCTTAAGGACACGGAACTTGTGAAAATAATGCTTCATTAATATATTTTTATATGAATAATTCAATTGATTGTAATACCTGGATAGTCCTTGAAGGTAGAGCATATGGATACGTTCCGGTTTACAGGAAATTTAGAAATAATCATATTTTCACCAAGTACTAGGACGAGCCACCATTGCTAATTACCATTACTCGAAAACGCACTCATATGTACTTGTCATTACCATATGAAAGTCGTTTTCGTATGAGAATTCACCATAAAAGCGAACTTTCGGTTATGAAATATTTTCTTAAAAATATTTTTGTACTTTGAAAGCATTTTCAACAAACGAGATACGAAAGTTTCATGACAACGGATATGAAAAGAAAAAGGTCAGAATCCAATACAGCAGCAGTTTCCAAAGTGGGAGAGAAGATAAAGTTTAGCTCAACTATTAGTAGATGTTTCTCAGATTGTGTAACGAAGTGTAGCATTATTTTCCAAGTAATTACAGAATTTCTCAGATGGAAACATATCTCCGAGAACATTCGATAGCAGGGAATCTGGTAGGCAAAAATGAACAGTCAGAAAGTGCCGATGGAGATGCGAGGTCACCAGAGAGGGGAATATTAGAAAAATGTATACCGTACAAAATTGTTTGATGAAGTAGCAAAACGAGAAGCTGTAATACAATTAAAATTCATGTTTTTATATATTTTGTCAAATCCTTCGTTTGTCATTAAATTAAATTAAATAATATTCGAATGAATATAAATATATAAAACATTAATTCTATTCTTTCAAATTCTATTCATTACATGTATTAAATCTAGTTTTTATTGCCTTTTAAATTGAGCATTTAAGAATAGTATTCATTTAAAGAAACATTTAATATGTATTAAATAACTTCGATTTTACTGATAAGGATTCTCAGACATAAGCAAGCGATAGTTTAACTACAAATGAATAATTAAAATTTAATTCAAAGACGGCTTAAAAAAAATAGGCTACAAAAACTGGAATCTACATGTTTAGCGTGGTCTCGTATTTACTAATTTTAAAAAGAAACCGACATCAAGTAGGGAACCGCGATTATTTAAGGATACTGCTGATAAAAGCAGAGCTGCAGTTTCTTCCCTCTCAGTAGGATAACTTTTAATGTTATTTTCTCATATCCTTTCATTACTTAATTTCTTTAATTTTAATTAATATTTATATTTTGTTTATTACACCATTTATAACACCATTATTTACTATGTTTTAAGAGGTAGGTAGATTTTATAGTTGCATAATATTTGATTTTTGCTTCCATAATGAAGGTACATTTTCAAGCGGCGCACAGTAATTCTTTTTTCTGAAAACGGAGGGGTTGGACAAATAAGTTTGGGAACCAATGTAATAAAGTAAGAAGAAACAGCAACAACTAAACTCTTGTCAGAAGCTGCGAGAAATTATACGACTTCTTAAACTTCAGAACTCTACAATGTTCTTTGGTTTCCCTTTGCACAAACTTATTTATTCGCACCACAAGTTGGATCCCAATTTAAATGTTTGTGATACGGAAATTACTTCTCATGACCCATGTTGTAGCTACGACCCATTTATAATTAATTAGCCTTGGACTGTTGTGTTGAAGTTACTGAAATTTCAATATAGTTAAAATAATTCGTCTTAATAGCATTCATTACTTACGAAACATCTTATCAGTGTCAAACAGTTAGAAGCATCCCTTCTTCGTGTAGTACAACCCTGGAGAAGCTTCTGTCTCAGCCTTCTGGCTTAAATTCGATTTATTCCACTTTGCAAAGTCGAACGTTTTCTCGATTCTCACAGATACCTGTGGATAAAACTCTTATTAATGTTTTCTTTGCAGAAATAACCATAAACAGTCTCCTAGTTTTTAATTTTATTAAATAATCGGTTGGAAACTTTCAACTATTTTGTTACAATCATCCTGAATGAACAGTCAAACGTTACTACTTATATAAAAACATCAAGTGAAGATTACATTACAAAACCATCAGCATAACATACCTTCCTGTCCTATAATTAAAATAACAATAACTTTAAAATTTATATATATTAGTAACTATAGGTACTTAGTCACTAATATAAAACTATTTTGTTTATCCAACAAGGTCCGTTCTTAAACTGCTCCATTAGGTGGTTCAGTGTGTACAATTACAATATAAAATCAACATTATAGTATAAACTGTAAAGTTGGTACTATCTCAAAATCTGATAGAATATATTTCGTTCACTTTCTATACCAGATTGAACAGTCCATATAGTCCCTATGTTCAGTATCTGAACTACTTCCATTACTTTATTTGTTACCTAATTCATTAGTGTTCATATGCTTAAGAGCGCGTTTGTGGATCTCCACTTTCTGCTGTGGAATTACTTGACAGTGTCTGCCCTCGATGTAGTTTATCATCATATTCTTTCCAATAATTTTCCTAGTTTAATTTCCTCTTAAATGAGAAAACATTTGTAACTGTATTAAATGAAAGGCCAGTAGGAGAATCGAAAGTTGTAATTCGGAATTAACAAATCCATGTCTTGTTAATTGACGTTTAGCTCGTGAAGAAATATTGCTCATTTCGTATTGATCTAAGCCAGCTTATTAAATTCCGGTTGAGATACACACACGAACACGTATAATTCTGTTGAGTTATCAAATTGAGTCTTACTTCTCAGCAACTAATGGCGGTGACATTTCAGGCATATTTTCCACACAGTAGTCTAGTATAATTTGTTTATAAGTTGTTTCTTTCTCAATATAATTATACACTTCATAGTAACTCACTGATAAGTGATTAAATCATCATGTACCGGCCTTAAATTATTTATAGCGATTTTTTTAACATTTAAGGTCCAGAAGTGACATATGCTATCAATGTTCCTAAATATTTCCCTTTCGTTCTCTCGCTTTCTTTGTTCATGATTGCAGACGAACTTTACCGAATTTTAAATTGAGCTCGACTGCCGTTTCTCTGAAGAAAATTGAGAAGTATTCCGGAAATTGTCTGCATTTCTGTTTCATCTCAAATAATTTTCTCACCTCCATCCCTTGAGAGCGGAAAATATTCCAGCGTCTCCTTCGCGTCTGTTTACATGCACATTGAATTGCAGTTCGTAGCCCATTAGTGGACGTTCTTCAAACTCATTTTCTTGCGTCGTTTTCTTCTTCTTAACTATTGTTTTCCAGCTTAATTGTTGGAACCTTCTTTCAAAGTTTTTTATACGCTATTCGACTTTGTACAATATGAAATTGTACACACAACTTAAATACCTTACACAAAAAACTTCCAGATTTTTTTCCTGTTCCTCTTGCTCCCATTTTCTCTTTGTTTATTTTCTGAGTAAATATGTCAGATTCGTTTAATTAAATTTGACTGATAAGCTATAGAAGAGAAACTTTTTCCACACAACGAGAATGGTCTGCAAATTGAACTAACCCGAATCTCTAAATTAATTTATTGACTTTCTTAGTTTAATAATTGGATAAATAAATAGCGAAACAGACAAAAATAAGTGCTAAATAAATACCACACTTATAATTGTCTGTTATTGACTATTAATTTATCTATATAGTATATTTAAAAAATGACTTTACTTGTAATTGTATTTGTTATGATTTATGATTCAATCTTAGCTTCCAAGATCTGAAAAGTTTATAAATAATTCCAATATTATTTCATTAATATAAATTTATAATATATTATTATTAATAATTATTAAAAACAACGTTATAATTTCTTATCTACAAATATATATTTTTCTCATAATAAAAGTACGTAAGTAGAATTGTAGTTCAGTATCGAATTTAATATTAACGTTCTTTGATATTATCAGGGAATTTATTGCAGAATGTTATGTCCTTGTGATGTACTTATTGTATATTATTTTTAGTTATGCGTAAAAAAAACTTGGAGGGGGAGGTTTAAAATGTTATAAAAATATATAATTGATTGGGTTTTAAATAAAATTTAATTTAATTATGGGTTCACTAATTTTACAGCGCCCGTTTTATTGTATCTAAGTAATTTCTAATTACTTTTTGAAATATCAGACTCTCCTACATGACTACGTGCTCAAGATGAAGCGTTCCTGACTTTAGAAATGTCAAATCATGATTAATGTCTGTAAATTTTTCACTTATAACGTATTAATTGTGAATATTTATTTTTAGACGACAAATGTGTATTAAATTAAACTATACAAAATAATTATTTGATCTGAAAATAATTCTTGGTGAATTTACAGGGCGTTTACGATTGTTTCCCTTTCATTTAACAATAGAGTTACCACTTCTCACTTTGAGCATAAACAAGTACAGCTTAATTAGCGAACGAAGTAGGGTGCGATGCTTTGGTATTCTACGAAGAGATGTTCTTGCTTAAGGAGAACGAAACGGCACTCGGTGTTTCAGTAATGTGAGAACACGAGTTTAACGAGCGAACTCTAGACGAGCATGGACGTGCCACGGTGCTCTAATGGCTCAGCCTCAGTGTGTGTCCACTAAACTCTCTCCGGGATAAGAGCCTGGTGATTTTGAAAACGTGATCGTATCTTCCACGGTAATTAGGCACGACACTACCACGTAGTCACCACAATACCGTTTCTCACACCAACAATTTTACGTACCCCCCGAGGGCACAATCTTGCATCGTTATGCCCCTTTCGGGGGACATCCAGCACAACAGAGTCAATAGTAAACGTGAAAATATTGAAAATGTATGTAAATACCTATAGTGCGCGGTATGATCTAGACTGATCGCAACACACGAAGATGTTAATATCGAATTATCACTTGAATGTAATTTATTAGAGCCAATCAAACGACGAATGCAGAGAGACAAATAATTATGAATACGCAATCTGTACATAAAATATCAAACTTTTAGTCCGAAAAGCCTATTAATTCATTAAAAATCTTTGTTTAATCTCCTCCAAGTTTCTTTCCTTATATAAATGGCAACTAATTTTCTCTAACACTTTCTCTACAATCGGTTGGATTTTATCTCTGCTCCGCTGGTAGATCCATGGAGACACCTTCACGTTTCTCCTTATAAGTCTTCCATAAAAGAAAATTATTGTCTGAGTATTATCTACTTATGCTAAAAATTACTGACATCCCTTCACCTCTGTCAGTCTCAGAAGCTGTTATTTAACGATTGAATATAAAACAGTTGTGTTATAATGATTATTATTCTTAGATCTTTGCACAGAATCATTTTATTATCATTTTAAAAAACAAATGAATATTACTGCATACATATTCCATCTCTCAGACTAGTCAAAACATTGGATATACATGATCGAGGATAAAAAATTGGGACATTTAACGTCACGTGGGTTTGTAGTTGTCGGGATGATATTTTAAATTCGGGTTTCCCTCGATTTACCCACTTCTACTTTGCACTATATGCTTCTATATATAATAGAAAAGTACATAAATTACACAGATGGCCAGAATTAAAGGGTAATCCAATTTACGACCTCATATGTGAAGACAATCTGTTACATATCCCACAAATTCCAATAACCCCTTTATTTGCTGATAAAAGCCGTCTTTAAGCGAGAAACTTTTGTTATGACGAACTGTTCAAGTGTCCAGAACTATTCAGGGGCCGAGAAATTTCTGACTTCAACTGTCTACATCAAAGACAGCGTTTGACATAATTTTTTTGCGAGGCAAACGCCAGACGAGACTGTGATCGGTTCTTATTCCCATTTCCAAGAACCATCAGGTAGAGCTTTATCTTCATATGAATTTATTTAAATGTATACACCGGAATAAGCAGAAACATTTTTTCGATTTACGGTAATTTCAAATAACTTTGCACAAATTTTACCCAAATAAATTGGATAGCTGTATTTCCATAATTATACAATTTTCAGTATTTTACAAGTAATTAAGAGCACTGGTCTTTTTTCGTTTCTGACATGACAAGGAAAACTTAAAAAAATTGTCTGACTCCTATGGTTATATTACCCAATGAAGTTGAACATTTTTAAATCAAATTAATAGAAAGGTAATTCTCTCCATGTACCTTTTTTTGAAAAATAACACATTTATGGAATTCTATGAAGAAACAATATAACCTCTACCTTAAGATTATGAGTTACAACAAAATTTCCGCCGTTATTACCCCACCATTAGAGAACAGAGGACAAACTACTGAAATATACAAATTACCTTGCGAGTGCGACTAATCTTATATTGAAGAAACCGGCTGGTCCGTGAGAACCTGAATTTAAGAAGTACGACAGATAGCCTACCTATCATTACTTGTGTTTACAACAAATCATAAAATAATACTGGTAGACTGCTGTATTTGTCAGGAACAATTTTTATCTGGGATCATTGGATTCGTGAGGCAGTAGGAATACAAAAAGTTCTTTATAATCTGGCTGAATCAAAGCTCTGAAGTCTTTCTGATTTCATGAATTTATTTTTCTTTATGTTACAGCTGTAGTGATTTAATTGATAACAATTAAGGTCCACTTCACTGTAAATAATTTACTGTATTTCCGCGTGGGAAAACTAATTATCACAATTAATTGTGCATAATACAGAATAGGGTTTCAAACATGAACTACAAACGACCGAAGGTCAGGCAGGAAGTGAGGGCGTGGCCTGACTCGAATGTAGGCCATCTGCTCACTCGCCAATACAGTACACACACATAACATTGCAAGTTTTCAAAACACTTATCTTTGTTGACATTGAAAGTGATATTTAAAGTTGGGTTTCAAAAGAAGTTTACTAAAAATTAGTTACGAATTACTTCTAGACAGACACGACGGGCAGGGTTTTACTATCGAGAAGACGTTAATTCAATTTACTTTAAGAAAGATCATTTTCATTAAGTTGAAGAAAAATATGTTGTCATATTCAATTATGTTTAACTTTTGATGAACGGGAAACATTAATAGATTATGTACCTCCAAGTTCGACACCGAACGACGTCGCGACTTGGCAAAAATCCTCTAATTGCTAAGCGAGGATTTTGCACTCTGATTTATCATAGTTTAACCGATTTAACAAGACAAACAAATATATCAACAGAATTTATCACTAGTAGAAGTTCATTATTTAAGGAAATGGAACGGTGAAGTACGTTGTGAGCAATTGCCAAAATTAAATTTCTGCGCTTGGAAACTACAATGACGTACTCCGGGACAACAGTAGAAGAACGATACTGTTACAAGTTGTGTACGACATCGGCGGAACGTTACACAAAACCTAGCCAAAGCGTTTCAAAGCTTCCAGATCCGACGTTACACGCCCACGCGGCTCCTTTGACGTCGAAATGTCGGTCGTTCATGTGATAAATAGTGTTGTATTTCTCGCTTTAGATTCCAGACTAACGCCGACAGTATTCGCAAGGTAATCAGCATATTGACCGAAACATGACGTCACTGTAAAGTAGAAACGTTAGCTGAAAAATTAGGTATTGACGAAGAAAAAATATGCAGATGAGAAATGAAATTATGGTAGGTCGCGTGGCTGTTAATTCAAAACAAAAACTGGATTTAATGAAATACGCAATAAAAAGGAGCGAATTGTGCTTTGAAGTTTCTCTACAATGAGAATAAAAATAATTTGAACTATTTTTGCCTCTCAATGGCATTCGAAATCACATCGCTGATCGCGAATTACATGCGAATTATTCGCAATCAGTTTCGTTGATTGTAGCCTTTTTTATACAAACACTTTAATTGTTACATTATTGTAAAAATACAATTGATTGAAGCTTGTCGTTAGCTGACTCTATACTCTGTGTAATTACCTGTATATTGACGTAAAAAGTCAGCATTTTGTGTTTTACGTCCGCTGTACTAGGAACCGCAGTCGAGGTATGACGTAATTCCCGGGCACCTGCACGACTCCAGCGCCCAAGTTCAGCTTATTCCTTATACTAATATATATATATATATATATATATATATATATCTTGCACTACCCTGTCTAGGCTTCACCATCGCTGTGCAATGCAATGGATTTCAAAATATCTGCACCATGTACGTGTATTTACGCGTCAGAGTTCCAAAGGCAACATTATTATAATTATATAATTAAAATGACAAATAAAAATACCACACAACATTTCTGAAATCCCTGTTGCTTTCGTCAGGTGATTCAAAAACGCAAGAGCCACCAGAACCTCACAAACCAAGTTACGAACTCGAAAGCATAGGTGAAACGAGCTTAAACGCTAAGATAATATAAAATAAAATAAGTTAGCATAAAAGTAGCCATCGCTATGTTTAATAAAATCAGTTTTCACGTAGATTGAAGTGATTGGTAGATTTAATTTCATACTACTCTGGAATATTACCTGGTGTCAAATTAATATTTCGAATTGATGATATATTTTGAGACATTCTCATTGGTATTTATTTTATCATTTTATTTATATAATTATAATAATATTTCCTTTTCAGCTCTGAAGCGTAAATACACGCGCATTGTGCAAATATTTTGATTGTCTGTCGATGAGAAGTTTGTTATATGAGGTATTTTCTTTGACACAGGTATTATGTGACCTTTTTGTTTGTCCAATGTAGCAGAAAATACAATCAGAGGAAGAGATTTTGTAAAATACACATTATTTTTTATAGGTGTCAAGGCTCCTTGTGACTTTTTATCGAGATGGGAAGTGTATTAGTAGATTTAGATTTATTATTCATTCCATTAGTCCTCGGTCGAGGAAATGGGATACGTCATAATATAAGATTACAAGAAAAAATAAAATATTACAATTACAAACTTCAAAAAACAAATATTGAACTTTAAAAAAAATTTAAAGGAACTTTAAAGATATAACAGTAATTTAAGAAATGATAACTATATTTATCTTAAATTTTCATTCGACGGAGTTTCCCGCAGTAAAGCTTACTTCTATTCCTTTCGATAATGAAAAAGAAAATATGTCGGCAGTTAAATTATACAAGATTATAGTTGTAAAATAATAGCTGAATTTGATAGGATACGAGCAAACTATTTTATTAAAAGGATATAATCTGTCCTTCCTGTCTATGAACTCTTTCAGCCACTAATATTCTCCATTAATTAACAAAGATTTTTATCTTTTTATAAATAAATTTTGTATATTTTAAGTTCTTATTTCGTCCGGAAGACTATTGTATAGATTTATTACGGAATAACGAATGCTTGATTCATAAAGTCATAGGCGATGATTTTCAATGAGGAGTTGAAAGCTATTTGTCGTTTATGGCAAAAAAATTTATGTTTCTCCAGACAAACTTTAAAATTTTCAGAAAATACGTACAAGGCAAAGTTAAAATCCCAAGTTTCCGAAACGAATCCGCACCAGATATGATTCCTGATGGGAACGACCCCAGTTTGCTATGCCGTAGGACATTACAATGAAAATACGCATGGTATATCATTTTAGATGTAGATATGTCGCTTTTCCGAGCTAACACCATGAATGTGAAGCAAATTTTGCCAAGTTTTCCCGAGAGTTTATTTATATGGTTATTCAATTTAAATTTAATGTCAATCGACAGACCGAGAAAAGGTGCATGAATATTTGATATTACTTAAAAATATTGACGATCTTGTGGAGTAAACAATTATTATACTTCGGACGAATTAATAATGTGTAATTAATTTTTTCTTGTCATTAAATGGAATGTTTAATATGTCGTAATAAATTCTTATTTTGTGTGATGCGGTATCACTTATTTTCTACCGTAGGACTTTCTCCGTCTGTATCATGATGGTCAAAGTTTTTTAGATAATAGGCAACAATATCTCTAGGAATAATTGAACGAATGTTATGTGTTCTGAAATATTTTTACTTGTCTGTAAGAAATTTTTAATGGGCCCTAGGATTTAGAATTGTATTGCATTTCAGGGACGGAGGCAGTTGATAGCCTTCGACTGTAATAGCTCCCCAGACGAATATGAATCGCTATTGCACTTAAAATTCACAGCACCAAAGACATCACTGCTTCGTTCTTACCGCGAAAAAATATTACAAGGACAATCTGGCCCTACAAGAAGGTACGTCATTGCACATACACTTCAAATTCATAAAAATCATTTTATAAACTGTACTGTTACAAATTAAAAACAAAAAATTCAAGTATCACATTATAATAGATTCTTCTGTCCTCAATTGACAAAACAGGATACATTATTACATTAAAGTTGAATATAACTTAATATATTACCTCAAGTCTCTTTTTAATTTATTTTTGATCTCATTATATTGTTTTACATTTTAGTTGTAACGCGTGTATTTAGGTTTAAGTTTTTCTTTGTCTCGGAAGTGTTGTTTGCTGTGGTCTTGAGAATTCGTAACCGTGGACGTGCGTGGGGGTGGAGGAGATAAATATTTCCATCCAAGTAATTTCGTGTCCTGTCTTGATTGTTGCCCTCAACATGACAGAATAGTTAGCCATTGTTGACTACGGAACTGCAGCTGCGTGCTATAAATCTTGTGACAATGGAAGAATCAGGCATTTCTAACAATGAAAAACGTAAAAGAATGGGAGGATATAAGGGAGGAGATAAGCTTTTGAAATGGACAGTTGTTCTGCGCTCACCGAAGCTGGTGGATGTGATTAAGGGAGGCTCCGTAAAGTTGTTGTCTCTGAGATAGTTCGAGGCAGAATCGTCGTGAGAAAGGGGCCACAATTGGTTAGTGAAGAATTCACAGAATAGCACCACACAATTTAGTACGACGGTTTGCCAGCATTCAATCCCGGAAGCCGACGCTTTAGCCAGTGATTAACCCCTGAGTCGACGCCAGTACGTCGGTACGAGAGCTACAGCAGGCAACACAACACATAATAGCAGTACGCATTTGGTACGGGCAGCAGATCTCTTCTATGTAAAAACCACAGGTGCCCGAGATAAGAGTTTTCATGTTTAACTTTAATAAACTTTTATAAAATTTCTTTATTGGTCAAATATTTATTTTGATTTAACGTATAAACCCAGCCCACAAAAATAATTCTTTACATAGTATTCCTCACAAAATTTAAGGTAGATAATTATGGTTTTTTTTTCATATCAGATATTTTTTTAAGAAGAAAAAGTTATATAAATTTGTGATTTGAAATATTATATTGTTTGTTCTTTACATCACTCATGACAAAACATTCTGTTAATGTAGAAACATAACATGAAAAAAAAACCTGATGAAAGTACAAAAATGTACAGAAACGTCGTTGTGTTGAATAAAATATTTTATTTTGTCTTAATAACAATGTTGTTAGTACATGTTTTATTAATTAAATCCTGGAACATTTAGACGAATCCTATGGCAATGCTATATACTAATCTTTGCACATTATGTATAATATTTATAGCAGTAAATGGCTATAAGAAGGCGGACAAATATATTTATTGCTGCAAACTATTATTTATAGGTTCAAATAACGTAAGACAAGTTGCAGATTAAAAAGAAATAAATTGACCACGAATCGCACTTACAAAAGTAACATACACGACGAACCTCATTCTCAGGTGGAACCTTTAGAAATATCACCATCCATACTCCTCCAGACAGCAAATGAAACAAGCAAAAAACGAATTCAAATATTTGAATAGCGACTGTTCGTAGCAGAATTTTTTTCAGGGCACACATTCATAATTTTTGCAGGCGAAAATTATAAACTGTTAGGGCAACAAACACGAAACATCTATACTAAGAAGTATTCTCCTTTCAATGGAATATTTATGCACTGTCTGTGAAAATCATTGTATTTATTGTTCTTTAGATCAAATATTAAAAAATTGTTTCACATTATATTCGGTGCGGTACTCTTACTTTCAAACGAAACATTTTCTTTTCACTCGATCACGTGAAGAATTCCAATTTTAATATCTTTCAGGAATTGAACCGCCAGTTTTTGTAATTTGTGTTAACAACAAATCGATTTCTGTTTGTCCTGAATACTGTCAGAAGTGAATGTCTGGAAGCGTACATTTGTCATATTACATCATGTCGTCTGATCAGATTGAAACAGCCCAGTGGATCAATATTCTGTGCCTAAGCACTTTCACAAGAATATTGACGAGACAGACTCGTATATATATAATTGCTTGAAATATATTAAAGAAAAAACACTAATTTATAATGTCGTTTATATCACGGCCACAGTCTTAGTGTGACTCAAAAATTTTGTTCGTGAACGTAGCTTCAAACAGAATAGATTTATTGATTCTATTAATAAACTAAATAAATTTGAATAACCATTACTTACATGAATAAGTTAATGGAAGACTGGAACGTGTAAAAGGATGACATAATTTTAAGGGGAGGTTCAGCTCCGTGTCAGTTTGTAGAATATTCGCTCAATTTACAAACTTTTTTTTCCTGTCAGAAATCTCGACACCGACCCTCAATTTTAGGTAAGGCAATAATTCTTTCTCGCTTTACAGTCTATATCAATAATGCTGACAATGCCACGTCATCCTTAGAAAGCGCTGTTCACTAGTGCCTCATCATCAAGGCAAATTGATGAAGTCACACCTGCAACATTTTTAATATGCCATATCCGCGAAATTATCAGTGATCGGAATACAAAGTTATTTGAAAAATGTACTTGAAAATGATCAGAGATTTCTAATGTCGATTTTCATTTAAATCACACCTATTTCCATACCTCAAATAGCCAAATTAACAGGAAAACCAGGCCAATTACATAAGGAAATTTGAATAAAAAAAACCATATGACTTTTCTCCTGCCTATTAGCAGACCTTCTCAAGTAACACAATTTAAGAAAATTAATTTTTCAATGCTCCAGGAACATCCATATGTTAGTGATAACATTTTATCTTCAAACTAAAATGCCAAACTTGTGTGACTTCATCGCTGTATTTTATATGCTACTAGATGGGTGCCCGGCGTTTCCCGTGTTGTCATATATCCATAACCCCCGATTTGACTCATATTTCGGTTGCTTTTGCGTTATTTTTATGTAACACCCCTTCCCCCCTACCCCTAAGCGCGCTTCCCTCCCATTCCGAAAGAGGCTGAAATTATACACAAACCAGATAGTTATAAATACTATCAATATCATTCACCTCGACAAATATTTATTCCACGCAAACATCGACCAATTGACATGTTTGAAAATTTCTACCTCAGACCATCACCGCTTGGGATGTTAAACGGCAATTTGAATGTCATAATTAAACTCAGTGACAACCATAACTTCGGATCGAACTCTCATCTCAATTGTTTTGCGTTACTTTTATATAATGCCCCTCCACCCACACCCTTAAGGGTGCTCCCTTCCCAAGCCCGAAAGGGTTGGAATTATACACAGACAACATGTAGAGAATATTATGAATCTCATTGATCCCGAAAAATTTTTATTAGACGCGAAAATCAGCCGGTTAACACGTTTGAGAATTTCAACACCGTTGCCCAGATTGTCATAAATAAACTCTTCGACATCCATAATCAAATTTGACTCCAATATCGGTTGTATTCGCGTTATTTTCCTGTAACGCCCCTCCACGCCAACCTCTATGGGTGTCCGTTTCTCATTCTTTAAAGGGTTGAAATTATACACTGATAACATCGGTAGAACTATCAGTCTCTTTGACCTCTAAAAATATTTATCCGACTCAAATAGCGGTCGTTTTAACATGTTTGAATATTTCCACCCCAAACCACCTCCACGGGTGAAAATTTTTATAAGGAACATAAATTCATACATACAAACAAAAACACTGCATTATTTATTAGAAAATAAATTTTGAATTTAAACACCCATTATGGCTTCTGCGAATAAGAAACAGAAAGTACGGTGAGAAGCGAGAAGGGCGACATTTGAAAAGTAAGTTTCCTTATTATATTGATGACCATCAACATACCACATGATCTAAATATTATTCATTTGTGTAGCATAATAATTTCCATAATTTGACTAATTCCTTCAAAACCAAACAGATGATGGAAATCTTCGTTTAAGACTTAGAAGGGGAATTCTACGTAAAATGTGACGTTGTTCCATGTTGACAATTACAATATTTTTTTTAAAAAAAACTAAGTCCAAAAAATACGGTCTCGTTTGAGAAAAGAGGGCGTAAAGGCCACTTGTGAATTTAAATCACGTTCCAGCCATTAGGAGGACGATGCGAACATCCGTCAATTACGTCATATCGGAAAAGGCATTAAATGTTCTCCTGCCCATAATTTGCTAGAAGCAGATTTTATAAATTGTTATTTCATGCGTGCGTTTGCAGGGAGCTTTACTTCCGCAGTTAACAAGGGCTTCTTTGTAGATCCGCAAAGGCGAAAGAAATACAAGATTATAACGGGGTTTATTTGCTCTCGTTGAAATTTGTTCCTGAGAAAATTATAATAATACTTTTTCTAACAATTTTCAGTTTATTGATCTCCACTTCCCCTCGGAAATTTGCACAGATTTCGAAATATTGATTATTTTATGCGTTTATTTTATGAAGTTCAGGTAAAACAGTCATTAATATAATATTTTCAGCGCATTTAGAAATTATCTGAAAATATAATGAGACATTATCAATAAATTGGCGGCTGTTGAAAATTCTACGCGTCTTTCCCATGCCTCCGGTCACAAATTGCCACAAACGGGCTGTACTATCTTGAAATTATTAAGAAAGGTATGTATGTGTTTACATACTCATTAAAGAGAGTTCATATTGTGTCTAAATTTTCTTTTCGTTAGAGAACTTTCTCCAAACACTCTTGCAGGTTAATTTTTTCATTCGTTTATATTCCTATATAGGAATGAGGATTTGCCAACATTCATATTTTTAATATGTTTAGTGTCAAAACTCACTCAGAAGCTATGGAAATTAAACCTACAAAATAAAATTACAACAGAAACCAAGTATTATATTCAGTTGATTATAATAGCATGAAACTACACAATATTCGAAACGTGCAGGAATTATTAAATAAAAACCACATAGCGGACTGCAAATATATTAATTTCGTAAATTCTAGTGACTTTCACGCAACTAACCCAAATATCATAAATATGTAGTTCAAGAAAATAATTTTCGGTGTATTTGAATTTTTGTTCGTAGTAGCACTATGAATATTAATTTTCTTGCTTAAAATCCAAATAAAAATCTTATTGTCAGAAATATTTTAATGTATCTCTTCTTTACACGTGCATTAAAGTGTTGAATCATTAGCATGAATTCCAAGCGTCTCCACTGTCCTCTCCGATTTCTATAGTTTTAAAATAAATTTTAAGCAGTAAATACACGTTAAGTCAATAAATGTGTAAGGTATCCAGTATTCCATAGTTACACCAAATTCCTTTGCAAAACTATTTAACACCGATTTGCAACTGTAAGCAATACCAAATCTTCTGCAGCTGCCTCTCTAATTATGCAATTTCAATAATTATTAGCTAAATTTGCTCTTTTCCCTTGTATATTTGATATTTATAGTTTTAATATTTTGTTTTATTAGCTCGTTATATTTATAGATATTAGTCCTTAACTTTGGTTCCGTGAATATATCACATAAGTCAGTATAAAAAATATGAAATTCTCGAGATTATTAATCATTAGATGTCGTCATGTCATCGTTGAATTTCTCTCAGCGAATGTGAATTTTGTGCTGATAAAAGTTCATTGCTACGCGTTATTTAATTTCTCAATAAATATAAAACGTTTCCCAGGTATCCTAGAATGAACTTTTAATATAAAGATGGCGACGTAAAGCATTTATTTCTGGGAAACAGAATTTTTCCTTTGTTTGCTATATCCAAGAAACAGAATCGTATTCCCAATTTTTATTGTATTCCTACTGATTCACTGATGTACCTTTGAAGATTCGTTATTACTTTTCTAATATTGATTTGCTTTTATATATACAGATTCGACATTGCCATCGGTATTGGTCAATATTTCGTAGAAGCTAAACGGAATGGATTGTGAGGCAAAATAAAATAAAAACACTATAACTTATGTTCCGGCTTCATATTGTATTTTTTTCTCACATATTGGATTTTTTAAATCCGCCTGAGGTACTTTATTACGTTCAAAGTGAATTTAATTGTGCTCCTCGCACAAAACGATTTCATTTAGTTGATTCAGTCGCAATTCACCAACGTTGAGATTTTTTGTCATAATTCCAGATCAATATAGGTTCACTCTTGTGCTATACATAAAGTAGTTTCCTATTAGAAATTTCAAGACAATCGAGTTTTTCAAATATACCATTTCATTACTAAAAATATTTCATATGCATGTATAAATCTTCTTTGAAATTGTTTTCCTGCGCTATGTTCAACAAATATTTCAGTTTTATAATACAGTCTGCTTTAGGATGCAAATAAATTGGATGCTGCATTAACTTCAAACATTTTGACATATATAGAACGTAAGAATAATCAAATTTCGTAATATAATTGAGTATTAATAATTTCTAATACTTTTGAGATTTCTTGTAGGATAAACTACTGGTTAAAACTTTTGAACACAGATACAACGCAGATTTAATTGTATTTCATCGAAAATTCTAAATATTTTTTAACTAACCATACTTTTTTATTTAGCAGCACAACGTGTCTGTGCATACTTTATCGCAACAGTTTATGGTTAATAAAAATTGTTTAACCGACATTTTTATAATTGTTCGTTAATTGTATAGTATTATTTAAATCACATAAAAAATTATTTAAATGTGATGCAAAGTTGCCTAATTTCAACTACTGAATTTTATTACATTAGAAATCGCTAATATTTTGATATGGTCTTCGCTTCTTGTTACGGAAAGAGTCATTCAAGATGTGTTTATTGGTCTATTGTTTTTGAGGAGGTTTAATATATAAATGGTACAAAAACCACTTAAATAGCAGTAATATTTTACCTTTTTCTTAGTAATAAATATAAGAAGCTAGCTATAAATATCATGTATTAATCCTAAATAATTCCTCAATTTTTACGGATGCAGCTGTGTATTTATGAAAATCATTATAAAATATAAATGTAATAAGTTTAACAATATTCACAATTTAACTTTATATTATTCGTAGTTTAATACACGGAATTTAATAGGACTTACTGTATAAAATAAAATCGACAAAACACTAAAAGAGATATTTTCTCCGACTACTTATATCTATTTTTGTCCAGTAAGAATCTATCTTTCCTGAAAAATAATTGGAAGCCTGACTTTATATAAAGTTAGATATTAAATTTCAAATTGAAATATACCTCTTAAAAAGCAAATAGATAAATACGATACGTACGTACAGACTTAACAATAAATTTAAAACACTCTTCCACACTCCAAAATCTGTTCTTTGTCATAGAAGAACTGTTCGCGTGGTCTTCCATGTTGCTGCTACTTGTAAAACTTGCCAGTAATGATATTATTGTTGAAATAGAAAGACGCTCTCTGATATGGGTTTACCGCATACCAGAGCATAGAAATAAAATTGTGCGAGGAGTGTCCATGAAAGAAGTCGCTAAAATCTTTGCTGTCTCTGAAGAGGAGGTGGGAAGGAAATCAAGAAATTTAAAAATTCAATTTGTGCACCATTTGAAAATTGTTTTTAGGGGTCGTTCAAGGAGTATGAAACCTAAATGGGTTTATTTTGATGCCATGAAGTTCATGGAGGATAAACGCATAAAATTTTAAAATAGTGTCGCTAAGGTTGTGGAGTTGAAACAGAGTCTAATAATATTTTCATGCATCAGACTGACTTGGATCGCATTATAAGAACTAGCTTATCGTAGGAACACTATGACATTGAATCCCGGCTGCAAGCTCACATGTCGACAACGATTAAGTGTAAAACTCGACACTCGCTACACTATGGAACTCTTCTAACCTATTTAAGAAATTTAAGACGACCGTGAAACGTGAAGCAAATACCTTGTTTCGCGAAGATTAACGGCTAACCGACACTACTTTGTGAAATGCCTAATTGTAAAACAAAAATTAGACCTACGACGATCTCATCCCACGTTCTCTCCCCTTTAAACATACACACACAAAAATCAATGAATTTACGTTAATTCTAAAATTAATGTTATGAATGGTAAAAATGATTTTTTGATGCATAAGTGCAACAATTCTTTTCGAACACTGCAACTTTTATCTTTAATTTGTGATAGTTCTAATTAATTCCAATGTCACTATCACGATTATGTTAGCCGCATGTTAAACAATTACTTCGCA
The DNA here is from genome assembly GCA_037074705.1 of Zhengitettix transpicula. Lineage (NCBI taxonomy): Eukaryota > Metazoa > Arthropoda > Insecta > Orthoptera > Tetrigidae > Zhengitettix > Zhengitettix transpicula. Next base: position 56,223,446 of record CM073595.1, on the reverse strand, counting down.
GTAAATGCGTAGAACATTTCAGGGAGCAACAAACACGCTCAATTGTTATCCTACGTATAGGGTAAACAACAGATGTTTGTGAACAACATATTTTGCATTGCAAAAGTTTTCCTAGCGCGCTAGTTGACTTCAGCTTTCGTTGGAGATGGAGAGGGGGGGGGGGTGAAATTCAGGAGCAGCACTATCCCGCCGAAAGAGAAATAAAAGTACAGTATCTAAAAGCAGCAACATCACATCATCAATTACGAAATTAATAATGTATTAAAAACTGTTTTTATTTATTTTTAAATTTCACAAAGAATAGATGTTAAAAACAATTTATTTTAAAATAAACTTTAATCCTAAAAACCTGTGACTATGAAATTAGTTTCACCAATCGGCTAATGGTCTCCTGTTTTCTTTTGTGTAGCGATCAAATATTGTTGATGGAGTTATTTTCAAAACAAATTTCTCTTCGATCATCGGAGGGGTCGTGCAAACGCGAGCGAAATTCCTGGAAACTCAGGCAGGAGTGGTAACTTGACATTTAATCTGTTTTACATCAATTCCGCTGATAAACAATAAGTGTAAATGTTACTCGAAATAAACGTCTGAAACTGAATAACAAAATTTAAACGTATATGTCTACTGTACGAGCATCAGTAACACAACCAAAATTAATTAATCAGTTAATCCATTCAAAACGTCTTGTTTTAAATGCGTTCACAGATATTTTGTCTTATTTTATTTTTTCTTTGAAAAATTACACATTTTTGCTCCGATCAATTCCCCCGTCGAGGTCTGAATATTCTAAAATATATTCAACCATACAACGCAAGGCAATCGAAACATTTTTTTTAATTTTACAGTTATTTCTATATATATTTATTCATCCCGTCGTAAGTGTAACAAATACGGACTCACCTGAGTATGTTTCCTTGGGACAATTCTTTAACCATTAATTTGACAACACTCTGATAGTGTGAACCTTTTTTCAGTCCAATCAGCAGCGGTTACGTGTTATTTTCTACCGATAATGAACAGTGTTAATCATGACATTCAGATGTATGCAGTCGAGATTTCGGGATAATTTCATGACAACGTGGGAATTATTAACCGACTCAGCGCAAACCAACGGATAGTCACGGCTTTAATGTTAGTCCCTTGAAAGCCATTGTGATGCAGACAACGTTCAGTTATGTCACAGACACTGCTGGTTCTGCCACCGTATAACAGTTATGGTGTGATTACGCAGACAATTTCGCTACCCGAAATCACTATTTCATTTAGCAACTGCCTCGCTAAAATAACATTTTCATTCATATTACAATCTAACAATTCCATATAACATTTTCCAGCAACAATAAAATTACAAAAACTTGGAGACTTAAAACAGACTACAGACCATTCCGATTACAGCCTGTAAGAAACTACTAGAGCAATTAAATACAAAAATGCATTATATAATCAGTGTCTTGAAATTGGAATAGTCCAGCTTATTAATGAAACACTGCATTTCAATAATTTGTTCTACGGATGTTCTAGAACATAAAATTTATTGATATGTGTGCTTTTACTATTTAAACACAATACTATTTTAGTTATATAATTTCTTTTCTATTTTTTTAATTGACAATCAGAATTGAATATTCCATAGGTCAATGTGCTAGCATAGCACACGGAAGGTGTTCCTTTTTTTACTGACGTTGGCAGGAAAGTCTCCAGTGATAGATTCTCTGTTGATGATAGCGGAAACACAAAGAGAACATCCAAGTCCTCGCCGGGATTCGAACCCGGGACTTCTGTGATGTGAGGCAATGACGCTGACCACAGCAGGCCGGCATCTAAAACATGTCATAAAAATCCAAGTGGGGAATAGGACAATACAATATTTCACATTACATATTTATATAAAATTTAAAAATAAGATATATTAAAAAGGAAACAGTATTTTTTTGTTTCAAGTGGCCTGAGGAACGAATATAATGTTTCAAATATCAAATTAATATTTAAAAAAAATTACCCAAAAGGAAAAACAACAGTATTTTTCTGTTCTAACTTTTACGAGGAACAAACAACGAATTATGAACATTATAATATTTGAAATCGAATCATAAATTAGCTATGACAACATATTTTTTAAATCAGAATTTTTTGGGATTTAAATCTAGAATTTAATTGTCGTTAATTATACCTTATCTTAATAATTCTTTTTACCCGATTTAAATGATTTATACAGAAAAAAATTATTTACTTCTCGTAATACAACTTATCAGTTTTAGGTAACAATTTTTTTTACCTAAAAACAATCCTTTAAGGGGATCTAAACGTCAACTTCTTTAGATATATAGGTTTTGCAACGGAGATTTTAAATAAACTTTGCTCAGGATCTGTATTTATTGTGAAATTTGGTTTTCAAAATGATCAAGCCCACAGAATTTGGTTTATGTGAAAATAAAATTGATGCACTAAATACTAACTCTATCAAATAATAAATACAACCTCAAAAAATACCAATAAAATTTTATGACATCATTTAAGTACATTTTTTAAAATAATCAGTCAAGTTATAGACAAAAAAATTATTCTTGTCATAAATAAATATTTGTTGAAATGTGTAGGCTGGAAGCACCTACAATATCAGTCAAATAATTAGAAAATATAATTATTTACTAAGTAGTTTAAAATACAATATTTTTCCAATAATAATATGAGTTATGCTTAAATAATATTTTGAAAATAAAATAAATAGCCTACATAGGCGCTAAATATCATAATAATATACCTCAAAAAATTTTATAACTGTATTTTATATGGTTCTTGAGATAAATGTACCTAAAAATTGAAAAATAAAGTTTTCCGCAAAATTAAAAGAAAATTTATGTTACCATAACATCCATATTTAAAAACAACTTTTAAAAACTTATACGTCTCTAATATATTAATATATTATACGTGGTTGAAATTAGGAAAAGTTGTACTTTAAAATGACGCAATAAAAAAATATAGATTTTTCAATATTTTCGTCAGGGTCCCCTTAAGCTATATTTTATTCACATAAATTATGTCTCAATTTATTTCTTTACATTGTCTTTGATCTTAGCATAAAAACATCCGAGTTAAAACAGATATGATACTGATATTAAATTATTTAATGCTACCATGTACACGACACAAGTTAGGAAAATAAATTTAGTGTACGCAAGACAAGGTTTCTGACTCTTTAGGGAAGGATTTCCATGCTGCAAGGTGTTCTCAGATGTTAGATCCCACGAATTTAATTACGGTACGTTCTACCTTTGGAAACCAAATTTCCAACAGCAGCGACCTCTGTTAAGCATGCAAACAGGATTCATTTGTAAGCATTTGTTATTTCTTACGGCTGAAATGTAGGACCTGAGTAACAAAAACAGTCTATAGACAACTATAATTAATTTTCGAGAAAGGCCCATTTGAGACTTCGGTTCGAAATCATCTATTTTTAAGCTAAGAACTACAATATATATATATATATATATATATATATATATATATATATATACAATATATATATATATAGTTTGGAATTAAACAACGCATATAAAAAGTCCTTTCAAATAAATCATACAATCAAAAACGTACCAAAAGAACCTTATAAAATTCATTAAAGTAATAAGTAAATTGCCAAAAACATTTAAAAATAAATTGTTAAATCAAAGACACACACGTGAAAAATAAATAGTGTAACTGAAACCTATATATGACCTGTATAAGTGTTAATTAAGTTTAAATATCTTAAATTTATGTTAGTGTATAGCTTATAAATAAGTCCTTTGTTCGTAGCTTTGTTTTATTACATTTTTATATGTTTCATTTTGTGTCGTTTTTTATTGAACGTTTACCGCTTTATTTGAAATGTCATTGAACGTTCAGAAATTTTTCTTTATTCAATTATATTCCGCTCTTTTAACGTTCTAATACGTAGGTCTATCTCCGACCCTCCAATTCTTTTTCCTACAATCTGCTAACACAAAGCTGAAACTTTTGACAATTTTCAAGAAGTATAGGTCGTGAGATATAGCAAGTCGTGTCATACGCGCAGTAGAAGATGGGAGAAGGTGGAGGGGAGCATTGTCGTCAGTTGGGAACTCCGCCTTGCGGATAAACTGGGAACTACTCGGCTACCATTCTTAAAAACATTATATTCCTACAGACAGCAGCAACGTCTTTTCATCACACCCTGTGCTTATCGTCTTATAACTTTTACGGAAGAGTTTATTCGTGTACAACATATCCTGAGCTGAACAAAATATATTTTCATGAGTCAATGTTTTCAGTATAGTTTTTACACTTCCATGACGCCGTAACAAAGGTTCGTATTTATCTGAGCTCCGACTTCCTCCACTACAGTACGAAGGCAGTTGGCCACTGCGCATCTTTTCTTGACACGTCTTGCTATTTCACAAGACCTATTCATGGCGTCGTCATGATTCATCGTCCACCGAGGAATAATCTATACGACCTATTTGCCCCCACCTCAAATTAGTGTTGCACGAGTTCACCACTAGAAAATGCACAGCAATACAAAACTTTAAAAAGTGTAGAGGATGAGACACCACTTTAAGGTGATTCAAAGAAACGTCTGAGTTAAATTCTGTCTATGAGAATGAGCATTGTATTTTGAGGTTACGTGTTCTGTGATTTCCTTTTTTAAAATAAAACTTCACGTGCAGCTATTCAGTTTAAGTTTGGCTTCGTGGAAATCGTAAAATCATTCAGCGGCAACAGCTGCGCCTGCTAGAGGACAGTGAGCGAGGATTCCATATTGACTGTCCACTCAAACACTCAAATTTTGGTTCCGTCGGTTTACGGGTGAGACTTCCTCGGCCATCATCATTTAATCACTCCTCTTTAAGTACTCCCGTTTCTGAGAAAACAAAATGAGATACTGTAGGCCTAGAACGTATCTGCCACGTTTTCCTCTTCGGTGGGTCGTGAAATCATTCCGTTGGGAAACACATATATTAATTAATATTTCGGGTATAAACAAGTGCATTCTTTTGTAATAAGTTCATGAAATTATAAGTAGTAACACATCCCCAATCCAGTATTTTTTCATCATTAAATATATATAGAATTTGTACTTGTCTGTGAATCATGTGCTATAGTGTACACAACAGAGACCAGGCAGTGTCAAAGTTTTTTCGCCGGTTACGAGGTTGCAAGACGGACGGACAGTTTTATCTAAAATAATAAGGCGAGTAAGGAATACATACGTCAAGCCATTGTTGACGTCGACAGGATTACGCGGTTCAGCACTCTCGGTCCCCAGAACCACATCGCCGCCTGCAATCAACGCCTCGCGGACAATTGGCGGTGATTTCAGGGTTTATCTGCAAATGTATGGCCACAGTAGAGCTACATGAAAGGAAGCGCTTGTTGACTTATCTAGGCTTCATTGCGGAGTGCTCTAGAATTGCCGAAGCTCACTTAAAGCACGGTTGCCACCTCCCCCGTTTTGATCCAGAGGTACGAATTTATTAATTTTTTTCCGATTTGAAAACCAAATTTAAATGAATAGACATCCGTGGCACTTATTCGAATAATATGTACATGATCGTAAACAACTGGTTCTCTTTAATAGAAACAGAAGCTAGATGAAACTCCAATACATATGGAACGGGTTTTGGTTTTCTACCGTGTATGATAAGTGATGTATCGCCATTCTTGAGATAGCTTTGTTGTTGACTTCCTGAAAAATTAGTGTTCACTATTGTAACTTGAGTCGTTCTTCTTTCTTATGATCTAAACACTCCTTCCTTACCTATTTTTTTATATTATCAGCAGCTACATCTTTTAACGACGAAATCTGAAACCATTAAAAATTATATTTTCGGGATTTTCAATCATCCAAGTTTCTCCGTTCACTAATAATAGTTACAGAATTTCGGCTGCAACGTGTGGGTAAAACAAACAATTTTAGAAATTTTCTCCACGAAATTTAGATTGGGTATTGATATTTCAATAAATAAATTGTATTCAAACTTGTAAAATCTTTTTGCACCATAAAAAGTTCCAAAATGTAAAGAAAGGTCGTGCCAATTTTTATTTTATTATATATTATGATCTAATTTTTTTTAAAAAAATTCTGGCACCTGTGGCTGGTTTATTCGTTGATTTATAGTTATAGAAATCTTTCCGCAAAATTTCTTCAATTATATAAATTTGTCCGGCCTGTGGTGTAGTGTTCAGCGTCATTACCTCGCACCACGGAGCTCCCGGGTTCGAATCCCGACACGGGCATAGTTGCTTGTCTTCGTTCTGCTCACGAAAAAGATTGAGGGAGAATCGACACACTGACCACGTGTCACTCATAAATCCAGAATATGTCATGTAAGATGACAGTCTGGCAGTCGTCTCCGTAGACCAAGGCCATTGTTATCATTTTTTTAATATTTACTATGGCCAGAATTTTCAATCTTCCTGTTAATGGTTTCACTTCTTAACTTGTCCCGGAGTTACACTAACTCATGTGGATATGAGAGCATCATCCGTGTCATGGGCTGAAACGTGGAGAATGGAGTGGTGAGCAGCAATGCGCTCTTTCATGTATCAAACCATTGTTGAATATTTTATTCCGAATGCATTGTATTTTATTCTGTAAAATGTAACGTATACTACGTGATAATGTGAAAAGTAGAGGTCCACTTTATAAAACATGTAGGACAAATGTTCAGTGGCAAGGGCTTGACTGCAATCTGCAGAAAGAGCGAGGCGAAGCATCTCATATGGCTTCGACTATTTACGAGAATTAACACCTGGGTCCTGTGGTTTTCCCGGGCGACATCGATCGGACGGACGTCGCTTCTCGGCACGACGCTTCGGTTTTCCTCTTTAGCCGCAGTTCTCTGCATAATCAGCGGCGTTCGGAAACGGTGCAACGCGATTAAACTGAATCACTTACGTGACCTAATTCGCGTTATTCCCAAATTGGACAAACAAACCACCTGCCCGTTGTTCCCTTTCTGAGTGTCGTTTAGTCTGTCAGTGGCGCATCCAATTTTCCAGCTAATTCTCGCCGCAACGGCACTACGAGTGTATCAATATCTGTATCTGTCCGATGACTGTCAACAAAGACAGATGTTGCGTGATACAGGCCGGTGTATTCCTTATCTGCAAGGGGAGCGTTATCGTCTCTATATAAACATTTGTGGTTTAAAGCTTAGCCTCTTAACTTATCCATAATATTTCCCACGATAATCCAACACCTGTGAGAAATAATTGACAGGTTGACAAGTTCTGAAAACTGTTTCCTTTTAATGAATAGAAATCAAAATACTGAGACATATCGAGTCAGGCTAAAGGCACTGCTACACGCCAATTTGAAAATATACAGGCTGTGGTAGGATCGGAAATAATATATATTTTTTATTTTAGTATTAATTATAATTTCATACGAGAAATTTTCAAACTAATTTTTCTTAATTATTCATGTAATTGCGTGACACCGGATTGAATACAGAATAGAACACTAAAATATATCTCAGTTTATTCGCGGAAATAAAAACAACTTACAACGTCAATTGAATTGCGATTTATAAATAATGTATTTGGAATAAAATGGCGGAGTTTTCAATCGTAACGTGGGCATATTGCTGACATCCATCCTCAGGTTCACGGGAAGTAGCGGACCGGCGCCCTCGCCGTCTCTCCAGCTGATCTGCGACTTTGAACTGCCACTACTTCATCTACAGATCTATGGAACATATTTTGGTATGGGCTCATTTTCTCCTTTATTATCCTCATGATGCCTCTCAGAATCGTATCACTCCACCGTCTCTTCCAATACAAAAAAAAATGTACAAAAATTCCTCAACAAGAGATTTTTCTCCAGTTTTATATTGCGACCTCCAATGTTGCTAAAACGTAATTTTGCCTCTCCATTCATATTGGCGAAATACTTCACTCCACAAGTTTCTTGGACTCTCTCAACGCAATGGCCAACATCCCCTTTAAATGGCTGTCTTAAATACGTTTTTTTGCTATTGTATTTCCTATTCTCTATCAAGTATCCATGACTGAACACTAGTTTTGCGAAACCTTCCATTAGGACTTTCGCAACATTAAGTCTTTTCCAAACTGCTGATCAGGCCGGATGCGACTTTGAAACTTTACGACACTACCCAACTTATTAACGCAAATTTCTACTTTAGGCGCCGACACAAAAAACTGCGTTCTCTACCGTACCAGACGATAGGAACAGTGGATTTCCTTAATCGTGTCACGTATCAACTAGTTGAGATTTTAACGAGTATTCCGTTATAAATGTAGTAAAATAAAAAACAAAGATGAAGGACTATATCATTGGTTGAATGTCAGTCCACTTTGAAATTTCATTACGAATGAGTCTAAAACACCGTTCGTAATTACTTTCAAGGTTATGAATTACTGAAGCAGATTAGAAGGGAGAGTTGTAAAACCTCTTAATTAGGATTAGGAAGATTATTCTAAAATTTAAGAACTCCTGTAATTAAGCTACTATTTGTGATGAGGGTAATAAAACGAAGCAGATCGAGAATCTGAATTTCCAACTCAATATTTAACCGAGAAAACCACGAGTATAGAAAAATAGGCTTGAACTGCAGCCTCCACCATCCGCATACGATGATTTCCACGAATTGTAAATAGGTATCTCCATAAATCCCAAGCGTTTCATGAAAAGAATCCCTTTCTAAATAAGTGGCGAAAGTTGACAGACTGACGGAAACCCTGGCTAAAAGAAAAGTCTGTAAGGATTGTAAAGAAACAGAAATAGCTCGCTCATCAGGTTTGCACAATCGCGTCAGTTCTTTTAATTTCGCCTGTGGCGCGATCAAATATTTTCACCTTCTCTCGTTCCTTCTGCAGTTTCGTGGATCAGATGAGATTAAGCTCACAATCGCTTTACGCTTTCTGTTTTCTGATTCCTCTCAGCCACTCCAATGGCTCGGATTACGTGCTTACTGCCGCGTATTTATTAATCAAATTCCGAAATCCCTTATCGTGGCCGAACCGTACTTTTACACTGCCACAAATAAATAGAATCAATATAAATATTTTTAAACTATATTTTAACTCAAGACTTATCTACGTAAGTATTGTACCTGATCTGTTCCTGATTAAACGACTCCGAAAACTAGGAGCTAGGAACATCTACATCTGACATGACAAATCAAAAAGATAAAACTGATAGTTGACAACCTGTGCTTGTTTTTCTCAAAAGAAAATTAACATGACCGTCTCTACCACAGCTATCAATAATTTTAATTCGAGTCTTATTAAGTTTCATTATCTAACGTACCTTTTTGTGTATAAATGCACCATTAAATAAAACAATAACTCACTACGCCGGATTTTCCCTTGAAACTGCGTTCACACAGAATAGCATTAATTCGCATACGGATTATTTCACAGAACGTGAATATTATAATACTATCAAGGATTTTCACATTAATTTACTAGTGATGCAGAAAATTCATTTCCAAGGATATTTTATTTGTTGTTGCGGTGAGCTTTCATGTCTCAATATCGCTTTTTGAGATATTTTCAACACTGTTTATACAATAGAAGAATAGAGAGATTTAATTGTATTTTCCATTAGTCCTCAGTTGAGGAAAACGGACACAAAACAGTACAAATGTGTTACTTCCCTATATTTTAATATTAAAAACCGACCTCATAGTGTGTAGGGGTCAGCGTGACTTGCATCACAACGGTCCCGCGTTCGAATCCCAGTGGGGGCAAGGATGTTTGTGTACGTGACAGATACTCTTGTCAAATCAGTCCCCCGACAAGGTAAATTGAGTTCCCATAAAGAGTCACTAATAAACTGAGCTGTTGATGCGACTGTAAATAAATTAATATAAAAAAGTATTAATTAAAATTTCATAATATAAATTTTTAAAATATTTTTTCTTTATTATTCAGGAAAGTTTGAGCCCCCGGATTAAATTCGGGGAAAATAATTCCAATACTAAACGGAACTGGCGGTCGAAGTACTTTGTTATTTCTAGCTGGACGCTTTCGTAGCGAATAATATGGTTCAGTTGCCGAAGTTGTTCTATGTTGGCCGAAATTTTGTTCTTCGCCAATTTCTTACTTTTAACCCAAGTTTATCTTTTTGCAGGCAAAGGTATACAGATAAAAAAATATCGTAGACTGAAAATTTTTATATCCATTGATATCACATTTATGGAGATTCATTCTGTTGTGATTCTTAAAAACTGCATAAATTCTACTTTAGATCAATATAAATGTTAAACACGATAACATGGGGGTATGGGTACGTTTTAAGATTAATTATTTCATTGTCTCAGTAACAACTGTATACCGTAAGACTGGGTAATACAGGAATACTGCTGAACACTTTGATTTTCCTGCTTCCAGTGCCGTTGCCCGACTTTGTTATGAAGATATTTTCAAGTATTCGAAATATTATTGATGTGATGTCTGTGTTTTCGTAATCCACGGGCTTCCTCCAGCGGCTTCGTTCTAACGAAGCGCACAACTTGTTGCACGGTGCGTTTATCACCTCCCCCCCCCCCCCATTATGTGCTCAGCTTTTAAAGTCCTCCCGAAGCAGTGTGCCATTAAAACTCGGGCCTCTAAGGGTTTCTTCTTAAATTTATGTATGGCACGGGCGCAATGCTTGAGCGTGGCTCTCCGACGCGGTAGTTTTGTGGCAACGAGTTTCAGATAGATGGGCTTCTAGAGCCCTTAATCGATTTAACATGATTCAGTATAAACGAAAAGCTGGTAAAATAATGTCTCGAGTTCGACGTCACCACCCACACGCAAACAGCTGGAGCTCTACTTTCGCGATAGTCTGAGCTCAGAACTCTGGGGATCTTTGTACAGAAAAAAATTAATAAAATCACTTGAGACTGTTCAGAGAAGGGTAGGTATTTTAGGTGGCGAGTATGGACTTAGACAAGAGAAAATGGACAAATTGGAGTGGGAAATGATCAGGGAAGTAAAACATTTACGTTGTGCTTATGTTCACTGTTTAGTATAGGGCTGTCACATGAATGGCTGAAGTTTCCGATTTTTCAGACGATTATTTAAAGAAAATGGTTATAATTACTTTTATATCTCAGCACATTCAGATCAATATAGCAATGAGCGATTAAAAATAAAATATCAACCAATCCAGATGATTAAATATTCTTACGCAACCAGTATACAGAAAGAATTTTAGTACTTTAATATGCTGCCAAATTTCAGTAACAGTAATGCAATTGTATAAAGAAATTTGAATATGAATTTAAAAAAATATTTACTTAACAATTCTTTCTTGATCAATGAACAATTGATACCTTACGCCATATTAAAATACGTTTTGTAGATTTATTGTAATTTTATGAATAATATTAATAATTGTAAATAAAGTGTTAATCTTTGTGTATCACTACAGGTTCTATAAAATGTGATTTAATCCTAATAATGTATTACAAAAATTATTAAACAATAATATAAATTAAATTACCATTATTTAAAGCGTTTTATATTTTTAAAAACCATAGTTTCATGATTGTAAAGGACATATTTATGTAATCCATTTTTAACCAATTAGCAAATTTTTTAGTGGCTCCTGTAACGCTTAATAGGTACTTGAGCTATATTTTAAGACTTATTTTTACCCGGAGCTATGTGTCGCGATTACGAGAACCTCATAATTTAGCTTGTAATGGTTCGTAATTGAATAAGAAGCGCATTGTATTGAAGGAGACGGAACCCCAGGCCGACCTGTCGTAGAACTGCGGGGGGCCGCGGCTGCAGCACGCTCCAAGATATTATCGAGTCAACTCCGCTTACACGCAATCCAAACAACGCGTTCCGAAGCTCTCACACGATCAACAAATGCTAACATACACACGGCCGATCAAATTACGAGATTACCAAAGACGTGACATCTTTGGGAACGGTTATTCCGTCTTAATCACGTGTGACGAATTAGTCTGGTAATATTCTTCGTCACCATGAGGAATTACCTTTTGCTCAAGTATCCTATTGGATAATTTAAATAGAACATATTACGATAACACAACAGAAATTCTTGAACTGTAGATTTTTAATTTGGACAAACGCCAGACCTAGCAATCGTAACATCTGGAGTACCTCAAGGTTCGGTAATCAGACCATTATTATTTCTAAAATTTCAAAGCTATATAAACTTTACAAGGTCAGAAGTACCCATATGTTTCTAACTACATATGTATATTGGTAATGTTCTTAAGATGAATGTTAACAAACGCAAAATATAACACATTATCTATGCTATAAACAGCTCGTGTCCTTTAATAGATCAAAACGACTTTAAAAGCCTGGTTTCTTCGCTGTCTAGAGGTCCATCTTATTTTATTTTCCATTTAGTCATTAAACACGCAGTACTTTTCCTATTCGGCCTCCCACTAGCGCTCAATTCTGCGTTTTACTCACGATAAGCGTCCTGGACTAAGCACGTAAAGCTGAGTTCGCGTGTATTGTAACCAGCTACACTTAACCGGCCAGTATTTTCGTTTAATATGCATTGCCCAATTTGCGTCAAATGTAATCATCATCTAAAACAACTGCGTCACTTCTGAGAACACTTTTTTTTCCAATTTTCAAATATGACACGAGATTCAGAAACGGGTTTCATTTCTGGACATAGTAAGCCCAAAACAAACATTACACCGTCTCATCCTTCCTAGCGCAACGACGTAACTATTCTTTCGTATCTTATCAAATTATTCGTTTGTTTGACAGAATTATATCTGCTGATCAATACCATATAAATGTAATATTTGTGTGTATTACGGAAACAGTGCAATTTATATTTTTCGGGCATATGTTTGTGCGTAAGTGCTCATTTATTACACAACATAAATTAGTTTAGGAATAATTAATTTCTCTTAATTTGAAGAGCTTTCATATAGGCAAAACAAGTGATAATATAAATACCACACAACGTTTCTGGGATCCTTGTGCCTTTCTTCAGGTGGTAAGAAGTTCCTAGAGCGACACAACTGCACTCGTTAGTTGACAAAACTCATCATATCGATATAAGGAAATTAGACGTGTAATTTCGGACATGTCAGTTATTTTTAATATTCGACGTTTTTGGTTGTTTTCGATGGAACTGACAATATTCGGATGTGTAATCGGGTGAGATTACGGGATTTTACGTATCCTGCTCGAAACCGGTTTCTCAAGATTTGATGATTGTTCGAAGGAACGAATAAATTGTATATTTACATAATTACTCATGTCATTTTATTAATTAATGTTGTCAAATAATTTTAGCGCATGAATAGAAAATGGTTTAAAAATTATACGTAATTTTTTGTGCAGATAGTTATGGCAATATTGCGTAAAGCTCCAGATTTTCAAAATTAAATATTTTAGGAAATTATTAATTAGTTTTCCTTTTTAAATGGTGACTTATAAGAATGCAAATCAAATGGAAGTAGTATTAAAATTAAAGTTCTTGAAGAAAAGCTTAGCGATAGTTTAATTTTCGTAATAAAATATTTTACATAATTATAGGACTAGATTGAATTAATCGTGACGCTACGAATTAACTGCTGAAACTTGAAAATTCTCCGTCTCAAAGACTAACACAGGGATCCATTATTTTCGTCCTTCTTAACATTTACCTAGCTTTCTACAATTTTACTTTACCATAATTCCTCTCAAACAATTTAAATCCGAACAGTAATATTCAATAAGAATTCGAAAATTTAATTCCATGGATATAAACTTAATGCCAGAAAAAGTAAAAAGAAAACGGCAATGGAATCCTTAAAATTAATAGCTACATAACTGAAAGATGGAAAGTCTCTTTTGATTTCTGAGGCTAGTTTCAAATACGTGTATTATGTAGAACTGTAACAGATAATTCTTCCGAATCTTGTGATTTGGTGTAAGGCAGTGAGGCAACGTTGACATTCGGACCCGGCGTGGTACTAATTCTAATTCATTGCAACAACATTTCGTTCAAACCACAAAATCACGAAGATTAATATTACAATCATCCAATTATATTAGTTCTGAAAATTATCAAAAAAAACCTGTCAGCCATAAAACATTAGACTGTAAAGGAGAAGAAAAGAAGTTTTTAAGTAACGTGACTACTTCTGTAACGACCCGACAATGAAACAACCTCTTTTCATGTGATCCTTTGTACGACACTCCCAGAATACTTCTTTTGAGGGATCAGAATGCTTTATCAGAAGCAAACAGATATCACTCTTTTGTTGTTCTCTCTTTCTCTTACAACGAAGCGTCTTTTGCTACCGTACCATGTTCAAAGAAATCATCTCACGAACCTGACACAATTATCTTTTAATACTTCTCGCGGATAAAATTCGACTGGGGCAAAAAAAATCTGCTGCGTAAATCTGTAATGCTTTCACTAATAAATACATTACAAATACTTAGGAATAATAAGTGTAATTAAGAAACCATTTTTGACGTCCTTCCTGGAACAATATTGTCATGTAGTGTCATGTGATTTTATCGGAAACCACAAAATTCTGAAAACTTTCCGTCCGTTCTAGACTGAGTATTAAGTATTTCACGCAGATAATAAAGTACATTATTATTTTGCGCGATTTCAACATTGACTATATACCTGAACGAAACACAGGCTGATTACCAGTTTGGTGCCCGGCGTTGCCCGGAATGGCGTATATCCATAACCCCCAATTTGACTCCTATTTCGGTTGCTTTTGCGTTATTTTTATGTAATGCACATCGCCTCCTATCCCTACATGTGCTCACCTCCCATGCTGAAAGGGGTTGAACTCATTGACCCCGAAAAAGTTTCTTTAATAAATCATATCGTCCGTTTAAACATTTTACAAAATTTCCACCCACGTCCCCACTCTACTTTGGGTTAAACAAAAAGTTGGATATTTATTAGACGCAAAAATTGACCGTTTGAATTTTTTACCCCTACCAAACACCATCCACCACCACCCAACCCCCTCCCACCACCACTTACCCACGCTCATTGACCAGATTGTCTTAAATAAATTCCATATCCCTGGATTTTATTCCAGTCTCGGTTGTATGGGCATTATTTTTCTGTAACGCACCACCAAATATCACCCCTAGGCGTGATCGCCTCCTAAGCCCGAAAGTGGTTGAAATTTTACACAAACAACATAAAGACAAATATTCTGAATTGAATTGACTGCGAAAAATATTAAGCGCAAACGTCGGCCGATTAACATATTTGAGTAATTTCCACCCCCGATCACCCCTACCAATGGGGGTTAAACGTAAATTTGAATGTCAAAATTAAAATAGGTGACATGCATAATCCATGATTCGACTGCCAACTCGAATGTGTTTGCGTTATTTTTATGTGATGCCACTCCATCCCCCAACCCTTAAGGGTGCACCACTCCCCCATTTCCACCCCGTCATCTCCCGCTTACTGAATTTAAACTGTTAGTTAAACGTCATAATTAAACACGGTGATAAATATAACTCCGTATTCGACTCCAAACTGGTATGTGTTATCGTTTTTTTTTCATGTAATGTCACTCCACCCGCAACCCTTAAGGGTGTACCACTTCCATGCCTGAAAGAGGTTGAAATTATACATAGAGAACATGTAGTGAAATTTTATGAAAGCCATTGATTCATAATTATACTGATTCGACGCAATAATCGGCCGGTTAGTATGTTTGAAAATATCTTTCTCCGCCCACCCTCTCTCATCACCGCCAATTCCCACCCACTCCCTTGCGTTTCTCAGTTTGTCATAAATAATCTCAGCGACATCCGTAACTCCTATTTGACTTGAATAGCGGTTGTTTTTGCGTCAATTTTATGAAACGCACCTCCACCCCTAAGGGCGCTCCCCTCCCGTGCCGAAAAATTATACACTATTAACATCAGTATAAATACAATCAATATAATTAACCCTGAAAAATATTTATTCAACGAAAATATCTGCCGTGTTGGCATGTTCAAATATTTCCAACCCTCTCACCCCTACCCCTGGGGGTTAAATACCAAGTTTAATGTCATAATTAAACTCAGTGACATCCATAACCTTGGTTTTCACTCCAATCTTAGTTGTATTCGCGTTATTTTCCTGTAAAGCATCTCCACTCCCAGACATAATGGTGTCCTTTTTCCAGGGTGTAAGGGATGAAAATTACTTTGAGATAACATCGGTAGAAACGCTATCAATCTCTTTGACCCCTAAAAATATTTATGCGACTCAAATATCGGTTCTTTTTACATGTTTCCACCCCCGTCTACCCCAACTTCTGGGGGTGGTAGGCGCGTCTCACCCCGACAGTGTTTGTTTCCTGGTCGCAAAGAACACGTATATTGTTCGAGAGGTTTAGCCTGGCGTACGACCTGTGCGAAGCAGGGGAAATGAGATGGTGGGAGGGGAGTTTGGTCAGCGGAGAACTTTTCTTAGGGAAGTTGTTGGGGAGACGCTACTACCATTCATTGTGTCATTACGAACGGGATAAACAGGCACCCTGTACTTATCAGCTGTTAAATTTTACGGATTATGAAACTTTAGAATTAAAGTTATTTCCCAGTGGTGGAATGAAGTTTGCAAAGATATTATTCGAGTATTTCATTTTCTATAAACTGCAGGAATAGGAATATTGTGCATAGCAGGTTAATAAGTGACTGAAGATACGAACTGGAAGGAGTAGGTTGCAAAATTGTAAGAGTAAAAAATTCTGTGTTTGAATTTAGGTCGCCATTTTTTTACCGTTCGTTTAATGTCGGATTAAATCTTTGATAAGAATTTTTTTTTTATTGCAACAGATCCACGCGATTGTTTCTCTAGATTTCCACAACCAAACAAATTTTTGTGACGTTTTGGAACAATTAATTGATTTCTTAGCTTTACCCAGAGCAATACAACAAAGCAGAAACCATAAAAGGACGGTCGCATTGTTCACATCTGTAGCTAACAATTAGTCCAAATAGATAGTTGATTATTGGTAGGCGAGTGTTTACGTTATATACGGATCCAATAAACTGACTTCGAATGTAGTTAAATTTACAAAATCATTAATTAAATTTTAATAAATTTCGTATTGATGATTTAGGACTTCATTAATTTAAAATGAAATTTAAAGACCCCAACCATGAAGGCTGTAGTGTTAACGTTTCGGACCTTTGTAAATCTACGGTTCGTTCCGACAAAAACTTGAAATACCCCAGCAAGTGAGTAAACAAAGCCTGTCACTCTCACCCCCGAACCCTATAAATTTAACAAGTCCCAAACTCTTTTGCCAGACGCGAAGGCCTGGATAGCAGACTGTGAAGTAAGATGAATATAATAGATTAATTTTCATAACATAAATAAAGATTAAATTTACGTACACTGAGTACAATATATTTCTTTGCGTCAATGTTTTTAGAATAGTATTAACAGTTCCTAGTTGTCGCAGCAAAGAATCGTGTTCAACTGAGCTCATCGTTACCCCACCTACATCCTATTGACACGACATCAGAAACCTCTCGAGCTATACGAAATTTGGTGAAATTTGCTCCACCGGAGTATATTTGTATTCTCCACCCAAAACCTTAAGGGTGGCCTTTCCCCAGGGTGTAAAGGATGAAAATTATATTCAGATAACATCGGTGGAAACACTATCAATATCTTTGACCCCTAAAAATATTTATACGACTGAAACATCGACTGTTTTAGCATGTTTAAATATTTCCACCCCCGTCGACCCCCGCTTCTGGGGGTGGTAGACGCGTCTCACCCCGACAGTGTTTGTTTCCTGGTCGCAAAGAACACGTGTACGAAATTTGGTTATATTTGCTCCACGGGTGTAGATTTGTATGCGGAACAAATAAACATACATACATACATACATGCATACATACATGCATACATACATAGATACATACATACATACACACATATACTCATTTTTATTTATAAGAAGATATAGCATGTAAAATCAACATTAACCCGGAGTTACCGGATCACTAGGATAAATGAGGATATTATGTGTTGATCAAGAAATGTTTACCTTTATATTTCAAGACCAATACGGAACCATTTTTCTGAAATACAATACTTATTTATCATTAATACATTATTTTTACTTCTGTTTTAACAATCATTCATTTTTCCTACCATTATAATTTATTAATAATTACAATATTATTATTCATAAAATCTTTAATAAAACAATACTACGAGTCTGTACGTATTTGTATAATTTTTCAATTTTAAAAACTATTAATGGTCATTAAATATAATTTTTTAAGCGCTTATTTATTATTAATGATACAGCTCCTCAAATATTAAATATTAAACAATGTTAAACTGAAAATTACATTATTAACGGACTAAAGACGTCGCTCTTCTGTCTCTTGATTAAACGTAAGGAATAGAATTCGTCTCAACAATTTTTAAATCACAATATTTCAGACATATTTTTAAAAAACTGTTCACGAATGATTCCTAAAAACAGCCGAAGGGGGAGGGGCCGAGTGTGCAGAGAACTTTTTGATGGCCAGAGAAAGATAGACGGTTACGGTCATCAAGGAATACCAGAGTCTAAAATCACAGCAATGATTCTGAATCTGGCGCCTCACGCATAATTAATCACATTTGAAGGTTTACATATAGTTTTAAATGTATACAGTCACATAATGTTGTCATTTTATTAGTGTAGTTACATATCTATTTATCCTCATAATCATGACAGGCACTGAAGTGAACTTATTTATCGTCTAAAAAAGTTGAATTGTGTAAATCTATGTAAATAATTATATTTTACTATAAATAAATTATAAATATGTTTAAAAGCAAATATATCATTATATTTAACATAACAATCTTATTTATATTATGGCAGATCGATCCGGTGAATAATTGCGATATATCATCAACTTGTAGTTATTTGCCTGGTTCGTTATAAATATAATTAAATGGGTTTTGAGTGAGACAGTTATTCTTTTTATGCGTCCATTTTATATCAGTATGTTACGGGCCCTGATTCACTAATAACTTGAGGTAATATATTGAGAATGGAATACAAATACTCGCTTACACTACGTTTCTAAGCGTCTTCAACAAACTTCACTAGCACAATCTGTCTCTTATGTTATAGTTGCATTCCACTCACGTTATTTTAAAATGTAAAACCTGAGTAAAAATAGTCTCAATTAATTGAAAATATATTAGGAATTCCGAGCTGTTTTGAATACCGGTAATAGTCTTCAGGAATCCCAGTCTAATCATCTCGTTGGGCCACTTGCAAATTTCATTAATATCATAATTTAAATGATTATTACCAAGAAAAAAAACCTAGTTAATGGAAATGGAATAGGCCTGTTTATTTCTATGGAATGTCGTTTGTTTCAAATAATGTACGAACTATTTCCCAGGGAAAGCTCGTTTGTTGATTAGCACGCGGGCAGAGAGGTTCTTTAAAATGAAGCTATAAAATTAATTTGCGGAGGGCGAGCGAGGACGAATCAGTTATGAATGAAGTGGTCGGGCCGGCTATTCTGGGAAGGCGCCGCCCACGGCGTTAATGCGCCCCCATTTCCTTGCGTGGTTATCACGCATCTGCCATTTCCTCAACGTAACACGCTCTCACGGCCGAGGGAATTAAAATATTTGCTTTGCGGCCAAAAGTGCAACTGATATCTGTGATCGATACGAGCTGCTTTTATACTCTCGTACTCACGCACCGCTATCGAACAGAGAATGAACCTAACAATGTTCTATTGTACGCCACCCGATAACCATTTCTAACTTTGTTTGCGCGTCTACTCGACGGGTTGGATAATTTCGAAAGCCTGCGTTACGAAATTTTGCCTCTTACGAGAACGAAAACTTCTTTGAATAACCCCTCGGCGTCTGAAATAAGGTTACGACTACCCCAACATGCTTTGAGAAAGCCAGATTAGGTGGAATAAGAAGTCCTGTTTAAATTTGATTTACACTTGATATTTGATTCTCCGCAAACATATTTTAGACTGCAACTCATCACAGAGGGCCCCGGGTTCTATTCCCGCCGAGGGCACATGTGAAAGAAACCCTCGTCAATTAGGCCCCCGACAAGGCAAATATGAGTCGCTAATGACCCATGTAGTTGATCGACTGTAAATAAATCAATTTAAAAATATATTTTTACAGAATAGAAGTTACGTGCTGCATTTATAATGTTGACATAATTTCGAAAATACGCACTGATTTTCAGCCTCAAACTGGAAACCGCGCTGAAGTTTGGGCAAAGCGTAGAATAAGTGCTTATTTTACAGATATATGTGTATATACTCGACTTCCATTAGAATTCTGTAGTCAGTTTTCTCAAAAAATTAAGCGTTACAAATAGTACATTAATATTAATTCTCTTCTCTATATCATTCAGGTGTCATCAGTTTTTTACTATAAGAAATAAGACGTTAATTATATACAGATATATTTCTAAATTCAATTTATTTATCTTTAGTAATCTCCTGATATGAACGTCAAAATTTGAAACCATGACTGTTTTTTTAAATGTTGCAACTTGTCGCAATGTTCCATTATATCAATATAACATGTAAATCAAAATAATTTTTCCCATTTCGCAATGAGAGTTCAATCTGTAATATACAAAAAAAGTAGTTAACGTCAATTTGTAATAAACATAAAGAAGGGCACCAGTTGTATTGTATAACAATAAAATTAATTAGGTTAAAGTTCGCCATCAGTGTTCCGCTTAGCAGTTTCTTATAAATACACCGGCGCTATGAGGTGGGACGACAAAGTAAAGGTTTTTAAGAGTCATAAATTTACACAGCAAAATAATGAGAAGTTTGGTATCAGACAAGTGATCTTTTCGTTTGCCCTATGTAACAGGAGATTTTTCTAACCACATAATGTCAAGTTTTTTAATTTTAATAAATCCATTTTAAATTCAAATAAATCAAAGTAATCGAGTAATTATTTATATTCATTACAATTTATATAAATAGAAAGAACATATATATTTCAAACGTAATCACTCACAAATTACGAACCTAAGCGTTTGTAAGGCTTGCGATATTCTTTAAGGATTTAATAGAGTGAATATACAAAGCAGTGAGGTAGCAAGATTCTCTGTAACAACTTCCTTGCTGATAAGAGCTTCCGCAATAGCGCGGTAGCTGAGCAGATCAAGGGGACTTCGTAACCCATAAAGTTTCTAATTACCCATAGAAGCCAAACATGAACCACACTCTCTCCCCTTTCCCTCCTGACAACATAAATTCAGCTAATCAGCTATCCACAACGTTGCTTCAATAGTCACCTAACTTGTACTTAATATCCGTGCAGAAAATTACTCTCCAGGTTGTTTGTTTATCGTTGTCTTCAGGACTAGGTAAGCTATCGTAATTAAAAGTTATTCCAAATTTATGGAATATATTAAACATTAATTATCCAATAGACACAAAAATTGGTGTGAGGAACGAATACAGTTAAAAAGAATAATCAATTATTTTTCCCGAAATCTTCGAAAAAAGACTCTCACACTCATTTAAAACAAAGACGAAAAGATTATTTTGCTATATCACTGAATTAAAATTTTCAATTGTGAAACCAAAGAGGATATCTTGTTGTATTAGAAACCCAATTATGAATGATGATGTTCTAATTTGTTACTGATTCAGAAATTTCGTTTGAGGTAACTTGAAAGGGCATTTGTAGTCATAACGACGCTTGTCGTACTTGCTACCGTCATCCGTAAAGAACATGGACTTAGTTTCTCGTAACCCTTGTTATCTACGGATTTATTCGCACATAGGTTGAAAACCGTAGACCTGAAGATCCTCCAGACATTAGTAATAACCGTCTCTAAAAAGTTACGATAACTAACAGGTGAAATGCACAAAAGTTTCTCTAAGGGATCAAGTTCTCGGATTCTGAGAAAAACATATGGCGTCAGATTATTTAACTTGCGGAGTTACGACACCGCAAGAAATCGAAACGTAGCATATATTCTTTCCAGACTCAAATATAAGTCGCCCAGTTAAACTACACGCAAAAAGACCACGAATTTTAAATACAACACTTTTAAAAGAATTTTACACTTAATTATCTACAATATTTCTAAAGTGTGTTGTATGTAGATGTCAAAAATATTAATAAGCAGCTTATCATGATATAGACCATTAAAATTTCAATTGGATAATTTACTCTATAAAAAGTCGTATCAAACATTCGAAATCCTGTTAGTAAAATATAATATGAATTGTTGTATTTTAAGTGTGACGTTATGAAGTACGGTTATTTCGCAGCGAGTAGCAAAATAAGAACCAGCTTACTTTGAAGGCATGTAAATATCATACTTCTTGTATATATGTCGATTTTTCAGCATCAATCACCTAGCAAGACGGGTTAAGCTCCTGAAGTGAAATGAACGATGTCATCTTAATTAAATTTGTAAATCCATTCGGTGACAGTATTGATAGGTACAGTGCCTCCATTGTGCTGAACGTCGCCAGACAGACTTCAGATTTTATAGGATCTACTCAGTAATAATGTGTAAAGCTGTTGTCTGCCTCTGATACTATATTTTCTTCAAATGTTAGCAATTACATAATTAAATAGATGTCGATATTAACTTTTAATAATTAAAAATCTTAGTTTTGAAGGTGTTAAAAAAAAATTAAAAACAATGAAATTCATATAATGAACTTAATTTTATATCTGAATAATAAAAAAATAATTAGAAATCAGCATTTAAAATTTACAAGTGGCTTCATTTTGCGTGGGAAACGGATCTGAGTCTGCAGTATTCAAGCTCAAGTGACTCTTTCCAAATTAGTAAAATGCATCTTTGCCACTAAATAATCCGCCAGTGTAAGGAATAACATACTTTTAGGCATTTCCTAAATCAATTCAGAAAATGTTATTGTATTTACAGAAATATCTAGTAAACTGTGATGCTGTAACAAATGTGGAAATATGGCTTCGAAACCTTTCTAGTCTCATTTCCTGGAAGGAATCGTTCTGACGATACAGACAACAAATGAATCGTAAAAAATTATGGTACTGCAGCATTTGGTAAATAATGAACCGAAAAATAAATGTATATTATCCCAGAAGTTATATGCTGTAATTATCTGGAAAGTTTTCCATTATAAATTTGATTACGGGAATCTGTTAAAAGTGACGTGAATAAATCCCGATCTTTCAAAAGCTCACTATTTAGTTGACAATAATTAATTACCAAACAAGCTGGATCGCTGCATTATAAAATTAAAGGTTTTTTCGCTTCTGAGCACGAGAAAGAAAAAGTCCGCCGTAGAAACTGTGGGGCGAAAAAAAAACACGTATTGATTGGGAATTAATGACGTACCCTTTTATTCACCTCCGAGACAATTAATTAATTTTCTTCAAAAATGTTAAGCTTATCTCATCTATGTGCTGTTTATATTTATGCATAATCGTTGATAGAGCCTGTGGTGCGATAGCGTCACTGACTCGCATCACAGCGGTCACGGGTTCGAATCCCGACGAGGGCATGGATGATATGTATGAGTAAATACAATAAAACAGTTCCTCGAAAATAAATGACCTCAGCGATTGATATTAGTATAAATAAAATATTTATAAATTAAAATATTTATTATTAAAAATATGGTTGAGCAATTAGAAATATATATTTTTTCACATACGGTTATGATTATTATAAATTCTGTTTCTTTCATATGAATAATTGTGGAATCGACGTTTATCATGACTCACCCTCCCCATGTCAAACAATTACCGGATACACGTAAATGCACAGCCACAACAATGTTTTCAGATAATAAATTTGTTTGTGCGTAGAGCCTGAGGCGTTTAAGTGCGGTCCTGCGTAGTAGAGGACTGCAAATAATCATTTCTAATTTGATTCCGAGGATCGCAAAACTGTCAAGTACACAAGTTGTTCCTCCTGGCGACCAGGCCAATGTCAAACAACAAACAGAACCAACATCATATTTGTGTTCATGTTGCCGCTGTCTCTTCGTGGAACTCTGATAGGTCAACACATGTCGAGTAAATACCAACTGGGATGGAGTGAGTGTGAGTTTGAAAAGTATCAACTTCAATGTCGACCTCATATTGTCAAATATATTTTTAACACAGTCCCTATTTAACTTTTTTTTACGTTTAAATGCTATAAAGTAGCAGTTATTAAATGGCTTAGACAATTGAAACAGACGAGACGTGAAGAAGGTAGAAATTAGAAACAATTTTTTCTGACTTCAAACTTGCTGTTGTTTATTTATAAATACTATCAAAATTCGAGTCTGGAAGAAGAAATGTAAAATTAAACAAAAATTGCTGTCGACAAGGGTCAAAGACGACATGCATAAAAGAGAAATATCAGGTCACGTAGAACATCTATGTGTTGAAACAAAATTCAAAAAAACAAATAAAGAAACTGATTTTAATTTTGGTTGGCATTAATTTCCATTTTGTAAACTTGTAGAAGAAAGTTATTAGCGAAATGGATTTCTATCGTATGTTTGACACTTTTGTTCAGCGATGTTACAAACCGACTGAGGGTTCCGTAATGTAGCATTTTGAATTTTGACAGTCGATCAAAGCTAGTGTGTTCAGTGAATGGTGCTCAGTAATGACGCATTTTTTACGCCTGTGTGAAAAACAGCGTTGGCGGGAAGAATAAGGTTATCCGCAGGATTGCAAACGCTGATGCCGGAGCCTAATTTGTCAGATAGATTGATAAACTTGGTCATCTGTTGCACGACGCGGTGTCGATTATCAAGCGCCCACATCAAAACAGCCATTACTGAGCGTGCAAATATCGTGCTTCTAGAATCGATCGGACCACCTACGGGTAACTGTAAATAATCGTTTCTACCGCCGCTCATCACAAAACGAGTTAACGGAACTAGCACTCGTCTCTCGTAATGAAACCGAACTTGACTACCAATTAACGTCAGCAAATTTATAGTACCACGTATTGCTACAATGTTTCGTAATTACGATTACAGATGATCAACGCGAAAGGTGACTGATTTGAAATTCCTTCTCTCAACAGTCATGTCCGCAAACGATTCTGTTTTCCTTCCAGCCCATCGGCCATCGGCCTGTTCGTCTGTGTGTGTGGGAGTGTTCGTAAAATTCCTTGCGCTCATTTTTTTTTTAAAAAATTGCTTTCTACAAGCACTCTATTAAATCCTTAAAGAATATCGCAAGTCTTACAAACGCTTAGGTTCGTAATTTGTGAGTGATTACGTTTGAAATATATATGTTCTTTCTATTTATATAAAAGGTATATAAATTGTAATGAATATAAATAATTACTCGATTACTTTGATTTATTTGCATTTAAAATGGATTTATTAAAATTAAAAAACTTGACATTATGTGGTTAGAAAAATCTCCTGTTACATAGGGCAAACGAAAAGATCACTTGTCTGATATCAAACTTCTCATTATTTTGCTGTGTAAATTTATGACTCTTAAAAACCTTTATTTTGTCGTCCCACCTCATAGTGCCGGAGTATTTATAAGAAACTGCTAAGCGGAACACTGATGGCGAACTTTAACCTAATTAGTTTTATTGTTATACAATACAACTGGTGCCCTTCTTTATGTTTATTACAAATCATATTTTGATAAATTTAGTTGCCTATCTTATACTTCCTATAGCTTTTCTTCTGCAATGCCTCACTTTTTTCTGCCACTTCTTATCATAATCAAAGAGATTTTCATAGTTTTCTTTACTTTGTGTAACATTTAGTCTAAAAGTTTTGTCTCTTCATGGTTTGTGCAATTGATAGCAAATTAATGTGGGATAACCAAACAGATCTGCGTTCTGGGAAACTTAGTTCAGATTGTTTATTTCTGCACGTTATTAATGTAGTATGTTGACACAAAGTCCGGAAAAAAAAGGTTTATTTTGGGTAATTTAAGGGCATCGCAAATTTGGCCGATTGTTCCAGGCCATGAAAATAATTCGTACTAATGTCTAAATTTTGAAATACGTAATCTACTGTAATGAACACAAATATAGTTATTGTTCTGTAAACACAAATTTAATTATTTTAATGAACATAAATTTAAATACAGTAATGAACCCATAATATATAATATTATAATATGAATATATTACAAAATATTATAAGTATTACAGATACATTGGCAATACATTGTTAGAGACTCACTGAAGTCAGCTATATAGAAGTTATCTTTGGTTTTTGTTTCTCAGGAAAAATTACCAAAGCTCCGTGGTTCCTAAGAAACTCTACAAACCATCAACACAGACATACTTCCCCGTCAACGGTCAGCCACTTTGTGTCAAATCCTCTTCCCATCAACCCCAATGTAACCTCCCTGCCCGATAACTCACCTATGCCACTCTCTACCCTACACTCCAAACCTTTACAGTAATAAACAAACACCCATCTCATCTTCCACCTCGAACCCCTCAGAACTACAAATAAAGAACTCAAGGGCTGTAAGCCACTGGGCTCTCCACGCACACAAACCATGTGAAATATTTACCATATTGATTGTAAATACTTGTAAATTTATTAACCAAACTGTATAATCGAAAGATAAAAGTTTTTAAGAATAAAAAAATCCCGGAATGTAAATATTGTGCACGATTTTTAAGGTCTGGATTATCTTTTAACCAAAAGAATTGTCTACAATGTATACATAGGATAGGCCTTGAATCGTTCGCAAATTAATCTAGATATGGCAGATATCAGTGTGATATTGTTAAAATTCAGCTTAAAACTCTATATGACGAGAATGTAAAGTTTCTTCGAAATCGACCTGACAGTTTTTGTTACGACTAAATCAGCGTGACACAAAGACGGGAATTTAAATAATATCGATTTCGGATCCACTATTACACGATCCTAAGCAATGTACAGAGAAAGCTATTATTTCATTTACTGACTGTAGTTTAAAATTTCAAGTAATGACGTGTCCAATTTACTGAAATGAAAATGAATGGAATTAATAATAATAACAAGAAATTCACTGTCTCACTTTGACGTTTTCCGCCTAATTTTACCGCCACTATCGTCCCCGAAAAAATTCTTAATTTTATTATCGTGATTTACGTAAAATACATGTAAGTCCGTTAATTTACAAAATATAGAAGAGGATGTTTAGAAGCTTGCTCTGACGGTAGTTTGGCATTTAACACTTCCGCTACGTGCTACAAAAGCTAACAACCTTAAGGGCAACAAGTGAATTGTTACCGATAAACGAGAAAACGGCGGATAATGAAGGGTACGAATTATGACGCGTTAACAATTAGTTAGCGGTTAAAGGAAATTTAACGATCAAGATTGCTGTATGCTTCACTCCTGCAACGAAGTCTTGCTAACTTAAAGACCCAAGTTACTTGTAAAACTCTGATTTAATTCTAAAAGAGTTTGTACGGACTTCTATACCAAGAACGGTATTTAAAAAGTTTAGTGGCGATTAATGAAGTTGCGCTCGTTAAATAAACTAGCTCCATTTCTGAACTCGTAAAACGGAAGTTAAAATTACTTTAGTAATGGAAACAAATTATGTATTTAAAATGCCGTATGAATTAATATTTATCATCATAAAATTGTATTAGATGTTACCATAGTAGCCCAAGTACGGAATAGAGGAAAGATGCAGCTCTGGTAATTGGGTTCATCAATATTAAATACAAAAATCGACGTGCCCGCTGTCATATTAAACAATTAGTAATTGTTGTAACATCAGAATGTTTGACGATCTGCCATATAAATATAAATTTTTAGTTATTATACAAAAGGTGTAATGCTTCTGCAGTTGAGATTGGGAGAGTGAGAACGCATATGAGAGAATGAGTGGGTGTATAATTTTCTGTGTCGGTTTAGTTATTGTTTTACATGTGTGAACAGTTGAAAATGCAGTCAGTTGTGAAGCCGAACAGCTGCAGACGAACGGAGGCAGTTGCATGCATCGTTAGCAAGACATGTGACACATCATTAGCATCACGTAGCAACAAGACATTGAAACCCTCATTAAAATACCCTCATGGAATTGTAATGTTCATTCAGAACAATTGATTTTCAGAAACAGCCTACATTAGAATCATGATGTAACTACGACACTCGTAGATTATACAGAATTGTATCGACCTAATATCAAAAGTAATTTTCATGAGTAAAATTAGTAAATATAAAAGTAAAATATCAGTTTTCATAATTTATAAACTCTTAGGCCTCCAAAATACAAAAAAAAATGGAAATTTGCAGTTTTAACCTGATGTGATTTAACAATGTACGGTTAGAAAGAGGAAACTCTCGAATTTCACATGTTTTCCTGTACGTGCGAGAATTTTCAAATGTTAGACTTCCACGACGACGGATCAGCCGTACTCGATAAAATGATGCAGTCTTACATCACTGGCCTCCAAGGTTACTGGACCTTACTACGTGTGATTTTTTTTTGCTTCTTCCAGCAATAATGGTTAAACAGACCAATGTGCACTAAAAAGGACGGGGTACTAGCCTATGCATGTATACGGAGAAAAAATAGAACTAATGTAGAAGACAAAGGAATGAAGGAATTTTTAATAAGGAAGTCGACAACTTCAAGGAAACACCCTACGCTGGCAATCTATCACGGAGACAGCAAGTGGTTGTTGCAAGGATAATAACTCTCCACTCTAACCTTACGCACTCTTAGCTCACCGCAACTTACATGTGACTTATGGAAGGCTTCCCCGACGATCCAGCATGTCCTCTACGACTGCCCAAAGTACGACAAGATTAGAAGAGCCACAACGAGAAATACACGAGAAAAGAGATACGTACCTCAGCAGCTGAAATAAATAACCTGGTAAAGTTTAGTTAGAAAACCGGCATTCAAGATCTAATCTAAATAGACAATAAATCTTAGGCTATATATGGAAAATGAGTCAAATGTAATAATTGTAGCATGTATGGAAAGTAGCCAATTACTATTTTGTTGACGCGACTATAAACAATAAATTAAGGTAATGGTTGAATTACGGAACCGAAAAACAACATCCGTGGAAGCATTAACCCAAGACATGTTCCCTACAGTGTGAGATTAATTTAAATAATGGATAGACATACACCGTGCATCTGGATGAACCTGATATTAAACTCCTAAATGTATTCCGTTCATCCCTTTCATTTCTGATACAAGAATTTTAATTTTCTAGGGTCTGTTTTGGAAACCAAATTGAAGTTTGCCGTTTTCACGAAACTGGCCTTACGTTGAACTAAACATCATAATAATTTAAGCAGTAAACAATAGGGTGAGAATGAATCACGTATTACTCAAAAATATATATTCGAACAATAATTCCCCATCGAAGTGATTCAACTTATTACGTCATCATCAGTAATACCCAAAATTCCAGAATGTCTCTCGCTATTATTATCTGAATTGATGGACTCGTCCCCTTGAGGACGAACAGAAATAATTGCTGTGTGAAACATGGGTTTGTTCTCTCATAACTTATTATTCGCAGTCTTAGTTTTGTATAACGTCCTTTAATTTCGCACATAATTTATTGGTACTTAATCTTTCTCCCATTTCCCAACAATTATTATGCCGTTAACATTCAATTCCTAAGCATAACGTTCATATTTAGGCGAATAAAGAACCTCGTTAATTGACTGGATATGATTTTTTACGTTATGCAAAAATTAGGTTTTTGTCTTCTTTGTGACTTCTTTAATTGACCTAATTCTTTATGTAAAGACAGAAAACGAAAAATAATATTTTACGAAGTCAGGTAAATTCAGTTACTTCTGAAAAGTTTCATATGTAGACCCACCCACCATTACCATTCTTGAATATTTTCCCTTATAAAGGAGCGGAATTATTTATGGAATCGAATATTGAGGCAAAATTACGTGACCAATTTGTCGTAGCCTAGGAGATAAGTTCAGTTAATAAGAGAAAAATATGAGAGAAAAATTTGTTTCCGTCTAACGAGACATTAGGAAGTATTAAAGTATCGACAAAAATATAACAACAAAGAAAGAAAGGTGCTGTCGTCGGACTAGTGAAATGGACTTAAAAATATCATATTCGAGGTATTTCTGAATGAATTGCGATCTTCTGACATTCGCTGTATTTCATAAGCGTGTTGAAGAGGACTCATATAAAAATACCCTTATAAGCAGGGATTATTTTTTCACATTCTCCGTTATATTTGAAGTGACTAAATTTTGTTTCTGTTTTTAGAATAATGAAGTATGTGCTGTACACAAATCTGTTTTCTTAAAAAAATAATTTAATATGAATATAAAAATAATAATTTTAAAACATATACATAGATTTTATATTTCTCGCTCATATCTAATAACTGAAAAGAACGCAACGTAAAACAAGAATTACTGCAAACAATTTTAAAAAAACTTACAAATTCATTTTTAAAAACATTTTTCTTTCATTATACTTGTCTCTCTTGAAAATATTAGCTTTTTTATGGAACACTAGTAACCACTTACCGTCTAAATCATTAATACCTACAATTATCCTTTAATAAAACAATTTTTGTTCATCAACGATTTGCTTTAATTCAAGATACACATTTATCAGTGTCAAACTAAGAATTCCCTCAGTGATTCAAGTTTAATAGAAACACGTAGAATGGACGAAAAATGTTTGTAAAATTTATTATGTACGTTTTTTGAAAATTGTTTACAGTAATTCTTGTTTTACGTTGCGTTCTTTTCAATTATTTGGTATGAGCGAGAAATATAAAATCTATGAATATATTTTAAAATTATTATTTTTATATTCATATTAAATTATTTTTTAAGAAAACAAATTTGTGTACAGCAATTACTTCATTATTCTAAATTGTGACAGAAACAAAATTTATCTACTTCAAATATAACGGAGAATTTGAAAAAATAATACCTGCTTATAAGGTTATTTTAAATGAGTCCTGAAATACAGCGAATGGCAAAAGATCGCAATTCATATATATATATATATATATATATAAGTAATATTCATATGGGTTAATTACGTATATATATATAAAACTAATTATATTGAAGATACACAGAAACTAGTTAATAGATTACTCAATATGTAATAAATGAATAAACAGGGAACACATAAAGATAACCAAAAACAAACATTATGTTAAAAGTAAGACGTAAATTATTTGTTGTTGGTAAGTATTAACAATAGAAACTAATTAAAATTGTTTTTTTATGAGCTGATTCGTTGACCCAAGTAATCTAGCATTATCATTCTGGCAGTGCGCAGGCATTTGTACAAAAAAAGCAATATACATATAGTTTGAGCATTTTCATTCGGCATAATTACTTAACTGTCCTATACAGTAGTTCATAGTAAAAGATCAAAAACAATTTGTGGTCACACGTGTGTTAAACAACTGCAGCAAAAGTAGCAAGTAATTTAATTGGCTAGCTGTGTGTTGGTGGATGTAATGATTTACCATTTACTGAATGTCTTTCCCATTTGGTAAATTACTAACGCATATTAATTGAAAATTAAATTGCAATTTAGGAAGCCATGCGCAACTACTACACTGCATTTTAAATATTATTGATGTCTCATTGAGGAAAATTGCATCGATATGTGTGGTAGTTCAATTAATATACCATCCATGGAAGTATTGATCACCAAAAAAAAAATGGAATGGATCGTGTCGTCAAAATATTGGAATTGGTCTCTGTATCTTAACAACAGAAGCGTGGCGGGGCGGCAGCTTTCGTCACCCAGATGGGCGACTGCATACTCCACATCCGAAATTGGCCAACGAAACAGAAATAGGCTCTTCAGTTCTTACACTCGTGGCAAATAAATATAAATATAGTTTTCAACAGTTGTCGAGGAAGGTACGTAAACATTTAATAATCTTTTGATTTTTTGTAAATACATTGTAATGAATGATTTTTGATTAGGCATGATTTATTATATAATAACTTATGTTTTTAATTAATATCAATATTTTAATTAAAATAAATGCAATTAAATGGAAGTACTTAAATTTTAGAAATTTATAAAAACTATTTAAAACATGTAACATCGACCTTTTTCATCAGGGTTAAAATTGCGTGGGGAGATAACGGCAAAACTTTTGTGATAATATGTCCAAAATTTATATTATTAATTTAAATGTTTTATATTTTGTCCTAATGTCGCTGTTGGCATTCCATTTTGATGCTTGTAAACCTTATTCACGTCTGGTAGTCTTCTCACTGTCTTTCTTCATAAACAATCACTAAACTCGTCTTTCAATAACAATGATTTGCTGCACTTTAATTTATGTTGATGTATTTTCAGTGTTTTTTACTTTACTCTTAGCAACGATGATTCAGAATTTTTAAAAAAAATTCTATTCGCTCGTCATCGGGCCGTCCCAATAACACTTTTTACATTTTGTACTTTAAATTACTCCCGCTTTCCACGGCTGCTGAGCAGCCACTGTCTTGCTCCTGTGGTCTGCAAAACAAATGTGTGAAAGTGACAGTCATAAATTTTCAGATCCGAACCCTCTCAACAACTGTCACTCACCCGTGCAACCCCTAGATTTCGTCTTTTCCAAGACGGTCCAAGTCCTTGGCAATTATATTTAATTTCAAACCACGTTTGAAGGCATTTAGAATTTTTCCTCATTACAACATTGGTGCCGGCTTTCTCTGTCTTCCTGTCATACATTCTGTACACGGAAATTAATTCCCAGTTTATCTCGTTGTGGAAAGCTCTCATATAAGTGTGTTTTAAAGGCGACATGGGGTGGTGTAGCAATCAGCATCAATTCCTCGTGGCATAAGGTCGCGGGTTCAAATCCTGACGAGGGCGTGGATATTGGGTCTGTGTCTATCTCACTTTCCGTATTATCGCTACTTATTAATTCCGCTTGACAAGTAACCTGCAGAACACGTCACTCGTGATCCTAAGGGTCGTAACCAGCGAAAAAAAAGTGTGTACTTTAAAATGACATTCAACTCATTGTTCCGTTTCTGCGTTACGTTGCCAAGCAAACACTTTTATCCATTTGGTACTTCACTCCTTTTACCTGATAAGTTAATGGGCCGCCATGTAGCTCTAATTATAACCAGAGATAGATAACCAGTTACGGTTAACTTGTAAATTTTCCCTACTTTTACTAGTTTTGATTAATAACTTATCATGAAACCATATTGACTTTATTCAATAATAAATACAAAAAATGTTTCTGAAGATATTATTATTTCAGTATAAAATTTTAACAGGCTTGGAGAGTGCTCTCAACGTTCTATTCCAATACATGCATAACATAATTAATCGGTACATTTTTAAGGAAATAATTTTTCATTGAACTGAAATAAATTAAAATAAATTGCAACTGAAATCTGTTTACTGCCGTTGGCATATTTCATATTAATTATTATATTATTCACACAAAGGATAATTTTTTTTAAAACGTTTACAAATAGTGTACATTAATTTTCTACAATTAAACGTCTGTGGTATGTGTAATTAGTTCCAGTGAATAAAAATATCAATAACAAAAAAAATCATACGCGATTTCTGTGCTGAAATCTGTGTGGTTTTGGCACGAAATAATTAGCCAGGCAATTAAAACCGTGGTCAGTGATTATCTATATCCTTTCCAACATATTGACAGAAATTTCTCTTCGGAGTTCTTTTATTATATCACAGCTTGACCCCACCGAAATGTGTCACTTTATTTGTTCTTTCAGAGACATTTAGACTTAGGAAATATCTTAGTGACTAATTTATACAGACCGACAATATTACGCGATATTATCACCAGTATTGAAATCGAGGGAAGGGTACAACTTACAAAATACAAAAATTACATATATGTAATATGACAAATTCTATTTTACAGATTCTGAATTAAAACTACAAACAGGTTTTTCTTATCTACGATTCTTTGATGGAGCTGAAAACTACAAAATTGACATCCTCAGAACTTTGGGATTCTAAAAAGGGAGCACATTTTAATCTTTTCATCTCAGAACCTCAGAAATTTTGATCAATTTCGAGCACATTTTCGAAATGTGTACACGGTGTTTATTACACACGATCATTAGTAAACATTCATGTATTTAAATATTATTTACTGCCTCGCCTATTGAATTAAAGAAGGGTCTCGCTTCCAACTTTCCATTATATTTTTAAATATAGTTAAATTTAGATTCTTTTGAAAACACCCGCTAAGTTAAATGTGATAATTCATATATTTATATTTGTATGTTAATCACAATAGCTCATTTCCCTCAGCTTTGAGTTCGAAATTCATCTAAGCGAGTTATTTCAACGTTTTAATCATTAATATGAAAGTAAACGAGAACAGTAAAACTTGTAATAACGTAAAATTTACAGTCAGTGCATCATATCTATTTATCAGGAAAATATATAAGGTTTTAGTCAATTTACCCATAGAAACAAATTAAATGAACAATAATAATATTTTTTATCTTAATTTTGTATGTTTTTTTATTACGAAATGAAAATACAGCTTGTATATAATGTGAATCACATAATGTAGTCACACTGTAGTCGTTTACTTGGAATAAGTGACGTACATTAATAACTAATAGAATTATTTATTGTTACACGGAATATTTCCGTCAGGAGAAATTGACTACTGAATAAAAATTAGTTTCTCAGAAGGGAAGAGTTGGAGGGCGTAGGCGTCTGTTCAATGTTATCTTTGCAAAGATCGACACCACTCCGCGCAGAAATTTATCTTCCATCAAGCATAACTCACTCGGAATAAATAAGTCATTTTCCGTTAAACATTTAACGTTCCATTTACTATCCTATTTATAGCCTGGTTCAAATACAAAATGTCAACATGAGCTTGAGTGCATAATAACGTTCATCTGTCGATCTTTCATTTCGTTTCGCCGATGAAATGCTAAATTCTAAAAATAAATTACTAAGAAAGTGTCTGTGAGAAACCGTGACATACAAATTATCACGCGATGTATTGCACAGAAAACAAATTAATAGTTCTAGAATTGAATTTTTAAATATGCTTTTTAAAAAGTCATGATTAAAATAAAGTAGTTTATCATGATCCTTATCGTCCTTATAGTACCCACGTGCCTGAGCTGACGCAGATCACCAGATAACTTGACACATTTCGGAATTGTAGCAACGAATGGCGAGGGTAATGAATCACAGCCGTCCCATTCTCGATCAACTTTTTAAACCGCCTACGAGTTGGAAAAATTCGTATTCATAAAATTAGTATTTGTAGAAACAGTGACTGTCTCTGAAGATTGAGATGGACATTTATTTAAATAAATTTGAAAAGAAATACCTATAAATTTACTCACGGTTTCATCAACGTTCAGCCACGTAATTTTTGCAATAGTTTCCCATTTATAAACTTTTTAATGCTAGTACGCGTTGATTTAGTTACAGAATCGAGAATGGTGGAGAAACTGAGCTGCCTGTGGTCTTTCTCGCAAATATTATCATTTCTGTTAGAGCAATAAACAGAGTACAAATAAAATAATAACTTCCTTTATTCCCGCTCTTTTGTGTGGGTTTGACGTAGAATGTGACAGTGAAGTTAGTAGATAAAAAAATTTCCGAGGTGGAGAGGGAAGTCGTCTTTCTTTATAGAGGGATTTAATTTATAAGCCAAACTAATTACCCGTATCAACTCATTGATTATTTTCTGATTATTTGAATTCGGAAGTCGTCTTACAGTACGTTTTCTACACTATTGACCAGTCCTCTTTTGGGAATCGGTGTGAATCTTTTATCATGTAAATCCGTAGTATTTTTCTGCCGACGGTGAGTAAAAGTTTAATATTTATAGTATTTTGCAGAATCGAGAACATAATGTGTTTCTCCATTACTCAATTCCCCCTACAGATAAAGATAATATAAAACAAAAAAAGAACAAATTATTCTTAATATTATCACATCAGAGGATTTGCCGTTTTTGATTATTGTTTTATGCTCACAATATAAAAGCGATTTTATATTGACTTCATTGTCTGTTGAACGTAATCGTAAATTATTCCAAACTCTTATAGACTGAGTAACCAAGAAAATATTTTCGAAATCATTCTCTAATCTAGTTCGCGTATATTCCAAGGCTCTGATTTAAATACGGTAGAAAAACTACCAGGAATGAATCTGCTTAATATTTCCAGATCTCCAACCACTTAATTACAATTTTGCGGTTCTGTTTCGTAATTTTTTTATCTCCACTAAATCGCATTTTTTAAGAGGATGTTAATACGCAGCATAACTTTAAAATATGAGACGATGCATGTTTTTCCGAGGATATTTTAGTAAAGTATTACGAATTATTCAACCTTATGACATTGTGGTAATGTGATTCATTAAAATATATCGCTAAATATAATTAAACCATATATGGTAACATTATGGTAAAGGATGAATCGTGGTTGAGGAAAGCTCCTATTCGTTTACCAGAATTGGCCACACGTACAGAAGGACGCAATAAATTTTAATCCAACGTCAGATCCCACAGTTAGCCGTAGCTGCGTCCAGAAAGCTGAAGTAATTAATTCTCAAGAAAGGTGGGACTTGAAATCCTTGGTATGGCGCAGATTACAAAATTTAGAATGTTTGAGATAAATATGTTTTAGTATAGCTTACGTTCAAATTGTATAAAAACATCTGTTTGAAATGGTTCATAATATTTAGTGTATTATAAAATACAGTCGTTATTGATAAAAATAGTTTAAATAGCACTCAGACTTAGCGTCGCACGTGTACGTTCCAGCAAATCGAAGAAATATTGATGTAGTTCCTTATTATCGCTGTTATGAAAATGTTAAATGGTAAAGTTGATTTGAAACCTAAGAAAGAAAAATAGTTTCAGTAGAGGAAACGATCGTTTGGAATAGTAAAACTGGTCGTTCTCAAAGCTACCGGAATCAATCCCCAACCCTTCCAGTAAGTCACATGTTCCTGTTGGTCCAATATAATTTTCGTTTCACGATATTTCATTTAAGACAGAACAAAATGTCGCTTCTAGAATTCTCAGGACACAGCTTCCCACGTCCTTGAGCCGGAACAATGTCCTCCTTGTTTTGACTTCAGTCACGTAACTTTACGGTGAATGAAATTTCGTACTTCATTCGCGTTTCAGCTGAAGCGTGACATCAAGGGCGTTTTATTTTCTTTGTCATCGTTTTTCGGTGTAACACGTAATACCTGCTTCCCGTTTCCCGTGACCACTCCTTACACTCCCCAAAAAATGGTCAAAAAACAATTCAAATAGAAGTTAACCGACTATTAAGAATCAAACGTTAAAATAAATTTTGGGAATATCTCTTCGAATCAGATTCTATCACACGTGAAGTACTAGAAACATTGATCAAAATATGAACATGTATTCTTTTCCTTTTTTTTGTTCAGGTAAACACGAGGTCTTAATTCAATTATAGATTATTTACCTTAAAACCTTATACTGTTTTATTCTTCTTCACTCACCTGGAACTGAACCAATAGTCACGGTATGGTTCCTTATCAATGCTTCAGGAAAAAAATGTGTGTTTTCAGGAGGATTAATTTTTTTGGTGAAACATAAGGTAAAACGAAAAAAGTCTCGCATTATATATATTGCTATAAAAATATTTGGTTTCGCGTCATTAATGTATATATGTACATAATTATAAATGTAAAGAAAGTGTTACAATTTTATTATAATTGAAGTGGGGAGCAGGGACCTGAAACTACTGAGGCATTTTCTTACTTTATCTCTGCGCTCCTCCACTAAAGATTATTGGACTTCGGAACAAACACAAACAAAAGGCAAATAAGGAAATAGAAACGGAGATGTCAGAATTAATTAAGATAATTGGGAAACTATGAGCGATGATTAACGAAACAGGAGACGGAAGCTTTAGGAAGACATAATTTAGTGGTTTTCAATCTCGGTGAAGAACACGAACAATCTTAAAATTCCTTGAAAGTTTCTCTAAATTCCCGCGAAAGGATTCAAGCATTTTTTAATGAAAACAAAATATTATGATAACTCTGTATACAACTTCACGAAAGTTAATATATTTACATTACATGGTATGAAGAAGTCAAGTAATATTGAACGGAACCAAAATTTTAGTAAGAAATATTCTGTAAGAATTAACATCAACCTATTGAAAAACCACACATAAATTACACCAGTGACTTCGTTTTTATGCATTCAAAGTGAAAACTCTGCAGCAACTGATGTCGAACGACAAACCATATCGACAAAAATTCCTTTCGGATATGTTACAGAGTATTGTTACGGAGAATATAGCAAGAAATTGAATGCAGACTCTATATTCTTCGTGGTACAAATAATTCACATGCAGAAATGGACTGCTAATTATTAAATAAATTATTTGAGATGCATTTGATCAATTTCATTATCATATCTACTGTAGTTTTTTTCCTGGTCCTGTGAAATATGGGAGGGTTGAACGGAACACCCTGCATATTATGGTTTACATTGTAAATACTGTAAATTCAAAAGAATATTTACTAAAATATATAATTAGTCGCCTACCAGAATTAGTGCTTATAATTAGTAAAATGTATTTAATGTGTAAAATACACTAATATCTTTTTTTATTTTCCTAATTTAATGATCAAAGCGATGGAAAAATCACAAAAAAAAATCAAATCCACGACAAGACTCTTCCTTGTATTTATATTTACAGTTTCTGTATAACTTTATATCATAATTATTTAATATAGGTAATATAGCTACCCTTATTCAATTTTTTTTGTTCATTTTGTAAGAATATTGCTGATTGGTATGGTTGAGGTATATAGAAGATATTTCTTTGTCCCTTTCTCTTTCGTAGCTGCATTTTGTTTTCATCCATCTCCAAGTACTTCTTTTACTTTTCGACCAATTGGATCCTAGTTGTTTTTTTAGACTTCCCCAAATTATTATGGAAGCATCTTGCGCACATAATGTTAAGTCCCTCCTGTATTCTAAACATCGGGAAATTTTGTAGCAGCTCAGAATTTTTCCAGAATATTAAAAACAAAAAGTGCCACTGGGCACTGGAACGTATAATTTTGAAGTTACAGATTACCTAATCACAATATACGACATGTACGACACAGAGAATCGATTCATAAAACCAGAGCTCCGAGTTTTGCAGTGAAACAAAAAGTCTCCAGGTCGAAACCCGAGAAGAGGCACCCGTCATCACATGCGTGCAACTACATTTCTGAAAATTTTTTACTTATAATTGAGCAGATTGGGTTACTGAATGATCGAGTGGAGAGACTAGGGCGAGACGTGCGAAGAAAAACCTTGCGGGATATCACCTCGCGATTCATACAGGTGAGTACTGGGGCAGTATACATTATTCAGTCTCGTGGTGGTGTTGTGAGAATCGCACGCACGCGGCTCTCTTGAAATGATGCGAGCCGTTGCTTCACTTAGTCCATCGCTATTCGCGATGAATATTGCATGAGGCTTCGATCTTGCCGGACGCGATCTTAGACGCGTTATAGCCGTGCATGCGTTATTCATGGCGGCGCGCCTCGTCGCACGCACAGCTTAAGCGAGCGCCTACCTAAAAACTAGTTAAACTCACGAAAATGCCAACCAAGTTCAACAGTTGGTGCTGATGAGCTAGGAAACACCACAAATAGCTAAAACCTACTCAGTCGACAAGTGTTAACGGCGAACCACGATTCCCGCTGACAAGCTCCGTCCAAAAAAAAAAAGGGACGCTGAATAATCTGGTAACCAAAGAATTTAGTTTGGTTCTTCGTCGATCAGGTCATTTTATTCTCTCAGTGTATTTAGAAGCTTACCTAAGGAAGTTAAAACTCGTGTTCATATTCAGAAAAACAACGTATGAGAGAAGGGAAGTGACTCAACTTGCCAGCATGACGTTTTAAGTGGAACGACGCCAGGTACTGGTCAAGCCAGTCAATTTTTTTTTGAGTTTATATCTACATGTATAAAGTTGAGAGCTTAAATATTAAAGCCAATCCTTAAGAAATTTTGACAAGTGTAAGGAAATTAAATTGACCAAAGTTCGATTCGGATAGAAATCACAAAAGCAGACAGGGAAACGGTGACGTAATGCCCAAGATAATTTGATTATTAATAGTTACTGAGTAACTTGGACCAATCATCTCTGCAGCGTGAGATGGTGAGCTACAAACCACCGCGCAAGCGATGCTACATTTATTGACAACGGTTGCGTCTCTACCAATATGGTTCCTTGATTATTGTTTCCGACAATTAACTTGACCTGTCATAAAGCTTAAACTGTACGTTTCATCGAAAATTGGAAATAGTTATTTATTCATTTAATTTATTATTAACACATTCGTCGCCCAGCGTGATTCAGCTGAATTTCTCACCGGGCCCCCAAGTCCGACTGTTAAAATGGAAATATGTTCGCGATGTTAGGATGTTATCAATAAAACATGCACCTATTTTTATTTCAAGCGGTCGTCCTCCGAAACAGAAATCTTTGGAGTTACTGACATATAATAATGAAAAAACTGGCATCGATAGAAGCGACCAGATGGTGTCATAAGCCACAACGATACGGAAAAGTATCAAGTGATATCGGAAATTAGCACTACATTCGCTTTTAGGAACAAGTATTTTAAGGCTCACATTGTATACTAGAGAACCACAAATAAAAAAATAGAAATAAGAAAGTTTTGGGAACTTCTCGTTATCGAATGGTTGTCCTCGGAAAATTCTATGCCCTACAATATATATAATAAAAAAGGGTGTATATTTGCGTATGTATGCATGTACGTATTTACGTTAATCTATATACATATTTAAACGCATGGACAGATTGCAACAAAAATTGGTACACATATTTTTCAAGGGACGAGAAACGGTACTGTAGCTCAAAGGTGAAAAGAATTATAATAAAAAAAATGTGAAGGTTTTGTGTTAAATTACTGCGCGTCAAGAAATCATGGCGTCACAGCGTACGCGAGAGAGACGTTACTACGCGACGGTACTGCACAACAAAGTAAATAGATCCTTTTTCCGTAAATAAATAAAGAAGAAGTATTTTCATTGAATAAAAAATATAATTCTCTTCAGCAATACTCCATCGAATAATAATAAAAAACAATACGAAATACTTTACCATCCTTGCGCAAAATTAGTAACTCCTATATGGCGATTATTTGTTTACACATATGAGTGTATGTCTGCGGAGATGTATTAAATTTCATTCTATACAACTGGTCATAAAGTAGTATTGTATCCTGTATAATATTTCAGGAGAAACTAAGAAAGTTGTATAAGGTACGATTGGTGAGTTATGTCTATATACCTATCAAAGTATTCATAATGAAATTTAATTTTATTGTCGTTATTCAATTAATGCATTATCATTCGAAAGTATGTACATTTACATTGAATTAAAAGTACAATTAATGCACTTAATAAAAGTATACAAATTTTATTGCGAACGTTGTTTCCAACCGGCGTCTATTGGAATAGTCTTATTATGATATCGAGAAACAGGAACTGAATTTCAGTGCGGATAAGGATAATTGCTGTATACTTTGAGTCTCAAATTATTTTTTATGATGTACTAAGACAATCGCAATACTCTTTAATTTCCTGTAAACTAAGGATTATCACGAAAAAATTCATTTTTCACACAGAAATCAAAAATTTCTATCAACAGATGGAAGTTTTGTTCAAGATATCGCGAACTTAAAGGCGGCCTGAATGAGGTTGGAAAATTCACATCTTAAACAGTTAAAAATATTATGTCTTTGTTGATTGAAAAAAATTTAAAGGTATTTTACTATGTTCCCGAGATACGTATTATGTAAGTAATATTGATCTCGCAGTTATTTTTAGGAACAGAGAAATAATTCTGAATAAAATATAAAGCTAGGCTAATCTGAAAATCGATAAGCGTTCTTCGGAATCCTTTTTACGTTTTAATCAGGCGTGGACACGTAATAATTTCGAAAGAGTTTCCTTCTTCATCCAAATTATTTCTGGTTCTATTCATATTGATATTGTCATGCTTTCGGCAATGCGAGAATAGCGCGTGATGATTCTCGACTCTTCATCTGTCGGTTATTGTCCTTTTTGCTACGCTGTTCTGCACGTTTCACTGCACAACTGTAATTCTTTCTCTGGACGCTTATCTCTTTTCATATTCTCACCGACGTTTTAATATAACAGTACGGTAGTAAAAACTGCAATTATTTTCAAATACCATTCTCGGGTTTCAACACGGGCCAATGTTTGATTAAACAACGTTTCGACGGCAAGCTCCGCCACCGTTGTCAGGTTGTATGTCACAGCCCTCGCTCTCTGCAACTATTTTATTTATATTATTACGATAAGCTCCATGTAACTTAGAACATTTATAAGAATGTTCGTACTACGAGAAGCACAACAGTTTTCTTTTCTTACATTTTGTGTTATTTATAACAAATTATGTAACGCTTTTTTATAATTAAAATGAATAATCCTCAAGCTGATCATTTCATATCATAAAGTGCACACGAATGTTCACAATCGTTTCAAAGGCGTGTGCCTCAAAGGAGCCAAGAAATTTCGCGAGATAAAAGAAAACACATAAAAGCGCCTTATTAAGTAATAAATCAATTAGTAGTCGTTGCATGGAACTCTGTGACGTAAAAACCCACTCAATATATTACGTTCATTGCCGTTTCAGACAATAGAGCGCACATCAGCGTTTTTTATTCGAAAGGTGTCGTTATCTACAAATCGATTTGGTTCTATTACTGAAGATCGTTCGATATTCTTCTCTTTGAGGTTGGTACGGAATCTATCACCGGAAACGTGTTGCTGCTCAAAATATCAGAGATTCCAACATGAATTGATGACATGCGATACACAAAATATGCGTAGTAATGGAAAATAATAAGAAACATCGGAAATGAGCATTTACTCGTCACTGTCAGGTTTGAAACCAAGACCTTGTGTTTGAGGAAATTAATATATATTGTCTCACGAAATTGGTCCATATTCCGTATTGATGAGGTAAACAATTGAACAGAAGTTATTAAATAAGATTGTAGAGTCCCGTATACATATGACAGGTAGAACGTGAACGTTTGAATTGTGACTGGGATTAACCACCAGAAAGGCGTCTGGACAGACAGTGGAATACCGTAAACAAGTCAGCAAGTTCAACGACCAAATTTTCAAAAAATAATTTCGAACCGCCCACCAGAGAAATTGGTGATCACGGAGGAGAAATTTCCTCCCCACATGATCCCCTGGGGTAAAATGCGAAAATCGAGATCGCGGATACCGAGAGTTATTTGAACACTTCTGGTTGCGTACTTGATGGAGATCCACCAGCAGTAACCGACATAGATTTTCACCGCAATAATTACACGTCTGCTGACTGGCAGACTTCCACCTTGATCCTGCCAAGTGAGGACGCTGATCACACAAGGAAATCACAATGAAAGTAAAATTTGAGCATTATTTTGTATTTCAGCAGTTGTCTCATTATATACGTGGCCTAAATATCACTCATTCGAGAATAAAGAGTCAATGTAAAGATTATTATTAATAGGCGCTACAACGTTCCTTTGAACGTTTTGGCCTACTCCATAATTGCCTTCCATTTTCGTCTGTCATTAATTTCAATGGGCCATTTCTTAACTCCCAGTTTTTTTATGTCCCTCAGCACTTCGTCCTTCCATCTTATTTTTGGTCTTCCCTTCTTTTTCGTTGAGATTGGATTCCAGTTGTATATCTTCTTTGGTAACCTTTCATCTTGCATCTGGGATAAATGACCAAACCAGCCCAACCGAAGGGCTTTGATGTGGTTGATTATATTTTTTGATTTTATAAGGTCTTCGATTTCATTATTATACCTTGTTCTCCAACAGTTTTCTGCTATCTTAACTAGTCCATATATTCTTCTCATTATCTTTCTTTCGAAGACATTTAACCTTCGTATGTAATTTTCTTTTAGTACCTACGTTTCTGCTGAGTATGTTACTACACGTCTTATTGTAACTTTATATAATCGTAGTTTTGCATTTTTGGATAGTAATTTGCTTTTGAATAAATCCAAGTTAGCACAATAGGCTATATTGTCCATTGCAATTCTTCCCGTTATTTCCTCCTCAATGGAGTTGTTTCTATTTACCGTTGTCCCGAGGTATGTGAAGGATTTGACCTCTTTGTATTTTTTTTTATCGAGTATCATATCACAGCATTTT
Source organism: Zhengitettix transpicula (assembly GCA_037074705.1). NCBI lineage: Eukaryota > Metazoa > Arthropoda > Insecta > Orthoptera > Tetrigidae > Zhengitettix > Zhengitettix transpicula. The sequence continues at coordinate 56,179,294 of CM073595.1, read as the reverse complement.
GTCTCTCCTATGTTACATTTCATATATCGGAACTTCTCTTGGTTTGTTTTTAAACCAAATTTTATAGATTGTTCTTTTAATTGTATAAATATGTCCTCCAAGGCTTTTATTGTTCGTGTTGTTATTAGGACGTCATCTGCATATGCTATGCATTGTTTTAGGCGAGTAGTTATGTTTTCCCTTATATCAATTTCCCTTAATATGGCATCTAATGTTATGTTAAATAGTGTTGCTGATAGTGGGTCGCCTTGTTTTACCCCATCTATGATGTCAAATTCTTCACTCAGTTGGTTTTCTATTTTTAATATAACCCTGAGAATTATAATTGAACCGAATAAATATTAAATTTTTAAAAATTGTCTCACTAAATACTTAAAATACAAAACAAAACCGAAACTCCAAATACTAGCTGCAAGGGATTGCTTATTTATTTTACCCTAGTCAATTAATTCTACGAGATATTTTCTGTCCGTCACCAGTAAGCGTGATTTCGTATTCAGTGTATTGTACGTAGTTGTCACATTAATTTAATATGTATTGGAATTTTTTGCATGATTCAGTAAATTTAAATTTATTACATTAACAATGTCATACCTCTTTTATTCGCGTGGAGGGGTTTAGCTCAGACTTTTATAGGGAGCGATGGTTGTACGAGAAAGTGAAGTGTCGCCAGAAACAGGAGAACCCGTTTCGTGTTATTTGCACTGCAAGGTATTTTCCACGAGGTACCGTCGAATTTCCGAGGACTTTCGTAGACCAGATATCCGAGAATTACGTAAACGGATATAGGAGACAATAAACGTGTAGTGACTACAGAGAGGTTGGATATTGGCACTTATATAAGGAATGGCTTAGATTTTGTATGTGGTATTTTACTTCAACTTTTCTATTATACAATTTTTATGCGTAATAGTTATTCGGAATTCACTCATATAAACTCAATCTCTTAATGCGTTCTTCCTGTGCATTAGGTTAACTATAAATTAAAGTGTCTCGCTTGGAAACGGACCAAAGTAATATAAGATCGCTGATTCCTCACTGAAGAGGGTAAAATAAGAAAGAAAAACTAAGTATAAAGTACTTCGTGATTCAATGTTTGCGTGCACACAAATTCTTAAATAACAGAAGCTAATGCATCCTGTAATTTTTGAAAATATATTTATTCACTAAAAATTACTAAGTAATTAATATTAATATTTGAGATGATCCGAAGGAACTAATGAAAAACTTTGTATATGAAAAAAATTGAACTATAAAATACATTCCGATTAAAAAATATGGCCAAAAAATGGGTACAACGTTTCTTCCACAGATTGGCCACACATTGGCCAGACCAAACGGGCTATAAAGACGAGGATCAAAGCACAAAGCGAATTATAAGTTACCTAATGACAAGCTTTCTGTGATTACGAAACACATATTTGTAAAACAACACAATATAAACTGGAGCCAAATTAACATCGTTGACGTTGAACCCAATTATTATCAAAGACTAATTTCGGAAAGTGGCATTACATAAAAATGAAGCTAAAACAATCGAGATTGGAGTCGAATCCGGGGCTATGGATATATGACAACCCGTGCGACGCCGGAAACCCAGCTATTTATCTATAAAATCGATCACATGAACATTTCAAATGAGTTCATTATTATCCCAAGTATGTGTCAATTCTTGAAATTCAATTAATATAATCTCATTGAATTCATAATGAAAGGTTTTTGAAACACTTCCGCAGCAGAGAAAATAGTAACATGCAAAAATTAACCTCGATTGTTTTCTTTACAAAAAAAAATATTGGTCGCATCGCAGAGGTGCCACATTCGAATCCCGTCGACGGCAAGGATGATATGTTTCCATTCCGAGAAACTCACACAAACAAATTAGTTTCCCAACGAAGTGAAATAAAATAATGTAGAAAGTCGCTAACGACCGTAGTCCTTAATGCGACTATAAATAAAATTTAAAAAATAAAATAGAAACATTTTTGGATTCTTTTTAATCAGACGGTTAATATTTGGACATATAAAAATATTTTACAAATATTCATAGAGTAAAATATTTTAAGGTATGATTGTAGTAAATTTAATTCATTTTGTTGTTTACACGCAATTGCGGTAAAATGAAGAGCTTTGGCTCATAAACGTTTCCTTCCGTCAATTGAGTCCCTTCTAGTCCCTAATACTGGCTGAAATGTTAGCGGCATTCATCTCTCCGACAAACTGCTCAGAATGGGAACTTTACAATGGTTTGCTAGAAGAATACAACCACGATATTTTTCAAGGCTGCCTTTACAAGACTTGTATAGATGCCGAGCTTGTTAAAGACTGAATAGATCACAGACGAAAACACGTCCAATTATTATGCAAGCACAAAATTGTGAGAAAATATACCTGTTGAGGTTTCATCACTGCTGCTCTGCAGATTATATGCTCAAATCGAAGACTAGTATTTAATTAAAACCGGCCCGAGAAGTTAACGTCGCACAGCATAAACCATGGAAACATATTCCTATGGTGTGATGTGGGTGGCATAACTCCATCTAAATAAATTAAAACCGGCCCGAGAAGTTAATGTCGCACAGCATAAACCATGGAAACATATTCCTATAGTGTGATGTGGGTGGCATAACTCCATCTAAATAAATTTTTCCATAAACTAATTTGTATTCCAATACGAGAAATTAGGAGGATTAAATCATTAATATTTAAAAATACAACCAATTCAGTTTGGCTCTCCGCCTTCACTACAATTACCACCTTGCAAAAACCGAGGTTTTCTTTACATCACACCACATATTGGTTTCAAAACTATAGTATAATTATTAGTGCTACATAAATAAATTTTATTGTTTAAAACTATAAAACATTTAATTTTTTTATAAATAAATTACTAAATGTAAAAAAAAATGCCAGCTTCCTCCCACAGATACTGAATCTCTATTAAGTCTCCTAAATCAATGTAATAATTTCGGGGAGAGAGAAAGCATCGTCATAATACATATAACAGCTTACTATTGGTGAATCTGTGTGCACCGTGTTAGATATCTCCGAGTTTGTGCAATATAAATTTATGAGATAACTTAAATAAATAAACTAATATTATAACAGGTATTTTAAAATATTTAATTCAACACAGCAACGTTTCTGTACACTGTTGTATTTTAATCAGGTTGTTTACGTCACGTCACAGCATTTTTTTGTCATAAGTGATGTAAAGAACAAACAAAATTGCATTCCCAATCACAAATTTATGTAACAGCTTTTTCTTCTTCTAAACATTTATATGATAGATCATACAACAAAATTCTACTACCATAAATGTTGTAAGGAATAATAAAATATAAAACAATATAGTATTTAATAGAAAACTTAAAAATTTCATAATTTAATAATAAGTTGTACGAATTATAAAGCAATTATGAACCTGTTAATAAATTTTTCAGTCCAGTAAGCAAGACAGCGGTACAGAATGACCGATACGTCATTCATTAATTATGAACCCATTTTTTTCTCATTTATACCAGATATAATTAAATCCTTTTTAAATAAAAAAATTAAAACTCAGTAGTTAAAAATTCGTTAATTATGCGATTTTAGTGTGCTTACACTTGCAATATGTAGCAAATTACGTTTAATAAATTTGGTTGAGTCTATAATTTCAACATTATTCCAGTTAAATTCATAGTTTTCTTGTCATTTACGTATAGTTACAACATTATGATCTAAAGTATTGGGATTGTTTAGGTGTTGTTTTAATCTATTTCAAGAGCACGTTTAGTTTGCCCTATGTATCATTTTTACGTTTTTTTATAATTTTTAAGTTTGTTAGTAATTTTAAAAGTTACCATGAAACTAAACTTTGTTCATATATTTTATAATTTTCACATATTTTATCGTAATACAGTAATATGATAAATTTTTACTTTCATTATTTTTATCTTCTTAAATTTAGTATGGTTATTAATTCTTTTTAATATGTGTTTATTTATTAAGTTTAATAAACTAAAATTATGAGAGTTGTCAAATTATCTTTCACATTTTAGTGGCTATTTCCCACAAATCTAAACTATTCGTCGAATCCATTATTGAATTTTGAGTAATTTCATGAATCGTATACTTTCATATGAACCCTGCTTAATTTAGAGGTCGAAATCCTTTACTTTTTAAATAATTAATTTTTTAATATAATGTAAGCTATTATATATTTGTGCTCTAATTTACAATATTGCAATATTTATGGAAACAGGTTGTTCCGGTATAGCAGAGGCGTGAGCGGAAACGACTTGTTGCCGGAAGTTAATATTCGTTTTTAATAGAAATATAATATGGATGGAGTTCATCACCTAAAAGAACTCGACTGCAATTCTCTTGTTGACATGCTCAACCCGACACGTGGCTATATTGCACGTCGTCGTTCCATCCGGGAGAAGTGATCTGTAGGAAAAAATTAGTTTCACGTTTCCAGAATCTCCCAGGGGGAATTACTCAACTCTGGACGACTGGCGCTTCATAAACGAAGAGAAAAAGTGACTACTCGGATAGTTTTATAAAAACTAAATCACTTCGTACCAAATAAATTATTTTCTTTTCATTAAATTGTGTCCACTGTTCTTATGGGCATCGACACTATTTTTCGAAACAGAATGAGATGTGAAGGTACGGAGCATGGTGGAAGCAACATGTACGGTATGGATTAGAAATTTATGTGAATCGTTATTATATTTACAGTACACCATCACTGAGTTCTAATATGAAAGTTGAATCCGATGAACATTCCACTATTTCTTATTTTGTGGTTCCCCCCTGCTCCGAATCGAATATTTATTTATGGTTCAGTGATTCTTATGTTGATTTGTTCGTCTTCTACAAATTGAAACGACAGGAGCGATTCTATCGCCATTAATAGTCGTTAGTTTGGTCTTAGTAATTGTATTATTCAGAGTCGATTGACACTCAAATATTGTTTTATTATGGATATTATTATTAACATTAAAATAAAGTACACAATTCAATGTTTTTTCAACATTTTGCACCAAAACAAGTAATTTTGCTTGCGATTATTAATTTGTTATACCACTAGAGATACCCAGATAAAGTACTGTTCAGGTTTTCCACTTTGAATTTAAATTAATTTAAATTAAAAATAAAAAAATCAGTCGTTAAAAATTAGTTACTTATGCTATAAATACATTCTATAAATATAAGTTCTGTAAATATGCTATAAATACATTCTGGTTATAAAATTTACTTTTCTGCCGAATGAAAGCCGTTCGTCATCGTTCCTTCCAATATACTTCGGTCCAGAAGGTGAAGGAATATTTTTAAATAATTTCCTCTACTCGTTGCACGTATTAATTTGGTCACTCCTACTATATATATATATATATATATATATATATATATATAGAGAGAGAGAGAGAGAGAGAGAGAGAGAGAGAGAGAGATTTGTAATTAATTTTAGTTGTAGTAAATCCTGTCTATACTTTCCTTTCGTCTTTTATTCTGTTTATTTTATTGTAAGCTGCCCCCAGGCTTTGCCCAATGCAATTAATATCTATCTATATTAAAGCATCGTTAACTTCACTGTTGGAAACATTCCATACGAAATAAACAAAAAAAAAGATACAGTCCTCGCTCAACGATATCCAACTGTTGATTTTGAAAAATAATCCGAGAACACGCTACACAAATCTAATTGTTAAATACGACTAGGATTATTTTCGCAATACATTTCTGGGAAAATTACAAACTGCCACCACCGACAGTGCACATTCCACAAATATTTTGAAATTCTTTCCTGCTTTATGGATATTAAAGTAGACGATATTGACGCGTGGACTGAAAAAATGGGTTTAAAAAATATAATACCGTCATCAGTGAGGGTGCGATTATATACTTCACTATCTAACAAATATCATGAAAATTTCTTTGTTCCTTCTCTGGAGTTTTATGCGGTTCTTCTAATTTATCAATTCATCCGTATAATAATTATATAATGTTAGGTGTTAATTTACATTACTTTAAAAAATTATTAAAAAATTATTTAATATAAAATATTTAATCTTGGAACATTTAATTTAATGGCATTAATTAAAACGCGGGAATAAATACAATTAATTATAAAAACAATATTATTGAAAATTTTAAATTAATAACTTATTCAAAATATGTTTACATCATTGTTGGCGCTTATGAGTACGGAGTAAATTTTTGTGGAAAATTCGGATGGAAAAGCCAAATATATTTTTTACAAAAAGCTAGGCTGTCAACTAGGACCGTGAATTTCTGGTTGAAACGCGTACTTTGTAGTGCAGCGGTTGTGTCGCAATCACTAAGTAGGTGGCTGACATATCGGGCTGCGACGTAAATCACGAGTCCCAGACTAAAAGCCAAAGGCGACGTAAACAAATGTTTTATGTGGTTCCTTTCTTCGCAGGATCGTTAATTGAACCAACTTTAGTCTTTTTTGTTACAATATTGACTTGCGATTCTTGTAGCTATTTCTCTACAGTCTCGCTCATCAAAAGTTCTGCAACTTTCTTTTTATCCACTGTCGATTCAAGCCCTTATTAAAGTTCCCTCCTTCTGTCCGTATGCCTGTGGGAGACCAGTTCAGCTTCTGGACACGCCCCAACAACATATGGGTGCAACGACCTGCAAAGTAAACAGCTCCAGAATTGTTTTTGCACAATCTGGTGTTAACTCCACTAGTAGAAGTTCTACTTTCTGAGAGCTATAAATACATTCTGGTTATAAAATTTACTTTTCTGCCGAATGACAGCTGTTCGCCGTCGTTCCTTCCAATACTCTACGTCGGGCCAGAAGATGAAGAAATATTTTAAAATAATTTTCTTCTAGTCGTTGCACGTATTAATTTGGTAACTCCAACTAACTTGTCTTCAAGCGGAATGTCTGCTAAGAATCTTTAAGCTTCCTCTTTTAATTTAATATTGAACATTCTCACACCGATCACATTTCAAAAGTTCCTTAATTACTTATTAAAAGATTTTCTGCCCGTCCCGATTTCATTTACACAAATCCCATTAGGGAAATATAAAATAACAATATGCTCAATTTTTAAAAGAAACTATCTCGAATGCAGATGGATGAGACCCTATTTCGGGGGAGAACTTTTTGGTATTTTCCACCTTACGTCACTTCAATATATTTATTACCCATATTTTCTGTTGGCATATGAAAAATTCTTGATTTTGCGTCTGTGATCCCTCTGGTAGATAGAGTCGTACATCCCGGGTGATTAGCAATTTTTTTTCTTTCCTAGGTCCCTAGAATTTCTACTACCATAATTGGCGCAGCTTCATAACTGTGCGGACCGATTTTGAATAACAGCGTACGCAAGGTTGCAATCGTAAGCAACACTTGTTTTATCAGTTTGTACTCAGAGCGTATAGAATTTTGCTGTAATTAACTGGGACAGTTACAGGGAGGTTAATAGCTACCTTTACGAACCTGTTTCGAGCAGTCACGTCCGTCGTTGCAGTGTTTTATAACGAGAACACAAAGCCTATTTATTTTTATGATGGCGAGGCTCTCTTTAAGCTTTGATTGTTTGCTGGAATGACTTGGCCTTTGGTTCCGCGAGCGCGTAATTGGCTGGAGGCTAACTCAGGCAGCCCCGGCCCACGTGTCCTGCGACCTAATGCCTCCCTGCTATGCAAATTTTGTGTGGTAATTTAACTTGACCCGAAGGAACCATTACGTTCTCCACACAAAATACGACAGCTCTCCCGAGGTTCGTCGCCAAAACTAAAAGTCAACTTATATGTACGGATAATTAATTAACAGAGGAATACAAGTCAATTACGACGAAGAATACAACTGACGTTAAAAGTTTTCTTTTATGGAAGAGGATTCCGGGATTTTTTCCTATTAAAGCATGCTGACAAGGTTGCAGGAAACAAACACGGAAAATATCACATCACGTCACTTGCCACCCATTAACTGCTCGTTAACGCTCACACGTAGTCGTATACCGATATGAGTTGGATTTCGTATAAAGAGTTATTTTGTCTTCTCTAAACCTAATTATTTAAATGTCAAGAGTGAATATTTGTATCAAAACATTCTTAAGAATTTCTCAAAATTTAGTCTACGCATCAAATAAATTTTCGAATAGTTTAAATCCACCTTAAATAAATGTTGCATTCAAAAACAGTGGAGAGGAAACATGTAATTTAACTTTGACGTCTTGATTCGATTCAGAACCTTTTTAACACAACGTGCCTAAGTAGGAAACCAATTTCTAAATGCTCAGAAAGTATTGTGACGACGCGTAATTCCGTCACATTTGTTCTGTGTCGGGCAGTTCCGATAACCTTTGATTTCGTCTCCGTATTGACGTCATCTACATGTAATGTACAGAAGGAACATCGTGATCTGAAGCCTTTACGGGGACCGGGTAAAATTATAGCTCACAAACAATATTAAACCAAATTGCCGCTGCAATTTCCATTCAAGGAATATTCCAAATCAGAACCTTGATTGGGAAGAGAACATATGCCGTGCGTCATCGACTAGGCTTCAATCGATTGGAATTGTCTGCTCTTTGTGCTATTACGTGGAAATTGGAGACCTCAATTTTCCTGAAACATCTGAGCTGGACAGATATTTGGTGTTAGGTTATATATATATCCGTCAGCGGCCATTTACCTACAGTGACGACACATCCTGGCCTCCGTTATATTCTGGAGTTCCCTGGTCATTTTTGGGAAGTTGTGAAGAAAGCGTCCTTGCATTAGAATGACTCATTCAACACAGAATTTCTCTGAATAAGTTTAGGAACAAGATCCCAATCCCCCTCATTCCGAGTTCCGAGCCCAGCCGCTGAACCACAACATTGGCAATATATTCTAATTAATTAGATGTGTTGTTAATAATCATTAAAATACTCAATTTGATTTCTTAAGTCTATGTAGAGCGCATTACTTGAAAGCAAATTTGCGGACTCAATGTTAATATTTTACTACTGTTATTACTCGAATACGTTCAGATTTATGTAATGCAAAATACATTGCTAATTCGGATAATATAATAAATGCGACTTCTAACGTGATCAACGGGACATCGGGTAAATATAAAACCCGTAACGTTATACAACTTATACAGAACGAATACGTCAAATAAAGAAGCAGCATGAGAATGTAACTCGTAGTTTATTAACGTTTCTCGTGATCAGGTATACAGAAACGTAACACGTCCAACGTTTGTGAACTGCTACGTGAATCCATAAAACCGTTTAATAAGTCTTACTTTCTACTCCCGATCGACAAAATTAAGATTATTAACATAATAAAAAAAATTAAACTCTTCAGAAGCATGTGACCTATGGAGTAAGCAGTAAGATTATCAAACACTGCTGTAACAACATTTCAATTCAAATGCAGTTCATATTTAACTTATGCTTTTCCTCTGTTATATTTCCGGATTCTCTAAAAGACGCGACAGTTATACCAATGTACAAAAAGGGTTCTACAACAGACGTCTCCAATTATCGCCCTATTCCCCCTCTTGCCACTATTCTCCGAAGTGAAAGCAGTACACACGAGAATTGCAACTTTTCTCAGAAAATTTGAAACTATTTCCACATCATCAGGTTTTTATTAGAGGTAAATCCACCAACACGGCTTCATACGACTTCGTTCAAAGTATTCAGGACGCACTCGACAAAAGACTAAAAATGGCTGGAATTATTGCTGAACTTTTCAAAGCATTTGATTTAGTAGATCATGATATTTTAGTCGGAAAATTAGATTTCTATGGAATCAGAGTAGTTCCCCTTTCTTTGTTGCGATCTTACTTGAAAAATAGGCGGAAAAAAGTTGCGATTGTAAACTCGAATGGAATTGAGTGTCTGTCAGAATGGGAAAGAATTACCTGCGGTGTCCCTCAGGGCTCAATTTTGGGACCCCTTACTTTTCATCCTTTACATTAACGATTTACCGAATTATTTAGATCTCTTAAAATCAGTCCTTTACACAAATTTGGTAATCACGGACAGCGACTCGGAAACGTTGGGTGAGAAAGTAGATATTGCGATGAGCCGTTTGAATCTTTCGATCACTGCAAACAAATTTTCTCTTAATCTAGAGAAAACTAAAATCGTTAACTTCACTTCAAACACAAATAGTTGAACTTCTAATTTGAAGAACGTTTCGGAGCATGCACCTTTTTTTGGTCTGTTGATTTACAATAAATTGAAATCAAATCTAAAATAAATTGATTTAATTAAATTCATGTATTTCTGGTGAATAGTAGCTGGGTACCAATACAGAAAATCAGCTTGTTTTCGTATTTTATTTGGATACAATATGTGGACGAAGGAAACCAAAAATAAATCCGACTTCCATAGAACGTTCCTCGTTTATACAGATTTCCAATATTTTTGATTCATAAACTTAGACGTTATTTTCCGCTCTCAAGCCTACAAATAGTTTTTAACTCGGGATAGTCATGCAAGTTTACGTGAAGCACCTTTACTTCAACGTCTTCACCGGTTTTAATTCAACCCTTCATGCCTTGTTTACACACACACACATAAATTGTGGTATTCAATTAATGATAAATCGAAGCTGTGGCGCCAATTCATGTAATAAGTGATTATGAGAAAAAAATCCCCTCGATGTGGGCCAATTAATGTAATAAACAATTAATAATTTTACTTTAATTTATCAAATTCATTGAAATATTCATTAAAAAGGTGACTATGATCTATAGACGGATTTAGTAAATGAAAATATTACTCACAAATTCAATTTAAATACAGAAATTTATTACAATTTAAATTCAATTAATTTTTATACATTAATACCACAGGTTTTATGATACTCTTCAAATCACTAGAGGCCCTTATCGGGCCTCTAAACAATCAGCAATGAAAACACAAAATATTTAAATGAATTTACAACTTTTTTAAATACCTTACCCTAAAATATAAAATATAAAAAAAACTAATATATTATATCTCACGGTATTGAATATTATACAACGTTTACAAAATGTTTTGTTACAAACGATTATCAGTTGATTTACAATATTTCGGTGAACAGTAATAATGTCTACAGGAAAGAAAATTGAATTGCACTTTCCAAATATCAGTAATAATCAACTCTCATTAAATTACCCCGTTGAAATCAATCCAACGACACCCAGTACAACTTTTCCAATCAAAACTTATTCATTTGTCTCGTTTAATATAATAGAAAAGAGTTAACTATCGCTTTAACACAAACAACCTTGATAATTGATCTTTTACACGTTCCCTCCACATGCAGACTCACTGCTAACCAGCCTGGGTCAGCGCTTATCGGACTCTAACCGACCTCGGTCATCACCCATCAGAGACTGGACTCATGTCTCGTCAAAATCGTTCAATATTACACAGACGCCGACAACAATACCGTCTGAAATCATTTCACATTCTTACGCGATGTTGACTATTGCCAACAAATACCTAGGCCACAATGTTTACACTGATAATTCAAATATTCAATTATTTAGAAAATCATTCCATTAGATACATTGGTATTTATTACAATATATTGTAATAAACAACAATTAAGGTTTTATTTAATTAAATTTTATTTAATTAATTTTAAAGAGTTTGCCTCACGTGAAGCGCCAAAATGTAATAATCAAATGGAAGTCTTTTTTATTAAATGAAAAGATCGAAATTAACAAACAAAATATTTATTTATTTTGTGGCAACAAAAGTTGATAACAAACACAAAATTTGAGATTTCATTCTCTCAGGGCCTTGACTGGGTTTAATAATGGACACAACAAATTGATTTAAAAATCTTATAAACAAACAATTCACATTTACCTAAACAATTTTTCGATAGAAAGAAATTAAAAAGAAAAGATATTAACTTTGATTGACAATTAAGAGAGAACGAAATCTGACTCTATCCTTTAATTACGTTAACAATTAATCATTAATTTTTGGTTTTGTTACTTACATCTGTCCAGCTGGTACCATCATTCCTTGTGGTTTCGGAAGTACACTATGGCAAACTTTTACACTGATTCTAAAATGTCGACTCACAGAATTTACACTATTGAAGTAAAATTGATAGGCTCACAGGAACTCGGATGATCCTCCTGAATGTCAGCTATCTGATGTCTGCTTACCTTCCTTGGCTGGCTATAGACGTAAACTGCTTTTACTTAGCGATATTTACGAGGTAATACTTCCGTGATTGTTCTTACTTTGTCTTAAATTCACAACTTTGTTTAATAATACATTAACGACGGATAGTCTCTGCTCTAGTATTATTTGTTCCGTCCTCTGAAATGTCCCGCCACCAACCAACAGTTATATTACTCGTTCTGCTCCTCACGATGTTTTTCCGCGAACCTGACTCCTAGTTCTCCCGAGTTTGAGCGCGCATACGCCATTTTTTACTTTTCGACAAAGCAAGTGAGTTCGCTTTGCCATTGTCGCTTTGTTCGATCAGACCGCTATAATGGATTTCTCAAACAATTCAGATTTTATGTCCAAACAATTAATGGCCTAATTAATTGGCATTACAATATATATATATATATATATATATATATATATATATATATATATATATAAGGTGGTCCCTATACTGTATGCTATCGCAGGATATTTGAAATTATTCCTAAACCGGTCAGAATCACCCTGCAATAATTAATTTCAATTAATTTTACACGTATCATGTTTGCGTGTAATACCAGCACTTTCTGTGTCAGAAAATACATGAAATTTTCTGAAAAACTAATTAATTGTTCGTTAAACGTAAACTTTAATGCATTTCTCGTAAAAACAATAGTCAACGTGACAGCTCAACCACGATAGTGTAGACGAATTTTCCGGTATATTGTAAAAACGTTACGCGAATCTGAACATCATATTGGAAAACAGTTTATTGAAAAATCTTTAATTAAACGATCAGGTATTTCAACAATAAAAAAACCCTAGAATTTTGTCAAATAAATAATTTCACATTTCTGTGTATTAAGTACCACAATACATTTAAAACATCTTCCCTGAAACACCTGCCGTATATTTCTGAGGAATCATGGAAATAATTTTGATAAAATATGCTGCAATAACTGAAGATGACGGTACATCGTAACGAAAGTCTAAAATGATTGTAAGAAGCGACCTTTTCGCAGACGAGTCATTAAATTCCCCGCTTCTCTTATTTCCTTTTAACCGATAAATCACACGTGAGGATACCGGATGTAAATTATCCTCTCTCTCTCTCTCTCTTTGGGGTATCTATTACGTTTCTCTTCGGATTGGTGAAGGGTGGCTGAGAAAAGAAAATTGTTGTATAATTTTTTTGGATATTTTCAGTGTCGACTTTTGCATAACAGAAAAAACTCATGTTTAGAGTTACGTAACACCTCTCTGGCTTAGAAACCTGTTGCAACCTCATACCGTAGAGGATTTTTTTTTCTCAGCCCCTTTTGTGGTTTTTATCATTCAAAAGTAAAGCCACACAGTGAAAAACGCAATGTGGCAATCATACTACTGACAACTATATCGGATGTCATGAATAATAACTGCATGCAATGATGTATCAAGCTTGAAGTCTGTTTTCACCGTGTCACGGGATTTAATATTTATAAGCAACACGTGAGTTTTCCTCCACAACCTGTTTCGTAGCCGCGCTACGAATTTATAAGTTCACTGAGTGCCCGGCGTTGCCCGGGTTGACATATCCATAACCCCAATTTTGACTCCATTCTAGGTTGATTTTGCATTATTTTTATGTAACTCCCCCACCCTAAGACTGCTCCTCTCCCACGTAGAAAAGGGTTGAAATTATACACAAAGGAGATCGGTAGAAATACTATCAATCTAATTAACCTTGAAAAATACGTATTCATCGCAAATATCGACCGTGTTTGCATGTTTCAAAATTTCCACCCCCATCCCTAGGGGTTAAATGGCAAGTTTAATGTAATTAATTATACTTAGTGACAATAATAACCCCGGATTCGACTCCAATAATCTCTAAATTGGAATCGGTAGTGAACCCAACTCAAGGCAACTTCGGCCCGAAAACAACAAGCAGAGACCAAGTTGTGTTAATTAGAATCAGAATGGAACACTCCAACTTAACTCATGTTCACTTAATTACTAATAGCACCCACGCGCTACCAGCGATCGCTGGTGTATCAACCCGAGCTCAATCATTGAGTCCTGCATCAAATATAAAAGCGACAGAGAACAAATACTTGGAGAACATACCCACTTCGCAGCATACCAAGAAAGAATCATCGAGTATATGGAACAAATAAACTAATGTAACCTCTACTTCCACTTTTTACTTATATTATGTAAAATTAACAGCCGCTACTACAGTAAATTGTTCTTTAAGAATAAAAAAAATGTTTCCTTTATTTTTTTAAGAATTCACAACCAACCTTCCGTAACGTCTGGTTTTTACGGGGATAATTAATTAATTTTAATCGTTTCCAAACTTAATTAACTGGTTTTTATTTTGCTTTAAACAATAAAAATAATACTTTCCAGACATTCTCCGTTTCGTTTAATTTAATAAGGTTGAACAAATTTTTTAAACATAGGCGAGTTACATAATATAATTTTCTACGTCTCTCCATGCTGGCATAATCTTTGTTTGTTTTTTCGCAAAAACCCTTGGCCCTTTCAATACTAATTGCGAGTGATTCGATGCGTGATTATTCGTGGGCCGACATCCAAGCAATTTCTCTGCTCCTCTCTCTTTTTGTAGCCTATCCCAAGGTTCAGTTAAATATCGATCCCAACACATCGTCTCATATCATAAAAAAGGCCTATCTTACTCACTACCCCGTTGGCAAAATCCAATCGGAGTATTTTACTAATTGCGACTCCAAAAAACATTGTAAATTATTTGTACCGGGGGCGGTGGTGAAACATGAAATTTCAATTGCTTGCGGGTTTTTATCGTAGTAAATATTAACATGCGTACAAAAATCCCTTGCCATACATAATATAATTTTCAGTGTAACATTTCGGTTACAACTGTCACAGTAAGTCCATGACTCAATTTTTTTTACAGGAGATATATTTATTATTAAAATAAAATCTATTGCTCAACGACCGGATCCAACAAATTTTGAAAACGCTACAGCTGAAATTAATTTTCTATCTACACTTCTTAAAACATTTCGGTTACAACTGTCACATCAAAATTTATTCAGATATAATATCGGTCACCGTGAATTTTTTACATGTATATTACCTGATTAAGTCCTGAAATAGTGGATTAAACGTTATAATATTTTAATTATTTTTCGTTTTAATTGAATAATACAAGTTTTTTTCTAGTTTTTGATCGTTTTTTGTTTATTTATTAAATTCTGTGGCATATTAAAATATTAAATACTAATTTTCTATCGTTCCTATCACTCTATTCCCACTTACCTACTCGATTTAAGTATTTTTTAAAGCAACACGTATATAGATACCATTCTATCACTCACCACTCCTTTCCATTTCTGCGTCTTAAAAATTCCAACGGAAGTTCCGACATTTGATACAATAATTTTTCTGTTTTGTACTATGCTAATAAGTCCCTTATTGTTCTTTTTAAAATTGAAAAATTTCATACACAGAGCCATATCTGTTTATTTTTTATTTTGGACAGAAATATTTACAAATTCCTGTGTATATCATATATTTAAGTCATTTTCTGTCAACGGCTGGTTTTCTTCTGTGCTCTCCGGATTGAATTTCTCGGCTGCTGCTTAACGAATGCTTCGCTGTTATGCTACACAGACTGACTACGTTGCTTCTCTCATAAAACATAGCCATCAATCGCCAACAGGAACCATCCATCAGCTACATTACCAAACAACTCTCCTTATGAGCGCTGCGTCTCTCCAATCTCCCCCATTGTCGGTCATTTGATTCGGACTTTCTTGTTGCCTACAACATCATTAAATTTGAATCACTGTACTTGGCAGAAATATACATTAATTCACATTTCTCCAGACTTTTTCGTTTATACGCTCAAACTATTGCATGTTTACTCCTCTCCGTCAACGTTTCTGAATATTCAATTTAATTTTTCATAGGGCTCAAAAATATTATATTGGCATTGTTCCTAAAATTTGTAAAAACTTGAATATGATCAACGCTTTAATGGTGCACTATTTTGCTCCCCTCACCATGCGATTATATAAATTCTCCAGGTGTCTTTTCCTTACAACAATACCCACTTTGTACAACGCTTTCCGTCCTTTACCTATCGCTTTTCTGTGTTTTCCTTTCCCCGAACAATAATTCGCCTGTTATGCATTTTAATGCTTATAGGATAGTGTTATGAGTGTAAAATAAATTTATTTTCTTTTTATAACACTCAGTTATTTATGTATTACGACGAGTTTTATTCGTTGGCCTTTAAGCGACATGTCTTTAACCATACCCGACTGGAGATTTCTTGACAAAAAAAAGTCAGGATGAGGTGGAACGCATCTGTCTTAGACAATTGAGTTTGCGGTGTCACGAGATTTTAATCTTCAGTTCTTGCCCATAGGCGTCAGAATGCAGTAAAACTCTCAGCGAGCAGAGCCTTTTAGAGCTAATCGATTTAATCCAAATAGGTAATTTCGACTTGGGAGTTCGTGCCGATATCGTACGTGGATAAAATGGAGAGTTGTTGGGAAGGGAGCGTCGCGCTTGTGAATGGTTGTGGGAGTTGGCGTAGTAGCGGGTCCTGCCGCGCTGCACCGCCACTGCACCGCGCTGACGTCACGCGTTTGTTTTCGGAGCGGCGCGGCGATCGATGCCGTTGAAAGATTTCAGGGCACGTAGCTTCATTCACAAGACGCCCGGGCCAGCCCGGTATCGAACCGGGCCCGAGCGCCATTCAGTCTGGGTCCGCTGAATGGCGGAAGGCCCCGTTCATGGCGCCGGCCTTCGCGCGCTCCATTCACGCCCCCGCACTTGGCCCCCTAAATTATACAGCATTTGCACATCTTGCTGTAAAATATATTAATTTCTGAAACTATCGTCTCTATAACACCAAACAACACTTTGACAGCAGTCGACTGGATTGAACCATCCGTACCTGACCTGTCGAGATGAATTTTTAACGTTTCTTTTCTGACCTGAAGAGCAACGATTGCCCGTAAGAAAATGCAGTCGCACCAAACTACTTTGGAAACGCAAAATGCGCAACACACTCATGCCTATTTCCCACATGCTGGTTAAAATAACGGCCCACAAAGCCAAAGGCCCCAAATGGAATAAGGACGTGACGGTTATTTTGCCAATCAGCAGTAGACGGGCCCCGACGTAAGACGAACGACAATGGGTTGACATAGTCCACGAGTTTGTCATGTAGATCAACTTAATCGAAACCAATGTTTAATAAATTCAATATTTAAACAATATTCAAAAGCCTTAAATGCATTGAAATAGAATGCCAGTAATTCTTTCATTTAGTTACCAACTGTAACCTTCGAACACAACACATAATTTCCTATAATTTCTCTTTATCCGTTCTGGAATGAAGAAAGACTTGTCATACAGATATCAAATCCAGTATATATTTGGGAGCAGTGTTAACTTACTATCAACATGTAACTTTTCAATCCGTCTCGATTTATCCTAATTCTCCGTGCGAGCATGGTTCTTACAAAACCCTCACAATGACCTTCCACCTCATTCACGCCCAAACTCGAGCCGTAAATTAGTTTGCAAAATCTCAGATTACCTCGCGGTAGGTCTATTATAAAGAACTGACATACTGGGTGTTTGATTTGTTTTCAGGTGTCGGAAGAACAGACTGGAATTAATGCCTGTATGTCTTCCATAAAATATTTCTGACCAAATTAAAGACGCATCTGAGTACTAGAATTAACGTCGCGTCTGAAACATTCTATGTTTGAAGGGGCGAAGGTTCTGTACCCTAGAGGGGCTGCTGTGCAAACTCGCTGCGGGTCAGTCACACCTTCTAGTTTAGAAATTTTCTCTGTGAAGTTGTGGAGTCATTTGATAGCCATCTTTATTCGTTTTACAATTACAAGAAGACAGCCGGCCACCGTAGCTTTCACGACGCCATGGTTGTAGTATTGAAACTCATGCCGGAGAGTTTCAGCTATACTTTTAGTGTTCTTATCTATATTTAATGATTACTTAATCTCTTAATTTAAAATACGGGACGTAAACGATTAATTTGGGTCATAGACAAGCAAACGTGACTCCGCAGCCGAACGCTTTCCTAATTTTGATTACATGAAAAAACGTACGTACACACTATAATCTAATTCTAAATATATAGCATAATAAAGTGGTGTCAAGAGAGACGATGATTATTTCAATATATTTCCCCCCTCCTCCTGTTGTTGTTTAAAACTCTATATTATTACCGTTCGCTAGTTTTTTATATGCAAATATTTTATTATAACACAAACCAGTTTAGCTCAAATTTAATTAAAAGAATAAATAAAACAAATATAGGAATGTAGTGTTTTAAATTTTTCTAAAATGTTCCACAAACCGACGTCATATTTAAAGCATGGAGGTTCTCCTTTACCTTTTCTTTAATTGAGGGCTCCTTAGGCGAGGTGACGGGTTTTCAGTTGGTAAGAGAAAACTTTTGTTTTATCGCGATCATTAACGACATGCACAAAGTGTATCCATTAAAATGTGAGTTCTTTTGTATAACATTTTCCTTCTTCATGAAATATGCAGCGCTTCCCCTTCATTAAAATGTAATAAACGATCAATTTAACAGGAAAACAATTAAGAATGGTTAAAGGGAAACGAATCTGACAAAATTTTGGCATTCATTACGCTCCCTGACACGTAAATTATTATTCTATAATGCTCTCCAGGGATTTGTTAAAACATTTTTAAGTTCTATTATACGTCAAATGAATTGCACGATTTTGTATTTAAAACCAATTTACTCATTTTTAATATTTCGTACAACTGGCGGGAATTAGCTTTTTCGACATCACAAAAATAATCACAAGGTCGCTGTTGTTTGTAACAAAAATATTACGAATCTATATTTAACTTTAATTGCATTATAAAAACAATTAGAGATAACGCGGTAACCGATCAAAACACTTTTGATCATTGTAGAGAGGTATTACACTAATAACATCAATATCAAACCTAATCGAGATGTAATAAAAATCATTCAATTAACAGAAATTATTTACAAATAATATTTAGTCTTCTATTTGACCAGTTAGCATGAATGTCATGGACTAATACTTCCAATCAGAACTAAGAATCATGAACGAAAATAAGTAAACATGATATATGAAACAATTATATTCTACATCGCGTATTTTTTCGAGAAAGGTTTCTGAAAATCATCAGAAAATTAAATTATCAACTTTAGAGCTTGAGGTGGTATCAGGATATCGCTTTCCAGTATTATGGAGGATTTTAGGTAAACAAGTAAACGTTTACATTTTATTGATATCTTTATTACTCCTTTTGTATGAAATTAGGAACTACTTACGTAACAATAAACATCATCTTTACCGGTTCGGCGTCTCCCTTTGTTCAACTGTTTTTAGTTATTAAATCGTATATGTATGTATATTTCCAACTGCGATTGGGATCGTTCCCAGTGGCAGTCTGAAAGAAATATATAAACAAAAGTATAACAAATAAAACAATTTTGAAAGAAGAAAATAATAATAATTAAATAAGTCTTAGAAATTTGTTCTGAAAATTTGTTCACTTCGCTTCACTAAAAAAAAATATAGACAAACTTATTTAAATTACATAATTAAAAAAATACACTTTACTTCACTAATTTATTTATATTATTTTAAATCCTTCTTATTGGAAGATTCTCCTCAAACACTTCCGCAGGTTTCTATATTCTACCAATTACGCTTTTGAAATCGTTCACTCTAACTTATATCTGTCTGGGACACAGATAACTGAAACGCAACTGAGGAAAAAGGATTTTTGGCAGCGTACAGTAATTAATTCTGTTGAAATATTTGCCCTCGGCGCTGCTCGTTGCTTCTCAGCCAGAAAAATTTCGAAATGACATGCAAATTACGAGAGCTACACATTCTCTGGTCACTGAAGCGAGCTATTAAACTATTGACAAGAGCAGTCCCACGCGTACATAAAAAAAAACGTTTTACATCATGAAAAGGAAAATATTTTTCATGTTCACATACGGCTCATATCTTAAAGCTGAAGGTCGCGGATTCATTCGGTATGGCGTACAATAATTTTTATGAAGTCGTTACCAAGCAATACGACGTCGCGTGAAGTATGCGATGTATTGGCATATTCGTCTCGGAAATAAACCAGGGATATGTTTTAAGTAATAGCCAAGGAACGATACTTTCAGACAATAAAAGGAGGATTTAAATTAACGATGCAAATAATCAAAAATATTTTATCCGTATATTCGTTAGATTATCAACAAATTAAAGTTAACCGCAGTCTGTTCAGTATCTGCGCATTCCACAGCTTCACAACATATTAAGTTTATTACTGATTTAAACGAACTTTTCAGAGATTTGGAACATTGGTTGCATAGAAAACTGTCGGACAATTTGGGACATTTGGGTAGAAACGTGATCATTCATTTTTATGGATTAGGAAAATAACCAGTTCTGAATCCGTATTGCGATTTCATTACATTTATTGTGGAAGTTATAAAATACAACACAGGGTAAACCGAAACGCACCGAACCTTAATTCTCCCTATAACAAACTACACGCTCACTTATCGTACATTTTTTTCGTTCCTTGGACCTCAATCTGTCAAAATCTACTACGTGCTATTTGAACTGCAATTTAATGCGAAACGGTACCAAAAAATTTATTCTGATAAAAATTCGGAAATGTCTTATTCCAAAATTATTCACAACGTTTGAAAATTTAAGAAAGATTGGATATACCAATCAAGTCGTTGGGCTCTTGATTTATACTTAGGACTTGTGAGGGGAAATGGAAACTTTCGCGATCATCTAAAAAAAAACCTTCATTTCAAACGTAATAATTTGTTGGAAAACGTCAGAAGTGCTCCACGACCTCTTCCCCTTTCCTGAACAGTCCATAATGACGTCTAGTACACAACTTTCTCATATCAAAAAGTTTGATTGCCTAACCTTCACTTTAATACGAATAAAATTCTCGTTCTGGCACGGCGTCGAAGTGGGAGTTTGCGAATTATGAAGGTCGCCCCACGGAAGCGGAGGGCGCTCTGCCGTAGTTCTTCGTTAAACCGCTACGAGCAGCACCAGGCGTCGTCTTCCAAATTTACCAGATTTTTCAAACAGACAAATATCTTCGAATCTTCTCAGTTTTAGTTCTGAATAAGAACTCTTACAAGTTGTTCGAATAATACCTTTAAATGAAAATTTCTGTATGTGAACATTTCAATTGCTGAAAGAATACTTCTATAGTTAGGCCAACAATAAAAACCAAAGTGATCGTCTCTCACCACAATATAGGCGGCACCCATCTAGTAATAATGATAATTTGTAATTCAGCCTCCAACTCATCGTCGTCCTCCTCAAGGAAAGGTCAAGCTCCTTCCTCGAAAAGGTGATGTTTTTTAGTTACATTATCCTCAGTCTAGAAAGGTCAACTTAACCGGAAGACTGTCAGAAGTAAAGATACTTGCGAGCATCTCGCCGCTTCCACCATCACACATGTCCCTTTTTAATGTTAAGCCGGTCATTATAAAAATAATTTTGCGAAGAAGTTTAAAAATCCTTATCCAATTCCCCGCGCCTGAAATGTTATGCAATTTATAGACATATTTACAAATAGAGACAAGCAAAACTTTCGTTGAGACTCAGCCAAAAATCTATCATTTTAAAGTGAGAGAGGCGATTCAGGGCACGCTACTGTCTAATTCATGGATCATTTCTCTATAAATCGTATGTAAATGTGAATACTGTTCATAACTTTTTTTAATTAACGGAACCCTTTAGAAGAACATACTAACCAAAATCCGTCTATTACTTTTCTTCCCATTTTAGTTTTAAACTGAAAAAAGATAATTGAACTCAAGAAAACTGGTTGTGATAAGTTATTGTATTGGACACTCATTATGATCTTAAGAAATACAAATCGCTTTAGGATGCAATAGTAAGTAACAGAGTAGATGTAGATAAGTTGATCAGAAGTGACAGGCGAGGAAAGACGATTTCTGGGGGGAAAATATTAGCTGTCAGTCAAAAATATTAAGAATTTATTTATTTTTAATTAATAATAGTTCTAAACACAGGTAGTAGAATTCGTAAATTAGTAAACTAACAAAGTATATTAATATGTATATTTTCATCAATATAATAAACACAAAATCAATTCAATAGACAGGAAACCTAGTAAAATATTTTTGATTTTATGGCGTTTCTTGATTTAGTTTTATTATTCATCCCATTAGTCCTCGGCCGAGGAAATACGTCACATTATAAGATTACAAGAAAAGAATAAAATATTACCAGTACAAAGTTTAAAAAACAAACATTGTACTTTACAAAAAATATACAATTTGAAACAACGTTAAAGATACTAATATAACATTAATCAAATAAATGATAAGTATATTAATCTTCAATTTTCATTCTGCGGAATTTCCAGTAGCAAATCTTCGATTCCCGTCGAACGTGATAACGAAAATAAGTCGACAGTTAAATATTATAAGATGATTATCGTAAAATAATAGCATAACTTGATAAGATACCAACAAACTATTTTATTAAAGAGGGTATAATCTGTCCTTCCTATCTACGAACTGTTTCAGTGAGTAATATGATCAATTAATTAACAAAGATTTACAACTGTTTATAAATAAATTTTGTATAGTTTAAATTTTTAATTCGTCCGGAATCGCACTCAGCGGTAGTTATCAATTTCTATCACAGAAAAATGAAGAAAAGTAATATCAAACGAACAAATTAACATGAATGACGATAATCAGTTGTACTCTCCAGTCAGTCAATTCAGAATACGTGACGTATCTGATTAGAAGTTGCCTTAACACTATCTTGCGGTTAGTTTTACAATATTTTCATAATTCCCTCAGATAAAAATTGCACGTAATTTCTAGAGCACCAGTAAAGGAATAATGAATGTAAAAATTTTACGATTTTCATTTAATTATATCTTGGACTTTATTCTTCACGGCCCTACATTTAAATTCCACTGTTCTATATTTATCATCCGTTTATATACATTGTGCTAGGTCTTCGTTTTATTCGTTCCAGAAACAGCGGAGCAGAGTCAACAGCGATACAACTGATGTGGACATTTTGCGTAGGCGTTTATCGGCTGCAAGATCCAGGGATTGACGTGTGCTCCTTCGGTGACGGATGTGATGTAGAAAGCAAAGTCTGACGTCAAAGTACCGCGTCAGAACACTTCGTCAATTCCGCCTCAAGTTGGGAACTCAAACTTTTCTTTAAGCATATTTCGCTCGTAGGAGATTCATACGTTAGATCTGATGGGAAAAATAATGAGTACGATAACTGTAGCCGTAGGTTATGGAAAATAAAATATAGACGGAAAAATTATTGGTTCAACCTTAACCTTCAAACTAGTGAATATTATTCAGTAATTAATATTGCATCAGAGTGCCAATAGCAAAAATGACTCGGCTTTTAATTTAAAATTATAAAAAACCTTACATCAAATCCTAACTTTAAAATATTTTCTTAATCTTCATTATTAAAATACGGTCTGGTGAACCGCCAACTAGAAATAAATCCCCTGGAAACAAATATGTAATCGGTCGATTCGTTTTCATGACGGCAAACCAGACTAAAAACAAAAACAAATGAATAACTCCGCTCCCAAAAACGACACAACTCTCCATGTAACAGGAAATTTTTAAAATATTTTTAAAATTTTTATCTAATAATGATAACATTCCACAACCTGCAGCCATTTTCCATTATAATAATATTCTGATTCTATTGTCTCCTTATTTTTGTATTTCCTTATGAGTGTGGAAGATATAAAGGCAAATTTCTGGTGGCAGTTCGATTTTCAGGATCATTATTGCCAATATTTCAACAGCTTTTCGCAAAAAAACGACACCTATCAGAGTTCAAACTGTACACTTTGCATTTTACTGTTCGCCGGCGCAAATACGTTTTGTTACTCGTATCACTTCGCCTACTTTATCAATTTTCCACACAAAGAGACACGCACGCAAAAATTTCCTTTTAAAACGATATCTGTCAAGCAACGTGACAGGAGAATTTGCAATCTGTGGTCGATATCATCAAGCACGACCTCATGGAAACTAATAAAATTGAAAGAAACATTTCTTCATGTATCGTAATCTTCGGAACTTTGTATATAGTTTCTGTGATCAGATTCTTGAATCAGACAAACGTTTGGTTCTTTAGTAAATTTTATCAAGGTGAATTAATTTAACTTGGATTAAAACCAGACAATAAGACTAATAATTACATAATAAAAAGGTCAAATATAAAATCTCAAAAAATTACAAATCGGACGTTATTTATAAAATGTAAATATTGTTATAAAACTATATCTGGTACGATAATCTAGAATAATAAAAACAATGCAAAACCTAATACTATAACTAAAACTGTATTGTCGTTGCAGTACTTAAATTTTAAACATGAAGTTAATTACGAAAATGTAAAAAAAAAATTCCAGAAAAACCGTAATAACCTGAAAAGAAAAATGTCATAAAAGAATTAATTCAAGTACGAAAATTTGGACAAATTTAAGGTTTGTGTATTATAATAGTGGTCAATATTTGTCAAATAATAATATACTGAAATTGTTTTAATGTATGTATGATTTTATAATTGGGCTCTGATGAAAACAAAGAAATATCTGAAGAAAAATTATTTTTATATTTATTTTGTAATGTGTAACATGAATATTTCAAACTTACGAAAGCGTAGATTGTTGCCACAGGTGTGTTCCAATTACTGTAGCTGAAATGACGTCAAGTAAAGTACGAATTCCAGCAGTATTCAAGATGGATGTCCACCACACGATAATATTTATATTTTACAGATAGAAAAATTAATACTAAAAATATTTATAGTTATTGAAAAGTGAAATGAGCAGTGACAGGTTTGACTGCAATGACGAAGTATTAATATCGCCTAAAATAAGAACATTTTATGAAAAATGAATTATTGTGAATGTGAATATAAAACGATACAAGAAAATTTATGATTTCTAGGAACATATATATAGAGCCACAAAACTTTGCTAACAGTGCAGGGAACTAAATGTAAATAATTTGCTAAACGCTTCAATATACACACACTATATCTGAACTGCGTTCACCGCCATCAAAATTATTCCCTTCTATTAAATATAGGTATCAATTCGAATTAAATTCCCTTCACAACGCCTGTTTCTGTGGTCTGACAATCCTTGTTTGGAGCCAATTCAGTCTCAACTGTGCTCATTCAATTTTGTAACCCCAAAATTAAATCATTTCAGTTGAATTTATTTAATATGCTGCACTGTAGGCATCTCATATTAGCGATGGTTTATTTGATCTAAACAGATCTACCACTACTATAGTCGGCTCCTCGAAAATATAATATCAAAGTCAAGTAGCTAACCACCCAGCTCCTCACCCCTCAACCAGAGGCGTTGCCAGATCGCGTACTCCCTTACTACCCGTTAACGTACAGTGCCACGTGTGTATGTTATTGGACACAACGTTCGGCAACGTAGACCTGGCATTACATTTTCGAGGCGCAGACTATACCGTTGGTCATTAACCCATTCTAAATTTTTTCCACTTATTATTTTAGGCAGCTGAACAAAGAAATTTAACATAATATCTATTAAAATTATTCACTTTTTGTTTCGATCATTATCGTAAAATAGAGTAAAATGGCTTCCTATAATCAGGGAAGTTTGTCCAAGCGTATTATTATTACCTAATTCATTGAATAAATTGTATAATAATAGCTGTAAGCATACCAATATTAATTTACTTTATCTGAAATGGTATCTGGAATAAAATTTCGACCATGGTCACACAATAATGTCACTTTCGTATTCACTCTTTAAGCCGACGTGTCTCGACAGCTTACAGCAATGTTTCCATTTAATAACTGAATTGCCACAGGTAATTAGCTATAATACTGCTGATGTACGGGGCTAAGTACGACATTTATAATCAGTCAACAGTATAACTCATGCATACCAGCTAACACGTAGAGAATATGGATTTTACACGAATAATGGACCACTGAAAATGGCAATGTATACCTTCCCTGTTGATTAACGCTGAAAATAATTCAAACAAGATCTTAATGTAGTGTAGTGGTCAGTGTTATTGTGTCGCTTCACAGAGATCCCGGGATCGAATCATAGGGCATGGGTGTTGTGAGTTTATTTTTCCGTACTGAGAAACTCTAAGAAATTTTTCTCCCGACAAAATCAAACCCGTCAGTGTACAAAGTTGCTTATGACCTTATCAGTTGATGCGACTATAAACGAAATTAATAAAAGAAGAACGTAATAGAGAAATAAATTATTATTGGGCAATTTTTTAACAAATCCACTACACATTTCATGGCCACTTTTTTAAAAAAATTTCAATTCGAGAATAAGAATTAAAGAGAGATTCACTTATACTTCCCGCTTCACAGATACACAGTTCAATCATCAATCAAATTTTTTTGAGTTCGCCAATGTGTATACAGATGGCGGATAATCTAACATTATTATTGTTGTATGAGACAATACAACAAGTTTCGTAAAAATAGATCCGACCGATTTCCTGTGAAACAGGAATTTTGATTACATTCGTTACGGATTCCCTAATGCAGGAAACGACAAGATGAACTAAAATCACTTCAATATAATAAATGTAAGGACAAAAGAGTTTATTTATTTATTCACATTCAGTCAGTTTATATGTAACAAAATTTATTCCATCGACAATCAGTCTACATAAATGATTTGGTTTATTCATCTTTATTAAAATTAATACTGATTCTTTGCAGTTATTTCTTTCTGTCTTCCTACAAATACCCCATTATAAGAATTTAAGTAAGACTTTTCCTCTAAAAATCGCAGGTGAAGGAACTTTCACACGATGTGCACGTATTTTTTACGTCTTCCAATGTCCCATCTACCACGTGAAAAATGAATATCCAGAATAAATTCTCCATAAATATTTTTCTTGCCAATTTCTCTCCTTATTTTGAACGTCCAAAATGGTAGAGTTATATTTCCAAGACGTTTGTCTTTATTTTCATTTAGGCAGTTACTAATTCGTGTAACCGTTCTTTAAGTAATGCCACCTGAAGCAGACGGTGGATCCTCGGCTGTCAGCCGATTAGGAAGCTGTCAGCCGCAGATTCCCAACATTACGGAAAATACAGAAGTGATGTAAGTGTTAAACAATACCGAAACGTTTTATAAAAATATTTACTTGAAGAATAGCCGCATTTCGACCGTTATTAACATGTTTTACATATTTCTCGTGCTTGTTAATGACAAATGTTTCAGAAGCATATTTATTTTTCATCATCGCGGTTCACAAATAAATTAATGCTATTTTCCGTAAATGTACAAATTTTAATTCACAGTGATAACCTTTTCGGTAGCCTTGAACTCAGGTCAGAGCAAGAAGCAAGCTCTCGAAACGGCAAACGCTACCTGCAGTAGAACAATTTTTCCCCCGAGACGGCGCGGCGTTCAAACTGCATGTAAAGGAGTGGAAGTGGAAATTAGGCACTTTTTCAAGAAACAAATTGGCTTTCATGAATTACGCATTCGCAGGGCGGCGATTTGACCTGCTCGCTCCGTTCTGCATGAAGTATGGCGGCAATGCAAACTCCATCTCGTGCCTCCTCAGCAGCATTGTCTAAGCAGCTCCAGATCTACATGTGCCTGAGGTAGTGGCCCTTCCTTACAACACCACGGGAAAAACTGTGAAAAAATCAATATTTTATTTAGTTATTTAAAATAGCTTTAATACCAACTCACCTAAAATATTAATCAAGGTATAAAATCCTAGCACCGTTGATAAACAAACCTACTAAACGTTTACAATCTATCTTCTTCTTCTAATAAAAAAACAGTGTTTGTATGTATGTAACTATGTTCCGCATACAAATCTACACCCGAGGAGCAAATTACACCAAATTTCGTACATATGATTTTTGCGACCTGGAAACAAACACTTTTCAACCACCCCCAGAAGCGTGGGTGAGATGATGTGGAAATATTGAAACATGCTAAAACGGCCGGTATTTAAGTCAGATAAATACTTTAAAAATTCAAATTTATTGATAGTGTTTCTACCGTCGCCATGTGTGAATAATTTCAACCCCTTACAGCATAGGAAAGGAGCACCCTTAGGGGTACAGATGGAGGGGCATCACAATAAAATAACGCGAATACAACCGAGATTGTCGTTGAGTTTATTTACGACAACCTGTGTAACGCTTGGAGGTGGTCGAAGGTTGGAGGGGCTTGTTGAGTCGGGCGGAAGCAGAAATTTTCTAACATGTTAACGCGCTGATTTTTGCTTCGAATAAATGTATTTAGGGATCAATGATATTCATAAAATTTATCTACATGTTCTCGGTGTATAATTTCAACCTTCTTCGGGAATGGGAGTGGAGCACCCTTAAGGGTGGAAGTGGAGTGTCATTACACAAAAATAAAGCAAAAATAATCGATATTGGAGTCTAATTGGGGGTTTGGTTGTCATTGAGTTTAATTATGACATTCAACTTGCCGTTTAACTCCCCGAAGCAGGGGGATCGTGGGTTTAAATTTTTAAAAACATGTCAAATAGTCGACTAGCGTGAAACAAATATTTGTCGGGGTCAATGACATTAATAGTATTTCTACCGATGTTGTTTTTGTATAATTTCCACCCCTTTTGGCATGGGAGATTAGCACATCTAGAGATAGGGGTCGAGGTGCGTTACATAAAAATAACGCAAAAGCAACCGAGATTGGAATCCAATCGGTGGTTATGGATATATGACAATCCGGGAAACGCCGGACACCCAGATAGTAGATTAATAAACAACTGTACGATTTACAATGAAATCGTAAATTTAATTGCATATGTGTTGGTTTGCTAGAAATAGTATTGTTCTGGTTGCTTGAGAGGGGAAATTTTGAGAGACGACAAATAGGAACAGAAATGGATTATAATACTAGTTGCAATAGAATGGTGAAAATGAGAAATACCAAACCAAGAAATAACACCTGCATATAATAAAAGGTAAATGACAGAACCCACTAAATACCATGAAGTTACTACATCTAAATCAAATGAACGTTGTCTCATTTCCATACATTACCTTTTATACAATTTTAAACGTTATAACTATAATAAAATACAATCGCACCAGTGAATGCAGTACAGAATTGTAGCACACAGTTTGTTAACTGTTACAGAGGGGAAACAATAGATCAATGTATTTATACATTTTAATGTATTTACTCAAATTTAAATATTGACAAAATCCACTTACAATATAGCATACAGAGTTATATAACACAACACGAAATCATCTATATTTTCCTTAGGCCGAAACGGACTTTTATCCCCTCTTTAAGATCCCAACGGAACTAAGCCCCATAAAAAGTGGCATTTAAAGGCCCATAATTTTTCAGTGTTGCTGCTTCGACTATTCTTTTTCTGTAAACTTTCCCTAAAAATAAAATTGGATTAACATTTAGTAACGGACTACAGAACAAAACTTCTGTCTCCTTCGGTAAACATCGGCGAACGTAAACTTTGAGTGTATGCGTGTTATATACCCAATACAAATATTAAATCTCGGTTAAAATTTACAAATTACTCTGATCGCTAATACAATGACAGCGTCGTGACAACATCCAACTCGCTGTGCTAGGGACTGCAGACTTACGACACTCTTTTAACATTTTTTTAAAAAATAAATAACCGTTCGGCGCTGTCAGCGATTACCAAAACAAAATTTCAAATGCGATTGTTCTAAGCATTTCCAAAAGTAAAAGCTTACTCCAGAAGCGACAATAAAGAAAATAAAATCTTTTCACGGGGTAAAGTTCCAAAATAAATACATCATCTGCAAAATTTCAAACAATCAATTAACCAGGAAATAATTATATAAAAGATTAATATTATAACACGTTTCATACAGGTGAGTACAAGTTGCAATTATATCGCCTTAGAAACAACGGGAACACATACAACTTCTAATGATTCTTTAGCCATTAATTACTCAATTAAATAAATTAATTATTTTAATTGAAACGTCAACCCAGAGACAAATGGGTAAATTCAATCAACCGTTTCATTCACAATGTTTTGCAATATTATACCGATATTCCGTTCATTCTAGAAGGATGCTTTAAATGTCAAACATTGATCAGTAATTTATCAATTTAATAATTATTTTCAAAATTGCACTTCATATTATTTAACGAATAGTACGCGAATTGTCCGATCCGAGATAAATTTGTGTTGGCAGTGGTCAACTCTTTCCGTGTAAATATCTAAAAATAAATTACCATGGACTGCCAGGTTTCTTTAAAGTCAGACATCCACCAAAATCCTGCGATATTTTCCGTCAGTACAGTCGTTTAGTTTTTCCGTTGTGCTCTTCCCACGTAGACTGAGTCTTCTCAATCCGGGCCGCTGTCCTCTTGTAACTCCAATGGGAACTACGTAAATGTCACACACTATAAAAATAAATAATCATATAAGTAAATAAAAAAGTGGAGTGTGAAATTGAACGAAATCATATCTCCCGAAATAATTGGAACGCCTCTCACTTGGAAACAAATTTTATTCACGAGATATAACGGCCACATGTTCACGACCAATATGCACAATTTTAAAACAAAAAATAAAAATTTAATTTTACAGAATTTTTTGAGATTTTCCACGCTGAAGTAACTTAGGATTCCTTTAGGAATAAATAAAACCAATAACAATGTATCGCTTCATTGTTGGAAGAAGAATATTTCAATTTTTATATAAATTTAAAAAATAATCACTGGTTTTATCAAATCAGCTTATTAGCTATGGATAAGATTAAACAGTGGATTAAATGATAATCGTGACAAAATATTTTTACGATGGGGGTAGAATTTTCCACGGGATTGAAGCCAAGTTAATTACTTACCGATGAATAATAAACTGACCAATGCGTCATTAATTTCTGCATGTAGCACAAAGCGAATGTACTCGTATTACAATACATGTATTTATTTATTGTTTACGTTGGATGCTAACATTTATATGCACAAATACATCTGACTGATACGATCGATACAAATGTACGGTAAATCGTTCCTCTCATAGTTATACATACAGTATGTGCCTAAATACTACGAACCTTTATGCACAATGTTTCATTACCAACGGACGTTGGTTATATATTTATTTAAAATTAATAGTGTCAATACATCCAAATTCTTGGATATCGCGATTTCTCATACACTCTCAGGTTTTCGAGGTAATAGGGCTAATGAAAACATAATTATATAGGTAAACAATAAAATAAGTAAACTATAACTAGCATAAAGGAAAAAAATTATGTGTCAGTCTGAATAAAATGAAAAAAAAAATTAAATATATAAATAAGTGAATACATTAAAAAGAATGCTGACTTATTAATGCGAAAATCTGATAAGTTAATTAAAAATATAACACAATAAGTAAATCTAATTCAAGTGTTTAAAAGTGTGGACAAAATTTTAGTTTTTAATTAAAAATATAACAAAATAAGTAAATATAATTCACGTGTTTAAAATCGTGGACAAAATTTCATTTTTTAATTTAAAAAAATATAAAAAAATAAGTAAATCTAATAAAATGGTTTAAAAGTATGTACAAAATTTCAATTTTTTATTAAAAAATATAACACAATAAGTAAATCTAATTCAAGTGTTTAAAAGTGTGGACAAAATTTCAGGACAAATTTATATGACATATTTTCAAAATTGAATTATTTATTGTTTACACAAATGTTTATATATTTCATTTCATACTAGGATCGATCCTATTCGGAGCAAATAATATACATATATGCAAATGTATTACGCAAAAAATTCATTGAGATGCCTCCATTCCAAGATTGAGCCGAGATAATAATATGTTCGTACATATTTACTTCGTTCTGAAAACATTTTTTTTGTTTAATTTTCGAATGGTGCAACATAAAAACAGTTTCGTTATATACGTTACAGGTTGGACTGCGGGAACGGCTGATTATTCGCAATTTATGTCAGAGAATCGGGTGGATGAGTTCCTCATTCTTTCATATATCTTAACCAATTCATAATGGAGATCTGTTTATTATGGAAATGGTTTCGAACAATTCCCTGAGCGCGGCGGAATGCGCACTTCCCCGAACTAAAAGGCATTAGTGGCAATGAGTCACGCAACCTCCTGAAGTCCATTTCAGTTTCGCAACCTATTTGTAGGCTTTACAGGAGAAATAATGAAGCTAAAAAACATAAATTCGCGCGATACAATCCAATAAATTAAACGACCGAATTCGCAATGTAACTGAGCCAATTAAGATCTGGAAAATTTACGAAAGACTGTATGTGTTATTTTTTTAAAATTTTCGAAATAATTTGATAAAATCACCGTTATCGACTCATGTGGTCCCAGACATCAGTGGTTGCGAATATAATCCGTGGTTCTTTTTAATGCGATGGGAATTTAATGAACATATATTTAATCAAAACTTTGATTCTACTCACTTCCCTCTCCAAGTTCGAAAATTTTGAAACACCGTGTATAACTAAACGTCGTATCTCGTAGCCGTCCATCACAACGTAAATGTTAACCCCCTGCTGTGAAAACCGATCACAGACAAATGTGAATTGACACCTGGACTCAACCGCCGGTATTGCAGTTTCGAAAATTAATTCAACGGTCACTATCGTCTCAAGTAAAATCTCATTCAAGGATATAATTATTTGGTTGTATAAATATCTCATTCGGAGAAGCAAATAAATAATAGCGATTGAAAAAGAATTTCGACTAATTAATGAAGGAAAGAGTTAAAATCTGAGAGAATGAGAATGTAATAGAGTATAATATTTTAGGTTTCAAAGATTTAGCGACAATTTTGATACTTATCATTTATTGAAATACAATAATAATAACCATTCAAATGCCTCTCTCATTTCCAGTAAAAATTTGGGTATCTGCTCTCAGTACCGAATAATTCAAATTACAAAAATTAACACTTAATGTATAGTAATTCGAGGAGAGAAACGTAGCTTGAAGTATTTATATTTATTCTCCACCTCGAAATTTGAATTACAATGATTCGAGCATTGTACGTACTACTCCACACAAGAATTTACAGTCTGCTGAATGATTGCTGGATAGGCACAAGTTATATAGACAGTGTGATTTTAAAAAAATTAATTTGTTTTCTTCAGTTTTTCATGTGGACAGGAAACATGTTTCATCTTGATGAATATTGATTATCTTTAGAAATTCTCACGTGAGATGGCGTAAAACGAACTGCGAAATAATATTACTATAATCGTCACTCACCTGTCAGACGAAAACGTATTTTGTTTTACGAAGACCTCTAGAGCGTATAGTGTCGTTGACTGCATAGAGCGAGGTCCCATTCCTGAAAGAATTGCTCATCTAGTGTTCGGGCCGACAAATGGTTGTTTTACGTTCAATGAAATCGGAAATTAGATGAGACTACCAACTTAATGTCTTATACCGAGAACATCACCAATCGCTGACCATGTACTCCGTTAATAGACTTCCTAGTGGGTGTACCTTCATGAACCTATAAGGATTTTGATGACAGCTGGATTTACTATACAAAATTGGTTTTAACCAAAGTCTAAATTAAAGGAGATAGAGTATATTTTATTGAGTTTATGTTTACCTTAATATATATTGTAGCGAAGAAGCGCGCCGCCCACTTATTAAATAATTTATTTTATAGGAATCTAAGAACAAGCCAGCAACAAATCGGACATTGTAATTTCTGATCCTAACATTTTGGCGCCGACGTGTCGGGAAGACAGGATGCGTACATGCCGAAATACAAGTCGAAAGGATTAAGAAAGTCGCCTGAGAAAATTTCACACAGCGGAAATATTTCGAAAGTTTATTACAAGTATATGCAGTGTAAAATTAGAATCCCACTCCAAATCTTATAATTTCAGTTTCCTAGGCTAATTGTGTAGCCAATTTTTTTTCAGACATGTAGGTTTAGTCGACCAGCTTGATTAATAATTTCATAATTATTTTATTTATATCTGTAACAGATTCTGACCCTCACCCCAATTTTTTGAACTGATGCACTTCTTTTCTTGGAGACTAACCGTTCCTTACTCTCCGAAACGTCACTAAATTGTACTCTCTCAACCTGAAGTTCGTCCCTCGTTTACTCTTTTCCTTCACCTCACTTCGTTTGCGTTGTTTGTTCACATTTTTCTTCCCTAAACATACAACGGAATTGCCACAGTACCTCATGTGCTGTAGCTGTGGAATGTAACAAGAATTAGGTACCGTATAAAATCAAATATTAAGAGGATCTGTCACTCGGCCGACGCTTAGGTGTTTTGTCCACGACTGCTTGTGACCTTTAGTGTTCCCAGGAGCCTGTCCACACTCTGATTTGTTGCCCCATGCGGTTTTTTTCTCCACACACTCACTTCGAATTACTTCTGCGAGCCGAGACTAAAGGTCATGTTTGTTTACGTACATGGTAGAGGGTTTGAATTGATTTAGGTTCTGCCGTTGCTTTAAAAAATGGTAAACGTTAATACACGCCAACGTGAAGCTACAGGCGGGTAGAAAGTCCAAGTTAATATTTAATAGAAAATCCTTTAAATTGAACTGCGCATCACGACAGCCAGTTGAAGTCAATAAATCAACGTTAAAGTTCGTGATCCTGATGAATTGTATCTGTCAGTAAAATCGGCTAATTGGAACAAAGGCGATGTCTTTTAAATTCAGTCACTTAAATTTATTCATTAGAACTTAAAATAATTCTGTATAAATTTCACAAATTGAGTGGATTATATGATTCGAACGGCAACGATTATAATGTTCTCAGACAAAATTACATTTCACAATTCGTCCACCTAAGTAATAGATTATTAGATTGTTTTAATATTTTAAACGTACATATATATATACAGAAAAGTAGATCTGTTAAATATAAAATAAATAATTTTATGATTCATTATTTAATTATAAAAATGTATCTGTTTATGATCATTAACTATACCTATTATTAAATAACAGACGTTAAAATAAAGTATTATTTAACTGTTTTATATTTAATTTTTCGTAATGCTTCTCTACTTAATAATATTTCACGGAGATCTAAAATAGACTTGTGTTCCACGTACAACATTCCAAACCGATGGCGGATAAAATCACGTTCATAGTCCAACTGAAATTCCGTTTGTGCTTGAAGTTTAATGACGATTCCGTGCCTCGAAAGAGTTACTCGGTCTCGATAATAAACGACAAACGACACTTGATTAAATAGATAAAGTATCTGTCACCGTCTTGGTGCTGCAACAGAAAATAAATTATTACTGCAGTACCAAATCGGTAACGGACACCTGAACATCTATTGGCCTTTCAGTGTAGTGTCCGGAGTAGTCTCGTTCAATCGTTTCATAATAAAAAGTATTTGACTAAAAACTATAGCATCGTGGATAAAATGTTCTCGGTTTTCACACGGATTTAATAGATTAAAACAAATTATTACATTTTTACATGTAGAGGTAGGTTTATTAAATGATGAAATAAAGGGATAGTTCCAGAATTTATTAATTATTGAACTGAACATGGACATATAAAATTAAAAATACAAATTATGCGTGTTCAGTTAGCCGGGCAAAACAATCGAATCCCTTAATCCCAAGTTAAACCACGGTTTACGGTAATTCCCCCAGGCGAGTCAAGGATTGAGACACTTGGCTGTTCGTTACCTTGCGTTGATCTCTGGCCGTGATCATGTGGCACCCTCGTTTTCTCCGAATCCTCTCGAATATGCAATTCTGGGGCTGTACGTTCCCTGACGACGGTTCGTCGAGGAGTCTCTCTACACTTTCTTCACAGCTCCTTCGCTGCATGTGAAATATTGATGTTCTCGTCCAATTTTGGATCGATCTTTCCTGAACCAAGAAATGTGATTGGTTCAGGCAGTCACGTGTTAATTCAATTTCTGGGATTTTTTGAGAGACGTTTCCCACGGTTCGACAGTCCAGGTAACTTCCGAGGGTCAACACCCTACGATTCTAAGTCCAGACCGAACGGATTATCTATCCGCCACGGCGGCGCCTGGTCAAATTCCAACTTACCAAACTCTCAAACCTTTCTAATATCTAATTACATTAAAATAATATATATATATACACAAATTATAAAACTATCGCGCTACATACAAAATATTATTACAAATTAGTTTTAATCTATTAAACCCGTGTGAAAACCGAGAACTTTTTATCCAAAAATTACACCAGGAAAGTCTTCAATCTTTGATATAGCATCGTGGTTCATATAATTAAAAACTTTCATTTTATTGCTCCTCAAATATCGAGCGCAAATTAAATAAATTTTCCCCTCACACGTATACCGATTTATTGTCTGTTTGAATTCAAAATAAAAGTTATTTCTATTCTGTTAAAAGTGTGTTCTTTATAATGTTTCAGTTATATGTATTTTATACTAAGGACTATTTGAGGGTGGTTTTATACCCATCCAGTTGCATATCGTACACTTTCAATGGTTTTACCGCTGTATTGTACTGGTTTTGATGAGCTCCTCTCGCGTTGCATGCAGTATGAATAAGGACATTGTCTTACTGAATGGTCAACACTAGAGGGGTAAGCTCCAAACTGATTACTCTATCAGCAGATGTGTAGCCCTCAACAATCGAATTACGGTCAATATCAAACCACGTCCCAATGCCTGAGCGACTCAGCTGAAAGACGCGTCACAGTTCGCGGCTTTCTCAATAAAACGTTTCTCTGCTGCACGCAACACGCAACTAATTGTTTCGCTCGGTTAACCAAATCATTATCATCCACTATATTGGTTGTCCACTTGTCTGAGTGTACCCGAGTCTATCTAACACAGTGTTGGACTTAATTGTTTGCTACGGCTAAGCAAGAACTGTTATATTAGAATATATCCATTCAACTAAATGTTTTCTGCTCTCATTTTATCTTTTGTAGAATCGTGCGCTCAAGCTGTAAGTTCTACAATTTTCTGTGACAAACTTCTTAGACAAGAAATTTGAAAATTATTATTTCTCAAAATAAATTACCCGAGGATGTACTTATTCTTCAAAATGCGTCATGACTCCGTCGCCGTTGAGAACGCTTCAGTAGAGTCGCTTTGGCTCACTGAAAAACTATTGGGTGCCAGAATCGCCACGCATAACTCTGTCCATCGTTGGAAAAGAATTCTTCAGGAAATTACGAGAGATAGATTGTAAGTTCGATATGAATAAATTCCTGGGTTAGGGTTGTCATTATGGTAAAATATATTATGGTCGTTTTTCTTGGAATCAAAATGACGGTTCCAATTTCACTGTATTAAGACACTACCGTTATAATATCACATGAATGCAAACCAAAAGTTAAACTAAGTTAAACACCATTGGAACTGTCACAACATCGTTCGGTCATGTTTTATAACTATAATACTTTTACAATTTTTCACACCCAATTTACGATGATTTTAAATAGGTTCTAAACCACGCAAATAGCGAAAATAGTCGATTACACGTTGTTATTGTATACTAAAAAAATTCAAACATTATTAATGCTAAAACAGAATGTAGTCTTTCTCGGTGAAGAGAATGAATGAAGTCTTCTCGGGCTTGTAACCGAGTAAAAATTGTATTCAATATAAACGCTTCTCACTACAGCAGGTACTAGACGAACAGCGTGCTCTCTCTGTACGGCCTGGCTACATTATCATTTTTTGGTTGAAAAGAAAGCTCACAGATTTTATTTTTAACAGCATACCTCTAATGTTGAAACACACCTAGAACTTTCCTCGAGCCGAGTAGACTTCTCACGCTATTTGCTTATATTACAACGTATTGGTAGCTGAACATCACCAATTTGGTCTGCACATTCTTGTTACAGGCTACATGAGGGTAATTCACATGGTGGCAACCCACTTTTAATAGCATAGGAAGGGATTTTAAAAGGGGGACGCGGAAGGGTAGAGGAAGGTAGGCAAGGGTTAACTAGGGCCCCCGGGCTTTAGTTTAAGGATCCTACCTGGCCTAAAAGTGATACAGGACAAACCCTAGTAAACCTGTATCACGTAGGTCGGGCATTGGGTACTTGTCCCACGCCCTTCCGATGGCGGGAGAGGGGTTTTCTGTGGGGAAGCAGCATTCACTTCTCCGAGCCTCGACCAGTTTAGGAGGCAGCTGGCCGGCTCTTCCAATGAGAATAACGAACAACTCTTACCGTATGCCCAAGGTCTGTGGCCCCTGAACATACACCTCTTAAAACAGGCCGAGGTGCCTCGGCTTGCGGGAACCTTAGTTCAAAAACGGAGAGAGGAAAATGGGTGCCCAAAAATAGCCCTCTCCGTCCCTCCAGAAAGGTTCACCTGCGAGAAAACCTCGCAGGCTTGTCTGCACATTCTACAATAACATCTGTTAAATAAACTGATCTTACGCCTTCAACTAATGTTTTGTGTGCAATCTTCCAAATATTTTAACACCACGTTCAATAAAACATTCCTCCTATTCATGTACTATGTTTTAGTTGTGACCTGCAAGCAGAAACACGCATACAACATATGCATAACGATTGCGATTCTCCCAGTTGACATTGAAACCAACTGACAGATGCACATTTGTTAGCCTCATGTCATACGCTACTTCATTAATGGAGTGGTCTCTTAAAACCTTTCGTCACCTTTCATATGACGGGTGTAAATTACCGAGCTTTTTCATCCATTCACGGCGCACTCTAAAATCCAATAAACGTTTTACTTCAGGAATTGGTGGCATGCAAAATGTGGATAGCGTCAATCGCGGCTCGTTCAAACTCCATCACACATCTCCGCTTTCACGTTGAGAGCGTTACAGACGTATTAAAAAAAACGGTTAATTGTGGATTGAATCAAACGAGTTAAAAATGTATCGTATCGGCAAAGGGGAGCCATGCTATGTACGCTTTGTAATTTACAGCAACTGCAATAATTATTGGTTATTAGAACTATGTAATACTTCAATCAGCAATTCTTTATATAAAAATGTATCACATATCCACTAACGTCCAAGGAAAATTTAATTATTTGCTAACTCTAAAGTGCTGTGTGGTAATTTATTAAATTTAGTAATACCATATTAATGAACTTGTTCCGGCGAAAATGATAACTATTTGCCCATTTTGTTTATGTTGTTTTTCTTTATTGCATTAAAATTGACCACGTCGTGTTTGGTTGTACTAAAAGGTAAGAGTAAGAATGCCCTCTTCAAAAAAAAAAACTTGACGCATACTTCTAACAATCAGTTTTTCAATAATTAAAACTTTCTCTTTCCTTTACAATTACGAGCTGAAAATTTCACCATGTGTCGTGAAGGAGATACAACTGTATTTAAGAAAATAATACGTGATAAA
Source organism: Zhengitettix transpicula (assembly GCA_037074705.1). Taxonomy (NCBI): domain Eukaryota; kingdom Metazoa; phylum Arthropoda; class Insecta; order Orthoptera; family Tetrigidae; genus Zhengitettix; species Zhengitettix transpicula. The sequence goes on along the minus strand of CM073595.1, from coordinate 56,139,705 downwards.
TCACATCCCTTGGTTTTATTTCGTCTTTTTAAGGTTGCATGGTCTTTATACGAGTGCTTTACCTATCAGTGATTTGTGGTCTCTATTTTCTCTTCAGTTTAGAAATGATAGGTTACATATTTCTCATTTAGAATCATTTGACATAACGGACTACAAACTAAACAAAGATTCTCCATACTTAGACAAAAGCGCAATGACGTACGTGATTTGGTTATCACTCCTCAAACTATAGTATTTACCAGGGAGTTTGATTCAGTATACGAGTGTAGACGTTTCCGTCACCATGTTATTGAAGAATCATCAAGAGTTTTAGTTTAATTTTCTGGTTAGGAGTTTTATATTAGGATAATTTCCACGTTTTTTATAAATGTAATATTTAAAGCCGTTGTTGGTTACAAAATTATTTTATTCATGTTATAGTCCTATTGGTTTTACCTACGTACCTTTATTCTTTACGGACGACCATAGAAACGTGTCTGTCAAAAATAACTTGACCGAATTCGGTAATTATTCAGTCTGAATAACGCTCTGTTGTTCGAACACTCACCCCGTTGAAGAAATTATTCAAATCGACGCTAAGGCGACGCCACCGTTTTCCGACGTATTAGGTAATGCAGAAGGCGTGGTAGTAATTAATTATCTCTCGAAAAGTTTTTATTTGAGTGGTGGATCGTTGATTGATTTCGCTCTTTGTGTTTATAACAAGTACTCATGAGGAGCTTTCTCAGTAATGGAGATCCTGTCAACAAAACTGACTGATGATGAGAAATTTATTCATTCATTAAACGTTTAATATGATAGTAATTAAATTTGATAATCAATAATTTCCTTTACCTCACATTTATATTGTATACGACAAGCAAAAAAATAAAGCAGTGACTACGATATCATGCTCCTTTCTATATTGTAAAGTATCAGTATTAAATCATAGTACAGGTACATAAGTAGTTTTATTGCTCAAATGAATGTAATGGCAATTATTTTCATTAACTGTTATAAAATTACAATAATTATTCACTAAAAATTATTTTAATATACTTATTAAATGCTAATTAAAAATAAATTGTTTGTTTAGATTTTTTCTCTTATTTCACATGTATGTGCCTAATATAACATTTACGCTATAAACCCACTGCAGTATAATTCACTCGATTCTCATTAGGTAAAAATACTCCTTTAACCACGTAATTCAATTATGTAACTCAATTATGTCGCATACTATCCAGTTGAAACTGAAACCTTTGAAACCTCTGGAGTTATCCGTTTAATTTTTTTTTCTACCGGATTATAACTCTCTTACTTCGTCCAGCAGTCGCCCTATATCTAAAGAAATTAACTGCAGTGCATGGTCATTCCACATTTCTTCTATTTTGCCACTCCAATATCCTTCCAGATACTAATTTTTTTACAAGTACAGTTATAAGTATATAATACTCTATCAATAATGTGTGTTACAATAACTTAAACATCTCATTTTCTTTGAAAACACAACAACTTTAATGTCCAATCCAAGCATCAGCTTTCGTTCCGTTATATTGTAAGAATGTAATGTATCAAAAGAATTATTTTTAGCAGGAAAAGAACATTAGAAGTAGTTGTATACAGTAGCAATTCATTCATAATGACTATTTACAGTGCTTCTTAATTATTTGAATATGACACATTATGTTAAGAACATAGTTGCTATGAAGAAAGTAACATAAAAATATTAACTTATTTAAATATTATAATTAATTTATTTCATATACGAATTTCTATACAATTTGTTTATGATACCTTCGCTAACCCTAAATGAAAACTGATCCAATTCTAATAGTTCATCAATTTTTCCTTAAAATCCTTTAGTTTATTAGTCCCGTTGAACTCTTGTAGGTATGATTCTTAATATAAATTTTTTTATGTCCAAAAAAATGGTTACAGCAAAGAAATTTACGAGCTTAATTGTCGCATATCCGTGCAGGACAGATCGGAACAGAGACCTTTGTGTAATACATAGCTTCAGGGTTCTGTAAACAGTGATCGATCGTGTCGCCTGCGAGTAAGTTTGATTGATGAATCATTAATACGCTTTCCAGCTTGTTAAATGTGTACACGAAATTAGCTGCTGTAACATGTGCAAGTTGAGTGATTTCACGAGGATTAACGAATTGTTTCACCTTCACAGACACGAAAATAGACACGAGTCACTCATACGTAAGAGTTGATTAAAATGTTGCAGATAGCTATGGTCGGGAATTTCTGCTTTTCTCTGTTAAAGGGACTTTTCTTTGCCATTGCGAAGTCCAAATTTAGCTCAAAGACGACGAAAGATTGTCGAATACAATTGCTGCTTTGATGGGATCCTAGAATATATTTAAGTTCAATTTTATAGATATTCCATCATTTTATAGCGGAAGGATTATAATACATATTTGATAAATCTTGGGTTTCAGTCTATTTATAAATGACGATTTTCTAGAACACGAAACGCATCACTATGAATATACATACCGTTTGCTGCTATAAGAATAAATTTCATTTTTTTCCTTGTGACAATGGAAATTCAACACGTTTTTGAAAACGTTAGTCCACTTTTGGTAAATTAGTTTACACAAGACGTGAATACCTATGCCATAAAAATGCTGTCTCTGAATACCAGCTCCAACATCACTCATCTTCGTTCCAGAGGCATTTCCAGATTAACATGTGTCGCTAAAATTTTGTAATAAAAGCCCAGCGTTACCGCTTTTGGGCAAAAATAATATCAGCCCAGTGGTTAACTAACCCAGTTCATAAAAATTGTAGACAATATCGTTAGAAATAAATTGTTTCCGAATTACATTTATAATTGTATATTTCCTGGAATATTACATTATCTGGAGTTGTTCCAGTTTAAATATTAATACACGACGCGAACCAACAATGGCTTAATTTTTCTCCTTTGTCCATATTAGTGATAAATGCATGGAATTACTGGAGTTAATTGAACTCCACTGTCTCTCCGTCAATTTTAATTGGCTCAAACGCCATAGAGGACGCAAACAAATGAAACATACGAACTTTAATTCCATAAAATATCAGACACCCATAAAAATTGACTAATTACACTAATAATTAAATTCCTAAATTTATCAAACAAAGGATGGTTTCTAAATAAAATATTATTTTGGTGAACAGTTGGAATTAATAATAAAAAATCTTACACAAGTAAGAAAATTTCATATTTGTATTCAACATTATCCCCTTATAACAGATGTATTAATTGTCATTTTATGTTGATAAATCATTAAGCTGAATATTTTCAGTGACTCTGCTAAGTATATATACACATTCTTACAGATATCACTACAGTATCTTTGTCCAAAAGTAGAATAATCAATACCATACATTCCCATGAGAATAAGAACTACAAAGATGTGGAAAGAGTCATAAGTCTTACATCGTTTTGAAATATATAACGTAAAATGTTCAGGCTATTTGTACATATATATAATATTGACCTAATAAACTTATGTAAGAATGTAATGTATCAAAATAATTATTTTTAGCAGAAAAAGAACATTAAAAGTAGTTGTATACAGTTGCAGTTCATTCATAATGACTATTTACTGTACTTCTTAATTATTTGAATATGACACATTATGTTAAGAACATAGTTGCTATGAAAAAAGTAACAAAAAATATTAGCTTAAACATTATAATTCATAATGAAATACTACTAGTTCATGCTTACTATTTATACTCACATATATATTTTAAATCTCACTTTTAAACATGACTGGATAGTTTCTTAAGAATGTTATGTAATCTTGAAGTTTATAAAGAACTGTATTCTCTGCCTTTTTTTACAAAAACGTGTCATATCTAATTAGAATTTCTTTTATTTCTTATGTAAAATTGATGTTATCATGTAATTGGAGCACAATAGTGTATTCATGTTTGCATTAGCAGTTGTGTGCATAAATACCTCAAACACTTTTTCACACAAAATATCTGTTAAAGTCATTGTGGTGTCAAAATCAATTAGAATAATTATGCTCCTGAATTTACCAATATAACTGCTAAGAGTAGTAAGTTATTTTCTTATAACTTATATTCTTATAGCTTTCAAAGCTTTGTTCATGAATTATATCATACTTTTAAAAAAATAGTGCATTTTTTAACTGTCTGTTTTTAATATACTTGTTTCAGTTTATTTAAAAGTAGTAATATTATAGCACAGTATATAAGTGGTCTACACAATTAATTAATATTTCTACTATAGACTAATTTAGAACAAGATCAATAGTTCACTATTGACTATTTTTTCATAATTGTACACTAACTCTGCATCAGGCCTTCTTTTAGAATACAAATAATACTTTGATGTAACTTTATCAATTAAATGGTAGAAAATGCAAAAAAAGAAATTCATCGTAGTAGAATAGTGATGTGAAAATAAACAAATTAGCTAATAAATATGATACAAATGAATAACAGTTTTGAAGGGAAAATATATTTGTTAGAAATAAGTAATCGTAGTATATATTAATTAAGTAAATATTTATCATCAAAGATCCAGTAAATCATATCATAAATTTTGCAAAAAGAACTGGCTTTTATATAACTTAAAGTCACACAAAACATCATCGACATTCCATTCAATTGATATGTAAAACATAACTATATGAAATGTAATATCAAAAACAGAAGAGGTTTATATATATAGAAAAGTTAATTCTCTTTAAAGCATGTATGCATGCATACAAAGAATATAATATAAAAAAATTGCTTAACATAAAGACTTACTTTCAAATTAATAATACAACTTAGTATTTTCTTTACCTTATTCAAGGGATTTAATTATCTGGTTGCTATATTGTTTGTTTGGAATTCCATGAAATTATATTCTGATATTATTGCATTAACTGAATCCAACTAAACAACTGATTAATTTTTCAAAATACTAGTGTTATCTGAAAAATGTATAGCCTTGGAGAAGTTATTTCATGTCATTTATATACATTAAAAGCAGAAATGGTACCTAATTGTACCCTTATGGAATGTTCAAATTTATGTTGTTTACAAGCACAAAAAGAGAAATTGTCTTAATTAGACTTTGATTACTGTTAGTTAAATGTGAGAAGAAGCAGGAATAAGAAATTTTATGAATCAAATAGTACTTTAGTTATTCTAATAAAATACTGAGGTACTCACATTCACAACTGAAATTTGTTGGTCAGTCTCATATATTTCCTAAATTGAATTGTTTCATTCCTGTTTAAAATGCAGGCAGTCAGGAAATCTTGCAGTAAGATATGAATGTATATAAGCACAAGATCGATAGTTTTTTAAGTGTACTTGAGAGCTTTTCATTATGTGAGAATATTCTAAATTTCATGTAAAATATATTTATCCAATTATATTATGCTGTGTAATTATTTTCTAATTGAGCCACTGTCACATTTAATTTATCCTTCTAAAACAAAACAAAATAGGAGATATTCAAATGTACATAATTGATTGAAGATATGTTTCAAACTGATATTCCTACTTCAGTAGAGCATGTATGATTTTTTACACAAGTATTATGTAACTAATTCTTTAATAATCAATATACCCTTAAAAGACATATACATTTATGAATTTTCCAGCATGGACTATGCTGAAGAAAATTTCATATGTTATTTTTGCCCAACCTAACTGGACCAACTGTTGATTTAAGGTAAGTCAGATACCCTGCCTCTCTATCCAAATAAGTTAATTAATTTAACCTTTTCACGTTTTTTTATGTGCGATATATATTGTATTGATTTAATTAATATTAATATTAGTAACATACTTCCTAATTGTGAAATAAAGTGTATGTACATTCTGCTTTATTCTGTTTTTTTACTAGCAGCTATTGACCAAATAATGTAATTCTTGTGAAAACCTCTTTTTCAGTTTTATAATGATAAAATAACTTTGAATGTCCAACCATTTTGATATAAAATATAGATATATTATTGCAATTCGCTGTTTCAGCTGTTTTGAGGTCACTTTATTAATAATTAGTTTTTCTTTCGTCAAATATGTTTTCATTTAATTTTTTACGAAAATAATATAATATTTAATTTATTGACTTCCACAAATAGGAAGATATTTTTATATTATAAATACTTGATAAAGTTTACTTTAGCCATTTTATTAGCAAATATTATATTTATATTCTGAAAAATAAAAAAATTGAAACAAATGTATTAGTTCAGAATAAGTATCATGATGCAGACATGTCCAGATAAATTTCATGAGTTAATCAGGTCATTTTTATATCATTATTCCCAGATCAGCAATCTGTGCCAAAAATGTCAATTTCTTAGAATTACTGTAGTATTCTTATTATTGCTTTAGAAATTGACTACCTAAATGGCACATTTAATTCATTTTCTAAGTATAGTGGAAAAACCAATCTGACTCATATATGCGCAATTTTTGTCTTTCGAAACTGACTAACTTTTTCTCACTTCTTATTTGTAACTTTACCCTAATTTTAGTATTTAGGTACTTTTGTTCATTCCAATATGTCCAACCACGTGTTAATATCTGCACTGAAATGCGAGAAAGTATCAAAGAAAGTTATTCTTCCGTGATAGAAATTTTGCCCATCTCCAAGAAACTGTAATTGTAGTGACATGTTATATTGCACTAGATCCACAGTTTAGTCACATAATAATGTAAATAATTAAGTTGCAGGTTCTATGGATACGCGCCGACAATTTGTCGACGAAACAGTAAGAGTCGGCCGGCACCGAGCTGAAATACGGTTCTTGTTGAAACATTAATATATTATGGCATTTTTAACCAAATGATATTTGAAATTTTTGTGTCTCCGTGGATTAGCACGAAAACAGGATGAAACCACTTCCAGGTTGTGGTCCGAAGACGTTGCAAAAACTCCGGTATGCAATGGCACACTTGGAGCTTCCAATACAGGTTTCCGTATGCTAATTTGGAGATTCCATTAGCTGATTTTCATGTTTCGGAAAATCAACTTATATATATTTTATATATTACTGACATATTACTAGCGCAGAAACTTCTAATCACTTCATAAATGAAGAGGATCTATTAAGTCATTTTTCATTGTGTACACCTACTTAGTTTTTAACTTTTATGTTCTACAGGTTCATTTTTCTCATCAATTAATAGGACTGTTCCTGTCTTCTTAAATTCTCTGCACGTTTTTTCAAACGGCAACCCGCTTAGTCGCTTCTAGTACCGTCGGTTTCATTTCAGAACTCTTCGTCCACCGACCATCTACTCCTCTCAAAATGTCTAGTCAAATTGATCTTACATTCCTTACAGGATCTCTTCAATTCACTATCAATATCGCTTTTTCCATATTTCCTTGAACAACTTCCATTTTGTAAGTAATCGTTCAATTCGCCAGTCACAGGGTGTACTGAGAATGGTCACTAGTCAGTTCCCAGATATTTTAGTTCCAATGTTTAATTTATGAATGTAATTTTATTCATTTCAACTAGATACTAAATTGATCAATTTATTGATACCTGATATATATCAAAAATGTAAAAGTAAGAGAGTAAACATAACTGTAAGTCTCGGAACGGCCACTTGGTAGCTTGGGACTGAACTCGAGGCTGTTCTTCTAGATCTTGGTGAGCATCAATATAACATTTCGCATTATTTTAAAAGTGGGAAATTAATCCACTTACACAGTACTTCTTCGGATTAAATTTGTTGATGATGAACATTTTCGTGACAAATAGATGTTCAATAAATTTGGAACAGAGGTTTTCCCGGTGTAGGTTTTGTATAAAATGTTCTCGGGCTTCCAGTCAAGACCTTCCTTACGTTTGGGTGTAAACACTGTTTGCTCCCTCACTTTCAGAAGACAGCACTGGATTTACATGAAAATTGAACTATTTGAAGCGGACCTCGTAGATATTCTCTCCGTAAAAATCTGACGCCACACTGTTCTTCCTGTCAAAGACACAAATTCACGTTCTATTAGGAAAGAATTTTCAAATCACAAAAATGTAGGAACTGGAATTCATAAAGGCGATACGCATTAAAATTCAGTTCGGTATTTTTTTGTTTTTCTTTTAACTATTTAACTAATTCTTGGTGCAATGCGATTATCATTGGAATTAGAACGCCGTTAGCAGAAAATGTGGAAGTGGTGGGGATTGTGAGTTGAGTGTGTTCGTCAGTCGTGGATCCGTCTTCAGGCTGCCAAGATGAAGCGATTTCTAGCAGGTAAGCCTTTCCGTCTCGTATAACCCATTGGGTTTTTCCAGTGACGCCATTCGCTAATAGTCATCGGGATGGGTAAATAACAACGTTATACGCGGATAAAGCTAACAGCTAAGAGACCCAAATATGAGACGATTAATAAAAATAAACGGAAGATAACGTTGCCTTTTTTCCCCTCACAACCCCCTGTGTGTGTTTTATGATACACAAAACACGACATTCAAATCCGAAAACGTTCCAGTATTTAATTTGCATGTTTCGCCAAATTTTCTCATTTTATTTTTATGGGAAAGAAATCGAAACCGACAAAGGCATTCGTGGTTGTTATGAAACTCGTTTAACACTCGTTTCGTGGTATAAATTTTAACGCAGAAAATCAAAATGTATACTAATTAAGTATCGGAGGATGTTCCCCTTTTGTTTTTACAGAATAAAAGCTGTAATAGATTTCGGAGATGTTCAGAAGCAGAGTGAAGAAAAATATAGTAAGAAAAAGGGGGAGTAAAGGCTTATTGATACAAGTTTTCAGATTTTACATCAGACACTGGCGACTCTGTTGGACTTGACTGAATTAAGTTTTTTAAAACACGTTTGGACTCTCACGTCCAAGTTCTCATTCATTAGAAATACACTGAAGACAAACACAATATTTTTTCTCTGAAATAATCTCTTCATTTCTCAGATTGATAGTCTTTTTGTCTCCACAATATTATCAACAAACTAGATATATAATTTAATTTGGACACATATCCACAAAATTGTGAGAATTTACATAAATCGGGTGTATGTTGTATCAGAAAATGTTAACGTTGGCACAACGTTACACGAGGTTCGTTCCTCCATCGAAACAACAGTGTAGCCGATGGACAACCTTTACCTTAAAAAGGAACTTTAGAGGAAAACGTACACGTTAATTACCGGAGAGCGTCGTTGTTTTGAGCAGCGAACGTTGAAACCTCATTATCCCTGATCTCGTCGTTAGGACACACAAAACAAGTCAAGCCGTTGGAAAACATTCACGATGAATAGCTTCCGTGAAGGGATACTCGGAGAAGTCGCATTTCAGTGGACGATCCCGGTGCAAATCTATTTTGACCCTCACCTCGAACGGTTTCAACGTAAACAATGAAAGTCTCGAGTTCAGATTTTAACACATGATTTTACGAGTATTTCTACGTCGTAAGAAGGCATATGATAATTAATAGAGGAGCTAATAATAAGTGGTAATTGGGAGTTTATTCGGGAGAAAACCGGATTCAGTATTGGTTATTTTAAATGGCGGAAAACTACCGACACTATAATTACACTAATATAAAAATTAACAAACACATTTAAACTAAATAAAAGTGAGAAAATTATAATGAAATTGATAAAGTGATGAATAAATCAAATGTCTGTCTTTACAGCAGATCATTTAGAGCATCATCAGAGTCTGTATAGACGTAGAACTACTGGACTTAGGTCAATCTTATAAAAGACGTCACAATTGTTGAAACCGAAAATTACCTGTATTAACTTATTATGGAAAAATACAAGAAAAAAACACTTTGGTTCTTGAACATAAAATCGTGAATATTTCTTTCGCATAGAGCTATTTTTTTTATTTCTTCGAGTATGGAAAACCAATTAAAATTAACCACTGATTGGTATATTTACAGAATTTATAAACGCGTATTTCAGACTATGGCATCGTAATTGAAAAATATGTTTCTTATAATTCTGGTTTTCAAAAAATTCAACGTCAGAACTGTCTGAGAAACAAATGGAAGAATAATTGAATAATGAGGCTAAGGATTTCCTAAATTCCGTATCTGAAGCTTATGCATTTCTATGCATCGACATGAATCCTACAAATATTATTGAAACCGTTTCCGTTGCTTAATATGAAATGTGTTTAGCGATGGAACAAATGCAACTCCAAAGCAGTACCCTACATAAATTTTACATGTAATAATGTGACAGTAAATCTGTTACGAAAGGAATTTTTTAATTTATTCTTTACCCCTAAGTCAACTGTCAATTCTTTCTTCCATGAAACCATTCAGCAACACTGTCTTGATCAAACTCTGGGTGATCTTTAGTATTTTACCAAGTCAGATTCTATGTCACCTATTTCAATTTTAAAGATAAAACACTTGATATTACCAACACCAGTAGAAATTGTGTCGATATAGTAATGTTACATATAGTCTAACCGAAGACACGCACTTACTCGTGATTTGACTGTATTCCAAAGAGTATGTTTCTAAACGTTATTTAGACCTTTATCAAATCCTATAATGTGACTCAATCAACATTTCAAATTTATCTCTACCCTTTCCGTTGATCAAAGTAAATAGAATTGCAATATTCATGTAGGGCTAAAGTTCTACAATACTTTTACTTCAACTTCAAAATTGCAGTTCGAAGGAAACTACAGGTTGAAATGCGACGGTACGAAAATCGGAAAACAAGGAAGGAAATGTCATTTTCACGGCGGAGGTTGCAATTCTTCCTCGTAAATGGATTGCTCAAGTTTAGTGACGCAGGAAATGTGGCAATGACACGCAAGTAGCTGTGACGACCCTGCGAGCAAGCGATAACGACAATAAATATGCAACGTACGGGAAGATTTAATCAAATATGAACAAATTAAAGAGAGCGGCTCACATTATGCAGAATAACTAATTAAGCTAAGGTGACGTTCGTCTGATGGAAATATTTAACAGGCCACTATCCCCTTACATAATGGAATATTGGGGGTGGGGGGGGAAATCGAATGATTATCAAAGGTGGCAACATCGACGCGAGGTCTTTCAATAAAATATTATTTGTGTATATTTATTTTCCGTTGTTATATGATGGCAAATGTGCGGAATACTCTTGTTCCACACTTCAATTGCCAGATTGTTGGAATTCAAGGTGAAAAATAAAGAGTTTAAGCAAAATAGGGAGCGACAAATAAAAATTAAATTTCTTACATTTATTTTGATTTTATCATTTTAGTTTTTATTCAGATATAATATTTCTTACATTTAAAATATTTTGATGCAAACCCTGTTAAAAATTGTAGTGTGGTGAAAAGTCATTCGTGAGAGGGACGCCATCTAAATATTAAATATTTATTTTATGGAATGCTTGATTGCTAGATGATTGAATTTTTTCCCTTTGTAATCATGTTTTTACTAATATGATTGATTGGTATTACAATTATGTACTTCGATTATTATTGTAATTAAGATTTATTTAAGGTTACGATAGCTTTTATAGTATGGATTTTAATATTGACGTTGATGGTGAACGTAGTTATGGACACAATAATAAAAGAAAACGGTATTGATTATGCTAGTACTGATTATTGTTAAATTATTATTATTTTAGTGATATATCACTATTTAGTTTTCTCTATAAGTATATATTCTTTCAGTTTGGTATAAATACAGTCTTTCATAAAAATCATTAAATTAAATATGGTTTATATCGTCGGGAATTTAAGTTGTATATTTCACGAAGTACGATGACAGCGCTTTCTTTCAATCGTGATTGTGATATTGTGACGGCTTATCAGCATTTGAATGACCAGTCTTCCATGTTCTATGTATATGTATATAAAATATAGTCTCAATTAATGTGTCGCATTATTTGTTTCAAAACATCTAAATACGCTTCTACTGGAGTTAAAATCTTCGCAGACAGTCTAATTATAGTTTTATAAAACTCTACAGAGAGTCAATTAAATGTTGTTGTTCTCCTGATATGCTCTTGAAAGATTTCATATCTAATTTTCGATTGCAATAAACCGTGCTTGAACTCGTACTACTGAATTATTTTTATATTTAGTTATTATCAATATATATACGCATTTGAGCAATTCGCTTCGCCGTCATTAAAAGAGGAAATTGTTCGTCGAGAGCTTCGCCTTGACCCGTATTTTCTAAAAGGATCACTCATTTAGGCTGGATGGGCAGTCTTTCTTAAGCTCCTTGCACAGGCCAGATCCATTTAATTCACTCAAGGGTGTAGACAGCAATAGAAACGCAATTAAAAGCGGAGCTGGGGAAAAACCGTCCGAGAAAGAAAGAGCGAATCTTGTAACTGAAGTGAACCGCTTCGGATCTCTTTTGCGAATTGGAAATTCCCGACTGGCAGCGAATAAATTGCTGACTTGTATACACTTAACAATCGTAGGTGACGTATCCTTGAAAACACGCACTCGCTTAACATACAAAGTTTGTGCTGCGTGTGCTGTAAAACTCAAAATTAAACAAATTAAATTCGAATTACTAATTATAGCTTTTAAGTCCTACAAAAATGATGAGATCGTTACGATTGCAAGGAACGATGTAAAAAAATGTCACATTCCGGGGCTTGGTTCAGTTTGTCGTCAGAAAGTCTGGGATTATTGAAATAATTGTAAATGTAGATTGGGAAAAATGAAAATCATTCAAATAAACCTCGCTGGTATTAAAATTAATTTCCATGTCTGACAAATAATTATATACACATTGTTTTGTAAGGACAGTTTATCCTCGTACGTATTGTGCAAAATAAACAGGTCTCCAAATGAATCACCGGTTTTCATTTTACACTATCTTACTCACCGGAATGAACAGAAAATTTCAGTGTATTCGTGTTTTGTCTTTTCCAGTGCTACAAATATGTATTACTAAAATTGCTTAAATTAATTTTTCTCGTACGTGATGGTTTTGTCGAACTACGAGAACGAACAAGACAGCATCTTAATAATAAGAAATATAGCCAAATAAGACAAAATAAGTGATAATATAAGTACCACACAAAGTTTCTGTCCTTGTTCCTTTCTTCAGGTGCTAAGAAGAGCCTAGAACGACATAACTTCACTCGTCAGTTGTGTCGCTCTAGGCGCTTCTTAGCACCTGAAGAAAGGGGACAAGGATCCCGGAAACGTTGTGTGCTGTTTATATTATCAGTTATTTTGTCCGTATTTGGCTATCTTTCTTATTATTAATTTGCAATCCAAAGTAATTTATTTCATCTCAAAATGAATATTTTTTTAAAAAAAAATATAACACCTAGAAGAAATAAAACAAATGAATCTAAAAGGTCTGTTTTTGTTTTTTGCATCTATTTTCCAGTAATATTTTCGGCATAGACATTTTAATATAAAAATTTCTCGACCTCATTTACTTGTATAATGATCTATGAGACAATTGATCTGTCGACCTGACGCACCCTGTATACATATTTTATAATTGAATACCTTGAAAATTTAACAAGTTTGGTTCAAAAATTCCGCTTTGCGAATTACTGTCCTTTTGTTCTTGATGCTGTGCAATTTCGCCGTCATAAAAAGTCGTTTCAGTTTCAGGCCCCTCGAAGGTTTTCAATCAATTGTTGAATGCTTACTCTGCAGTCTGGACAATTACTTACTGTTCTATCAGGCAATGAACCACTGACATCCTAAGAAAATTCAGTTGTCAGGCGTCGAATCTCCCATACCTGCCCAGGAAATCAAACAGAAACGAAATTTTGTGCTCATAAAAGTGGAAAGCAATTTTCATTTAAATGAACCTTCCAACATTCTAACTTTTGAGAGTGATGGTACTCAATCGAAATTTAACGCAAGTAAATTCTGGTGAAAGACGCACAACCTGCCGTGAAATTGGACAGGATTTTTTTTTCTATGAGGAATGGAAGCAATAGTTTCACGATCATTTGTATTTTGAAGACGCTAATTTTCACGCCAACGTTGTAGTTTTTATTTTTTATATTCCACAGCCATGCTTTTACTGACGCCTCTGGCGTGGGCGGCGCAATATTCGGAGGAAGCCGTATATCCCGTAGACGGGGACCCGATCAACGTACCGGATGAGTACGCACCCGTGGCCGTCGGAGAACGGTTCGACGCCTTCGACTGGGCGTTGTGCAAGGCGCTCAACAGTCGAAGCCCTGGCAACGTGGTGGTGTCCCCGGTGGGGCTGAAGCTGGTGCTGGCCATGCTCTACGAGGGCGCCACGGGACAGACGGCCAGGGAACTCGAGGCTGGACTCAAGATGCCTCGAGACCGTCAGTATACGAGAGACAAGTACAGCGCTGTGCTTGCATCCCTCAAGGTACAATAACATCCACATTTATCCTATATGCAGACTCGAAAAGTTTAGAAATATTGATTAAAGTAAAATAAATGGTGATACAGAATAATTCCAGTTTGTTATCAATTATTTATATATATAAAATTATTCCATCATTCCTCTCAGCTAGACAGAAATAGAGAGACGACGTAAGCAAGGGCAGGAGGGATGTGTCGATACATTTAAAATGGAGAAGCCTACTGCTATAGGGTCGGGGCATAGACTCGTGAAGTCTGCTACGACTTGGCAGTGTTTACAACATACAAACAAGATGGCCGAAATTATATGAATTGTTTTATTATATTATCATCCATCTACTCCTTGCTTTTTTGTTGCTTTAATTACATAAAGGAATAAAATAAAATGAAAAACCATAATTATTTTTTGCATTCATATTTGCAATGTGCCGTCTCAATGTAAGAAGTTGCACTGGTATAATTATAAATGTAATAACAGAAAAATAATCACAGATCGTACACGAACAATTAAATAATATTGTCACGGCATTATTCAATCTCAAAATCACGGTATACGAAGAGGGACACATGTCGAAAAACGTTACATACTAACTGCAGAATATAATTAATAAATTTGTTCAATTTGTATAAATAAATTACATTAAAGAGGAGTTTTTGTTATGAGAACATTATATTTGATCCCTATTTGGACACGCAAGGGGCAATAGGCAACACGCAACAAAATCCGCAACTTTTCAAAAGTAGGTGGTCATGCCATCTCTCGGATTTGGCTCAAACCGAGAACTTTATACAGGCAGAGCTCGATACATCAGGGGAGTAGACGGCCTCAGAAAGTGGCGACGAACTTCTCCGCTACGTCACAACTGCCCCTTTGCCCTGCTCGCGTAATAGTAAGAGACGTTGCCGAGAACTGCGCAAAATGGCGTCGTTGTTCTTTGTATTCCTCAGTGCTTTTTTCTTTTAATATTATTTATATTTAGTTAAGAGGAACATTATTTAGTACAATAAATGACACACACTATTATTTACCTTTGTTATTTGTCGGATTTTATATTAATATTTTAAAGGTTCAAGACAATTTATTGTTTTTATCTTACAATCAACCAATTTTTTAACTGACATATCTTATTACATAATTTCGCTGTTTTGGGATTTATAAATACTTGACTGTAATAAAATAATTTAATGAACCCACACTACAATTTCATTTATCTAGAAATAAATAAATAACTTCGGCTGCTGTGCGTATTTTATTAATATTATACATTTTCTATATCCAGATAACTACTTGACAAAATTCATATCTGAATTGAGGCGTCATATTGGAACAAATTAGGCCGATTGTAAGCGAAGATGGGAAACCAGGAAATAAACTCATAAATTTAAAAACTTTTTCGACATCGATGCCGTGGCGTTAGTCAATCTTGCGGTCAAATTATTACTAATCCCAAAACATTTTACAAATAATTAATCAATTCATATTAATTGGATTAATAATATTTCTACCGAAGTTGTATGTGCAAATTTTCAACCCCTTTCGGCATGAGAGGGATGAGTGGACGGAGGTTAAAATATTCAAACATGCCAAAAATACTGATATTGGAGTCGGAATTAAATATTATTAGTGTTCAAAGAGACCGATAGTGTTTCTACCGATGTTATGTGTGTAAAAATCAACCCTTTACGGCATGGGAAAGTATCAACCTTCGGGGTGCGGGTGGACGAGCACTACAAGAAAACAACGCGAATACAACCACGATTTGAGTCAAATCCATGGTTATAGGTGGCTCTGAGTTTAATTATGACATTCAACTGGCCATTCAACCCCCAAGGACGGGTACAGTCGGGGATGGAAATTTTAAAGCATGTAAATGAGTACGATATTTGCTTTTAATAATTATATTTAGAATTAATTAGATTTATAATATTTCTACAACTTTGTTTGTGTATAATTTCAACCCCTTTCGATGTGGGAGGGGAGCACGGGTATGGGGGGGGGGGGTGGAGAGCAGTTACAATAAAATAACGAAAAAATCGGGGGTTATGGATAAATGACATCTCGGGCAACGCCGGGCGCCAGCTAGTAGCAAATAAAATTGAGTAACGTAGTATTGCCATAGGTAATACAAATCACCAAAAAATTATATATCATTCATCATAGAATATTTTTTCTGGTGTATGCATAAAGCGAAAGAATGAATGAAATCATCATAATATTAGTAAATCTTAGATTTAAAGTCGTATGTGCCACGCTTGACACACTAGGATACAGACGTCGCAATCCCTCCACATATTTGCTTAAAAATCATAATCAATTACATAAAGCTTAGAATTAAAATATTGTATTTTAAATAATTATATAAACTTTTATATTTTAGGGGAACAACAGTGATTACGTATTGGATATAGGTTCCAAAATGTTTTTGGATATGGGTATGAGTTTGCGCAAGCGCTTCGTGAGGATCCTGGATACATTCTACAACACAGAAATTGAAAATGTGGACTTCAATTCCGCATCAACAGTCAAGATAATCAACGAATGGGCTTCAAAAGCGACGCACGGACACATCAAGCAACTCATCAATAAAGGTATCTTTCATGTAGTTTCTTTTGTATTTAGTGGAATAATGCCTAGAAATTTCACTTCAGATTATTCATCAGTATCTAAATTATTGGTAAATGGTTACAACATGGTTTCACTAAAATTCCTGTTTGTATTGAATTAACTATTTCTTTTTCAGTTACCCGTATACCTTTGAAGCCGGAAATATGTTTCATAATTATTCATTCAGTCTAATGGCCTGCATGGACTCATATCTAAATAATTCAATAATTGGGTAGAATGTTTTGGTTACACAAAACGATTTGTATTCTTTCCTTGTTGAATATGCAATACGAAAGTTAATAGAATTCTGAAGCACTTTCATCATATAGATTAAGGATAATCGAATGTTTTTTAAAAAATATTTACTAAATCACATAATTTATTTCAACCCTATTTCATGGCTTCAATAGACTTCTCAGTGTATGTAAAGTTTTCATTGAAATGTAGAAATAAATTGATATTTGAAGCCACGCAATTCTAATAATACTGTCATCCTAACCTTTGTCAAGTGCTGATTCTGAGATGCTGATCTCCAGGCTTGGTTGAACTTAGTAGTTTCATACTTAAAGGAGAATTCTCACTGTTTCGACGAAACTATGAATGACTTGTACCCTGAATATTTTTAAAGATGGTGATGTTTTTCCCACTTCATTATTAAATATACATGTTGTTATACATTTATTTTATCTGCTGTATCAATTCTTCGCCATTTTGACATCTTCGTTGTAAAATCATATTCCTCTATTCTCTAACTGCTTCAAAAATTAGGCGTAAGAAAGCTCTATAAATATTTCCTCAAACACTGTTGTACAAGCTTTGTCAAGAAATGAAAACTACACTACTCACACGATCATAGGGTCATTGGCGGTGTGTCAATGTCATACTCGCTGTTTATAATAGTAAATTCAGCACAACCTGTTCATATTTCAGATTCCCTCGAGGATGCTGTTTTGATGCTGGTGAACGCCATTTACTTCAAAGGAACATGGAAATACCAATTCCCCAAAGAAAACACGTTCGACGGAAAGTTCTACGTGGGCAAGGGCAAGACCGTGACGACGCCGATGATGGTGCTGACGGGGACGGAGCTGTACTACTCTCATGCCACCAAATTCAACGCTAAGATCTTGCGGTTGCCCTACTTGGTAAGATCGTCGGGACGCTTGCGTGTCATTGTGCGTGAACGCTGACTGTTCCAGCTCTGTTTCAGGGGAAAAAGTTCTCGATGTACCTCGTACTGCCTGACGACAAGGACGGACTGGACACTCTTGTCAGAACCATCAATCCTTTCGAGCTGAAGGATCATCTCAACATCCTGAGCCCCATCAGTGTAAACCTGGTCATGCCTAAGTTCAACTTCGATTTTGCTGTCGAACTCAAACAAGTGCTTGAAGAGGTCAGTTCAAAAATCGATTTCAAACGTTACGCGTCAGGTTTGTTACTTCGGCAAAAATCTCTAATAACCGAAATCTTCGAACTATCAAATTAATTTTATCATCTCTGTCTGTCACCGTCGGTATCATGGACAGCCTTGTCACCAACGAACGTGCCCCTCATTTCTGTTTGGTCTGTGTGTAACCTTACGATTTTCTTCATATCATAATTTACGAATGCTTTACAACATATTGATCATACTGAGCACGAGTGTACTATTTATTTTTGATAAAATATATTTAGTGACTGTCTGTATTTTACTTTAAGCAGCCTTCACGACCACTCTGATGATTTGCTGTCATCGTTTCAGATCGGAATCCGCGAACTGTTCACCAAATCCGCAGGTCTGAACGGAATCGCCGGCGGAAAACGCGAACTTTACGTGTCCAGGATCTACCAAAAGTCTGGCCTGGTGGTGGACGAGATTGGCACGACGGCCCACGCAACCACCGTAGTGGAGCTTCCAGACCGCATGGGCTCTACCGAGGTGGCTTTCAACGCCACGCACCCCTTCATGTTCTTCGTGGAGGACGAGACCACCGGCACCGTGATCTTCGTGGGCAAGGTGGTCCAACCCTCGGAGGATGTACCCCCGCAGACCCCGAAGCCAGGACTGCTCCATGGACGCTTCGGAACGCGCCAGAACTCCTTCAACGAACCCGAGGAAGAACCATTTGCCTTCGTCCTCACACCCAAGGCTCTCTCCTCCATCATCGATTATCTGCTGCAGAAACCTCGAGACTAATCCTGACTTCTTCGAAACACGATTCATTTTCCCCCGTAAATCTTAATCTAAATTCTTAAAATATATAAGACTTTAACAGAAAGCTTATCCTTAATCATGAAAACTATTAAACTACTTTCCAAATACATTATTTAATCATAACTATACTATAAATAACGGTGGGTGGAGATAGAATTCGGCATCGAACAGGGCAGTCAAAGATTATGTGGCATAAAATCGTAAATTCTTTCGCTAGAACGCACGAGTACATTCATTTATTGGAGGCAGCAACATGAGTTATCTAGTAGAAAGATAGAAATGGTTCGGGAATTGGTAATTAAATTTAATTAATAGGTTTCTCTTGTTGATCCTCAGGATTATGGCTCCACCAAAAGGATATACTTGTACGCGACAGCGAAAGACTTTGATTTACAAACATATTAAGTGAAACAAATTTATTTATAAACTAATAACATTATACGAATAATGGGATAAAGTTTTTAGTTTTCAGTGTATTGTGACGAGATAACTTCAATTTATTTTATCTATCAAAAATAATCCGCAACTCGATACAGTTCAGCAGCCGAAATTATTAAATTTGTCACAAAAAACATTCTTTAAAAATGTTGTATTAATTAGAAATACATTATAATTAAATCTTGGATCTTTCGTTTATTGTTGCTATAATCATCTGCAAATCCCTGGAGAGGAATCCATGAGGGGTTTTGATATTTGAAGTATTTAACCACATGATATATTGAACCGAAAGTTGTACATAGCCATCAGTATAAAAGCTGTAAAGATGGATACTTTCATTCAGGAAATTGTAATGTACTTTGGACGCACTACATATGTCAAGTTGTTAATATTTTAATGTTTTTCTAAATAAATGATTTGATGGACTATATTAAGTCTGTTTTGATGAATTAGATATCTAGCTCACCATTGTATCATTTTAGGGAAGGTGTTTTGTTTTAATTTTTACGAACAATTATGGGGACTTTTGTGTTACAAGAAAAACACGAAAGAGCTGTAGGTAAAGATTAACTCTAACACATGAATTATAATAAAGGCGACAACTAGTTTTGATAGTGACTAATACCTCTGAGAAGTACCAAAAGCTTATATCGCCCACTGACACCACCAAAAATATGAGGCCTGAAAACTGGTGATAAAATAATTATATACGAAACATACATGTTAAGTATGGGTAATTATTTAAGAACTGTAAATGGTAGTGGTGTTTCCATGCAAAATAAGTCCTAAGTTTTAGGATACTTACGACCCGCTATAAATAGTCATTATTTGCGTTTATACACGGGAGAAAACCTAAAAACTGACATAATGGAGATTATATTTCAGAACTTAGGCCTTTCTCCTATTATATAACAAAATGGATGAACCACTAATCCGACCAAACAAATGAAGAAGAATAACAGTAATCGTCCGCTTAAACGGGCAGAGGCGTTGGATCCGCCGACGTGCCTTATTGTCCTGCGCACAGGTTCAAGGTCTGAAAGCGGGACATGTTGGGTCGTCGACCCAGCGAACGATGAACTCGGCCCAGAAACTGAATTTGCCTAGATAGAAATATGAAATTTTTGAGAGCTACGAAAGCATCTTATAGAAAAGGATGCTAACGTTTGAAGTTCATAACGAGCTTTACAAAAAAAAAAGCCAATAATCAAGTCTTTAATTTTATATTAATTCATTACACTTTTGTGAATCATAATTACATTATTATATATATATACATGTATAAACTTAAGTATTTCCGAGTGATTTTTAATTTGTTAAGTCTGTTTTGGAAAGCTTTGAAAAAGTCAATAATTAATCATATATGTTGTACAAAATTTAATAAATATGGTTATTATGCAAACGTTCAATTCATTGATCGCGTGGGAAATAATTAATTCGTTACAGCTCCAAGCACGCTGATCCCATGTTCGTCCATAATATCACGTTTGTTCTGCAAACTCAGAAATGAGCTTCCATTGTCCTTTTATCACTCAGATTCCAGTTGTAGATTGCCCGGGGGAAAATGATTTAAATCTGTCTATATTCCTGTAATATTGCACTAGGAATTCAAATTTAGTCGTAGTCTTCATTTAAGGAGATTATATTTCTATTGCAGCTCAAGCATTCTTTACTCAGTAACGGACCAACTAATAACAAATTATAAATTTTCATCTCTGGGATATTTCCTATTCAGAATCGTTACAGTGCGACGCAATAATTCTCAAAGATTCCATTAATCTTTTCAGTGCAGGACACAATTCTCACATTTCGAATAAAATATAATGAAAGGCGTGTTCTGAGAAACACTAATCCTTTTTTTGTTGTTGTTGTTATTCAGATGCCGTGAACAGATTTTTGCGGTCGGTCATGTTGACACAAAGAAACAGGAAGAAAGACGGGTTTTCTTTAATTATAGACGATCGCCTCGCGAACCGGTCTGCATTTTCAGCCCTGAAAAGAAACCCGTCAGCAACTAGCGTGCGAATAATAACATGCATGAGTTGAACTTCCACGATAGTCCAAGAATCTGAATGTTAGAAATTGAATGCGATGGAAATAATTTACTACTATGTGATTATACTGTATATAATTTTATTAAATCCTGAATAATTTTAGAATAAAAATAAGACTCAAATCTAGTTGGCCAACACAACTCGGGATCTCTAATCAAATATAACGACGAGGGCTCCAGCTGAGGTCTGTGAAAGGAACAGTATCCAAATTTCTTTCTTAAAACTGTGTAGCAGAAATCCCGTCCATAAGCTCGAATAATGTGTCTACTGTGGTGAATTGTCACCTAGTATACATCATCTGATGTACGGTTTATAGTTATTGAATGTTATGTAATAGGAATATTTTTGTGAACTTTTCACGTCACCCTATAAAATTCTCCTCCTCTGTAACAAAGAAAAATAGAAACGCCAAAAAATAAATTCCAACCAATTTCACTCTTAGTAATTCATAATATGTATTAAGAACAGTTTACACTAGACCGTATAATCAACTGAAACATAACAACTTGATAACAGAATTATCAGTGTGTACTTAACACGCAGTAAGTCGTTTTAAGACAGTTCCAAGAACCCAGCAATCGCATTAAAATAGAAAATAAATTGCAACAATTTTATAAAAATATCGAACGAAAGGCAAAATTCACTTCAATAATTGTCTGCATGATGCTAATAAATTATTAGAAGGCATAATATTAAGTTTTAAATTTATTACAATTGTGTTTAAATGGTACAGTACTGATTTATGGAAATCATTTAAAATATTGGCTAAAACTGTCAAAAAAAACTTCGTGGAATCTCAAAATCTTTTTTTATACATACAATTTTTACTTTGAGTCACATAATCTACTTGGTCTTTAGCGACTATACAATATCATTACATTGACGTACATATTAATTTACGTTCCCACGAGTATGTTATTTACGTGTTATATATTTACATTATTTAAAATATTTACATTTGACATTTACAATATAGGCATAATTTTCCATTTCCATCATTTTATTTTTGAATTGATTAAATACTTATTTCTATGTATATATGTAGCACTTTAAAGAATTCAATTATGTTCTCCTATTTCGTTGATTTCCCCTTCAGAATGGTTACAGTATGATGCAAACGGAATTTTCGTTTTCAATTTCAGTTTTTCAAAAATAATATCCCCTTTCTTGAACTGATTTAAATGAATGCGCAAGTATATCAATAAACGTTTCTGTGAATAAAATTCGAGTCAGCTGTTAATGCGCTACGAACGGAACCCGTAGCCCGAAACAGACGTCACCTTGAACTCGCCGAGAAGCTGTTAGAAAGGAAATGGTGGACGAAGCTGACGTCAACAGATTCCTGGACTCACCTGGCAGGCCAACAACTCCCCGCCTTCGCTCTAAGTTTTCGAAAATAATTTCTGCGAACGTGGCCTCAATCACTAAACGAAGTCGAGGATAACTGCAGGTAGTGCGTAAAAGTCTCTCCTCTTCAAATCCCAGAATCATATTAGTCACATTTAGCGGTAACACACAATGTGTCAATAATTTCTCATTTGTGACATAGCATAATTTTTTTTATTCTGACTGCAACATGCTAACTGTTAAATACATACGGATAAACATTTTCAGTTGAAAGAAACTCAAATACAACTAGTCTTTTAATTACGTAATATAACATATTTGGGGACTCAAAAAAAGAAAATAAGTTTTATTACTGATAAAAATTTTGAGGACAGTCAGTTCAATTAACGGTTTTTAAAATATAGTTATACTGTATCTACAAAATCCGTTACAAACTGATATTAATGGCAAAATAAAACAATTAAAAAATAACGGATTGCACTATAGAGACAACTTCAAGGTACAAAAATGTTGTCATTGAATTAATTTCAGCACCATAACACAGTTTATTTTTTAATCGTTTTTGTAAACGAGATTTAATTAATTTCAGTGCTATTAAATTTCTTTCATTTCTCCTTGGCCCCTAGAATCGACTTGTAACTTAAAAGAATCAAAGTTATTCTTTATCTTCCTGTAAATTATATATTAGTTTATGAATAAAATTACTCCCGATTTTAGTCAGTATTTCATATCATGGTAATGGTCCAACTTTGGAGGCGTGAGGAACTTCCTACACCACGATTCTTAGTACTGCGTTAAGTTTCCCAATTTTTGAAGTTCTTTTCCGAGTTCGTATCTGTACGGTAAAAGCGGATCAGTACTTTGTTGTAAACAAGCGTGTTTCATAAGGAAGGATACTATGAGTGTGTCGCGGAGAGCTGCAGAACATAGTGGGGGAACCGCAGTCGATGTGGAAGGGGATCCTGATTCTGAGTCCAAGAGGAGAAGAGTCACTTCACTGAGGCCAGCGGAACAACATGTTACGGAAGGCGGCAGGTAAGAGCTCCAACACCTCAACAAATCTATCTAGGTCAAAATACGTCACGTATGAGTTCCGTAACAAACAACTTAACACGGATCATGTCTGAATGAGGCACCCATTCGGATTATAATAACGAATACGTGATCCGTAAATCACGTTGTTCCTTGAAGGACAAACACAGTCACGAATCACTTACGTTGTCATTTAGGGGTGTTAACAGGCTAGATTTCACGTACAAACTTTCATTGAATCGTGTCATTCGTTTGATGGGGTGCCGCTAAATTTTCCAAGTCTCCCTCGAAATCTTAAAAGAAACTATCGTCATTTTTATTTTAACATCACTTTCCGAAATATAGTACATTACCAATAAAAAAATTAAATTACATGAACGGAAACTGACATCCGAATACAGCGGCGCCTGCATTCAGGCGTCAACACAATTTTAATAAAGTGCAATTACGTGTAACTGTCTGAAATTCATCTAGCTAGATGCTATTTCTGTCAGAGATGAATATCCCAAATTATCAAAAAGAGAAATAAATAATTCACTTAATCTGAGATGGGATTTTTTTAATTTCTAGCAAACATCAAAAATAAGAAAAAGGATCAATATTGCCGAAGAACTAGGAGTTGATCTCCCTGAAATGAAACCTGACGCAGTAGAAATGAAATATTTTCAATCACAAACATAAATTCTTATTCTCTATTTTTTAAAAAAAAATTTAAATTTAAAGCTTTGATGGTATACAAATTTTATTTCTGTAATTATTTATTAAATTAATTTTACATTGGTTTTAAGATATTTAAAATATTAGTATAAATAAACATTAGTTATATTTAATTAATTTATAAATGACTTCATTCTAAGACTTCAGAGGTGTACCACGAGATTTTAATTCTTGGATAACGAAAAACGATAATAAAATTTTTGAGAAAAACTGGTCTAGTTCCTACTACATCACATAAAAAATCACGGTTCTGTGCCTTTACTTCAAACAAATGACGCAGTTATTTCTAGTAAGAACTGTTTGTCAGACGGTTAAAAATGAGGGGTATTACATTCTCTTGCGTCAAAACACAGATTCTCAGAAAGGACACAGCTTAGAAACAGTGGGAAACTATTCCAAAAAAAACAAACAAGATCAGGGTTAATTATTTCCGCGTGCTCATTTGTCTAATATTTTCATATATATGAAGCTTATGGAAAAATAAAAAATATATAATATAATATTTATAATTGATGCATTAAAAATTTATTTCCGTTATATATAAATTAACATAGGCAAATTGACTAATTATTAAATAACACCAAAACTTTACTGCTATATCAAAAAAGTATAAGCAATTTATTATTAAAGTCTGTACTAATTACTGATACTATTGTATTAATTATCAAGAGTATTTTACAACTGATAAAAAATTTAGAATTAAGTCTAATAGTTATCGCTGAGTCTTCACTATACTGTTACCGAAGTAGTTGAATGCTGACGGGGATAGAGAACTTAAATGAAACGACGTAAAGAATGATCAACTGAGTTAATGAGAATTAACGAATTCATATACGAATAGGTTTGAGAAGAATGATCGACAGACTGACGTTTCCAAAACACTGAGTAAGGATCCACACGTGACACGAGAGACAAAAAAAGACAAAAGTCACTCCATCACATTCCTTATGTATAAATTATTTACGACTCTTCGCAGCGATAAATAGTTATCATGTAGACTACTGTTCCTACAATTACGGTTGGCTTACGTGTATCCTTAAGAAGTTGAGATCTTATTTAGACAGCATACTTCTCGTTCGAATTTTTTCATTTCCTTCAGTTTGAACTTTTTTATTGGAAAAGAAAAATTATTTTGTTCTAATCATATTTTCCCTCTATTTTGATTACTTTCCGATTAAAAAAAATTGTGAGTTAATTGCTTTATTAACTCTATACAATTTGTCTGACTTTTCCTGTTCTGCGCCATGAGGTATATGTAATTTCGGTATCCTGAAACACTGCCTGTGTTCTATCCTCTAAATTATATTCATAAACTTTCACAAATAAGTGAGAGATTACCTTGATACGATATTATCTCACGTTTCCTTGAAAATATTGTGTCGCGTCACCTGATCTGAACAAAATTCAATGGGATAGAACACAGAAACCTAAATCTAATATACTTCATGGCACAGAACAGAAGGAATAGGGCACACAACTTGTATAAGGCCAATAAAAAAAGTCGCCGACCTCCAGTGGTGTATGACAGCGTGAATGCCTCACATCACAGAGGACCCGGGTTCGAATCCCGGCGACGGCATGGATGTTTGTGTACGTGTGAGAAACTCTTGTCCATTAGTCCCACGAAAAGGCGGAATGAGTACCTATAATGAGTCGATAATGACATGAGTGATGTCGATGCGACTGTAAATAAATTAATATGAAAAAGTCGCCAATTTTCAATTGCAAATGTATAAAATTAGAGGAAAAACATGTTAAACATCTGTTCTCTTTCAAAAGTTACCGATGCATAACGCTGCTCGTGTTTTTTATTTACTAAATAAAATGCACTTCTTGTAAACTCGTCGATCTGTATAATCTGAGAAGCTGAGGACAGGAAACGTAATAAATTTCGTGTCTTTATTCATATTCTCGTCGCCACCTTGTGATCTCAACGATTTATTCGTTTTCCATTTGCGTCTATTTATGCTGAGAGGCAGGTTCTACAAGGATGAGTACAAATTTCTCGCTGCTTCGCATGTCTTAATTTGACTCCCACATCGTGACCGTGTGATTACGTTGCATACAGCATGGTGATTCAATTAGCAATTAACGTCTGTGTTGCCACGAGCTCGCGGATGCTAACGGCACTGCTTCAACTTCCATTGCCGCCTTCTGAAAATCCACGAGAGGTCTAGAACAGAATCTGGGAACTCGGTTACATTGTCCTCAGTGTAATTATTAAAAGTTTTTCCTCCTTTTCCCCCACCGAAGCAATATGTGTCCGTTATCGAAGAATCTGGACGTGCTTTACCACGCCTTTGGCCAGGTTCAATGACTTCTTATTTTTAGTCAAGTCACGTCACGTGTCAAAATTTCTTTGTTCGATATCGCATGCATGCTGCCGAGAGAGGTACTTCCACGCCTGTGTGGGCTTCCACAAATTTCCATTCAGTTTCGTCGACCCTCACAATAACTGATATTTTAAAATCATTTAAAATGTATTTGATCGTTATACACTCGTCAAAAATGCGACGAAAATCGAGACTCCACTAAATTGAGAAGAAATAACATTCATTTCACCTTTGATAATTAAATAAAAGAAATGGCATTTATTTTTTGTGTAAATGAAATAAAATATTCCTTCACTATCAGTATCAATGCTGATACATAAACAATTGATTAAATCACTTGAGGTTTTATTTTCATATGTTTGAATTTATTCTAGTAGCTGTATATAGTATAATATAATACGAAGCAAAGATATTACCCTTACTATAAGTATGAAAATATTCCTTCACCAACGATGTAGGTTCCGATAAGGTCATTAGCCGTCCACCCCACTTACAAACAAACTCCATATATGAATTCCCTGGCAAAACCCAATCCCCATTTGCGAGAAAGTCAATTGAGTTTAATAAACCTACGCATTTGTTCTAATTTTCATGTCGTATCTCTGCTTCAATCTCCAGAAACAAAACGCTTTTAGCGGTCGCAGCGTTTGGTTAAAATTGTATTAGTCTACCAAAGTTTCTCATTCAAAACTACTGCCTGAATTTCATAGACAATTGAAAACTCTAGAAATTCTCTGTTAGGTGGTTAATTAATAATATATCGTATACCATTCTCTTAATTGTTTAAAAAATGTTCCAAATTACTTTGACGTCTAATTTATATTATGTAATATAATATAAATTAGACGTCAAAGTATTATATTATATAATATAAATTGTTTCTCTCTATCGCAACTTTGTCGAGTCTACGAGTTTTTCCTGAAGTTTTTAAATAAGATGTTATTTGGCTAAAACATGTTTAATGTATAAAAACAAATTATTATGCTTTCTTCTGTCGTCCATCGATTGTGATTTTATGCTTAATTATAAACCTGGATTGTAATAACTTGATGTGCTATATAGCGATATAGCCTAGTAGATTAATTATCAGCAGGTATGATTCCTAAATTATTATCATGATAATCTATGTCAGTCCCCAGTTTCAATATAAGACTAGTCTTTTGTCTGCACGCTTCCGAATTTCTTAAATATTCAACGTGTACGATGACAGTCCCACTATTGGTAAAGTTTGTTTTATGTAAATTCTGTACTGACGGAAGGTTATTAACTCACGAACTCAGAAATAATTTCGTAGATAATTTATTAACTCGTGTTGTTATGACCTCAAAGTTTTATCTGTTGTTATCGCTCATCTAACGTTTATTCGGAAAAAATTGATCAATGTTTCATCTAAAAATTCTTAATTATTACACAAACGTTCAATACAAATATTACAATTTCGTGGTACAGTTTTTACGATAACATTGAAAAATTATTTGTCAACTTAGTTAAGTAATAATGTCGTACATAATATTTTTTTGTATGTAATAATAACTGATATCGTGCAAATCATAAAAGTGACGTGAAATTTCTTATTACAAACACGTTCAGAATAGAATCTGATAGTTGTATAACTATGACTGAAAATTTCAAGCTGACATACTTGTTTTTCCGAAGAACCCACTTTTCAGATTCTTAACGGGTAATATCAAACTGCATAGAGCGAATCCACGAGATATTTCCGTTCCAATGCCTATTAAATTGTAGTCACACAAATGTTTCTAAATAAAAATCCAGACTCCAGAAAGTTAAATAAAATAACATTCATACGGTATCGGATAATGAAATAGAAATGAAAGAATCCGTAAGTGATTTCGTTTTAGTGAAACGTGACAATGAAAATAATGTCATGGAATGAAAATTTTAAAATACAATCGCGTTCAGCGGATACTTCAATCTGACGTCGGAATTTTCGCCCATGTAGATACTAGTATTACTGTCAAAGTCAAAAACTAATAGTCCATGAGTTTGAATTAAAGTATCTTGAGAATCACTGTCCCGATTTTATAACGGGTCTTATTTTTCATATATTTTTTATTGGACGATAAAGGTATTTTTTTAAAAAAAATTCAAAGCAGTGTTTTGACACTATTTTATACATAGGAATAAATATTGATTTCTCTTTAAATAATCAATGACTCGGGCACTGCCAATTGTCAGTTACAGAAACATTCTCTCGTGTCTTAATTTAATAATGCGAAGAAACAATCAAAAGAGTTTTAACACGCAGGTAATACAAAAACCGCGTTGAAAATATTTAGTAGTATCTGAAACGTAGGTGTGACTCTTTCGTTATGAGAGTGGATTTGTGTAGAAATGAGCCCAACTCTCTTCGGACGCTTAATGGTTTAAAAAAGCTGAGAAAATATTCTGGTCAGCGAATTTCAAATAAAATCGATCATTAACGCACAAATAATGTATTCTACTGCCCGTTGTACGCGATAGACGAGGTAAAATTTGAAACTAAGACAGTATAAAATTTTTCATATATTATTGAATAGGACTTGAAATTAAATGACAATAATATTAAGATAGTATTATTCGGGGGTTAAATTTTCTAATTTAGAAAAGAAAATGATAGGAACGACAGTCTCCGTAGTAGATACACGTCTGTCCTATCGTAATATTCGTATATTTATTTTTGGAAACGGAACTCTTAGGGACGACTACTGTGTTGATTCGAAATCATTAACCGCAATGAGAGCTTCGTATTATATGAGAGATTAAACTGGAGAATATTTTACCAAATCATAACCAAACACCATGTTTCTGGAGAGTTCAGTTATAGTTATAGTATTTTATTGAAGAATTTGTGTACCTCAGAGGTTTCCAATTGTCAACGTTTGACCTGAAAGTTTCGTTATCCTTCTTACCTCTCAACGGAGAAATATGAACAAGGCAGCACTTAAGCAAAGCCATTAGGACTACCATAGTTACTTGCTAAAGGGAAAGGAGAGGCAATAACTCGAAAAGGCTATCTTCCTTCTTCGGGATTTTCCTATCCTTGGTTGACTTCAAGTCACGCTTCGCATAAACCGTGACCCCTAGGCTGCCTTAGAAGGGTTTATGTTCCGAAGTCACAGACGTTGGGCATACGGTAAGAGTTGTTCGCTGTTCTCATTAGACCATTTGACGAACTGTCCCCCAAACCAGGGCCAGGCATGGAGTTGGGTAAGTTGCGTCCCCACAATAAACCCTGATCTCCTGTTATCGGAAAGGCAAGGGACAAGTACCGAAAGCTGCTGCTGGTTTCTCTAGGGTTTTCCCTGCTTCACATTTCGCTGAATGCCGGATAGGATCCTTAAACTATCGCTCAAGGACCTTAGTCACGTTGGTCTCCCTTCCGCATCTCCCCCCTTTCCATCCCTTGTATGCTATTAAATGGAAGCAGTCATAAAAGTCGATAACCCTCATGTCACTCAAAAACAACCAAGTTTGATTCATTCTGTGACGAGACATTGTTGTTCACAGGCTCATTCTCTACTTTTAGCTTGACTACTAATAGTTTAACAAATGTTTAGACTAAAAAAATAAACATCTGCAAGGGGAAACGGATAATGATAAAGGGTATAGAGCCTTGGCACAAGAGAAATACAATTTCTATACAAGATTTCTGTCTGCTAGTAGTGAAAAATTTATCGTTTTCGAAACTTTTCTTTATAATTTAGAATTTTTCTATACAATTGATAAAAACCTGCGTGTTTTTGGTGGTATGATAGATTATATTTATATAACAGTGGTCGCAAATAAAAAAGGTTACAGTAAATTCTATACTAACACGTTTCTGTCCCATTCAAAGCCTCTAAATGTGCACTCCTGCACAGATCTCTGCTAAATTGGATGTATGGTCTTGTTCGCAGCCGTGTTGATGATGGTGTCAGTCGCCCTCGCGGCACTGGAAGAGGACGATGAAGTCGCCAAAGTGAACGTGACGGAGCGCTTCGACGCCTTCGACTGGGCACTGTGCAAGGCGCTCAACAGACGAAGCCCTGGCAACGTGGTGGTGTCCCCGGTGGGGCTGAAGCTGGTGCTGGCCATGCTCTACGAGGGCGCCACGGGACAGACGGCCAGAGAACTCGAGGCCGGACTCAAGATGGGCCGGGACCGACAACACACCCGCGACAAGTACAGCGCTGTGCTGTCCTCCCTCCAGGTACCAAACTCTTTGACAAATTCGACAGATTTTTATCTTCGTATGCCAAAGCCGCTCAGAAGACCAAAGAACATTGAAATTTAAATTTTACTGACAGTGGTGGCGGTCTGCCTAAAATATCGGAGCATGACTATGTTTTATTGCGTTTCACGTAAATGCACTATTTTACCTCCGGTGAAAGATATGTTTCTTAAAATTAAAATCTGTTTTTCTGGAGAAGGGATATTCAAGCAGGAAAAAAGGCTGAAGCTGTCGTTTCGAAAAGTAGAAAGTCTTCGAGGATAGACGAATGGTTGGAGTTACGATATGTGACAACACTCCAGCTAGTGTAGATTTAATTTAATTCTGAGAGATTTTTATCTGAACTAAATCTATTAAGACTGCGGTGCAAGAACAATGGACGGATATTAAATAAAGAGGCGAAAATATTTGTTTCTTAACATAGATAAGGGTTTCCATTCCAGTTTTCCGATAATATTACTTGAAAATGTATAAAGTTCCTTTACAGACAGAAAAGTAGAACAAAATAAAAGAAGATAAGACAAAAATACTAAGAACGTTAATTACAGAATCTGAAGTACAGAAATGGGGGAGAAAACCTTCATCTTTAATGAATATTTTTTTGTTATAACTAATTTATCAAAGTCGAGGAGAAGTTAAGGAAAAAGATTTTTTACCTGATTAGGAAATTCACGGAAAAGTAAAGTGAACACAATGGTGCAGTATTCGTAACTAATCGCTTCGTTTCGGAGACGATCAGCAAAATATCTTCTGTCGGGGAAAGTCACATGGCCATTAAGACTGGCAAACAACGCATTACTTGGCTTAGAACTCGTCAGGGCACAGCACCAGCTAAATCTTCAAACTAGATCCACGGAAACCTATAGGAACGGAAATTTTATACTTTCTCCTGCCTTTCAATAATTTCACATCATCATTCATTGGAAACGTCTAAACGATTTTCTGTTACAGCATCATAACAATTTGAATTCAGCATACCAATTCCAACATCCTTTTGTATTATTTCCTTCGTATACAATTTCTGTTCTATTTATACATTTCATAACAAAAATAGTGTAGACTGTTATTGGGAACTACTTTATTTAAAACTTAATTTAAAAATTGGCAAAATTCAGACTCTCGGACACAAGCAACCATTTCCGAACAAGGTGTTTCACGTCTTGGTTCGATTGTTGTGCATCGAGTTCGCTGCCCGCAATTTCCTCTTTCAGTTTCTTGCCTCCATTTACAATAATCAATTATAAATTACCGTTAATATTACTGTTGTCTCACCACACGGGATTTGAAGCTTCATTTCCTTAAAATATATCGATTGCGTTCCTACTTTCTTGAACCTCTCGCGGTGATGTTTGCCTTCACTGGCACTGATGGAACGTGCCCGTCTTCCGATCTTCAATATCTGTCATTTTGTAACGTGAACTCACAAATTTTTCACAGCGACTCGTTGCATATAAGTTCCCATGAACGTTACTCTATTTTAACATATCAATTCTATATCGAACGTGAACACTATGATACTTCTTGACGCATATTCAACTCAGTGACAACTTTTGTGTGATTAGAATTTTCATATTTACGGTCCCTGAGTAGTTTACGATCCACCTACACCCATAATTGGGATCGTATATTCAAAACTAACGCAGGAATCGTAATTATTTCACTTTGAACTTAAAACATCATAATTGAAATAACTTGTAAATGTATTTGAATTTAAAGTAGTAGGCCTATGTATTCTATTTCCATCAAACTCGTGACCAGTCTTGATAATTATGTAATATATTATATTTTATGTAGCCCATTGTTGTAAAAAAATTAATAATGGTTAAGGGAGTAAGACGAGCTTAATAATCTTTAACGCATAAGTATTTATAACAAATCAATTTATTAAAGGATCATGACGGAAAATCTCGACCACTTGGTTCGTGGTTCGATTCCCTTCAAGTCGAGATTTTTCCATCCTGATCTCTTAATACAGTTTCACAGCTCATAATGCTGATCTTAAATGGGAAATATTTATTCTGTTCCTGAATTTAATCAATTTATTCGTACAGAAAAATAATGGGATCTAATATTTCTTCACCATCACTTTATAAAAAGGCCCATTTCCATAGTTCGTCCTCAAGCAAGTCTACATCAATTATTTTTCACGTTTTCGTTATTCAGGAAAACAACACCGACTATCTGCTGGAGGCAGCGACAAAAATCTACATGCACAACGACTTGGAACTACAGAGTCGCTTCGAAAGAATCATGAGAAGATTCTACAACACTGACGTCCAGAACGTGGACTTTGGAAATGTCTCGAATACCATTGCCGACGTCAATGGGTGGGTGTCCAACAAAACTCATGGATACATAAAGCAGATTCTCACCGAAGGTAAAGTACATGCATAAGCACAGATCCAACATTATTAAAATCGTCGTGTAATATATATATACAGCTCAGTATTAATCAGCCAGTTCTATTGAGACAATTATCTAGAATTCACTTTAGAAACGAATAGACTAACAAATCCAAAAATCGATTGCGTTAATAATTCTGCTTTCGTCTTAAATTAGTCCTCAATTCCACATCAGATTCATAAACAAACGTCCATATTTTCATATTACAAAAAGGGATAATGAATATCTGTAAAAAAAATTTAATTTCAATTGTCTAATTTTTCACATAGACTTATTTACGATAAACACTATATTTACCAGTACTTTTCAGCATAAGTTTGTTAATTTTACTTATTAATTACGCCGGATGTTATCAAAACTGATGAATAACAATTTCTAAATTCTATTAACAAACAACTCACCTGCAGATTTACCTGGTCCATATCATTTACAGTATTAAGAATTATCTTAGAAATTTTCAGAATTTATTTTGCCGATTTTTAACAATATCCTTCAAATGTTTCATGAAAGCAACAAAATATTTTAAGTGAATAACTAAAATGTTGAAAATTAAAGGAACTAGATTTTATTTATCGCATATCGGTAATAAATGTGTAATGTAGCTATTTGTTTGTGATACAACGTTTTCTTCAAAGCTCCAGTTATTTGTTGGTGTCTATGAAAATAAATACTTTTCCAGTATTTTCCCAATGTTTTCAACAATATGATAAATCTATTTTCTATATCAACGAAACATTTCTCTCACAATTCTGCTCTTTGCTATTGTAGCCTTTCCAGTACAACAAAGAAAGAAAAATAATTACTAATGAAATTACTTTGTTATATATAATTTTGTAAAATCTTGTATTTTATCAAATTTTGAAAAAAATTGGTATGCAGTTAGAAGAAAACTTTGGCTTCTATTTCATTGTGTACAAAATTAAAAGAAAAAGTCGGACAATTTAATTTCCTTAATAATTATACTAAACGTCAGATTATCTGGAAATTCTGTGATTTTAGTGTAAGTGAAATTATAGTGTCGTTGATTAACGAGTCACTTTGTATTCCCTTAAAAAGGACGATTCACTTCTTTGCGAGAAGAGGTTAATTTTAAAAATCTTAATAGAAGGATTTATGATTGTCATCACATTACTAAAAATTATTTATGTCACGTAAATCATATTTTTACAAATAAGTTTCGTAATAGTATACACTTTGTGTTCCCTGAGAATAGAGAAATTGAAACACTTGTACGTATCGAGACTTTTCCCTGTAGGAACGAAACAGGTGATTTACAAGAAATTGAAGGAATAGGAACCAAACTACAGACTTTGGACTAAAACGGCTTTTAAGATTTTTAAAATTTTTTTTAGGTCGTACAAGCTCAAGCTCCGGCAATGAACGTTCCGTACATTTATATTTATATAAATAATTACTTATCCAAATTTTTATTAATTTCTCGCGTTCATTTCAAAGCTTTACAATAGAGTTGCCCATGTCGCCCATTTATCGTGACCCTCGCTTCATGATTTAGCATACAAATGTGAGTTTGCATTTTCAGAATATGACCCCGTGTTGTAGAAGAAGTGTGTGGCCAAAAATATTTACGGTAGCAGAAATGACGTAACAGACGGAACGAACACTCGCGTTAAATTATCGTTTATGATAACATGGTTGAAAATAAAATCGTTGACACTGAAGAAGAAGTGATTTTTCAAGACGACTTAATAAAATTAAAATTAAAAATTTGACCGACGTAACGAAAGGAGATCTAAAGAAGGAAACAGAAAAATTGAAAGTACACTATTTATACTATAGTCGGAAACTTGCAAATATTTTAAAGAAAATCTGTACCCTTGGCCTGTAATATTAATTCTATGGTTAGCCCTGTACTGGAAAGAAAGCTTTAGAAAGATTAAATTAATTGCTTACAAATAGCTGAACAACTGTTTCTGAATTATGAGGCTGTTTTCTGTGTTCCTTACTGAGTGATCACGTACAAACTTGGGCCGAATTAAGAACAAGAAATCTTTAACCTTTAGTACTCATCGTGCTAAGTTGACCGAGCAATTTTAGTTTTTTCTGTTGTCTCTCTCTGTGCTATACGCGTAACATCCGTCATTTCTAACAGTCACCGAGCTCCGCTTTGGACTACAGAACAGAATCGTACGTATCTGTTCGATCATTTGGAGGACACACTTCCATAAGCATGTTACGAATCTAGTATGCAGCTGCTCAGTTCTAGGTTGTCGAACTGCTGCGACCTCGCTATTTGTGTTTTAATCGGCAAATCGCAAACGTCAGTCTGCAGAAATGTTTCACACGCGGCGTGTTGCGACGACATCAACAAATGGCGGAGTTCCTGCTGCCAGGTTGTGAATTGTGAATAGAGTGATGAGCCACCGCAGTTCCGCATATGAAACTTGGTGCGTGACGGCAAAACATGAAATATATGTGAGGAGTTTCGACACAGCTTTTGAAATCGGTTCCGAACCGTCCCGTATCATGAAGACCTTCCTCAGTTTGCTTTCAAATGCCTGTGAATATTATAAGACCCATTAGTATACAGCTCCATTTCCTCGATGACTTGGGGAAAAACTAGAAAAAATAATCTACTTTCCTGTGCTTCCCCAAATTTCCATTACCATCAATAATTTGTCTGTCACTGCTCCAGTCTGTTCCGACAGTTGATCCGGAGGGGAATTGTTTTTTGACGATTCAATCGAGGAGAATAAGATTAATCACGATTCTCATTATTGCATTGAGGCGATTTGTCTTTCACGAAATAACGTTTGATTAGAATACAAATTTTTCGTCCATCGATTTTTTGGAAATCATTCATGTTTTTAGATCCAGACGAATCTCAAACACGCTGAAATACCCCGGATTATCTGAAACGTGGCTTATTTGTCTCAAAGAATAACTGAAAAATTATCAGTCCAGGTTCTGCCACCAGCGTCTAATTTTCAACAGCGCTTCCAAGAAGTTTCAAAATTTCTTTAATATTTTTTGGATTATTGTATGGACGTTTTGAACAATACTGACTTCTTCTCACCAACGCCATTCAGCAGACCTCCTCGTTAGTCATTCTATCTCATATAATATTTTAGCTTTCCTCGGCCACCACGTCAGAAATTTTTCCAAACCTTCCGTTCCCTTATTATCACTTCCCAGTCTGTTCTGAACAACCTTTAGATGCACTGCAGATAAAGGTCGTCACTTGAAACTTTAATTAACCAAGTTCTGTTTGCTCGATAACTGTGTTAATTCCTTGATCGTGAGTAACGATGACCACAAGAACTCGCTATGACGGTCGTTCTGTTTTACGCCCAAAGAAATCAATACTTGTACAAACAAAAACTAAGTACACAAATAACCTGTTTCCAAGAATTTATTGTCACATATCCTGGATGTGGTAGATTCTTCCGCAGTAACATCAAGGAAGGAATACGGAAGTGGTTTCGACGTAAATAATGTTTCATCATTTAATAATATAAATCTAGATCGGTTCTCTGGATATAAGGTACAGAAGTAATAGTATCAAAAAAATTCGGATCGAACACTGAGTATTTTAGAAGGCATCTGTAGTTTGATGACAATGCAGAGGGTTTAGTAGCTATTACGATTACCGATTTCCTGACTGACGTAAAGTGAAATTTCAGAGCGAAGGAGTGGGGCAATGTAATCGGAACATGGAAAATGGTGCAGATAACAAATCTTGAAAAAATTATGGAAGACCAGAATTCCCTATTTCAAAGGGTGAAGGAAAATGATCGCTTCAAGGGCATAGTGTTATATACAGTTCCCGAAAAAAAATTGTTTTCTAAGCTTTTGCAACAGAATAATCATGTATAGCGTTAGTCAATGAGTAATGAAGTTCGATTGCTGTTTTCAGCCAACCTCCGGCATTTTTGAGGCAACACTTAACCTGCATCTAATTTTATATCAGTTGAATTCGTTACTCACAACTTGTCTCGAAATGCACAAATATATGTTTATATCTTAGAAAATGGAGCATTATCAAAATATTTAATACTGTACTTCCTCTCTTTACTAGGGGAATAATTCTTCCTTCATCAATAGTAGTACATTACGTTTCTTTATAGATATCATTTTATCTTCGTTTCCCAATAAAAAATTGGACATCAAAGACAAATATTTAATAGGTTAAACTTTTAATGAAATAAAGAAGAGAAGAGTTCTTAATATTAAGTATGAACTATTTCAATAGAGTTCAGCGTTTTTGCGTGTACGTATTCTTTAAACGGAACTTTATCATAATACAAGTTTTTTCTGCATAAAATTGTATTTATATGTCGTATATATTAAAGGTTCGCCTAGTGATCTACGGCGTACAAAATCATTTCAGCGTAGGCATACGAGAATTGTTCTTATTCGTGATGGTAAATAAGTTGAATTTAGGAAAAATAAAATAATCAAACAATGAAGCAAAATTTCGTAATCGTGCTTTGTTACTGTACCTCAGGTAAGTTGGTTGGAGGCCTTCAATCTGCTACGGGTGCCAGCATTGCTAGGGAAAAAAAACATCTGCTGAACTAATTCTGCTAAGAATTATTACAATGGTGACCTTTTCAGATAAAAACCCGTTGTTCTGTCAGCAACGTTTTTTTGTGATTGTTGTTTTGGTACCGAGCTATAGTTTCCTAATAATGGGCAAATGCTTCCACCAGATTTCAAAACGTAGTGACTGCCATAATTCTCTCTGACTTTCTATATAACTACTTGTAAAATCAATATTTTTGTTTAAGATTAATGCGTAATTTTTTACTAACCGTTCCCAAATTTTGATTTCAATGTGCCACGATAAGTCTTAAAGCTGTTTATCTCTTGTTGCGTTGATACAGTTTCTGTCTACAATGTTTATTAATAAAGCATGGACTTCAGTTCACAGACGGGTACATGTTTTTGTGATTTTTCGGTTCCGACGGTGCAATACTGACTTGTATTATTTTGTTTTTAGATTCTCTTAATCCCAATTCAGTGATGATCCTGTTGAGCGCAATTTTCTTCAAGGGAACGTGGAAATATCCGTTCCCGCCTCAGAACACCTACGCTAACGATTTCCGCGTGAACAAGAACCGCAACGTGACTTCACAATTCATGGACACCAACGAAATGTTCTTCTATTCCCATTCCGAAGAAATTAAAGCCAAGATTTTGCAACTTCCGTACAAGGTATGTGGAATGTATTACAAATTCAGTAAAAGTCTCGATGAATTCATAGAACTTTAAAATTATTTGAAAAAAAAATTATAGAACTGTAATCGGGTTTCTATAGTTTGTGAGGTAAACGAGAATAAAATCTAGCATTGCGAGGAAAATATTACAACTGCTTTTGGCAGCAGTAAGAGTGAAATTATTTTACACGATGTTTTAATCAGAGTTGGGGTCACATTTTTTTAATTGGATGAATAACATCATCATATTATCCACTCCCCAAAATCCACACAGGCAAAATTATAATACTAGCGAACCCTGCAGTGATAATTTCACTTTTATGCGTTTCATTTAGTATTCTTTTCTCTTGACCCTTACCGCTTAAGTATGTACAAGGACAAGTCGAAAAGTAAATGCACTAATTTTGTTTCACTATTCAGAGCAATACTAGAAATCTTCCAATGGAATTATTTTTCAACTTAGTCACCCTCCCTTCGATAAACTTGTTGCACAGGCCCTCGGTATGTAATTGCGAAGACATCTACATATGCCGTCGATCAAGAGTGAAATTCAAGGGTTTAGTGTGAACTATTATTCTAAAACTGAAGTGCATTCGAATGTTTACTAATAACGGAGAAAAGAACCGATTAAAACGATTCAAGCCGAATGATCTACTGTACAGGTTCAACCAGCAGTAATTTTTTATTAACATTAACAATCAGACTAAAGATAGACGCTACAGCAGTGGCTTCACAGTGTTTGTTCAATTGTTATAAAATTACATATTGTCCGTATAAATCTGTCTTCAAACGTTAATCAGTGACGAATCGACGACTTCTTTAAGCGTCTTTAAGTGTACCAAACATTACCTTATCCACTTTTATGCTTAAATTTCTGTTAAACATGATATTTGGGGTGTTTCCATTGGTATTTCCTCCCTGGTTGAGAGTGATAATTCATTCAGGTAAAGTAAAAGTATTACGGAACGATGTTTACGTCGCAGCGGCGCTGAAGGAATTGAAGTGACGACGCTGTAACATGTAACAAGCGAGGACAGAAAGTCGTACAGCAAACCTACAAACGATTGGAACGAAAGCGCCTTTACTTTAAGACCTACCATCGTAGGTCGTTCGTTTATTTGTTGCACAAACCATTACTTCCTGAACCACAGGATTGGAAAAATGCACCGCTGTCACGATAAAAATTAGCAGGACAAGGTGTCAAGGGTAATGTCGAATATATAACGTTATAAATATTTCACCAATGGTCTCATCGTGACTGATTGGAATATTTGGATAATTTTGTGCTTTGTTTTGAATGGCTGTCTCATAATGTTGCTTTTCGTGTCGATTTGAATATAATTTTTTTTGCAGGGCGGGAAGTTCTCGATGTTCTTGGTGCTTCCCAACGACGTGGATGGACTGGAAAAGCTGATAGACACTATAAACCCTTTCACCCTCAGGGAACACCTGACACTGCTCACCAAGACCGCCGTCCGCGTCGTCCTTCCCAAATTCAAATTCGACTTTTCCGTCGAGTTGAAGGATGTCCTGCAGGAGGTAAAGAAACGTTTCCACAACTTTCAATATTATTCTAGTAACACTCACTTCTCTCAGTAAATAGAAGCAATTATGTTATGTGCATTCTCTCGAGTCATCAGAAATATTCCTGTAGCAAATTCTTCAGTACACCGATTTAATGATCTAATTTTGCTACTTCAATAAATTTCTACCCTCCATTTTATTCTATATTACAGTAATGACCTTTAATACACTTTTTCGTATCCAGATGCTCCAAAGTCTGTATCACTCTCCGAAATAATTTTTTT
The DNA here is from genome assembly GCA_037074705.1 of Zhengitettix transpicula. NCBI lineage: Eukaryota > Metazoa > Arthropoda > Insecta > Orthoptera > Tetrigidae > Zhengitettix > Zhengitettix transpicula. The sequence goes on along the minus strand of CM073595.1, from coordinate 56,099,097 downwards.
AAGATGGTTTATAGTCGCTTAAACCTGCAGGTCATTAGCGACTTCTATACAATAAATTACATTATTTCTGTTGCAACCAATACAACAACGTGGATGGACTGCGAGATCTCTCGCAGGTGAACCTTTCTGGAGAGACAGAGACGGCTACCTTTGGGGATGCCTTTTCCTCTCTCCGTTTTTGAACTAAGGTTCCCACAAGTCGAGGCACCTCGGCCTCTTTTGACGGGTGTCGCAGACCTTGGGCATACGATAAGAGTTGTCCTCAGTTCCCATTGGAACAGTCGGCCAGCTGCCTCCCAAAAAGAGCCAAGGCAATGAGAAGTGAATGCTGCGTTCCCACAGAAAACCCCTCTCCCGCCATCGGAAGGACATGTGGGACAAGTACCCAATGCCCGACTTACCTGATGCAGGATATCTAGGGTTTGTCCTTCTTAACTTTTAGGCGAATTCCGGGTAGGATCCTTAAATTATAGCCCCGGGGCCCTAGTTAACGCTTCTCTACCTTGCTCTACCCTTCTGTATCCCTCCTTTCAAATCCCTTCCTATGATTTTAAAGAGGAGCCGCCTCCATGTGGATTACCCTTATGTAGCCCATTACTCTAAAAAAAATTACAACAATATTCTAAATATTAAAATACCTTTCTGTTACAAATATTACCATGCCATACATTTGGATTTTTACAATTCGTTTAATATCTCCGAAATTGTCCAAGATAATTTACATCAGGTTTCTATACTCATTCAAATTCCATAACAGATAATAACACACTGTCTTTGAATTAATAAAATTTGAGATGTATATTATGCGTGCGATGCTCATGAATTACTAGTGAAGGAGAATGCCAATAAAACAATATTAACTGCAGTGAATTTCATAAGATACACACGCACACATTTGACGGATATTCACACCATTCCTATTGTACTAATACTTAGGATCGATGAAAACATTGTTTAATAAATTGAGAGTGATGAAGTCGATGCCATTGCGGTGGACAATGCTGGGTCTAGTAATAATGAAAAGGTTAGCACAGAGAAAAAAAATAAGAAAAACTCATTATGAAGAATTTGCCACTACGTAAACTGTAGTTTGTTAATATTTAACAAATAATTAGGAATTTGCCATTACAGTACGAGGGTTTCCCAGTGTAATGATGCATAAACAGTTCTTGGGTTTGTACCCGGGTCAATGAAGAATTAAAACACGACGTTCCGTGGCCTGCGCTGCCACCTTCGTCAGATGTGCTCTAAGTAATTGGAAAGTCATGGAAAAGCTGCGTTTTAACTCCGGGTAAAAACCCGAGAACTATTTATGCTTGTCTTGTCATGTTCTTTATTCTTGATTTATCTGACGTCAAAGGACATTGTGCTGGAGTTTATAGTTATTCAAATTATTGGCTTCGGATAACTAATTGCATTGTCCTTGGGTTAATAACACTGTTTTCAGGAATATCACTGTTACTTCGACATGTAGTTTCCTGTTGTTAATAGCCAGTCAACGACGGATACTCAAATCTAGTCATATATTACTGCACAGAATTAGTTGGAATTTTCATTCGGGCTTTTCTTCCGGAAGATACAATTATTGCAACTCAAAGAGTGTTTCTGGAAGTGCATTTTGTATTAAACCGAATTACTAATTTTAATTGTTTTACACATTTAGATACTTATTTTTCATATACATAATTCAACTACTTTGCGCAAGCCCGGAGACTGTTTATCACATTGCATTTTAATGTAATTAAAAATACACACTATATTAAATTTCGGAACTGCAAGAAAAAATTGATAATCGCTAAAATTAAAATTCTATTAAGGTTCTTAGTTACCACTCGACTTAACTTACTTCTAAAACTGTGAACAGGAAAGAAGTCTCCAGCAGTGATCTGGGTGAATTCTTCCAGATTAACCTAAACCCGTTCTTTCCTTTCAACTGAGTATTTGGTTAAGGTTATGGAGTTTTTAGGTGGGGATCCGTGAAGTGTTCACGTCTTCAGCAAATCTTCCCGGGATCGCCAGGGTGAAGACCGGATCTCCCTTGGAGCTGTCCGTCTCCAAGGTTGTCCAGAAGTCAGGCCTTGAGGTGAATGAGCAGGGAACCACCGCCTTTTCCGCCACAGGTAAGTCCATGAGCCGCAGATTTCGCTTCGCGATTCCGCGAACCCGCACATTTATAACCGACGTCTCATTCGCAGGAGTGATGCTGGACGACCGCGTCGGCGTGAGGACGGAGATGTTCATAGCGAATCACCCGTTCCTGTTCTTCATCGAGGACCGCGACACTGGTGCCGTGGTGTTCGTGGGCAAAGTCGTCGAACCGCAGACGCCGAAGCAGACGCCGCCCAAAGCGTCCGGCGTTGCCAACTCGACGTCTCCGAAGACGCAATAAACGCGCATAACTACAAACTATTCTTCTATTTCCTACATGTCCACGTTCTTTAAAACCAAATATTAAGAATCCTATGAGTAAAGTATGTAATATAATTAAAACACAATTATCCAATAAATTTAGACGTAAATATAAAATATATGCGCATCGATTTCCGCCAAAATATTCCATAAGATGCATTGCTTGAGGTAATAGTATTCATCACACCATTCTACAGGTTATGTGGCAATAAACGTGAAAAAACAAAACAAACCGTTTTCATATGAGTAATTATGTACAAGGAAGAGAACGACGCTCATGGAACCACGGAACTTTATCTATAAATGTCAGAAAAGTACTACAATTGTTTGTGGAAATTTTAAGAAAAAGGGCAACACAAAATACGTGATCAAACTTTATTCAGAAACGGTCACACATCTTGTACTTGACAGAACGGTAATTTGGTGTCCACAGTAGGAAATACGATCGCCCGTATCAGCTTCACATGAACAACAACGTCACTTCCAAATACGAGGTAGTTCAAGAATTGTGATGCAATAGCCCATTGAAATCGAATATCGTCACCCTGCATTACACGCACAACATCAGGATTGCATCTTCGCCCCTGCACAGAAGCCCTTTCAAAGAATTATCTCACTATGATTACAATTGATTAAATCTCAGTACGTCATTTTCTGATTCCCATTTCACTGATTTTGGCGGTGTAAGTCCTGTTACGAATTCTTGCTAGATTAATAGATGCCTTAATACCAAATCCGGTGTCATTCCAGTGATGTCATCACCTTCATCGTATATTTTTACACGTCATTGTATTCATGTCTGCGATCGCATTATGAACAGATAATAATATGTAATCAAAATGATAGACACTGAAAGAGAAGTAAGTAAAAAATAAATTTGATCTGACGAATTAATAATAAGAATCACAGTAAAAAAAGAAAAGCTAATTTATATAAAAAGAAAAATTGGAATCCGACACTGAAACATCAGTTCTATATAAAAAGTGTATTTCTTAAAATAATGTAAATGTAGAAGTAATGTGGCACTTGCTCAGAAAGTATGTTCAAGAATAACAATTTCCCATTATTTATTTATTCTATTAAGAAATTAACTCACGTTAAATTTTGACCCTTCTGATTGATGTTATAAATGAATTATAATGACTTCAGTGCTTTTTCCCCTTCTCCCGTTTCTTCGAAGCACGTAGTACTTTTGTCCTGTGATAAATTATATACAAGAATTGTAGAAATGTATGTCCGAATCTGTCGCGCAAGCAAGAGACTTTATATTGAGTACTTTATTAACACCTTCCCACGATTTTTATGAGTACAAAACTCAAATTTAAATAAATTTATTAGTTATATATAATTTAATGAATAATAAAGATAGCCAATTCAGACATAAATACCACACAACGTTTCTAGGATCCTTGTTCCTTTAGTCAGGTGCTAAGAAGAGCCTAGAGAAACACAACTGCACTGGTCAGTTGACAATACTCAAATAGTTGATTGAAGACTCGAAAGAATTTTGTTACTTTACTTTACTAACTTTGATAATGAGGTCTGATTCTTCGTACCCATACGTTTTATCATCTTAATTATATTACTGGCTAATAAAAGAGTCAAAGGTAGACTATCTGTAATTTGAAAACAGAATTATAGCCCCCAATCTGAATAGTAGACATTTAATTTTCATTTAGCTATCCACTAAAGGAAAAATCACCTAATTTTATAAACTAATAGACAAAAAAACGCCTTAAATGTTTAATTATTCCTTATGTTATGTATGAAATTTATATTTCACCATCATTGTTATAATTTATTTTTCTCCCAAATGGAAAAAAATTTTATTTTAGTATTTTTCATTGTGTGCTTGGTGATCGTTAAATTGAGAGACTATTTTTTAGAGAAAAAATTTTCAAGGTATAAGAAACTATTTTTGAATGTACAGTTTCCCCCACGTTCCTTACAAAGTCCGGTCATCGCCTTCCCTATTGGCTAATACAACACTCAGTATAAATTACTCAGAAAAATTCTATGATTCTACAAACATGGGAAAGCAGAGGCAGACGATTATACATAATTAATTACTTTTATGTCTAAGAGTTTCCAGACTCTCGTGCTTTACCTAGGACTCCTTGCTCTCTTTCCGAAAACGAACGGAGAGTTTTATTGTACGAGACGTTGGTTTCAACCTTCCTTCCTGCTTAATACAATTAAACTCTCCAAAATCACCATCTCAAATCCTGAACTGAAGAAAATATAGAAAATCCTGGTTTCTCTCTCCCAATTTTCCGAAAGTTCGCAGTGTCGAGGTCTAGTACCTTTGCTGCACTGGAACGCGTGTAACATTACTGGAGTCTGGAGATGCTGGTGACACAGTTAAAGCTATTTGTTAATGTGTGTTGCCGCAGTTGCGGTCGCTGATGGAGTTTCGTCGACCTTGGGCTTTTCCTGAGCTCGAGAAGTGTTCAGGGGCGGCCAAACTCAGCACAAGGAACTTTCGTGACTTTGCTTCTCTTTCGGAAATAAAATTAAAATTAACCCTTCTAAAACAAAAGCAGTTGTATTCATGAGAAAGATGATTCGATTCCGTTGAAATAAATGTACAGACTGAGGGCGATCGTTGAAGATACATTCGTGCAAGTTTTGGGCAGACCGTATTAGGACGATTGAATACATTGCGTTCACTTTAAAAGTCAGAATTTGAATTTTAAAAAATGTATATATTACGTGACGGTTCCGTTAGAATATCGCGTGGAGTGTTGGGATCCATAAAGGACTGAAAACGTGCAGATTTGGACCCAATACTAAACAGGCAATGAAATTATATTTTTTTTATAAACTATACCAAAATACCTATCGAAACGAAGACGTGAATGAAGCTGTTTCGACTAGACCCAAAATTTGACTGCATTCTAAAATTTGGTGATAGAGATCGACTGGAAAGCATTCTTGCTTAATCTGAATTTTGCACAAGAAAGTTTTCGAAAATATATTAAAATGATTGGGTCGACTTATACATGGAAATATACTCATTAAAACTAATCCAAAAAAAAACTTTCGTTTAGCAGTAAAGTCGTACATACTGACTCACTTGATTTTAAAATGGGACGCGGTGTAAGAAGTGAAATAAAGTTTATGGTTAAGGAGTTTACACCACGAACGCGCACAGAAAAGAAGAAATCAGAAGTAGGAAAGTACTAAGAGCAACGCGGATAAATATATGGAATTAGGAATAGGTTTCAAACTCAATTAAGTTAATTAAATAGAAAATTTGGAGGTGTGGTGCTACAGTAGAATATTTAATTGACAGCCAAAAACGTGGAGTGAGACACTTGAAAAAAAAAATTGTGAGGCAATGCTGTACAGGAGATTACATATAGGAAGACGACACGAAATAGAGGATAATTGTAACTATTCGTGAATACATGATACAGTGGAAGTAAAAATAATTAAAAGTGTAGGTTAAAACAAGTTCTGAATTCGACGACAGCACAGGATAAAATAAGATAGAAAAAACAAAACAGTTATCCGACAGGAACTCATAATTTTGAAAATTCGTTCAAATAGAATTTGGAAGAAAACTAAAAGTTTTGAATTGTGGTGTCCTTTTTTACTCACTTATGATCTAAAACTGAGTCGTAATAGCACGCCATGATGTTATTATAGTAATTTTAATATTAATCGTCAAACGACTATAATTTCTATGTTCTGTTTCAACAATCAGATGTTAAAAATAAAAAAACAAGAGCAAGGAGGAACCATGCCTGTATGTGTCGACAATTTTCTGATTATGCGCCCATAACACGAACAGCATTTACGAAACGTAGGATTTCTACTCCCTTATATTTTTTTATGGCTTTATCATTTTTGTCTCCCTTTTCAAACATTCATTTTTGGCAGACTACTTGACTATTTTCTGTCTCACTTATCAACTTTCTATTCCACATTTACCCACAAAATAAATGGAAAACCGAACAACAATGTTCTTGCAAGAAGATCGATAATTTAACACGCGTGCCACAAATTACTGATAACGGTACTCACTGATCAAAATTAAAAAATTATAAGTGAAATAGCTGATGGGAATAGTGGACAGATTGAATTTACGAACAATTTGTCGGAGCGACAACAATAAACACCAAAAAGAAATGGTGATGAAAACCAAATTCTGTACTAAAATGGGGGACAAAGAGAGCTGATAGAATTTTCCATCGGAGATTTTGTCTGTGCTAGCAATGCAACTGTATTGAAGAAAGTGAAATAGTTCAATGATTTTCATTACGAAATACAACGAAAATGGCTTCAGGAAAATATTAATACTTCATTAAAATATATATTGCTTAATATCGATGTAGCAAACGTCTATTTAAACTCTCAAATCTTGGACACGAAACTTCAGAAATTAGTTTATTCGGATGTATACACTGAGTAAGTGTACATAAAGAAAAATATATAAAGATAAATTCTTGAGGTACTGTGCTAAACAGTTTTGTCTATTTTTTGACAAACGTGATAAAATAGGAAGTGGAAGAAAAAAAATTCTTCGGAAGAATATTGTCAACAAGGTAAAATCAAAATAATTATTCTAAATTTAAATCTATTTTTAAACTAATACAAGTAGTTGCGTTTTTATGACGTTTTAAATGATAGTAGTGGTTCATCGTTAATCGTTTCATTTTTCGATAAAAGAACAAAGTATTATTCAGGACATTAAATTTGTGTGTTCCACGATACAGAAATAGTTTATTTACGTACCTTACGTTTCCTTTTGATTGAGAATTATGTTCAATTTTTTTTAGATATATTGGTAGTCTCCCTAATATTTTAAAATAATAATAATTTTTTTAAAAAAATTCTTATATAGATATAGTACTGGAAATCCGTGTGCGTCCAAATGTACTTATTATCCGAGTTTATGAAATTTAAAAACGAAATTGTGTATTAAGAAAGCTTTGAAAAACTAATAAGTGTTAGCCCAGCATATTGACACTATTATTATGATTTCTTTTAACTGTTCGAAAAGACCTGTTGCGACAGATGTTTCAGAATCGTATGACAAAGAAGAAGATTTGCTTAGACTTGTTACATGCACACTTATTCTCAGAAAACCACGAGGTGAAGCGTTAAAGCTTTAATTGAGGAAGAGGAAATTCGGAAATATTTGGTAGTACCAACCAAGAAGTATGAGTCAAGTAACGTAAATATATCAAGTAAAAGCTGAAACGATTTTTTCGCGTGGCGTTGAGTTTCTTATTAGATTGTATTGACAGGGAACACGAATTTCACAACATCGCTGTAAACTCGCAATAAAAATATCATTACGAATGATCGACAGTAAACCGCCGATACTTTTAAAATTCGTAAAAAACAACTAGTTCCCTGATGGTACAAATTTTAATCATAAAATAATATTAATATTCGTGTTCAAAAAATATCTAGTCAAGTCAATTAAGGTACTGATGAAGAATAGAAAATTATTAATTATTATTCTCAGAAATGTGACTTTAAGGTGTCATTATTTGACTTAACGAATGAAAGGAACATGTCATGATGCCTCATTTTAGTTATTTTATTCCTCCATTAATCACTCACGAGACTGGTTCAGTAATAAGGTTTCTATTACAGGTTTTAATTTACTTTGACATGGAACTTTTTTATATTCGTCAGGGGATTGGTTTAATTATTAAACACTCAACTTACGTATCTTAAAGGAAAGTCTCGAGTGTTCGATACGTGAACATATTCTCCATTGTGAAGCCTCGTAATTATACTCTGTTTAGTCACCGAGTTCACACATACGATGGCAAGCTCTCGGTTTTATCAGGTCCCAGTTACAATACTGCAAGTGTGAGCCGGCTATACAAATAGCAACCACAGACACAGCTACAACATTTGATATGGCTGCCATTTCGTGCGAACGGACGCGATGATGGGAACGAAAGATAACACGGCTTTGCGAGTAATTATTCCCAAATGACTGTCGTGAGTAACCTGCTTTCGGAGCGTTATCACTCTGTAGCACATAAAATAAGTAGATTTGAGGAATAAAAATATTATTACTAATATTAAAATCATACTCCGTTGATTAGTTTATAGGCAGAATCTTTAATTCAGTTTTAATCTTGAACATATATGTAAGAAAACAACCAAAAAATGGTCGAAACTTTGTGATAAACTTATTTGGTAACTTATAATTGTCTTTCAGTTCAGCTAATTTGAAATAATTCATACTTCCTACGCCCTAGAGAGTATGTGGAATGACTCAGTAATTGTACATCAATTTAATTAAAAAATTATTTTCGGTACTGTATGTCTAATTCCATTAATTCATTAATCAAGATTATGGAGGAAATTTTTTTTCTTGAACGTATTTGAATTTGTTTTTCTCATTTATTAACTGTATAATTGAATCTGCGTGCTGTAATTGGCTCATTTCTGTGTAATTCACAGAGATTAACATTTCCTATTACAAGTTCATTTTCCTTGTTTCATTAAAATTGTGCACATCAAAATAAATTGCGAATTTATAGCTTTCAAATATAAAAAATATATTTTATGATTGGGTTTAATAGCATTTAAGAGTAAATATTCACCATACTTCGTACAGTATTAACAATACGACTGTTTTCTGAGGAATGAAAATTTATCATTCTTCTAAATGAAATTCCCCATGCAGAGATAACAGGTTTTTAAAAAGTGAAATTATGAAATATAGTCTAATTTTCTTATCTTTCTATCACTGCAATTTTACATTATCCTAAAAGCAAAGGTGGTTGAGCTAAATTTCTGTGAAGGGTACAAATTAATTTACTTTTGACATGTATGCTTGAGAGTTGAGTTATTTTAAAGTCCGTAACACTACAGAATTCAGTGTCGCGTGTTTTGTTTCAATTTTCGAGATGTTTTTTCTTCTCACAGTTAAGAGAAAACCCAATAACTGAAAGCCGTTGGATAAACTGTTTTAATGAAACAAGGACTACGGCCTGCAAGGCTGATTGTTTGCAATATATTAGGAGTTGAGTAATAATGAAATCTGTCAAAAGTATAGCCTCAACGGATTGATTATTATAAATAAAACTGAACCTTCTGGAGCTACAATATTTATTTGTCTTCAGTCATAGAGCTCGTCCTCACTGGAGGGATAAGGCTGTGATGTGTTGGTGCTCTTACAGAATAGAACACATATAGACATTGGATCGGCTTCGTGTTATGGATGAAAGGCTACGGGACTTCGGAGAAATCAAAGAAGCTTACGTTTTGAGACGGTCTCAGAAAGTAGAGCTTGGCTTTTTCTCGTCGGCGATCTTCTGAGTTATAAAGCGTACTAAACTCGTGGAAGTATACATTTGCTATTAGCTCAGGGATGGAGTAGAATAATTTACCTGCAAATGTGCCTGAAACTATTGCAACATATTTCATGTTGAGGGTATATAAAAGACTGAGAAATCTGGCATTTTCCGTTTAAAAACCTGTCGTCATACCCGCTTTTAAGTTATTCGTCCTCGCGGTCCAATTTTCAAGTATTATTCTTCCTTACTAGTCGACTACATTTGGAGTAATCAATTCGCCGACGACTTTGGAAGTAATATTTCCAATAGTTCACGGCTACCCGGTCGCTGAGCCACGAAAACACACATTTAGCCATGAAATCGTGTGATTGCCGAAAATGCAACGCAGCGTGATTATATTATATTAGATTTATTAGTTCCATTAGTCCTCGTCTGAGGAAATAGTCAAATTGATATTACAAATGTATGAATGAGATATACATAAATACTCTAGATGTTTAAGACGATACATAAATAGAGACATTAAGATTTTGAAGTGTACATATTTGAAATTACATGAAATAGGTTCAGGGAGAATATGAGGAATACCACATACGTAAATAAGAGAAAATAAGTTAGGATTACAGAACATTACACAAGTAAGAAATCTTAAATATAAAGTAATTAATAAAAAATAATTTTAAGCTGAACTTATATCTTCTTCTCCGGAAGAATTTATCTGGCAGCTCTTCTCAGTGGCTGTAAATCTCGTGAGAACGACATGAAATAAACAATTGGAAAGTATCACTTGGACATACAGACAATAAAGATTTATATTAATATTCCATAAATTAACCAGTATTTTCTTGGGAACTAATGTGAGTTTGGCTCAGGCCGATTTACAGAGTAATACGCGCCGTTAATAAGCAGATTTTTGGATTTCTTAATAAATACGCTGTAACTGCGTACGCTTTTGATGCTACAGCTTCCTGTCTGTGATTTCAGAGATCCTTCCTTCTGGAATATTCTCTGCTATTACTATGGAGCAAAATGCCTGAAACATACTAAGTTTGTGTGTCATTATTAGGTGTCGTTACCTGATATTTAAAAAAAATCGAACATGGTTGACGCCTATATACGGCTACCTATCTTTTAATATTTTATGAATCGACCATGTTCCTAGATTACGCATCCGACCACTCGGCGCCACCGAACCTAAGCGGAAATTAGCCAAGTTGCCAAAAGGTTGTACTGTTCATTAGTACAATATGATATAATATTAAAACCCTAATCTAACAAAATTCTGTCTTTCGAGCTACATTATAAATATTTAAATTGCCACCTTCTGAAAACAGCACAGAGATATATAGTGCTACCTCCCTCAAAATTATCTAGCTTACTACGTGCTTCATTTGTTTGTTTGTTTGTACATTTCATTATTCTATCCTAAAAATAATTGAATATTGTTGCCTCCATTCATATGCATAAGAGTTCGGTCAAAACTACAGACAGGAGTGGCTGAAGGAAGTTACCAAATATTAAATATTATATTCATTTGATCTATATGGATTAAATTAAAAATTATAACATAGATGTAAGACTTTCCTTTTTACGTAACAGTTCATTAATCCTGATAAATGTTGAAGTTTCTACCTATTTCTACCTATTTAGCTCTTTAATGTGATTCTTCTGTCCGTCGTATGACTCGTTTAATGTGGTCTTCCGTCTTCTTCTCTTCATTGCAACTCTGTTGTTCCACCCTACAATCTTAATTATCTTATTTATGTAGTTTTTATTATTTCTCCCCGGCGCTATATATGAATTCGTAGACGAAGTAAGGTGTCTTCAGAACATTCCGAAAAGATTAACGAGACAAGGGTTACCTACACTAATAATGAACAAATGAACAATATAATTCATATATAGCGCCGGGGAGAAATAATAAAAACTACAAAACTTTTGCATTCCTTATTGCGCTTTTCCTATTTTTCTTCAACAATTTTCAATAGATACAAATTATAACATCTTCCAGTGTTCTTTGTCTCATATTTCGTTTATAATACCGAAAAATTCAGTGATTCCTGAAGATTTTGAATAAATTATTTGTTCCTAATAATTTTACTGAACATTTGATCTAATAAATTGATCTTTGATCTGGGTATGTTCACGACAGTACTTCAACAAACTTCCAAATTGTTGAATTAAAAATTAATTTTAGACTTATTCTCCCATAAATCAAATATTATAGTTAAGAAACACGTGTCTTCCGTATTTTTGCTCTTTGTACAATTTAACTACATTAGTATTAGTTTTCTCAAGGTCTGTCTAGTGCCTTCAATATCAAAATGAATTCGTAGTCCTTGTTTAGAAATTCCAGTAAGGTAGCGTTACGTCAGTACGCTTTTACAGCATTCATATAGACATATTAGTACAGTGTCAGCTCAACTACAAAATTATATTTAAATTCTCAATAAGACCTTTCCATTCCACACTGTGTAACGACTAAGCTTAGGAAATACGAATTAAATTATAATATTGAATAATGTGTTAAATGAGAAGAAACAGGCAAATGGCACCTGATGACTACTCAAAACCTTAAATGTAATGTAAATTTTCAGATGAAGAACGGCAAGTGTACCTAATTTCTTGGATTATCTACTGCGTGATTAAAATAGTGGATTAAATATACCGTGAAGACGAAGAAAAATATTTGTCGCTCGAAACGTCGATTTTGTCACTTCTGCCTCGTTCAATCAATTTTCTTCCTATTTTTCTAAAAAAAACAACAATGGAACATCCGATAACCATTCGTCCAAAATATATTTGGCATATATTGGCACGTTTCCGAACAAAAACAAAATAATGAGTTGCATTTTCACACGTACCAAAATCATCAAATTGTGTATTTATATTTATACATTGTAGTTTGTGTTTAAATTGTTTTCTAGAAATATATTTGTGCGTATTAAATTTGTAAAAGTGATTTAATTTACGTGTTGAAATAGGAAAACTGGTGGCAGCAGCTGTTTACCGTTCTTCGATGCTCTTGTGTAGGAGGGGCGGATGTTCTGCCCCTTCTCCTTCTCCAGTTCCAGGTTCAAACTGGAGGGGAGCTGGGTTTCTCCAAGACTAGAGTTCAGGATCAGTCTGCAGCCTCAGCGGAAGACATGAACTTACTCGCGGCAGGTAAATAACGCACATTTTAACGTTCGTTACAGATAAATACGCGTGACGCGTTTCCCGTCGTCATCAATGTCGACGACTGTGACGTCAGAGCACCGCGTCGATCTTCCTATCGTCGCGATTCACGAACACGCGTCGAGCTGTCACCTCGCATACTTTTAAATTTTTTTTTGCTAGGAATGCGAATTATCACAAGTGCTTGAATGCGCTCCTTGTCCTCGCAAATAATAAGCTTTCCACGTTCTCCCAGCTGCTCAAGGATTTCCGTCAAGGATGCACAAGACAAAACAGTGTACGTCATTCCGTAAAGTTAACCTTACAGAAACTCGCGCCGATGATCGTCTGGAGGAAAACATGTATTGTCCATCGATCGTCAATGGCGTGTCTCGATATTCTGTGTAACATAAAAAACATATGCTGCCACGGTCTGTTGTCGAAGATGATTTATGACGAAGACGATGTATTTTACAGAAACAAAATTATTCAGTATACGTCGAATCTGAGACTGCTACCATTATCTAAAAGAACCTCTATAACAAAAGGATACTACCAAAAAAACTAGAGTTCATTTTTATACTGATGTATATCTGATCGACAGTAACGAACCTCTCGCCGACATTCCGTTTACCACAAAAATTATGTTCCTTTCATCTTTAGAAAACGACGTTCTTCGACACTATTAATAAAACTACTGTCATCAATTTGAAGTTGGACCACTACAGAAATATTCTTAGTTTTAAAATAAACAGCATACAAAAAAAATACTTAATTGGTGCCATATAATCCCGAAAGGTTAACCAGATTATTTTCTTATAGACTGTAACTGCAAGGCAATCCAGCCTTATTTTTTTCTGTCACCAATCATTCATTTAAGCTTGAAAATCCAGTTAAAAATTTGATTGAAAACACCACGGTGCATCAGTTTCTTGGAGGAAAATATATACTGCCTAGATCGTTAATGACGTGTCGGATGTCGACATCAGTGTTTCACAAATTTATGTTGTTTTGTATCTAGAAGACGTTCAAAAAGCGAATAGACTTTGACTAATTTCTAAAATATTTTTAATAAAATAAACTGCGAAAAAATGTATGAAATATGTATAAAGGAAGAAAAGACCAAGGCTGTATTACTATTCCCACATTTTAATTTCTCAATATTCGTACTGATTAACTTATTTCCTTGGTTAACAAATGCTTCTGTTACAACCTGCAGATAACATCAATTGATTCTGCACTAGTGGCGGACAGACAATTATGTATTATTTTTCTTATGTGGCAGGTACATCAAGCGAATATGACAGAATTTAGAATAGCGTGCCTTACGCAAAGACAAATCCAATACTATGACTAAATGGAAATAATAAAAATATTTGGGTACACTGAGAATACAAACCAGCCGTTTCCCTAGTAGGATAAATGTCATCAATAAACTGTACAAAAAAAGATTTTTACAATTTTTTCCAACCTTCAATGGTCCCGGCACTTCGCCTAGAAGATGACGGCAGTGCATTTGTCCGTCGAAACGTCGCGTTTCAATCGCATTGTTACCCAGGTGGAAACCCGAGAACTTTTTCTTCAACAAATACACCGGGAAAGCCTTCGTTCTTGGCAACAAAATAAGTTAACATTTTTATGCAAATTCTCCAGTTTGTTAACAGGTAAATGTTGGCAGTTTTGGTTCTACATCTACTATAATTAGTAAAATTATAGGGAAAAAAGACATCAAAAACAGCTCGAATGGCTTCCTACAGCTGAGCGGACTAAATAGATCAACGCCTGTCTGACTGACCATGTACCAAACGTTTTACCACAAAATTTCCTTTTAATGTTTCAAGCAAAGATTTTTTTTCTTATTCTCTTTCTTTCTTTTGTTATTCCTTCCTTCAACATTTTCTTAACCGTTTCCATATTCAAACTCCGTTGCCTACTCGCTTTCGAACTGCTCTGATCTACAATTGCACTCGGACAATATTCAATTTAAATATTAAACTAGCAAAAGCAAATAATGCTGAATGATTTGATTGAAAAGACCTTGGCTACTTCCAGACCCAACCGTGAAATGGAAGACAAGATCATTTTGGACGTCTCTGTCATTTCGTATATCGCCATAATTATGTTGTGACGGAAAGTTGAAGACAACACTAGTTAGGTTCTCCTTAACAAAATATAATTTATTTTCCTATTAAAGATTGCTCAAACGTACCAAATATTCGTAATTTTAAAATTGATCTGTAACTAAATGGTCAGTCATCAGACCAGTTTGAGTACAACTGGTTTTTTATTTATTTATTCGATCTGGGATATATGGTCTCCGAAAATTTTGTAGAAGAACCAAGAATTAGATGTTCATCGACGAGAATTAATCGTCAACAATATTATTAAAGTATCTTCGCTGTTATATAAGTAGCTCAAAATATAAATCAGAATAAATTACCAGGACCGTAATCCACTACAGATACCAGCAGACTATCACAAAACCTTTCAAATTTTGCAACATTACAAAGACAATACTAGTTTTGTGTTGAAGGCACTTTAATATAACAAAATAATAAAACCATTAAGATTAGTTAGAAGCAAACATACCACTTTCCTTGAAAATAACAAAACACTTTCTCTACGTTTCATCAATACTCTGCGTACAATTTATTATTCGTCCTTGAAGATTCTTATATTTATTTTCCAAGACAAAAGAATTACTGCAGTACGCCAAACGAGTTTGGTTGTCGATGACACCAATGGGACCACAGATGTTCTGACGCAAACGGCAGCGGCAGTCACTGATTTCCCTTTCGTAGTTACGATTCGGTAAAACGACCTTAGAATAATGAAACGTCACTTCTAATTGAGTCAGGTCCCTCAGAAAAAATATACTGATTCAGTATTCAGTCACACAGTACAAGGAACTCTGAAATTCAACTAACCTGATCAGTGTCTATTCCAGACACACCAACGTTGAGCTACGTCGTTACATTTGAAGATACATGTAACACGTTTTCAAATCTGTAGTAATCGTTAGTTGCAGAAAGAGTATGCTGAATGAATGGTGAGGAATCAATTTGCAACTTCATTGTCGTTTAGAAAAACGTGAAATTTAGGGGCGGAGATAATGGAGACGTGGAACCTATCACATAGAAAGACAATCACCATGTGTTTCGAGAATTTATGGTTTTCACCAGTGACTCAAAAACATGTCTATTAATTTCTAGAATGAGGTATCAAAAAGTATATCGAAAGATGCGTTTTAATCGTATTGCACATGAGTTGTGTAGTAGTTCCAGGTAATTCATGTGCAGTAAATAGGAGTCAGACTATTGTCTGTCAACCAACGAAAATTATTGGTTATATATATATATATATATATATATATATATATATATATATATATATATTTAATCTAAGTATTTCTTTAAAATAGTGCCCAGAACCCTGACACGGAAATCGTAAAAAAAATTAGAAAACGATGTGTGAGGGAAGTCAGAATATATAAATAAATTTGAAAATACAATAACTTAATATGCGTTCTTGAAAGTCAAACAACCAATAAAGTACGGAATGTTACAAGAAAGTACATCTGCGAATCATTTACAAGGAAAGACGAAACTGCTGATAAATTTAATTTTTAACTGTCTAACACATTAATTATTAAATGTCCTATTTGACCTTGTTTGTGTAGTAAAAATCCATTATTGGGTACATTAGGTCACAATGAACAGTTGCTTGGGAAATTTCCTACAGTCCATTAATAATACCAATAATTTTCCAGAAGAAGTGTGAAGGTCAATTTCCTAAAAGAACGAAAATAAGTATTGCAATTAGTGGTACCTATGAAATATATACCAGTAGGATATATATATATATATATATATATATATATATATATATATATATACTAGAATAATATTTCAAAGTCACTGCAACTTTTTTTTATATATTTACTCGTACTTAACTGACTTAATATCTGAATTGGTGTGCTTAATATACTGTATTAGATAAATTAATGCAAATCTTCGTTTTACCTTATTGAAACAATCTTCGAGTTGATTATGCAGTTACAGATCAATAATTCACTATACTAAACATGTTTGACGGCATTGTTTTAGCACGATTTTACATTACGCCGTCATTGAACCTTAAATTATATATCATTTGGATTAACTAACCAAAATTCATTAAAAAAAATTATATAAGTTTTTCAACAGGATTTTTCTATTGATGAAGGAACTTGCGATGCGTTGAAAATAAAAGGGGATTCATACCATATTACAGTTTTTAATTTGCAGTTAATTTAAAATGCGGATCTGATGTTACATGTAATTTAAAACGAAGTAAAATTATTCAATTAAATATGCCACTCATGGCCACTTTTGATTTGAGTGTGCTTTAGGAATATTTAGTATATTTATAATATATTGATTAAGTCGCCTAAAATTATAAAACCTGCGTACATCACCCATTAACCTCTGAAAAAACAATTCTCATGTATTTGGAATACAGTTAATCCAGAAGAAAAAAGTTCTTAAAGAATCCTAATTCTTATTCACGGTTATAATAAAGTAAAATAACTTCAATATCAGTGTATAACGATTTTTCAGTCAAAAAAGATAAAAATGAAAACATAGGATTTGTAGATAATGTCTAGGAAATGAGATTAGACATCCGTTCACGTGCCTTCGAAATGTAACAACACGGAATTAGATAGCTGATAACAGGAAAAAGTTGCCTCACATTCGAATAGTCAAAGGAAATAACAGGCGATTTCGAATCTTTCTTTCAAGTTTCGATAATAACATAGTCTTTACACAGATTTTTTTTTGGGGGGGAGGGGGGCGTCCATTGTTTAAGAGGTAGGTACGGTCTTTTAAAGGGTTTCGCTTTTGAGGAGGAAGAAAAGTTGAAACGAACATTTCAAACACTAATAACTTTGTTCATCTATTAACGATTTAGAGAACGATACGACAAGCCGAGAACTCTCCTGGGCGTTAGGTTTCTTAATTCTCTCCAACCAAAGACTGACCAAATGCATCTTTTCTGGAAAAGGCGAATGGTTGAAAGATAATGACCAGGTTTAGGAAATCTCAATGATTTGGCGGATGAATTTGTGACACTAACTAATACGGGAATTGTATATCATTGTACGCATACATTAGGTTGGTAAACAACTTGGCTAAAAAATGTATGAGCACTCTCTTTAAAATTATAGTTCAAGACTATGGAGCGGAGGATAGTTTATTTTTGTAGTTTTTTCATGCCAGTGTTCTTATTTCCGAAATATTTTCTTTCCTTCTAGAAACACCACAATTCCTCAATACATTGACGCTATTTTTAAAGCCATTTCACAAACTAAATAGTAGTTTCTTAAATCTGCTATTTTCATTACTTTGTAATGATGAATGCCATGAAGCATGCAACTGCATTTTTTCGGATTAAAACAGAGTCCGCCATTTTCATGGAACGTAGTGGTAAGCATCAGTAAAATGTGCAAGAAGCTAGTGTAGGATACATTAGAATCTCAAAACTGCAGAATTTAGTTAAAAAGTCTTTAACGCAAATCATATGCTAGTAACGGACCATCAGAGGACAAAGATGGGAGTTCATGGCATGATGGTGACAGTTGTCCTTTCTTCACACTGGATCTAAAAACACTCAGCTTAGAATTAAGAATCCATCAAACTATTTACCAGAAATCCTTTTAGGATTTATTACAATACGAACCAAAATTGTGTATAGCGAAAATAATCCGTTAGTACAGAAAGTATGGAATGACCTGCATCAATGTGCATAAGAGGCCAAATATAAAGAGACATAGATTGTGGTTAATTTGCTTCTAAAATAACTATACATTTCACAAAAAACATTGATCGATACAGATAAAAGTAAATACTTTTTTCTATAAATTATCAATAGTATTTGCAGATGAAAACTACTTATTGTTTTCCATTTCCAGGATTGCTGTTAATATTCTCTGTACTAGCTTCTGGATCATCACATGGGGTTAGAGATGTCTCACCAGGGCCAGTTCCAAATGATGATAGATTTAATTTCTTTGACACAGAGCTCCTTAAGGTAGACAAAAAAATATTCATATCATCACTAGAACTAATTGATATAACAATGATATATTTTACAGGAGGTGTTTTCAAATACCCAAGGAAATGTGCTAATTTCTCCTGTCAGTATTAAAGCAACATTATTTATGGTGTTGGAAGGGTCTGCAGGGAAATCTGCACAACAATTGCAATTTGTACTGCGCCTTGGTGAAAATAAAGAATATTTTAGAAAGCGCATTCAACTTTTTATGAAGAGTTTACAGGTAAGTTATATCTACTGTTGTTCCAATTGATAAAATTATGAAATTATTCTTTCACATTGATAACATCTAAAAACATAAATGTAAAAATATTGTAACTTTTCAAAATCAAGGTACTAAGATCTGCTTGGATGACATGATATTCCCATCTCCATATAAATGTAAATAATAATAGAACTGTGTTATTATTCCATTTAAGCAAACATCACCTTACTACACAGTACAAATAGCAAATCGACTATTTACTTCAGAAGACTTTCAGTTGAATACAGAATATGTAGATGCTCTTAAGAATTACTACTTATCAGACTACAGGAAAGTTAACTTTCAATCACCAGAAATCACAGCCACTACTATCAATGATTGGATAAATGGATTTACACATGGTCTCATAACACAATTGGTGGATGCAGGTAATACAACTAAGATAAGTAAATTTATGTATAATATTTATTATAGATTCACAGAATATCATAGTGCTTGTTACTATTCTGATAACTTACCACAAAATAAAATATTTCCTAGCTACCAAGGATATTGAAAAGTTTGTCATTTGAAAGATAAATTTAAATTCTGCCTAAAAGCAAAAATATAGCAAGTCTGTTGAGTATATATACATATTTCCATAATACTTAAAATGTTCCAGTTGATGTCTATAGAACCGTCTAATTTTCTTTTTTCACATTTGAAGAATATTCTTATAAATGACTATATAGTTTAAATTCAGAGTAATATAAAATATGAATATTTCCTACAGAAAGTCTACCTCAAAATGCAAAACTTATGTTTACAAATGCAATGTACTTTAAAGGCAAGTGGAAGTTAGCCTTTGACATTGATGGCACAACTATAAGAAACTTTCACTTTGATAATGAAAACACTCAAAAAGCTTACTTCATGGAATCATTGAGATATTACAAGTTTGCATATGTTGACAAGCTGGATGCTAAAGCAGTAGAAATATTATATTCTGTAAGTAAAATATATATGTAAGTCATCATTTTGAACATTATTAGGTAGAGTTAAATTTTAACATAATTTCTTGAAATGTAAATTAATGCAGTAAATATTATTAGTGGATAACTAAGATTGTGTCCATAGCAAGTAAAGTCCTTTGTAATCATTACCTTATTCACATACTGGTTAATTGAATTCTACTAATTAATGCTAAATATGTAACATAATTTATTTTATACTAAAAAATTGACCAACTAACAGTTTTGAATCACAAATACATTAAAGCACTTTTCGTGAGTGGAGTGTTTTCAGTATGTTTAAAATGTGTACAGAACTAGAGATGAATTAATTAACTATTTTATGAAGCATAAACAATTACTGATTTTCATTTGTTTTTCAGGGTGATAGGTATTCAATGTTGATATTGATGCCTAATAATGTTGGTGGAATTAAACAACTAGTGAGAGACTTGCCTCATTATTCTTTGATGAATGTTGTAAATTCACTACAAATTACAGAAATATTACTGTCAATACCTCGTTTTAAAATTTCATTTCATACTGATCTGGTACCTTCACTTGAAAAGGTAAGACTTTAAGAAGATTACGTAGGATATTATTATTGTTACTAATAAATAGCAGGAATAACTCAGATTCATTATTTAAATGAATCATTTAGTGGGCTAGTTGAATTAGTTTCTAAGAGTCCCTCAAGTATCAATGTAGTTTTAATTAACATATGCCTCATAGAGAAAATTTCATTCACAGGATTATTATGCAACTTGAAACTGGTTTTTCACAGTATATTATTCTAATATCACGTTCTAATGTTGCAGATAGGTATTACAGAAATTTTTGGAAATCATGCAAACCTGTCAAAAATATCTAATAACTCTGAATCCATTTACATCAGTAAAATATTGCACTCAACAAAAATTGAAGTGAATGAAGAAGGAACAGTTGGCGGTGCTGGAACAGGTATGTGTTTAACATTTTTAACATTCATTGCTATCTCTAACAAACAATTATTACAATGCATATCTTTTATAGGTGCATTAGTTGTACCTCTCATGGGCACAACCATACCACGATTTCGTGCTGATAGAGCTTTCCTGTTTTTCATACGAGACTTAGCAACTGGTAGCTTTCTGTTTGGAGGAAGTGTTTTGAAACCAGATGAAGCAATTATTGAAACAAAGCCATCAGTAACACCTGAGCTGCATTTAGGATCAGAATTCAAACCAGAAGAAACAACAGAACACATGCGGCAGCCACTCACGTCTCGAGAAAAAGGTACCACTGAAACCCGTTTGCCAACTTACATACAGAGCATAAATGGAAGCAGTAGAAGAGAACATCATCAACAACATTCAAAAGATAAGGATGCAATACAGTTCACATCCAGAACTAAATGAAGAGAAATTCGTTGGACGACTTCTTCCACGTTATATTTTGTTCTTTGTGGCATTCATGAAAAATTCTGTCAATTTTTATAGTGGTGCATAAATCTTTGATGATAAATTAATTTAAAAGCCTCTTTATCCCATGGGAATTGATAAAAAATATTTGATTGTTATTTGAAGAGTGGTGATACACTCTTCTTTATTACTTGTTTAATTTCCCAGATATTATGCAAAACAAATATATTATGTAATAAGCAGGATTTCCAATACTCTTAATAAATTCAAATTGTAGTTAACTGTGCCACACAAAATACTGCAGTGACAGAAGCGGTTTGTGGACTTAAACTAAAACCAAAGATGAGAGGTTGTCATTTATTTAAAAGTTTGCATAATTTTGCTTGTATATGAGCCTGTGTGTGTATGTATACAATTTTTTAATTACATTTACATATGCAGTGTAATTTTTGTTAATATCTTACATGGTATATTAAAAATTAATACATGTATCAGTTTTTTGTTAATTTCAAATATGTTAAATGCTTTAAATATGAATTGTTTCAGAACTTACTCGAAAATATAACATCAAAAGTTAAATTTTGACAATAAGAGAGAGTTATCATTACATCAGTTAATTTAATTGTTTCTGTGATGAATTTAACAATAATTTCAGAGAAATGCAAGACTTTTGTTAACTTGCTAAATTAAATACGAGTTTTAGCTCTCACATATTTTTATATATATATGTATATTAATCCTTCTAGTAAAAATATTGTATTTCCATGATTTTTCTTATTAAATTTTTCGATATTACTTCTCCTGTTTTTTTGTATACACAATTATTATTAAGAATAGATTCTTTTTATTTAAAGACATGACTGAGAATTAATAAATATGGAAACTAATAAGAATTTGGTAAATGAAGGATAGTATACAAAATAAATCACTTTTAGAAAGGCATAAACAATAAGTTTCAAGGTGATACATAATGAAGAATATAAGCTACCAAGTGTAGGAAATGCTGTCAGCTATCCCTAGCCTTTCATACTGAAATTTAATATACCTATCTCTCTGGCAAAAAAAAAGTTTATAGATTTCCTTGTGCATACAAATGCTTGTGTCTCATATTAAATTGTAGATTTAATTAATTTTGCAATTATTACAGTATCTTTGTAAAGCTTATTGCATGTGTCCAGTCTGTCAATTACAAGAAAGGGCATTTTCGTTTTATATACTAAATGTATTACAAAACATTCTTGTTAACCTTTAATGTATCCTTTCCTACGTTTAATAGTGATTTTGTATGTTATAACAATGTTTCAAAAATTTTTATCATAACATCAGAAGGTAATTGTTAAGATATGACTTCTTATCAGTTATTGAATGAAATTATTGAACTACAATTGGGCACAGTCCAGTGGTAGTCATCTAAGACTATGCAAAAAAAAATTCAAAGTATATATCACTTCATGTATCCTATTATAAATATTGAGCAGAGAATTACAATTATATATATATATATATATATATATATATATATATATATATATATATATTATATGTATGTATTCATCAACATGTACATATACAGCTGGTTGTCAATTTTAGGCATTAATTGAAATCTGCAACCCCAAATAGCCGTTTACTCTAACTAAATAATGGTTACTCACCTAATGATAATGGCAGAGCACACCATTGAAATGTGGTGTAATACTAACTATTTACCCCACTTGTTTGTTCCTGACTCATTCTTCTTTAAATGCATTCAGTGCGAATTTGTTCAGGTTTGTGCATAATAATAATAATGAAATATAAAAGATTTTAAATAGTTTGCATTAAACATTTATTGACTTTTAAACAATATAAACAATTAATTAACATTAAGTAGGTTCAATTCTCATTTGACATAATGACAATTAACAGTCCAGATTCTCCAACAAAATAATTCGAAACAGAAAAGGACTAATCAGTTCATGAGTTTCTTAAGTTATGTGCTACATCATCCCACAGAAACAATTTTTACAAGGATAACTCTGTAAAATAATAATACTCCGATTCAACACATAATATGCTTCATTTCTAATTCTGTCTACATAAATTCAAATAGGGTCTAATTTTTAAAAGAGTAATAATTTAGATCCAAATTTATAACATGAAAGTATTTTTCCTCTTTCCAGACAAAAATCCTTTGTTCGAAGCTTGTAGCATTCCTATGGCCAGCTGGCAGCACTTGCTGTGACACAAGGCTGGCAGTTTAAAGTCTTCAATATTGAAGCAGAAATTCTCACTGCTAAAACACAACTCTTAAGATGGTTCTTAAAATTAAGAAAAATTAATATAAGTGCTGTAGCACATGAGCACCTATCCACCATGGGACTAATAATCATAACAATTGTAATCTTTCTTTAATAACTATTAGAAGCACCTTTTTATTTTATTCTAATACTGATTATAATATTCAGAAGTAAGGCACAATTCAACGTGTAATGTTTCCAAGTACCAACATTCTATTCAGAACATCATACAGAACCATATTTAACGGCTCATTCCAAAGTGGAGCATTTTTCTCAATAAACCAGGACCTTCCCAATATCCCCTGCAATTAAATTAATTGCATAAATAAAAAAATTAATTGGGTCCAAAATTTGGAAATAGAAAAATAAGAAAAGGTATTATAAAATAGTATCAGTAAATACATTCATATTTATTGAAAACTTACCTTAGAAGCATATACCAATAGAGTTCCGGCATAAGGTAGCTCTTAAGGTAAAACATAGATCTCCTCTCTATTGCTTGATTCACAGGGAAAGTCTCCAGAGGTTCACAAGAGTAATCAAATTCAGCCAAAATACATTTACTGTGTCCAGTAACCAAAGGGCAAGAAGTATACCCATCATATGACATTGGTGTAGTCTGATTATCCATAAAATGGGTTAGGTTAGCAAAAACAGTTTTAGTTTGTGCAGCTGAAAATTAGAAACAGTACAAATGCCCATACAAATTGGTGAATAATGTGGTTTTACATATTTTAGCTGCAATTGTATTCAAAATTACTAATGTCAAATCAAAAGTTTGCATCAATCAAGCAATTTCTATATAAAAAAGTTAAATTAATACATTGTACAAAATTATTAAAATTTGATACTCCCAGATTATTTTGGCAAAATTTGAAATATTTTAAAGCACCACATTTTCAAAGATTATGAATTTTGTTAGAGATAATAAATTTTAAATGTGTTATGATTTATTTTAATAGTGACAACATTTTACTCACATAGAAACCGCTGGCCCCAAGGAATAAAGAAGAATAATATGTTAATTCAAAAATTAAGGATAAAGCAGAAGGATTCTGTTCGTTTTGAAATACATGTAAACAATGATACTGGACAAAAAATGGATCAATTGATACACATAAGAAAACAATTATTTACTCATTTAAGAACAGTAAAATAAATTCTCTTTACAGTAATAAACACGATCATGAAGATGACAAAATATTTACTGAAATATTATGATTGAATATGGTACTTTTTTATTCAAGGACGCTCATCTTTTATTAGAGGAAAATAATTTTAAGTCTTTACATACCAACAGCTGCTGCTGTTTTTGATGTAGGTACACTTGTACAATCGCCAATCCCAAATATGTTTTTAAATTGAACATGTTGAAGTGTGTGCTGATCAACATCCAGAAAACCCAAGGCATTGGACAACATTTTATTATTTTTAATCAAATCAGGTGAACTTTGTGGTGGTGTCACATGAAGAAACGAATACTGAAAACTTTCTTATATTTTAGTACGGAATTGACCAAATTCAAATCTAAACTTCAATATAATTGTTACATATCATATATTAACCAAAATGATCCATAAATGGTTACTATAAAAAGTAGAATATTGTAGTTGCATTGCTATTACAATTAGTTTTACTGATAATGTGCATTAAAAGTTTGGTATTTCTAACTTATCATTATTGATTCACTATGTCTATTTAAAAGCCACCATTTGGTCCTTAATTATATGAAGCAATATGAGTACAACCATGGCATATGACTGAGTTTATTACAAATAATACAAAATGATATAGACTTTAATCTTCAATAACAATCTGGACTGAATAGTTGTTATAATGGTCATGCAAACATTAAAATTATACCTACAATTGGATAATTAATTTATTCAATTCCTGATAGATAAGAATTTATTAATACAGAGGGTAAGACTACAAAATTTATCAAATTCCATTACAAAACTTTCTTCATAAAACTTACACAAATTTATGTCATTACATTTGTTCACACTTTCACCATATGCAATATAATCTTAATAGCAAACAGCAGACAATTTTACCTTGAATGTTTGAGGATTACTTCCATCAGGTTTAGCAAACACAGCCTCTCTGTTTTTATAGTTGACATTAATCAGATTGTGCTTGGTATTCACTTTTATATTTCGTGAATTAACAATGGTCCATAAAGCATCAGAATATTTCTTTACTGCAAATAGTTTGTCCAAACTGGTATTGAATATGATGTTAACATCTTCAATATTGTTCTTCTGAAAAAGTAAATAAAACCCTGAGTTATTAATTTTAATTAAATTTATGATACTCTTATTCAAAAATTCTCACTTTGAAAATGCAATTTATAAAACCATTAATACAAAAAGCAGAAGTATTGTACACATAGACCAATACATTTAACTTTTCACAGTGTTGAGATAAGATTTCTTAACAGTTCATATTAACCAGGTATTTGTAAATAATGACAGTAAACAAGAAAATACGAAGGCAAACAAAACTATATAAGCTATGGAAGCAATGTTGGTTTCAATTATTCTGTATTTTTCCATGATATACAACATTTACATTATGAATTATTCCCCTAACATTTTCAAATTATTCTGTTTATAACTTTTTACTTAAAACTTGTTGATTGGAAACACAATACCTACTAATACTGTACTCTGGTCATCAAATGGCAAACAAAATGAGTATATTCTCACACACCTTCAGATAATCCTCTGCCAGGTACATAATTTTCTGAGGAGCACCTGCACATTTAACTGGTGTATTTGGAAATGTAAACACTGCATTTCCAGATTTGACCCTCTTTAATTCCAAAAATGTTTTCTCAACATAACGAGGGGAATATATGGAACACACTCCACTTCCCTCCATTTGTAAACCTTCAAGAAGTCCTGGAACCTTGGGGGAGAAAAACAGTAACTAATGAAACATTCTTTCAAATTAATAATTCATAATTATTTTAAACTACTACACTTAAAATGAAAGATTATCTGGAACAGATTATACAAAGTGATAAATTGCAGGCAATTTTTATAAGGAAAGTTATTAAATTAAGTATGACTCCTGATCATATCAATCTGATAGTATTTAAGAAGTAAAATGACAAATTATAGGTAGCTGAAGTGAAAAAATCACCACTCGGTAGTAAGTATTACCGTATCATAGTTAAGTCGTATTCCAACAGCAATAACAAGGTATTCATATTTTACTTTTAAGCCTTTTGATGTATACACTACACATTTCTCAGGGTCTATTTCTTGAGCTGAGTCAGTAATACGCATTGCATGTTTTGGTAGAACATTGGCCATAGCTTTGCGACTCTGAGCCAAGTTTTTCAATCCACCTCCAATAAGAGTGAATAAAGGTTGATAGTAATGGATCTGAAATCACAAAAAAAATTCATAGAAATAAAATCCATGGCCTGAAAATGAATCATGATTTAGATTTAAAAACAAAGGATAACAAAAGTCTTATATGACTATACAATTCAAATATAAATATATATATATATATATATATATATATATATATATATATATATATATATACACATTATTTAATTAATATGGATAAGAAAGACAGAATAGCACGTCATACCAATAACCAATCCTCATTCTAAAGTAAGTCAAGCTTCTCCTTCTCTCTTTTTCCCATCTATATAAATTACCTTTGGATAATTAATTTATTCAATTCCTGATAAATAAGAATTTATTAATATTAATAATATTATTCACACAATCATTATTTTATATACATCTATAATTAAATTAATTGGTCTAGTATGGAAAGGACAGAGAAAAAATGATAAGCTTTCCTGAAATTGAGGGCCAGTGTCACCATGTAGTACAGGAAGGAACATTTCTAAATTTTTGAGGGAAACTAACTGTGTGGTTGGTCAACACAGACTATGCATCTTTACTAAAGAAGGAAGCTCATTGTTGCTTCCAAAAGTTTGAATACCTCCTTTCTGTTCAACATGGTGAGACTGGCCTTCAATTAAAGATAAGCACGTACCTCTCTTTCTTGTCCATATTAATTATTTTGGCAATGTCATATTATCCTCAGTGGCTTAAATATATATAAAAAAACTCACATCAGAAGGTTCTATGATTACTACTTTGTTCTTCCCTAGCTTTCTGCATAACTTCGCAGCCATTGAACATCCGCCTGCACCACCACCAACAATCGCAACTTTGCACCTAAAAATTACTTTTAAAATTATAAACAAATTTTTAGCACATATGTGAAATTCATTATTAGAATTGATTATTATATAACAAATTTACCAGTTTGTTAAGCTTATAATCCTGATAAGAATAAATAAAATTTTTATTATTTTGTGAGAAAAAATTGATGACAGTGTCATGTCAGCCTCTCTCTTTCCAATCTATTGTTTCAATACCAATCATTTATATAAGTCATATTATCCCAATCATATTTTTTACACACACACACATACATACATATATATATATATATAATATTAACTTACGAAACGTTTCCATGAGCACTAGACCAATTCCTGGCTGTTGTCAATTGCAATAAGTAGTTGCTGTTAAAATGTTTAATATTTTTCACACACTGCATCATGAATACGCCTGAAAAAAAAACTTTTCATTACCTTCCGAAGTTAAAATAAATGATAAACAAAAACAAATATTTCAAATGTCATTTCAATTGCTATTCTAACCTACTCAAAGCATTTATTAATGTTCCATATAAGTAAATATTACGTTATTCTGAGAAGAAATAACAGGTCTTTCATTTCAGTCTATCCTAGACATAAAAAGGGCGTTAATGGAAAATGTCAACACTAGACAGATTTCTCAGAATTTCCGTCATTTGTGACGTCCAGAGGCATCAGTGCTGCCAATATCTGCGCGATCCCATCAACAAAGTGATGCCAACAAGAGAATATTCCCCAAATAGGGGATTACGCCACTCACCTTTGACTACTGCCAACTTCTGCGCGTTCACCCAATTTTAACATCTACCCCCAAAAAATATTTGCGTAATGTCACATTGTTCTTTAAAACGCACTATTAAGTACATATTATAAAACAAGCAATAATCGGCAGTTTATAAATATGTACGTGATGACGTCACGTGAATCACGAGAACGCGCAATATTCAGGACTGGAATCGAAAAAATTAGGTTAATTTCGGGGATTTTCAGATGAGGTCCGCCTAGTTTCATTGCAGAAAACTCCTAATAATTCTAAATCTGTGACCATCAAAAGCTTCAATAATCTACTTGCTATGATTATGTCCTGTGTTGGTGGAAGGTTCCTCTGCCCATTATAAATTTATTGGCAAATAATTAAAGTAAAAAAAAAACACAGTTTCACAATTTTTCCTCCTTGCTGATTTTAGTGGTGTCTAGTTTTCTCCTTACACAAATATTTTATTCAATCTCATACTTTTTCCTTGTCAATCACAAAATTTCAGTTTAAATTATTTTTTTATGCATACACAATCACTCACAAAGAATGATTTAAATCAACACATATTGTAAATGTGTATAACTCCTTTTTTCTGTATAATTCATAAAATGTGCAGTACTGAAAGAGATACTGGTTCAACCTGTTTAAAAAAAGAATAATTCAAGCTTCTTTTGTCTTAGATCATGATAATGTAAGAAGTATGATGTTTAGCATTTTTTATCAATGGTTTTTTATTTGAAATAACAAAATACTTATAGTTATGAAAATAAAATTTAAAATGGTAAACAAACATTTTTAAAACCATGCATCTCATACACTTCATGAACGAAATAATTCTCTGTTCCAGTGTAATTGTACAATTAACATTTTTCAGATAAATAATATATTTTCATGTGATATGGTATTGCTTAATGTTTTTTAAAATATTGTATCTATGTTTAAATACAATAAAATACTTCACCAGAATGTAAAACTGACACTAATTGAATAATCTTTAAAGTAATATACCCACAATTCAGTCTTAACAAAGTTTCAATAAAATATCAAAATTATATGGCAAAAAATTGAACAGTATTATCAAAAATAGTGTGCCCATTATTTATGTCTTGTTTTGTTCTTGTAAGAAGTTGTACACAGAGGAAAAGTCTTTATTTGAAAATCCATGCATAGCCATGGCACGGTAAATCTGGTGTGCCAAAGACCCAAGAAGGACAGGTGAAGCGCTTCTAGTTGCCGCATCCTGGGCCAGTCCCAGGTCTTTTGCCATCAAACGACTACTGAATCCTCCCTAGAGATAGTTAACAACTCATTACAATAATATGATATATTTTAAATAATTATAATGAATTATTTAACAACTTCTTAATTAAATAGAATCCCATAAGTGAGATAATAAGTTCCACATATTTTTTCTCAGGGCCTAACAAAATCTTTAATGTGTTAAAAAATTTCAACTAAAGTTTTTATTTGTACATTTTTCTTGTTTACACTATAGTAATTATTGTCTCCTTAGATGGCAAATGGGCTGCATATTAATAACTTCAATGCCTCCTAAGGGTGGCAACAAAGATACATATCCAACCACAGAATCAACTGCAATAATATTTATGTTGATTTAAACTTGGCGGGCAATGGAACACTGAATTAAAATAATTGGTTATATAATACTATCCAAGAGATGAAAAGGTCATATTTCCACTGCTAACATTTTAGTAAATTTTAATAGCACAGCGAGTGCATTAGGTATGATTAAATAACTTTTAATACAGAATTACCTTTCATATATTGCATTTAGAGTGTACAAGTTACTGACAAAAAGTGTATTTATTTGTTACATATCATTCTTTGTACTTGAATACAAAATTTATTGATCAACATGATTGCTTGTATATAAAGCCAACAACCAAGACGAAAGAGGAGGATAGCACCCATGAAAATTTCCAAATTCTTTGCTATGTGGTCTCTGCCTTTCATATTTAGTTAACCAATTTTATTTGTATTTTTCATATCACCCAACATCCTCAGGAATAAAACAATCATGGAAATATTCATCCATTTACCATATAAATAAATCTGAGTGCAGGAGTAAAATGGAAATACATGAAAGCACATACAGAAACTCTACTTTTACAAAGTTCTTGTTAAGGATTACAGAACCTCTTTCCTAGAGAAATAATACAATAAGCCTTTACTACAAAAAAAAAACACAAGAAGATAACTTTCCATTCAATGCTTATTTTGCATAAAACTATGTGAAGTTACTTAAACATATACACAAAAATTTCAATATTTCAAAAAACAATGCTGATGTATAAATTAGCATAAATTTTTACCTCATAGTTATTGCTACTGGGAACATTGTCCAAAATTCCTGGGACTGGGTTGTAAACTTCAGAGGACCAGCAGCGCCCACTGCTAGAGTTAATTATGTCTGTCAATAGTTTTGGGTCAAGACCAAGCCTGAAAAAGTGAATAAAATTCATGCCATTAAAAATATTAATTATTTACCATTGTGAAATAGATACAAGCTGAGTAATAATTTTGACCAGTGATAGTTGATAGTTGAATAAACTATTGGCTTTTAAAAGCAACATTATAACATAAAATTATTGACGGAAATTTAATTAAAGTAACATGAAAATAGTTTTTACTCTATTCTCATGGCTCTTTCTGGGTGCCAAATCTGAACAGTTGAAATTTAGTCTATTGACAACTATACTACTATATTAGTTACACAATCCCCCACACTCAATCCTACCATTAATAATTTATATCCTCTACTTACCTATCAATTTGTGAAAAATTATCTTCTACCTTGTTACCTAATTATTTAACCAACCCTACTTATTGACACTTCAGTCAGTATCCTTTAAGATCTAACAACAAAATTACCTAATTAATGTAAAATATTTATTGTGACAAACTGAATGAAGGGCTATTAAAATTTATATATACACACACCGCACTTTACTTTCAGGTAAGCCACAACCTATCTCTCTTGTGGCTTACCTGAAAGTGAACTACGGTGTAGCCATAGAGAGCCGAAGGTAGTTCTTCAAATTTTCAGCCAGTGCATGGAATGGTGTAACATTCCTTCCTGAAGAAGGAGGCTGAGAGCCTCCAAACATTTGAAGAACTACCTTCGGTTCCCTGTGGCTACACCACTGTACTTCAGTTTCAGGTAAGCCACTAGCTATCTATATTTTCTTTCCTTTCCATACCAATATCACAATTATTTTTGACAATGTCATATCCTTACTAATAATAATAATAACACTATATATATATATATATATATATATATATATATATATACAAACAATATTAGGAGAATCCATTTAAGGAATTAATTCACATTCAAACTTGGATAGTGAGGAAGGATAGAAATAAATAGGAGAAATAGGAGGATTGCGCTTTATTTGAATTCATATGCTCGGGCGAAGAATTACGCACATAGAAAAGCATATGGCTTACCTGAAAGTGAAGTGCGGTGTCACCAAGAGGAACTGAAGGTTGTTCTTCAAATTTTTGGAGGCTCTCAGCCTGAGCCTCCAAGAATTTGAAGAACAACCTTCAGTTCCTCTTGGTGACACCGCACTTCACTTTCAGGTAAGCCACAACCTATCTCTCTATCCTTTCCATACCAATATTGCAAATATTTTTGACAATGTCACATTCTTACTATTACAAGATATATATATACTATTCAATAATATATTAATTTAATAACTCCTACCTCACTCCCATGTTCATAGCTTCTGCTGTGCCAATCATTGTAATTGCCAAAAGCATATTATTGCAAATTTTGGCAGCCTGTCCAGATCCCGTTCTTCCACAATAAACAGCACGTGAACCCATACATAACAAAAGATTGTGAATAAGCTTGAAGCCATTTTCACTTCCTCCAACCATAAAAGTAAGGGTGCCCAAGGCTGCAGCATTGACTCCTGAAAATCCATTCAAAACAGTATATGTACAAAGTATTAAGTCATAATTTCATACAGAAACTTAAATAACAAATTAGGGATTAAACCCAATTCATTTTATCAAACCAAACTACACCTTTATTATAAATCACATTCAGGCATTTCAAATTTGAGGATTCTATTTTGAAATATGCTCATAGAACATATAATAAAACTATAATATTGTTAAAATTCAAAGAATTTAAATTAAATATAATAATGGATTGGGGCCTTAAAACTCTTCTTCATTGTACATAGAAAAATTACATATTCAGTTATATTATAAACATTATAAGATTATAGAAATGCAAATACAATAATAATTATTGGTGAACGGAATACTACTTTAAAAAGCTGGGTGAATACAAAAATTAAAGCTAGCATTTCAACAGGCAATATATTCATATGCACAATTATATACTTACAAAATAATAAAACGGAAATAAATTTAACACAATCTAAACATCTAATATCATAATTATTAAATGAAACCCCAAGTTTACTGCAGTGTTCTACACAATAACAGAAACCTTATCAAACATATGAAAATAGCATGCAGAGATATAAGATTCAGAGGCAAAACAATAAAACAACTCATTCAAAACATAATTTGGCACAGGCAAATACTTATAAATTACCTTCATACATTAAGGTTTTTCTCTGAACACTACAATCTTGTATCTGACGCTGATGATGTGGTGATCATAAATATT
This sequence comes from Zhengitettix transpicula, assembly GCA_037074705.1. NCBI lineage: Eukaryota > Metazoa > Arthropoda > Insecta > Orthoptera > Tetrigidae > Zhengitettix > Zhengitettix transpicula. The sequence continues at coordinate 56,065,659 of CM073595.1, read as the reverse complement.
AGCCACTTGAGATCATCGCTAATTTATGCTGAGAAAATGAAATATATTTCAATAAGCAAGGAATCAGGAAAGGCCATATTATGTTACTTCCCTAACTAAGAGAAAGTAAATACCTCAAGCATGGAAAATTCCAGAAAATAAAATTATATTTTGACACACTTATTGGAACATGTCTCTTATTAACGAGAAGTTACAAAAATAGTGTGTTATGGACAATTTATGTTAATAATCTATTGATCACATCGTAGTTAGGGCCTTTGGAGATTCTAAACTAACTACTAGAAAACACTTCATTTTATTTTTCATCTTTTATTCACATTTTTATCATGGTATCAAATAGTAAGTATATATATAATACTTAAATATAGTATTACAGTAATTTTTTTAAAAAAGAACAAAATCCACGTACCGCCTGAAACAGGAGCATCCATAAAAATTGTACCCATCTCCTGGGCTTCAGATGCCAATTTCTTTGAAATGCTAGCATCAATTGTACTACAGTCAACAAGTAATGTACCACGCTTGACAGACCTGCAACAATTAGATATGCTAAATAACATTTTCTCCAAAGTTTATTACCAATATAAGCATAATCCTATTTGTGGTGAAAACATATAATATAATGTAGAAATAAAGTTATTTATATTACATCAACACTATACTGTATCTACGACATTAAAATCACTGTACTATTTCATCTGTAAACTTACTCAAATACTCCACCTGATCCTTTATACACACTTTCTACTTGACTACCATCAGGAAGCATTGTGAATAAACAGTCTACTTGTGACGCTACTTCTGCTGGATTACTGCAAGCTTTTGCTCCATTTTTTTCAAGGGCTACAACAGCTTCTGATGAAACATCATAAACAGACAGCTTGTGGCCCTGTTTAATGTGAAAGAAAATAATTGAGAATGCATATATCATTTGACGAAATTTCTCAACATACCAAATAAGGTACAGTTTTGAACATGATTTCATAAAAACATTTTTTTGAATATTTCTAATTGTGGCTTATGAGAGTACAAATATTTGCTGGCAATATTATTTTGTGGAAAATCTAAGTTTACAACTTTAGTTTATTTTGATAGATGCCCAAGTGTGCAGCCACATTTTATCTGCTGTGCAGTCAGTTTAAGCAAATTTTTCAGAAACAAAAAATAGACCAATTCAATGAACTGTTGAATACTATAGAAATGCAAAGCTCTCAAGTCTCCATCAATTTAAATTTAGCGTCAAAACTTTGCTATAAATACAAATTAAAAAATTAAGTAAAAGAAAAAGATCAAAACCATTAGTTCACAAATCTTGAAAGTGAGTAGGAAAATACTAGCCAGTAAAACAGGATACAACAATCCATTACAATGAGAAATAAGATCTTGGTTCAAAGGGGACAGTAGAGGCAAATTCACTTTACAGCTAAATAATAAATCTATTTATATATAAATATATATATATATAAATATATATATATATATATATATATACCTTTACATATGTACCTTTTTAATTATATTCCTTGCCATAGAGCTTCCCATATTCCCAAGGCCAATAAACCCAGTGCTAGACATGAATCGTTTACCAATAACTGCAATAAAAATTATCTTAACATCAATTCACTATGCCACATTAGCAATGATTATCATAATAAATAACAGCTATACAATTTATACAGCAAAAAATGTAGCTAAAGCCTTACAAAGAAGGTTAAAACATTTGTCTCAACTTCAAAGCTATCCCTAAGCCAAACAGTAATAATTTCATGGGAAATGAAATAAAGTAGCACAAATCCTAGTTACAATTTTGGTATCTAATACAATAGTTCCTTTCTGTACCACATGTAGTCATCTATCCAAGGACATAAGGGTGGCCTAAACTTAGAAACTCAACTTTTTTTAAAATGTAACTGCATGTTGTTTTATCAAAAAACATTCATAAATTGAAAGAAAAAAATTCGAAGAAGTTCCGTTAAATAAATCTTAGCCCTGTAAAGGTTATGTGAATTCGATTATAGAAGATACGCAAGCAGCATTTTCGCTAACAGCCCGGTGCTACATAGACGGATGCGAGTATGTTCCTATGCCGCTAATGTACTTTCAAAACTTATATTTAGTTTACTCACACTGAAACATTATTATTAAGATACCCAGGCACAACAAAATCGACGTTTATGAACTGTCCGCCTCGAATGTACAGAAACAGCTGTAGTCACTATTATTGGCTAGTTGATATATACCGACCAATGACAGTCTCATTAGATTTTATCGATACTCGATATATTAATCGATATTTGTGATTAGCGACGATCGATATATGGTTCTCTGTGAATTTCATTCTTGGGATTCTAAATATCATAGTTATCCTTATAATATTTTCCCTTCTACTCTTAATGTGAATATTAGGTTATGGTACATGAAACTATTTTCATATACTCTTTTAAACCGTGTAAATTTTATGGTAAATCTTTTATGAATACTTAAAATATCCTTACTTAAATTGACAGTCAGTTTCATTGGCAACAATTCGGCCAAGACTTTCTGTCTCCTGTTTTCGGAGTTTCATGATATCACGTCCTGATATACACTATTAAAACACCCAGAGGTGCAGGAGGAAAACTTTGGTTCCATTCCAAACTCATTTTGTGTGGTACGTCACATTTTCATCCTCCAAATAAGACCTACGAGAGTACACGGCTATGAAAAACTAAGAATAGTTTGAAATTCAATAAAAGAGTGAAAAAGAAAATAGTCGTAAAAGAAAAAGGGTAAAAGATAATCAAATGAACGTGAAACATCCGATAAGGATGCAGATATAAAATTCAGGTTGGTTAATTCTGAAAATAAAAAAGTTATCTGTCTGTCATCTAAACATCTATTACTAAATACGTAGATAATAAATTCAGTTAACAATTGAAACAAGTAAAATGATTAGGATGAACAAAATCATTTGAAATATAAAAAATGTGACATCATGCTGAAATTGAATTATAATTCATTGTAAACGCTGTAGTTAATTTTATGAAAACGTATTATGTTATTAAAAACGTATACACTCGGAACTTCAGCAATAAAAAATACAAGTACTTGTGGAGGAAACTGAACTAACATTAAATTGCATTTTTTTTTCAAAAAAATGTATATTAAAGAAAAAAAATTCCTTATAGATATTTCACAATGGTAATTTTACATCGATATCAAGCCATTAATTTAGTTATTTAACTAAATACATTATATTCACATATAACACTAATAATAGAGTACTTGATACAATGAATAAATTTTTCATTTTCTTCTATCTTTTTTAGTTTTATTATTCTCTCTATTGTTTGATTGCGAGTATGTGGTGGTTTGGCATTCTGCGAAAGGTATGGATGGGTTGGGGGGGGGGGGGTGTTTAGCTACTCTAGAGTCACCTTTCTGTGCACTGCACCTCAGTCTGATTGTTCAGTTTTTTTCCGACCACGCGGCAAACTTCATTAAAGTTTTCAATTTGTCCTTGAAATTAATAAGAATTTGTTTATAATGAATAACGAGTCAAAGGTGTGTTATGTTTTAATGGCTAATGAATACCATTATAACAAAATTAAACAAATGATAATCATATGACAGGGGTCACAAAATATTTTTCCATTCGTCCAACGTTGTAATAGGAAGCACCGTATGTAAGACGTCTGTCGCTGATGAGAGAGGAAAGTGACGGGCCTCGGAAATCTTTCACCTGCGGGAATGAGGACGACTTCGTCACGGAGACACCCCGGAAGCCGCACCCTTCGCTCACAATGGGGAATGATAAGACTTCTGCAAGGCTGCCTCAGTCATTTGCATGCTACAGTTAGAGATGTCCTCAGTCGCCGACATTTCGTTCACTCCAGATCACTATGAATCAATTTGCATCTATTTTCCCCACAGTTTACCATTTTTTCACGTGTTTTAGTTATTACACAGCCACGCAAGTACGATATTACGTATGCAACACATTTCAACGCTAATAAAATTATCAGTAGATAAAGAAACGTCTTTTTTTGGAGGGGGACGTAGGAAGAATTGAGGCAAAAATGAGAGAAATTCCAAATAATAGATACGTGTCAATTTGTACTCTCTGATCTTCTCATAATTAAAAGACAGTGACACACGACAAAATGGGAATTCTGGGCCTGTAGAGTGATTGCATGTGATTCCACTTCAATTTATTATTTCATTTACGAAAATGCCCTTACTATTTCGTTGCATTCCAGAAATATTTCCCACACTGAAGTACACGTCACTCGGAATAAATAATTTTCCACCTAAAGCATTAATAGGCCTAGCCAACTTTATTTAAATTAACTTTTTCAAGTCTTCAGATTTTACATTATACGGAAAAGTCCCAATTAAATTTCTGTGTAAAGCTTTCCAACGTCAATAAATAATGATACAGTTTGTCAATATGTATTGACCAAATTGACAACATTTTATTGACCATCTGAGGGCCGTTTTAGGTTTAATATTTCTTGTGTTGGACAAGGCACGGAATACATACAATTATTGATGTCCATAAATTGCGCTGATATTTAAGGTCCAAATTTAGGCACAAATCCGCGACTCTTCACAGAGAAACGCCAGCTTCCAAAAAAGTACGTGCTTCCGAACTCGGCCTACACGATGGCCACTCCGCAAAAAGTTGGGTCGATGCCGTGGGAACAAGTAAAGCTGCAACAAAAGAATTGGTCCATTATCTGCTGGCGTGCCCATCATGACGTAACAGCTGTCTTCTGATGTAGATATATCTATTAAACTCCCGATGCTGCAATGCAATGCGTAACAGGAAACATAACTTCCTTTCAGTAAGGCGAATTCACGGAACCCGAAAAAAAAAAAAATCCGAATGAAACTAATCTCTCGCAAAACATTATTTCCAACGGAGTGAGTAGAATACAATTAGCGCTTCAACAGGAATTGGAAGTTCCTTTTTTTATTTATAGCTTCGGGCAAACTAAATGGGGAAGACAGGAAAGGATTCCAACTCCAATTTTTTTTTTCCAAAATCTGGTCGAAGCACAAACGTTGTGATGAATGTTATAATTTTTTTATTTTACGTTATTTTGGAATGATGTATTTTTTAAAGGAAGATATACTTGTTATTACACGTTTCGACAAACAAAGAATTGTCCTGAGATAAGCGTCGTGGATGAATATGGAATGTTTGAAACATTTTATCATCCTAACCATACTCATACGACACACAATTCTGAAGAATAAGGTAAACTTATAAGATACAATAACAAATAGTAAAAATTACAGTAATTATGTATAATTAGTTAGCAACTCATACCATATAAAATTTATAGCTTAAAACACAATTAAAACAACTTTACCATTATGTCCATGTCAAATGGCATGTAAACATTGATTACAATTCTATATTTTAACTGTGTTTCAAGCTATAAATTTATAACTTCCGTATAGTACAATTCTTGAAAAGGTATGAGTTGCTAACTAATTATAGATTATTTCTATAATAATTTATCAGAAGCTACCAAATATAATAAACGATTTTATTGTGTGTGCAGTATTGGATTTTTTTAAATCAAAGATAAACCTTCCTAGTTTTTACGAATTTTTTATTTTTTTATTGCACCTCCATTTGTTTACAGTCTGCCTAAGAGGCAATAAGTAAAATGTATGTTTACAGATAATAATAATAATTCAATAGTTTTGCGGAGGAAAGCTCCATTAAACCCTCTCCATATAATGTAAATACTTGTCAGGGACAAGATCGGTTAGGATTACATTAATATACAATAAATATCTATATATTTTTTTAGTTAAAACGTGTTGGTAGGTCTGATGACTTGAGTTTCTTCAGTCTTCCAGGTTCTTCGTCTTCTGACAGTAGATTATGTAGAAGTTGATTTAGATGGGCAGTTATTCTGTCTTTGTACCTTTTGGCATGGTTTATTTACGAATTTATGAGTGAAGAATTAAATTAAATGACTAATGAACCTAAAGTTCAGAAGTGGTGGTGATACACACAAAAAAGAAAACAAACTAATGACAGTATTCGTCGCCGCCATTGTTGCCGAGGGATTTTGTAGAAGAATGTACCGGACTGGTCTGATAGCTCGATTCTTAATCCTAAAATGTTGGTTCTATTTACAGGGATCCCATAAACTCACAAGTGTGTTTTGAATCATCTTATAAATCCACTGAGAGTCACAATTATGTTTTTAAAAACAAATTAAATCAGTCAGTTAAAGATCTAGGTGTGAATAAACAACCATCCCCCTCTGTGTGTCTCACCGCCTTTCAGTTATGCCTTGCCTTACACTAATGAATTAAACTCAAGTGGTACTTTGTTGGTCTATTTTCTAATAATACCACGTCATCTTGCGGATTAAATAGACGGTCTTCCTATTAAATCCTTCGGATGGACCTAGTTCTCCTTATCTGACAATTCCTCTTTGTGAAACTGAATATTATAAATTAATAAAGTAATCATAATTCAAAAATTATGCTCACCTACTGAATATCTCATGGAAGCGAAGTAATAAATGGCATTTGAGGCATAGTTGCGAATGGGGATTGAGATAATGATTCAGACACTTTTTCCCAATTGTGACAGCAAATCTAACGAGGCGGAATGTCGATGCTATTTCACAGTCAATTAGGCACGTTTGCGTGATGGTTTCTTCCGCACGAAAGCTACGAACGCTGTTCAGATTGCAGTAAATAGTTTCTCATCCTGTACGATGTGTAGCTGAGTCCGGAGTCTGATTAAAACTGATAACGAGCGACTTGTGCTGATACGTGAGCATTGTATTCTCTAAAAATCAGAAAAGAATTAATTATTAATAGGGTAATAACATTTGTCCACTTCTGCCCTCTTTTCAAATTATAATTTATATATATATATATATATGTATGTATACATATATATACTACTTATTTTTTCTTATTATTTGGTACTTTAAACGTCCAATTCCTTACTATGATAAAGGCAACTCCCCAGAAAGACACATGTGAAGTATGGTCATGAAAATGTAAACTAACTAAAACTTTCTATATTTAATAAAAGATTCTCATTTTATCAATCGTTTTTTTAAAAAAACGTTTCTGCGAAATTCATCTCTGCCGTCGTAAGGTGACTGGGGTTTAATTTTTTTTAAATCAATACATGCTTACAAACTTCCTGTTTTACATCAAACAATTTTAACCACCAGGACCGTCTGAATAAAGCGGTTAAATTCCAGAACATGAAAGTTCCAAGTAACTCTGATTTCATATATTTTATTCTAGAAATATAATTTACTGAATTAAGACCACATCTACATTCCGGAAGAAGGTTTATTTGGAATTAGGAGAAGTTATAGTAACAAAAATCAATTAGTACTTGAGAGAAAATTAGAAAAAAAATCTCATCATACTGACGGCATTTCGGAACTTTTAAAATACAATTAAACGGGAATAGAATGTTAAATTTCGGAAAGAATTTTTATCAGACAGCGTAAACGCTTAAAAACATTAATTGCACACCGAAAATAAGGAAAGGAAGACAGACGGTTTTATTATGTAATTTATACTAAGAGTAATAAATTACATAAAACTTGCCAAATTGATTAAAATATGATATAAGAACGATTGCTGAAGTCAGTTTCAATCTTTCACAGCGAAAAGAATTTTTGGAAATAAAAATAAAAATTAATAGAAACAAATGTCTTTGTGAAAATAAGCAAAGGAATTTATGGTTTCTCGTTAATTTAAAAATAGACCTACGTAAATAATTTGACAAATTAGATTCAATGCGGATAATGAAATAAAATAAGTATTCATGTTTAGGGATTAGGATTACCAATGATTGCCGCAGATAAGATGAGATGAAAAGCAGGAGAGTTACCGCACTTGTTTCGACTTAAAATTAGAATCGCGTCATTCCTAAAGTTCTATGTTCGGAGCACAAAATTGCCTGGAATATAAAAGCGGATAGTTTGAATTTAAAATTTAAACATCACGGAGGTTTTATTTAACAGAAAAAAAATCAAATTATCCATTGCCTAGTTTGGCAAAGGAAAGTGGAAGAGGATACGCGTCTTTTACCAGTCTAATCGACGCGTCGGTCTACCACAGTTTAACTCCTTCGTCTATATAGTGAAAACCCTGTACTTATTTAATCAATCATAAAAGATTTTTGATTTACTGGCTTCAAAGTGGACATTGTTGAGCGAAATAAACAGTTGTTTTGTCACATTTAAGTGATATGCAATTTACAAAAAGAATTGTATTGAATGCAACACAAAAACTTCCTTTCCAAAGAGAAAATAATGGTTTGATTAATTTTATCTTGTCATTTATTCTTAATTATACGGCGTAGTTTAGAACATTTTTGAACGTACACAGTTCGAACTAAACGTTTGCTCCAGATGAGATCCAGTGTAACCTTTTTTTTTTCAATAAATAACCTATGGGTGAAATGTTTTAATGATTTTATAAATATTAAAATTTTCTACCATCATATTGGGTTCTACTGTGTTCTATTCCTAAAACATAACGTTTATTACTAAATTTCATTAATACTTCGGCTAACGGGAACTCTATGGCTTTTGCGTCGAATAACATTTTCTAAATCCAAAGTTAGATTCGGAAAGTAAATTATATTCTACTCTCTCCAATATATTTTATGAAAATGGATAAAGTGAAATAAATGTATTTATTTTCTAGAGGTAAACCATGCTGGTGCGGCGGGGGAAGATCTGCGGCGGTAGGCGTGGTAGCCGTCTCGCCCGACGCTCCCGAGCGGCGTGACTCAACGTCGACATATACATACAATGGGGCGGCGCCTCCCAGCGTATGCTGGCTATAAAAGACGGCGCCTCGCGGGTCCGCCGCTCTGACCATGTCTGCGACCGGGGGCACGGACGCCGGGGACAAGCACGACGACGGGGGCGGCGCGGGGGCGGGCGCAGAGGCGTCGGGAGGGCGCCGCGGTGGGCGCGGGGGCCGCCAGCCACCGCCGCAGAACCTCTGGACGGAGCTGGGAGCCAGCGACCACGAGGCCTCCGACTCCGAGCTGTCCGACTCCGAGCACTTCCTCGCCAAGGGCGCGTTCCTGCTCACGCCCAGCCACGAACTCAGCATCGAGAAGGCCAGCAGCATCTGCGAAAAGATGAACTTCAAGGGGCTGTTCTCGCTCACAAAGACCGCCACGGGGATCCTGTTCAAGTTCTCCGAGCCTGAGGACTATCAGGCTGTCTACAAGAAAGGCTTTCACAAGGTGACTGGCGCGCGCTTCTACAAGAAGGTAAGAATCGAGCTTCTCCTGTTTTTAAATCACAAGAATCAACTTATTGACCTTAAGTCTGACCTAGGTCCCAAGAAAGTTTATTAACTAAATAAAAATAAATTCGGTGTGATCTATGATAGCGTTGATTTCGATTTATAACATGTCGCCATGAGAACAAACCCAGTGAACAAGTATTAATTCCATAGTGCTTGAAAGAAAATATATTTATATATAAATGACCTTATATTTGATAATAATAATAGAATAGTATAATTTGTCTACTCATAAGTCGTGTCACCTTAACTTTTAAAGCAACATGTTTCGGTCTCTTGTCGTGGCGTCTTCACTAGGCGTATACATGAAACTTGGCTCACTGGGCACAGTTAAAAATTTTACTCGTTACTTTTAAATTATTATAATATAATTACAAAATCGTATCTACTTTCCTAAATCTAAATTGTTTAGTATGGACTTTCAATTTCTTTTTGTAACGTTATGAGGACTTACGCAAACAAATAACTTCAACGAGGGTTTTCCAGCATTTGCGATCTGCAATATAAGAGTGGTGGGTTTTACAGGCCATTTGATTACAGGAAGCTTCGATCAATCTAAAATGCCTTACTGAAAGGAAGTGACTCCGTAATTCATTAAATGATTTCCACAAATATGTAGCGCCATTTTCTCATCCCGATTCTGTACCGCGCTGGACTCAATCAAATATCGGTACCATTTCATCGAAATCTTCTTTAAAACTCTTTACCCATTATCTTATATTTTAAATAAGAAATGCTTAATTAATACCTTTTTTCGCACCTATAGTTAAATTTAACTTATCGGATGTATTTCCTGACTTTTTTTTTTCAAATTATAAATATATGTCCTGAATTATAATTTCGGGCGAGTGCTTCAGTGACGAACTCTACGTCGGAGAAGGCCTTTCAGAAATATGAGCTTTCAAGAAAATCTCGAAGAAGACCAAGTCTGTTGCGGAACGTTTCAGAGTGGAACAGAATCAGATATGGGATTGGGAATAAAAGCAAAGCGGTTCCGATGAAATGTGGGGTGCAGAAACTTGTTGGGACATAAAGGGTAAAGATTTTGGTGGTATGTAAAGGTTACGTAGAAAATCAGATATGAAATTAAATTGAAACTTGTTTCGGAACTCGTTTCTATATCTTCAATAGTGGCCACATTTATAATATGAATCAGAAAAGACTACGAACGAAATTCCGTATATATTCTTCGTTATCAAACGAATAAGCTGGCCAGTAAAAATATTTGTAACTTTCCAGAGAACTAAGAAGTAATTTTAAGGCATTCAAATAATTCCAGAATTATTATGTAAATTCTGTAAAGAATGTCCCGTTCAATTATGTGGTTCTGTTTTTCTCGTCTCAGCGTGTTTGTGTGAAAATTTCCTTTGTCTAATAGATGGACGGTTAGCTTTGTTATACTTATTATTTGTCCCCAAACTATCTATAAAAACCTTTAATTACAGCTCCGTTCAATGGCAGGATTAAATTTGTTCATTCACATTCAGCTTCGCTATAGTTTTCACTCTGAAGCTTTTGGTGATAATTCTAGTTGTAAAGTCGTAAACGTCAACTAGTCAAAGAGTAAAAAAACATTTCATCAGGTTTTATTCCCAATAGATTAATTCTGCTCACCAAAACTTAACGTGTGTATTGAATATCATCATATAGGAACTGTTACATAGTTCTTGTTATGCTTACGCATTGACCAGAAAGATTCCATCATCATATGAAAAACATTTATTGAACACTGCAATTGAATTTAGGCATGTGACATTTATGGGAACGACATAGCGGTTCAGATAAAACTGTGAGACAGAAAGACGCCTTATATTTCATGATACACGAGCAGCTAAACGAAGTTAAATGGTAGAAAAACGCAACAGCCATTTGAACTAATCGTTACAGCCTTCGTTACCAAATAAGGCCTCCTTTTAAGTTTGAAGTCGCCATTACTGAATACATCTCCATAAATACTGCCAAAAACTCAATTGAATGAATTCACGACTAAATAAAACTAAATAAATAAATAAAATGGTTTAAGTGCCACGAATCATAAGAATAAGCAACCAAGTGGTAACATTTAATTTTGAAATGCTAAGAGTTCGAGGAAATACAAACATTCATGGATTAAACTGTAGAGTAGTTAGTAGATAAAAATTCCTTACTGACTTCTCGTACGAGTATAATTCGTGACAGTTAAGTCGACATTGCAGTCAAAATTTTTAAATAAGTTACAGGTGCACATAATTCAATTTGTAATACTATTACAGTTATAAAAATTATAATATTCTAAATGACGTTATTAAACTGACGATTCATTTGAAATCCTAATAAATTAAAAAGCGGCCAAGTCACGATTTGAGTTACAAATGTCACAATGGAACCTGGATTGATCTCGCTTTGAATGATTAAACATAGTTTGTATTTGAGCTGAGTGCAGCTAGAATTGTTACAAATAACAGTTTACATTAATGTGACAATCACACTAATAACTATGACAGCGAAAGTCCTTTAATAAATCACAATTGGCCTCTCTGGTCAATTACAATAGATATCAGTAAATTGAGTCCTTATTGGTTATTTCGTCCAGTCACGTTTAAAAAGCGACGGCTGGTCTCTTGGTTAAAACCTATAAAAAATTCAGAAAATACGATATTATCGATTTTTGAACCATAATAAAATTTATCATGTTGTATTCGAGATACGTAATAAATTGAAATAAAAACAGCACTCGTAATGAGGTAGGAATCCCGTACTCTTGTTTCCTAAATATGGCAAATCCAGAGCAAGTTTGCTTTCTGTTAGCAGTTTAGGTTGGCAATGGCCTCTCTAGAACTGTACACAATCTATACGTATACGCAGGTGTTATTAATTAGTGACAACGGTTGAATACTGAGTTTCAAGTTACGAATAAAGTCATTTTTCTTACTCGTTACTTGCAACTCCATGAGAGACTGTAGAATTTTACTCTTAGACTACGTCTCTCCTATTGAACGCAAAAAATCACAACTTATATTTTCTAACAAATCACCAATCCACGTTCATTATAAATTAATAAGAATAATGATTCTTGAAAATATCCTAGTTCGTTAAATTTAAAAGGATTCGTTTGAATTTCTCATTCATGTCGATTTCAAAGTATTACAGATTTACAGAGGGTGATTTACATTAAATTTTATATGATTTGATTTTGCTTCTGTGCGTATTTATTTTTATTTTCTAAACTGTTGCGGTAACTGGTGCGTATCAATAAAAAATCTCAGATTGTTTTTCAAATATTTATCGCAATTTGTGATACTTATTTGATTCATTATTTGGTTCTGCAAAAACATCGTCGTAATTTCATTTTTGAAGATAACTCTTTAAGAATAGTGGTATAAGTTTTATCAGTGAGTAGAGTAAACACTTATGTAAGATAAATAATACTTTTGATGGTTTTAAATTTGCATAAAACTAAAAGAAATATATTTAAGGGTGTTGGTGAAAATCACCCATAATATTCCGTTGCCTATTATTTGGACTTGAAGTTAATAGTAATGGAATGTTTCCAGTTATTACTGTTGGAAAAATTAGGGAATAACTATAAAACAAAAAATCGCAACGCAGTCCATTCAGTGCTGATAACCCAGGGCCAAATCGTACGATGAACCATTGACAAGGGATTATATTCTTCTGGTGGATTGATCCAAATCACCGAGAACCTGTCTGGTATCTCTTGATAAATAATGGAAAATTTATGTATATGAAGACAGTCAAAACCACTGTTTCTAGTGACAACGCAACAAGTATGTGACTTCGATTCCAAATTTGGGGATGATAGTGAGTTATAATTTTTCATCAATTCTTCTCAAACAATAGACCATATCCATGAATGGGTCGTGTCTCCTAAACACCACTGCTGCCCCTCTTCGTGCTTCTCTTAAGTCAACAACTTCAACATGTATTAATAAAGAGTGTCAGATCCTGTGTATGTGCTGTTAGATTGTAAAAGTAATGGTGCCAGTTTACAGTGACATGACTGTCTGTGTTGTCAGGTTCCGATCCCGTGTCGCCCACAGAAGACGTTCACAGTGTTCGTGCTGGAGATCCCGGAAGACATTCCCGAGGAGGACGTGAGACATTCCCTCTACAAGTTCTCTTCGGTAGTGGAGGTGACTCGTCTCCCGAAGGAAACTCCGCCTCCTGGAGCCCCTAGTCCCACACCCAACACCCCCGCAGCAGCCAGCACCACCAACGCTACAGGTACTGCGTTACAGGTTATAAAGATTAAGTTCTACTGTATATTTGACAATACTATAGGAGAAGTAAGAATATTTTTGTTTGGGGTTTCTGTACTCTGCAAGATAGAAGTCGAAGGTGAAATTGTACAGAAATACATAGATGAGTAGGGAACAGAGAATGGAACCTAGAAACTGGAAGGAAATATTCAAGTGAGAAATAATAATTAAGCCGAGATTTGCTATGCGAATCTGACGTCATATAATGATTACAAATAAAATATTAATAACTTGTTACGAAACAAATGAGTAAATACAGAGAAATTACGTAATTTATCGTCTTAGTTCCCAACTGTAAGATACTATTACTTATTTTTCGCTCAAGCTTTTCTGTTGTGGATATATTTTGTGAAATAATCTCGTCGTTCGGTGTCTTCAACATATACGACATTATTAAACTTTCTTCACATTTTCGTCATCCTACTCATCTCATTTCTCCAAGCCAATTCATTTTCACTTTCAAAACGGACTCTTAGATTATGTAAGAATATTCTTACCATAATCGAGGGCTCATGTTTTTTCGTTTAAGGTTTGTAGCAAATGATCTTGAGAGACATGAGAAAAAGTGCATAAGTAAGTGTATATTCCCTACACACATTTAAGTGCTTTAGTATTACATGGAGAGTTTACATCCTTTTTTGAAATATTCATTTCTGTTTGCAATATATTGGGAAAATTTACTTTTCACGGAATCCCGAATCGTGTTTCTGATTCTACCGCAGACGACAAAAGACGAATTGTTTCGTCTTCTGCATTAATAATAACTAAACTTTGCTTTTCAGCTTCTGCTACAGATTACTAATGCTGCTATCACTGCCACTAATGCTATAATGATTCCTGGAACAGTACTCACCCAATGTTATGCCTAATTTTTAGCACAACATATGCAGTAACTTAAGCAATTATGTCGGCAAAGGATGTGCCTTCGCTCGTTTATTTAATCGCTTACATTCTAAGTAGACTTCTGGCTCTGTGATGGGTGAATGGTATTTTTCGTTGTTGCTCAACATGTTTTCAAGTCAGCGGAGCGCTTTTAGAACAAACAGCAGATCAATAACAATGGCGAGTGTTGTCCTTCCACGTATGCTAGATGTTACGTCCATCGTGATCCGCACTTCCGGGAAGATCAAAATTTTAAATGGATACCATCCGCCAAAATTTCTAGCCTTGCTTATAATCCTGTTCGTTTTGGTTTCATGAAATAGTTTCAATTTAACTTTTATCCAAACAGTTTTGTATACTTTTGGTCAAGGTAGTGTTTCCTCGGCATACATTGTTATTGAGTCCCCTCCATTAGCTAAGTTAAAAACTACCTTGAATCGGATTATTATTACCTTCGTGAGCAGTATATTCATTACTGTCACGCCTAACTCCAAGGGACAGAAACTTATTCTATCACCAACTAAGTCAAATGATGTTTCTCTTTACATCTGCCGTTATTGGAAGTTAATTTCCAGTCAGCAACGACTAATACTGATATTTACGCGTCACAATCGAAATTTTTTCTTGAAATCTAACGATAATACTTTCCATTAGAATAAGTTAATCGGTGATTTTCAGATGCTTTAATAGTAAATAAAAAATGAGTAGGAAATTGGAAAACTGCTATAAGAAAACATGTTAATTTCTATATGTTTAAAGATGCGATAACTTTCATATTTAATTTATTTTTCTCGCTTTCAAAAAATAAACTCGAGAACTTTTCATAAAAAATACTAGTATAATCCATTCACAGGTGCCAGGAAATCCTAATCTATTGAATTAAGAAAGAACTGAAGTGAAAATGAAATAAGAGAACGGTACGGGTTAATCGATAAGGGCAGTTAATATTTTACGAAATTCGTTAGAAGAAATTTGACTAATGCTTTTCATACAAAATTTTGCCCATAGTTATGTAAAGCGGAAAGACTTAAAAATACGGGAATTGATACACAGTTGTTACATCAAATATTAGCAAACAAGTTCATTATTGGTTGAATAAATACATAAAACTGGTGTTAAATTTGGTCAGCTTAAACATATTAAAAGCGAAGTTGATGGAGAGAATTTCTGCGAGCAAGTAGCTTCTTGTGGGGTTCAGAAAAATGATTATCGTTTTATTGTTATTTACACAGTCGATGTGGGCCTTCCATTCCAGCGACGACTGTCTACATATGACACATTCTGGATTTGGAGGGAATCGTGGCCAGAGTATTATCTGCAGTTTTCTGCGCTAGCGATCTTGCCCTTGTATTAGGACTAATCCCCACATTTGCCAGACTGATTTAAAGTTCCCCGTTACGAATCGCACGGTTTTCCGCTGTGCCACACCGTTCGTTATGGTAAAATTATTAGTCTCACGAAAGGAACAGACGTGAGAATGTTCTGGGAGGACGCTCTGAACAGAATGTGTTCCGATGTAGGGGACAAGGCGAGCAATGTCCCGCCTCCGGGGGGTCCGCCACCCATAGTGCGCATCACCTTGGCGTCGCTGGAGGAGTCCAACATCTTGCTGCAGAACGGCCTCGACTTCTATGGAGCCACGTTCTTCCCCACGGAGTCCGCAGCTTCCAGTACGGTGGTCAGGCCAGGAGGGCGTCGCTCCATCGCCGGAAATAGGTCAGTACTTCGTCCGCAACAACTCCTCTCTTAACCCCAAACCTACACTACAAATTTAATTTGACATTTAAAGACGATGATACTTATTTTCAAAGTTCCCTCCTTGATTTAGGGAGAAAGAAATTGGAGGCTACCACATTCCGAATATGGAACGGTTGACAGATGTTTCGAACAGTAAGAAAATCATTTATGATTATCGCGTTTCCCGATGGCATTTTTTCTCACAGCTATAAACGACTCTCTTCCCCGTTCTACCAGTTCTTCTGAACCTCAACTGCTCACAAATACCAATTCTCCATCACCTCACTTCTGTTCCCATATCCTGCACACTTCTGCTTCTCCAATTTTTCTTCTCTGAAACAATCCACAAACACCCCCCCCCCCCCATCATTTATGTCTCCGATATTATACGAAGTGCACAAGTTTACAAGAAGAAAGCTTTCTCTATTAAATTAAACCGATTTCAGCATGTCCGTTTAAACCATTAAGGTCGATTCACACTATACGGAACGTCAACGTCACTTAAAATCTGCTGTCCATTTACACTACACTGTCAGGAACCGGCATTTCGTTCGTTTTACTACTTTTGTTGTTCACTAGTGTTAGCTGTTTGTCACAATAGCGAAATTAAAACAGGTGATTTAGCAATGGTTGCGTTAATAATAGTCGAGTAAGAAGAGAACTGCAATCAAACTAAAAACATATGGATATTCACAAAGAGAAAGCTTGTTAATAATAAAACAATTATTTAAGGAATTAAAAGATGATGAAATTTCCTTGTACAAATATTTTAGAATGTCTGAAGATCAGTTTTATGTCGTTTTGCCTAAAATTGAAAACTGAATTCTAAATGAAAATTCTACAATTACTCCTAAGGAAAATTTAATGGTGTGTTTAAGGTAAAAAATAAGCAAAACGCAATCAAATTTGTTTTAACTATATCTATTTAATACAAAAACTTCTTGTGGACAACTCTTCATACTGCACATTCGCAATAAGTATTTTGTCATTAATTTTCACTTTTAAATGACACCGACACTTGTTGGCACACAAAACGGCAAGCTAAGTTCTACGGGAACGGTCCGGTTCTACATTAACAGTATTGGAATGGACGAGGAACTGACAGGTTGAAACAGGTAACGTCACGTCAACTATTGTTCTCGAGATACTTCGACGTTCCATCACGTTAGCGGTCCGTGACGTTGCCCATCTGTGTGAACAGTACCATTCAAAGTACATTGTAAAATATTTTGACGCGACGTTGACCGTCCGAGACGGGTCGTTGACGTTACGTATAGTGTGAATCGACCTTACAAGTCCCTTACCGGACCTCACGTCACGGAAGGATCACGGTTCAATATGGTTGCGAGCAAAAAATACAAAATAAAATTAGAATTACACGAAGTTCATAATAATCGATAATAAACATTGAGCTTTTGGATAAAAAAAGTATGTTTGTGCTTGATGTTTTCCACAGCCACAACTTTCACTTCAATACATTTTGTCGCTCGTTGATAACGATCATTTTCTGATAACAGTGGTTAATGTGTAATATAACATTCCGACCGATTGCCCTTCTGCAAAAGATGTCCGGCAACTAATCTCATCAAATTAAAATCTACAGTTTTAATGACAAAAGCAAGCTTTTATCACGTCTATTTTACGGTTGAAAGTTGTGCTGAAATGTTGTCTCATACCGTGTGGATTATGAGAAAGTTTTTGGATTGTCCCCCCCCCCTCCCCTTCCCGTCCCCCCTAGGTACTGGAAGAAAACTTATTCGTAGAGAAAAAATGACACAAATTCTCCGAGTTTACGCCAAGTCTTTCTTTCACCTCGGCAATTTCTATTTTTAAGGATATTCTGCAGCACTCAATTCACAATGGCAAAATTTACAGAGTCTATGAGACAATCACGTGAATCGTGAAAAAGGCTGTATATAATTTGACTTCAATGATTTTCAATTAGCCCTTTACAAAGGAAAACGATGCCGCCGTTTCTCATACATCAAAAATATATAAATTGTGCTATCAGACCTCACAAAATTAACGACTGTGCAGAGGATGTTTTCTAATTTTTCCGTGAGAATGGTACCATCCACAACTTTATATTGAGAATTTAATTCTATCTTTATCTCTAGTGAACCACGCGGATTTTTATCCCCCTAGATACTGGAAGAAAACTTATTCGTAGAGAAAATAACGACATAAAAACACCGCAGGATTCATATAATTACCACTACGAGAAGCGTTTGTGATGTTCAAAATGTGTATAAGAAACTTTCTTAGTTTAATAGCAATTAAAATCAAGCACCATTTGAGTGAGAAGACGGTCGTATGGTGATGAAAAATTTATTTCTTAAGGTTGCTTTTCAGTGTGATTTTTGAAGACAATGTGGAAAGTTTCATCTTGTCGGGTAACTATATGCCTGGTGATGGTTACACGAGACGTTGCCAAAAATATCCTTCCTTGACAATGCACTACATATTGATATAATTTTCAATTCTGAAACTGAAGTGAAGTCTGCGCCGTGCTACCAATCCGAAAAATTGAAAACGCTTCTCATTTTAACGCTGATTGTACCGCACATGGCAATATTCGCGAGCTTACTTGGAAACTAAGTAACCAGTGAACAACCACAGTTTAGAGAGAAATCATTTTACCTCGGATGCTGTCTTTCATTCTGCATGAACTACTGGCACGAAACGCACTAAGAATATGTTCACGTTGTTTGTGCAACGACGCACCGTACATAACACGCCTACACGCAATAATGCCCAGTTTCGCAAAACCTTATTGTTGCTGCTTACCATGTGGCTTTGAATGCCTAAGTTGTTCTGAAGATCCACCTCATTAAAAAATGTCACCATGTAAATCTGTATGAGAAGGAAAATTATATAAATATAGTTATCATGTTACCATTTCGTGGGAAAGATTAGACTAATAAATCGCCTTATCAATATTAGTTTGTAACAGTTTTGAATCAAACAATTTATAAGTGTTAAAGTGAAAAAATTTACAGTTTCTCTCATCAAAATATGGTGGGATTAGTAATCGTTGCTTAAGGTCTTAAAAATGATTTACATGTTGTATATATTACTAATTACTATTTTGTGTATCGCTTATACTTACAAAGTATCTCCACGCCTTACATTTCTTGTCACAATTATCTATAGCTGTAAGAATTACTGTGTAGTATGATTACTAGAACTCATAAGATAATATTTCTCGGTGTTCGCATATACTTTAGTTATATCGAGTAAGTAAAATGAAAGCATCTGAAGCGCTTGGCTAGAAAATAACGAAACTATGTTTGCTTCGGTAACTTAATAAATACGGATTTCTGTGTACAAAACGATCATATTAATATAGTCCACATCCATTCCAGAATGTTCGACGTTGTGACAACTTCTGGCCAACGAGTACGTGACTTGCTTCCTGTTTTTGATGCAGCTGGATTTACCAAGATCCCACCGCCTGCTACTAAAACTATAAAGCCGAAAGGGACAAATTGATGTAAAGAACTCGCGCATTCATTACTAATTCATTTCTACAATAAAGAATGTAACTTGCAATTATTTATGAGAAATGTTATTTCAGTTAAGTTTTCAACTATTTATGTGGTACTTAATAGTTTCTAAAATTAAAACATAGATACTCGTATTAATTGATAATTATATTGCTTACAACTAATTAACATAAGATTTAAGTTGATTTTCAGAAAGAAACAGAAACATTAATTCATAGAATAAAATAAAACGTTTTGTCATGGGTTGCTTATTAACTGACTGTAATTTAGATTTCCTTACAATGAAAATTCTTCAACAACAAATACATTATATTAAATGTAGCTTTTGGAAATTAAGTATCTATGCCCATAATTTATATTACATCAAAGTAATCCGTTTATATGCTTACAGGAACAAATTAATTCCTGTCAGAATAAACCTGTGACTTAGATATTACCCATGTTTTACTAACAGTGACAATTCAAGGAAAATTAGTCATTAAGAGTAATTTATGTTATAAAATTGTAATGTAAACTTACTGTTTAACTTAGTGTTATGCCAATAAAAACTTTAAAACATGGTTTTCACTAAAGTACGTTTAAAATTAAATGTATCCCATATTCATTATAACATTCAGTAGAGTGAAAGAGAACCTTTTATCTTTACACAAACGATCTTCCTACTTTTCTTGGTTCTATACAAACTTCAAGCAATAGCGGTTATCCTGATATACTAGTATACATGATGCGGAAGAAGAAGTGAAGAGGACTAAACCAAATTTTTCGTTATGATTTACTTTCCCATGACTAAACTAAAAGTAAAATTATCGAGTAAATCATTATTTTTGACAACCATGCTAATCGTGGTATGCATTATGCAAAGGTATTAAAATTTTGCATAAGTTGCAGATGTCATAGAGATGAATCTGAAAATGAAATAATTCTTTCTGGAAATGTCCCCCCTCAGTTGCTCGTTTTCTTCACAGATCTAAGATTTTCTAACGTCGTTTCGGTTATCATCTCAAGTTTCCAATTTTGTATTTTATGAATTGTCCTTTTCGTAATTTGTTTTAAGTCTCCGAATATCTAAGCAGTAATTATTGCGTTTACCAAACTTAATTGAAAAAGCAAAATCGTATAAAATAATGCATTTTCTTCCACGTAGTTCAGGTTTTGTGGTGTTTCTTTTCACTTTAAAGGGGTATATTTGTTGAAATAATGCTAAGCCACCGAGAATTGAATAGTAAAATGTAACTACGGAGTAGCTTCTTATAAGTGTTTATACAATACAGTTTCGTTAAAATCATCTTACAAAGAAAATGTTTACATCCTAAGGTAGGCTGAAATTGAAACTGATTACGTGTCACGCGAGCCCGGGAAAATTGCAATCAAGGAGAAGGAAACGTATTTAAGAAACTAATGTTTTCCGTACTTACAAGAAAGTGAGTATTGAATATCCTCTAGGACAAAAACATGTCATTATTCAACTACGTTTAACTATAATTCGATGCTTCAGTTGACTAGAATTTCATGGAATATCTTCAGCGCAAAGAGTTTATTAATATGAAAAAATGGCGGACCCTGAAGATACAGCTGTCTTGGAAGTGTCATCTGAATGCAAATCACCTATGTTGAAGAAACAGGACAGTAAGGAGACCGACATCATGTCGAATTATAGCACTTCGTTAGAGGGTTCTGTAGTAAGTAATGGTGGTTACCTTTAATTCTTTAAGATGGCCGAATAAAAATATTTAATCCTATTAGCACTTTGGTCTGCTAGTATGTATCACTGAAGCTTTTATATTTTATCATTATTATTTTACAATTTTGCAGGTGGCATCGCCCTCGATTGAAAGTTTTTCAACTTTTCCGGATCAAGATATTGAATTTTCCTCAGACAATCGAGATTTGCAAGTGAAAGTTGATAATCCCCAAAAACATCTCGACACATTGGAAACTTACATAACGTTTCGTATCACTACGAGGGTGATTATGAATTCTTATTTTAATATTTAGGTTTTTTACAACTTCTTACTAAACTGACAGATTTAATAACAATTACTGAAATGCCTTTACTATTATACTAAGTATTCTTTTCTGGACATATTTGTTTTATTTAATATCCTCCATTTTCTTACTAATTTTTATTGGACTTGTTTCATTTTATTATCAAATTTCATCCATAATATATAATATAGTTGGACATGTTAAATATCGTAATCTTCGAAGCTTTGTTTTTATTTATCATTGGTATGTATTCAAGAATCTGTAACAAAAATTAGTTTTTTCTAACAAATGTATTCCTCTTAATTCTCCTCAATATTTTAAATCAATTTTCTTTCCAAATTCATTTAGTGTATTATTAAATCATTCAAGATAATTTAAGTTATTAACATTTTAAATATCTTTATCAGACTAGAAGTAGTTTTTGTCTTTCTACTAATAAGTTGTAATTAATATTTTCTATCATTCCATGTTATTGTGTTGTTTGCCTCTTTCAGACTACTCTTGCAGAATTTGACGATACCGAATATATTGTTCGAAGAAGGTACAATGATTTTGTTTGGTTACGGTTGAAGTTGGTAGAAGCATTTCCAACACATTTAATTCCAGTGAGTATAAAGTATGTTATCATAACAACAAAATTTTATCAATTATAACATCTCAAGTATTAACAAGAGAAAATGGCCAAGGCAAACAGACATTTAAATAAAAAACCTACAATGTTTCCTCTGCTTGTTGTGCAGATCTTCTCAAGTAAGACAATCTAAGAAAAGTTCATATTTCTGTCTGTAATTGGCCATTTTCTGTTATTAATATTAACTAACTGACAGTAACTGTTCATTTAAATTATGTTAACTACATGCTTTGCTTCTTTAAAATAAGTAGGCGCCAACCGTAATACCAAAAGTTTGAATTTTATCAAATCATATTCTTCAAATATTTAAATTTCTGTTTGAAGATAAATTAGTGTTTTATTTCTTTTTTAGCCTCTTCCAGCTAAGCATACACTTCTAGCACAACTTGACAGATACTCAAAAGAATTTATAATAGCACGAATGGCATTGCTACATAGATTTCTAAATAGAGTGGCTAATCATCCAGTTCTTAGCTGTAATCCTAGTGTGAAATTGTTTCTTACTGCAAAACCATCTGTAAGTACGGAATTGACTAGCGTTGTTATAAATAAATAAAATTTACTATTTATTATCTTTACTAATGGATGCATATTAATCATTTTTAAAGATTTTATGTGAATAGCAATAAATCTTAGTTTTCAACAAAACTTATTTTGTGTAGTATTAAGAGAACATTTCCTATAAGCTACATATTTTTTAGTTTAATTTAACTTTTGATTTCAGGAGTTTTCTATACATCGAAAGAGTCGTTTGAGTTTACTGGGACGTGTGTCCAATTCATTCCACAATTTAGCATCTGTTTACATTGTGAGACAAAGAAATCCTGAATTTGACCTAGTTCGAGACTACTTAAACATGCTTGGAGAAAAGCTTTCCTGTGTTGACAAAATTGGTCTACGCATACAAAAGGAAAGGCAAGGTTAGGCCAAGTATATTTGTAATTGAATAAATAACTTATATCTTCAACAATGTAGCTTAACAGTTTTGTGTGTTTCTGTTGATTAAGCTATTTTGGTATCATTTTGATTATAGCTTTCTGTCAGCTAAAGTAAATTAAATTTGTAATATGTAATAAAATCTATATGATTGCATATTTTGTTAAGAGCTTTTATAAACAAATAATGAAAGTTCTGATATTCATGTTCTGTTTCAAAAATGCCATTTTTCTTTGCACATGCCCCATTTATTATTAAAAGAATGGTCACAAAAACATTTTCGTATAATGATAATTATAATAACTTTCTTTTTAAATATATTTCAGTACTTGTTTTGAGTGTTATCTTTCAAGCTATAATGCCAGAAATAATGATTTTTATGACATGGAGCCACAATAATTCTAAATTTATATTATTCCTTTTTTGTGCACATATTATGTTTTTTTTTAATTTCACAACTATTTTTACTGCATATTGTTAAATTAATCGACGTTTGGCCAAAACACACAATCAAATAAAGAAATAATTAGAGTTCCAAGTGATTGATAAAACAGATGAATTGCCCAGTGATTTTTTTCCTGTTGTTCTGTGATGACTGTCAACTTAGAATGTTTTGAACCAATTTGTGGAGCTTCCAAATCCTATCATAACATTTTCAAAAGAAATAAAATAAAATTGACATAACACTAGTTTTCTAACTTAATGTTCCTTATAGTCATTATAAAACATTTGCAGTCGCTTAATTTGGTTTTACATGTGGACAATTACTGTTTATTTAACACCAACTATTTAGTTACGAATCTATACTTCAGCTATTTTCCAAACTCAAAGTAAATATATTTCATATCAAAGAACGAAAGTTAGATCTATATACAAAAGGAAGACCAGACGAATGACTATCAGATTTCAAAATACGTTTGAAGATTTAATAAGTTCGAAATTTGAATTTGTATATGAATTTAACTCATTTATTTGAGATATTTTGAAATATAGATTTCCAGTTTCTGAAATAATACTTGTTGAAAAAGCAATCAGGAAATTGGAGTTATTAGAGAAGATAGGATATATCAAATGTGAAATATAATATATTACTTCATTACAGATTATCTGTATGAAACACACCAGATGCATCCAATGATCACATTGTGGTCCGCTTCAGAACCTGAGCTTAGTCCTGTTCTTTTGGCAATGGCTGCAGCTGTAGAACGAAATGCTCAAGCCCAACACCACATGTTACTAACTTACGTACCTACGATTGCTCAGGTAATTAATATACTGATATTCCAAATAGTTCACTTCCGCATTGTTAGTGGTAAAGATGCACATAAGTAAACTAAGGCAAAATAAACAATGGTGTATTAAAACATATCAAGTTGTGATGTAACTTTCTTTTCGCTAAGATTAAAATAGGAGGCCTTGTACAATCACTATTTTTATGTGGATGCACATATACAATATTTAGAGGTTTCAATATTGTGCATGTTAACATGGTCATATCTAGTTTTGCAATTTAAAATTTCTTTCATTCCATGATTATTTGTTGAAAGATTACTAAATTCCTGTTTTCAATTACATAATTTTATTTCCACGTGAATGTTCACTTTCTCATGCTGTAGCTTTGCCTGAAAAAATGCCTTAGTGTCGATACCTCTGATTATCCTTCTTCAACTAAAAACCATTTTCAGTCACTTTTTCACACAGTTTTCTTATTTCTAAATTGTCTTAATTTATCCTTTATCACTTATGCATCTTAATGTTACAGATAAAAGTACCAAAATGTCTCTTAAAGTATCACTAAATCATTTTCTACAAAATTTCAAAACTAAATTCCTCCAAATATCTCAATAAGCATTCTAACAAGACAGAACAACACTAAACATCATCAGAATGGCAGGTTCAAGCAAGACATTCAAATTCTGAATTTGTAATAGTTTAAATCTGTTTTTATTTAACCTAAAACTTTGTTGAGCTGACAATTGTTTCAGCCTCTTAAGGAATATCTTCTATACATCCAAGCTGTGAAAGAAGCTTTACAAAGACGGGATTCAGTGCAAATAGAATATGAACTCACTGTTGATGAGCTGAAGAAAAAACGATCTGAGAAAGAACAGGTAAATTTTGCTTATAAATTATTTCATACATTTTAGGAATAACAACACTGTCAGGTCTGTTTGATTGTATATACAAATTTATACGCCTGTCCATATCTGTAGTGTGTATAATCTCATAAATTCCTAACGAATTTTTCTATTTGTTACAGCTAATGTCAGCAGAGCAGCAGAACAATCCAGTTGGTCCAGGGGGTGGATTTAGTATTGGAGGTACTTCAATTTGGAAAAGCTTTGGTGAAGCACGTGAAGAGAAATTGCAGAAGCTTGGTACTGTAATTCCACAGCTTGTCAAACAAGTTGAGGTAAGTTTTACCTTGATGTAGTGGTGTTTTTATTTTATTGTTACTTTTTGTTTCCAATTAGAAAGTCCTTTCTTGATATAGGAAAACCAAGACAAACTAGAGTGTGCTAATGAAAACCTTAGAGCTGATTTGGAACGTTGGAACCAGGAGAAAAAAGAGGATTTGAAGAAAATATTCCTCACACTAGCCAATCAACAAATAAAGTACTACGAGCAGGTACAGTAATTGTTTTTCTAATCTCTATTTTTATCCATTCAAATATGTACACTTTGTGCTTATGTGTAGCACGAAGCTTATAATAGTATTATAGTGAAACATTTGACAATGTGATGCTGAAAATTAATTTTTGCATTTATTGAAATGTTGCACCATTTGGAGTTAGAGAATCCCATAATGTTTCCATAGTTTTCAGTTGCCAATTTAATTGACCATTATTCCATTGCATGCTATAGATATGTGACTTCTATATTACAGATACAGTTGGATAATTGGGAAGTTTTCAAAATATGTTACAATTTTAATATTTGTTATTTTAAATGTTTTTTTATTCCAATTACTAAAGATAACTCTAGCAGACAGCGGAAAAATTCCGTAAAATCGTTCCATTATTAAGTACATATGTTTAAATAATTGTTCACAGTGCCTTTCTGCATGGGAAGAAATTCTGCCTGAAGTGAAGAGTGCTTCTGTATCTGTATCGAGTTAGCTTACCTACAGTAAATATTATATCAACATATCTGTGGCTGTCTGTGTAGTTTATAGGCAGGCATTTTCGATTGTTGGTAAGACATGCTGCCAGTTTTCGTTGTGCTAAGTGCAATTTGTAGCTTTAAAGCTTAAGTCAAATATGATGTTCTATTATATTTATTTATCAACACATTCCATTTGTAACTAAGAAAATTAAGCTAAACTGTGACGTTGAAATGCTGGTTCATTTGCTTGAGGCCCATAAAAGAAAATCATATTTACTGTTGTACAGCAGAAACTGTTTTAATTGTCATAATACTGTACAAGAGTTTGGTTTTATGATGACACTTTAAATATGAGCAGCTTTGTTCTTTGAGAGAATGTTTCTTTTCTTCTCTTTATAATTCTAATAAATGTAGAAATATGAGACTGTCAAAGTTCCATTTATATTGTTATGATATTCTTAATGCTAAGTATAATTAAGTCTGTAAAAGCATTGTTAAGAAAAGTTATTTGTAAACTTTGTATGGTTTACTTGTATATATCTCAGTCTGATTGTTTCAAATATAAAATTTATTTATTTAGTATTATTTATTGTATTTTTATTCTTTTAGCCTCGTATATATCAAGCATTTTGTTGCTGTCCTTGATGGTTCATGTTCCAATAATATTATTTATATAATTTATTGCATCAATTACTGCAATATAATATATTGTTAGAAATAGGCTACAATGGAAGCAGTTAGTAAGACTTTTACACTAAAATATAAACATTAAACACCATACAAATCAATTTCAGTAGGTAATTCATATTCTTTAATCATTGTATCAATTTTTTTTATCCTTTTCCATCAAACTTTAGTAGTAATTTCTGTTGATAAGTCAAATAGTCTTACAAAATTTCTTTTCAGGTCAAATAGCTGAGGCAATTGACCAGAAAGCAACTAAATTGATTGGAAATACCGACAAATATTTGTATTGTAGGATTTGACGAACAAGAACTTTAATTTCTAATCAATTTACTTTTATTCGCATATTGAATACAAATGAGTGCTTATCGTAGACACTTTTAATTGTCATTATGATTACAGAGCTCTATTTTATTTGCATTTCCCAAATTTGTATCTACTTAATGTTCAATAAAGAAATTAGAGCATATAATAAAAATATTCATGCGAGTGTTTCTGAAAATTAGCTGCATTTATGTGTTGCTCGTACTTAAAACATCATTTAATAATTGGAGATATTTAAAGTAAATTTATGAATTAGGATTTCACAATCTGCCAAAATTTTGGTGTTAGTCATAATTGAGTCTTGTTTGCTGTATTTATGAGCTTTTAAAGTTAACATGGATTAGGAATAATTTATTTAAATGGTAAGGCTACTTGTTTAAATATTTATTCATGTTTGTCTCTCTCTCAATATATATCACAGAGTTCATTTCATTAGTGACAATCTGTGTAAGTTTTATTTGACTGACTAATGTGACGAGTTTAATGGAGCTCTTTAATGCCTGTTGTTATAACATACACAGGAGGAATATTTGACTTGTCTGTACACACAATTTACTATAGAATAATGTTATATGGGCCTGCCTTAGTAAAATTCTGATTAAGTTTAATGTAGCTGAATGAGAGTCCTATGTGTAATTATCAAGTATGTGAAGACAGTCTTGAAACATGTTCTTATATGGTGTGTTAAGGATGTGCAGTATATATTGGTAAAAAAATTGTTAGGTTTTTTAACCAATCAAGGGACCATATTTAAATTTTGAGTTAACTGTAATTCATTATTTTCACCATATTAAACCAGAATTTCTGTATTAACTGGTATATTTGGAGTGTAAAGTAGTTCCTTTTCTCCATATAGAAATGATGTAAGTAATGAAAATAAATATTTGTGTGTATATTTTCAAATATTTAGATTTCTTATTAGGATTTGTTAGCTTGTGACACCTTCAGGAAACAACTCAAGGCTGCTTAAATTAGTGATACGGTCTTCCACAATACAAATTAGTTATTTTTTGTCAAATCAATACCTCTTTGCAGTTTGAATTTAGGTACATTTTAAATCTATGTAATTTTATTTATCAATATTCTTTTAAGTAGCTTTTTTGGTTTATATTTAAAAATATAATGTAGCCATTATAATAATTATATGGTTATAATAATTCATTACACATTTTGTGTTTATCAAATTTCTGCTTGTTGATGATGGTATCTGATGCAAATGTAAAATGCAGCCACATTCCTGTTGTGTGGTTAAAATTTTGTATATTATTAAGCTAGGGTATGAACTTACTTGAAAAATATAACCAATAAGGTTATATATACTAACATTTTCCAGCCCTAATGTGATATAAATGGAACTAAATAATATAAGATTCTATTTGAACACCAACATTGATGTGCTATTATGTTTATAGTCTACTTTTGAAATTTGTTGACACTGGCGTAGTGACCATTTTGGAAGTGATAATTCAGTATTCCACTGTCTGAATGAGAACAAAGAAGGAAAGCAAATATCAACAAAGCAGACTAGTGGGAAATATTGGAGTAAAATCAACAAAAATACAATAATGACTAATAAACTTAATATAGTTTTCGAGGAAATGTTCAATGGTGAGGAAAGTAGTAAATATAAAATACTCCTTTTCAATTAAAAATGTTAATATATTAGTCTCTATAGGGCTAGACATACACATATGTCCACACATACACAAGTGTTTAGACTTGTACACTAGTCAAATTTTCATTTCTGTTCAACACCGAGGATTTTCTAATTCTCATTATATTAACCTTTGGTTTACTTATCACTTCACTATTTATAATTTCCTATCTTTCGCTCAAACCAAATGATTTTTTTTTACTTTCCTTCTTTGTTCTCCTTACTCAGATAATGGAATACCTGATTAACTCTTCTAATATGCTTATAATACAACAGTTGAAATATTTTAATTAATATAAAATATTTATGTTCAACAACTCAAATTTTATGGTGTGTATAATAAACTTAATAACAATAATTACATACCTATTTAGCTGTTTGAATCCCTTTTAAATAAATTAAGGAGAAAAACAACTTTCAAATGCTTTAAACTTTATGGTATTGTATGTAACACGGTGTATACAATTAACTTTTCTGAATTTCAAATTGGTAAAACTGTTGTAAGAGCTTTTCTAATGTGTTTCACGGTTATATAACATATTTCAAGATTGCAAACTGCATTTTTGGCCTTTCTATGCACTTGTGAATTGTAATATTTTCTTTACACACTTTTAACATCCATGATTTTATCAACAGGTAATAATGGGCTGTGAGCAATTTTTGTAGGGATTACATGTTACTGTTCAAGATATTTATTGTAACTTACAAGTTAGGAATTGTTTCAATTGTAAAATAATCAAATTTGGTTTTTTTCAAGTGTAAAGTTTGAGTGATTCTAATTTATCTAGATTAGTAATAAGTACCACTGGTTACCTGCATTAGAACTCATGTTGGATTAATATTTATATACATTGTAAATGAAAGAAAGAATGTATTAGACTATATATGAAAGTTGTCTTTTAATAGTCACTGTCTAACCTGCAGTGAAATACAGAAGGCTTTCCTTGAAAATATATAAGTTAAATTCTGACTTTCAAATTCTCAATTATCCTTCAATTAAAATGTTTTTGTAGTAGCTATTGTGTTATTGTATGATGATAATAATATAAATAAATAATGTAAATTTAAAAAATGTTGCTTAGGAAAACTGTGTATTATATTACACCAGACTTAGTTTTTCAACCAATTCTTTCCATACACAATATGTTTCAGTTTTTGAAACTTTTTAAGTGCCTAAAGAAGCACATCTCATTTGATCCTCCTACTTTTTGTGTGTCCTTATTGCTCCTTTCTCTAGTAATCTTTATCCTCAAATAGAATAATAATTCTCTTCTAGCACAATGTGACAAGATTTCTGGGTTTAAAATGTATGTGATATATATATATATATATATATATATATATATATATATCAGTAAAATGAAACCTTGTTCATATTTAGGTATAGAAATCAGCAAAGGCTTGAATGCCCAAACACTCTGTACAGGATAATTTTGAGTCTAGCCATAGAATTCACAATCGGGTACTTCCAAAACATTTAAAAAATCTATTGAAGTTTGTTCTGTTATCATTTAATTCATGGTTTTTTTAAAAATAAGATAAATGTTCAGTTGTAACAAGTTAGTTATTGATTTTGAGTTGAATTGATGAATGCACTGTTACATGAGATTTAAAATTATGTTTATTTATTTCTTTAATGGCTTTTTATACAATGAATTATTCTTTATTATGCATTGAATATGTTTATATTTCTTTGTGTAAATATAAAAGTCAAACAATATATGGGAATAAAACATAATAATATCTGGCAGAGAAACTTCAAATTGTTTTTGTGTATGGGATTTCCATACTTGTTTGTGAGACCAACTGTTGTGTGTGCGCTACAAGGTCATTATTGTTTTGAGTTCCCTGTTTTTGCTTACTGTGAACTTTTACTCTTGTCATCTCTAATAAATGTATTCATTGTGTGACATATCTTATAACTTTCTCGACTATAATTCTAATATAATTTTTTGATAAAAATACTTAAGAATGATATTTTTCCTTGAAACTTTGTACACCAATGGAAAAGTTTGACTTTATGTAGTGATCTTTTGAGTAGAATCATTGTGTGTATAGAAATTTAATACAGAATGAGAAGTTTTTATTTATAAATAAATGTCTATAAATATATAAGGTTATACTTCAAAAAACTGGTTTCTTCAAGCCAATTTACTGCTAATCTGAAACTAGTCAATTACATTGGTTATTATGAACAAGCAAAGAGAATACTAGATTTTTTTCTGTTTCTAGATTGCAATTGTTAATAATTACACCTACTTTGAGAACTGAAAACAAATTATGTAGATATGTCATATTTATTGTATAAATCTACTTCGATACATGTTTTATATTTTTTTATTAGGGTCCAAATATTCTTGACATTTTTATATCTTTAGTTTTATCCATATTATTATTTTAATAATTTTTCAAATTAGATTTTCACTGAACATTAATACATTTGGCTATAATTTTAAAATGCTAAAAATCTGCTAATTTTAGATTAACTAAAATGTGGGTTGCTCTCATAGCTTCAATTGACCTATACACAGCTAAATTAACATTACATGTAAAATTGAGCAAATTAAGAAAAATTGGCTAGATAAGGAAAAATATAAATTGTGATCTACCAAAGCGTAAAATTTGACTGAAATGTCAAGATCTTTCTGAGACCCCTAAATCAAGTAGATCTACATGTGTTGTTATTCAGCCCCTATGTTGATGTTCTGAATGCTCTCACCCTAAGACATGTAAAGTTTTACAATTTTTGAAACACATTTTTCTCAGTTTGTTTCTTGTCAAAACATATTAAAATTTATATTTTCTACTTCTCATATAATTTATGCTTTTTCTGCCATTTCACTTTTCCTTGTACCTATAAATGAAAATGAAACAAAAGTGTTTTAATCCACACCATTATCTTGAAACTTCGAATCTATGATTGTGTTCAGATTTCTGCAGTGTTGTCACAATGAAACTGGTTTCCTAATCTATCGCTGCTACTGATGTAATTTAATGTTAATTTCCATTTCTATTGTACCAAATAAGGTATAAATAAATTTAATATCTGGCATATATATCTAATTACAATTACAACCACATAAAATATGATCTACTTTAAACTGTATTAAATTTTGTAAAATCATTTTAATTTACATCTCATCTCATACCAGTTCAGACTGAATTTTATCATATATTGAATACATCAACTTAGTTTAGCACAAAAGTGTCAGAAAATATGGCTATCAAGTTTGACACGTTAACCAAATAATTATATAAATTCAATTTATGTGCCACAGATGTCAAGATAAGATGCTCTTTAAAATTCAAAACCAAAAGGAAGAGTCATTCCATTGGTGTACTTTAGTAAAAACAAATTCAGTAACTGAAATGTTTAAGTCAAGAGGATTTTTACATTAATTTTGCAATACGCAAAGGAAATGAAGTGCCTAATCCAATCCTTAACGTAAAATATATAACTGGGTACAGAGAAATAATAAAGTGCCAATGCAAATTTTGATTTAAAATATTTATTCTGAAGCAATTATCACAAACAATTATAAAACTTATAATTATTGGTGTATCAAGATGATTTACATTTTTTCAGGAACTTAATTGATAAAATGTATATTTGAAGGAAGAGTTTTACACTACACGTCTGTAAATGGTAATTATAAAAAACCATCAGTATTTTTTAATCTGTAAACAGGACAAGCATCCTTAAAGTCACCAGATTGCATTATAGTGAACACTTTGGTCATCACTTATTAAAGGCAAGAAATAATAGGATTGGCACATTGGCTGTTCCCAAATGTTTGTGTTGGCAAACAGCACACATTTGTGTGATCAGCATAATAATTTAGTTTGTCACAACTAAGATTGCAAAAATGTGCACAATGTAACTTTCAATTAGGTATAAATAAATAAATTGACAAACTGAAATAATATCAATTATTGCCACAGCACGAACACAGTAAATGTTTTGTTAACACTCATAGTGATGACCGAAGTACTGAGATAGATGTTTGGAAGAAGTTAATTTTTTCATTATACAAATCACTCTTTATTTCACAGGGCTCACAACACACACTCAATTATACAAAAACAATCACATCTCAATCTGAGTATTCAATAAATTACTAGTCTACAGTTAAAGCTTTCATAGTTATAAAAAGAAAGATTTGAAAAAAGTCTTACATCTCAAATAAAGTATTGTCTCCTCATAGCATTGTAACTGTGAAAAAAAGATAAATCCTATAAATAATTTTTTTTTCAGTATGAGGAAACCAATAGTACAACTCAGTATTACAACACAAAGAAACTGACAAATATTGCAAAAGAAATTGCACAGCATTCTAGATTTCAATTTAGTAGATATTAATTCTTACGGTCACTCTGTGACATCCTACTCAGTCTGTGAACAATAAAAAATATATGAACTACAATAACATAAGTGAAAGGAATGGGGTAATTTGTACCAATATGCTTACAAAGTTCATTTAATTTTTCCACAACAAAATATTCAGTGAACATGTAAATGTTATTGCAACATTTTTAAGTAATTTTTATAAATATTTTGATGTTAAGCACTTTAATTCTTTGTGGTTATCAATTATTATTTATTATATAAATTCTTGATATGAAAGGAAAATAGTTGGAATATTATTAATTGGGTTTCAGGATAAATGTTTGAGTTAAATCAAGCAGGAAGAGAAAAAAGTGTTCTCATCAATAGTTTGAAACTGTTTTTTTCTGCTTCATTCTCTTTTCCTTGTTTTATTTTAATTTACTCTTCATCTTAATATTGTGGTACCTTTTCCTACATCAAAGTCAATTATCTCCTTGCAGTTTTCCACCATTTTAAGCAGTCAGAAAATGGTAAATCCAATTAATAATTTTCCAACTGTATCTGTACCATTATCATTTTATTATTAAACTTTAATAAACCAAGGTAATAATTTAATAACAAGCTTTGCAGCAAAGTTGTTAATCAATAGATGAAAATAATAGGAAAATATTTCTTCACTTCTGGAAAATGAGTTTCACTAGTCTCTCCAGAAAAAGCCACTTTGGTTCTTCGGTGTCCATATGAACCTGTTAATGAAAAAGGTGGATAGTTTAAATTTTCATTGTTTTCACACATGTTAAACATTGTTTTATCTTTAAAATAAAAAACAATAAAGCTGTCCTCAAGGTAAGGTTATTTAATTCCTCTAACAATTATTACAACTGAAGCTTTCAGCTAATGTCAACAGTTTACAGATGAATTTGGCCACAAGACCAAAAGCTGCTGCTGTAATAATTGATGGAGGAATTAAATAACCTGAGCTTGAGGACATCTTTGTTGTTTTCTATTTAAAATTGGTGTCTTCTGTCCTGAATTTGTGGGTGTTGAATATTGTTTTATCATATAAAAAAGGATTATAAATACAAGTGCCAAAAATTTTTTCAATCATTCACCCTATTACTAACATGTTGGGCAGATCAAGTACATATAAATACTTTCTGAAGATGCGTAGGAAGTCATTTGACAAGCTGAAAATTAATATATTATCCTACTCCTCAATTCAACAATTTATAAAATAAATTCCAACTACTAAAATTATTATTAACCTAAAATTAAACTGAGAATACAGGAATACCTTTCTTGTAATGGCATCATGTATAACATGGAATCTCTGATAGTGAATTTTGAGCAGAATGCCCTGTGCGGTCATTATATGGTTCTGACATAAAATTGGCATACTATACTGTTCTAATAATAGACAAAAAGAGGGAAGAATGGGGAGGTCAGCAAGTGCCACATAAATGAACATAGTAACTGACAATACTTACACTAAAGCTGTAGCAATATATTATTTTCTCTGTCATTCATGGTCTCCAGAGATACCCCTGCAACATAAAGATAGGTCTACAATTTATCTTTGATATAGTCATAAAATGCTGTGGTTGATCAGTTAATCTCTCAGAAGTCTGAAAAAGTCATTTTCAATACTTATAAATTTAAGACAAATGGTTTTTTATGAAGCTTACCTTTAAGTACGAGGCTATTATTGCAAAATCGAACTGCAGGGTATATACACAGTTCCTGTAAATTTCTCCTTAATTTCTCTGACAAATTCTTTGCTGGGTTAAAAAGCTGAAAATCTCCATCCTTACATACTTCAACCAATTCTTTCTTCTGAACTATAGTATACTTATTGGAATGAAAATTCCACGTAAATAAAACTTCCCCTTGATACTGTTTTCTATCTTTACTGTTCCCTTGAGTTCTATAAAAAATAATACATGTTACTATATAATTTGTTTTTGTCCTTAGTTACTGTATCATTAGTAATTATAATAAAGTACTACGAAAGTACTTATTCTCAGCTAAAAATCAAACTGTGATTATTAGAAAATTTATAGCATACAAGCAAATTAAACACAATGAATTTAAGTGCATTTCTAGGTGAATTGTATTGAACTACGTACATTCTCCATGAACAATGATATAAACTCGAATATATCCATAATTTACAAACCTTTTACTCTTAGCCAGTCCTTTTGTTTTGACAGTTGCATGCATTCGCATCACTGCCAATGCAATTGCATCTCCAGAATGAGGGCATACCTAAAATAAAATAATTAGAGATATATTGGTAACTCACATTAACAAAATACAAATTCTATAACATTTCAAACACATTTATTAAGCAATAATACTGTTACGGTTTCCATTGTTTAAGAAGTAGGAGTGGTATATAGAATTGCAGAAAAATACAGAAATAAAATTAGTGCATAGTGGAAAATGAAAGACTGAAAAAGTCTATGAATGTGTTATTGTGATAAATTACAAAAGGATACAAGAAACTTAGAGAACAAAGAAGAAAAACTATGCTTCTAACGATTCAATAACTCTACTCATTATCAAGACAAAGTATTATCATGAAAAACTGTATTAAAATAGGCATTGACCCACATGATTCACCCTAATTGTTAATAAAGATTGCTGTTTTTCTTGGAATTGGCTGAACATAAAAGAAATATTTATTAATTATTATTTTCCAACTTCTATATTCTTCTCTATAATTGTTTTACTTCTGCATTTCCATACAATTGCATCTTTTACTTCTACCTCTCAGATAATAGAAATGAGAATTATAAAAACAATAAATGTTTCTCAAAATTTTTTACATTTCACTACAGGATCATTTTAAAATATCTTCAAACTTGGACAGTTTGCAGTTAAAGCAATTAAGTCAATAAACAGAATAAACTTACATGTATTACAGTAATCAAATTAGTGGTCTTGTAGGCTATGCCTCTATGGCAATCTGACAGTAGTGAGAGAATGTGACTGTCAATGAAAGTGGAAAATTCTCAACTAGGTAGAAAACATAAGTGTAGAGATACATAAATATGCTTCAATGAATGACGTTGGATATTTTTTGAGACTTCATAATTTTAATATCAGGTCATTTGTCTCAATTAGATTGTATTAAATGTTATGGGAGTTCACAATGAATTAACCAATAAATTACTACCAATCTATAATTTATAGAACAAATATTTTCTTTCTTGGGAATGTAAGAACTTTGTACAATATATATATATATATATATAATAATGATATGAAAATGTACTACCAACAGTTTTCAGAAAAATAGTAACAAACTTTGTAGCCAGTATAGCCTATTTATTATAGAAATATATTAGCAAAGGAGGGGATTATTTTGAAGATACTAAATTTTATTTACTTACATCAACGACTTCCACATCATAATCATTGCAGAACCAGTACTTTTTATCTGATTCTTTACACAACTGTTCTGCAGTTTCATGGCAAAATTGTTCAATATCAAAACTTCTTTGTAAAACCACAATTCCAGGAGCCATCTGAAAGAAAACTTGATAAATATATGCAAAGAAATATTTCATTTAATGTAGCTTAGAACTGAAAGACACACACAACTACATATATATCTACACCCATGGAGCAAATTTGACCAAATTTTGTACATTTGTTTCTTTAGAACTGGAATCAAACACTGTGGGGGTAACTACCACCCCCCAGGGGTGGGGATAGGAATTTTCAAACATGTTAAAATGGCCTATATTTTCATCAAAAGAAAATTTTTCAGGGTCAATGAGATGATAGTGTTTCTCTGCATATTTATGTATATAATTTCAACCCCTTTTGGCATAGGAGGGGAGTTACATAACAATAAAGCAAAAACAACTGAGAATATAGTCAAATACGAGGTTATGGATGCTGCCAAGTTTAATTATGACTACCCAGGCATATATATATATATATATATATATATATATATATATATATATATATATATATATATATATATATATAACACTTGAGGCAAATATGGTGTGGTCAAATTAAATAACACATTTAGATAGGAATGAGAGACAGCAAAGTTGACTTGCCTGAAATCAATAGTTGGATCAAGTTGAGCTGATGTGAGGGAATATTCCAAATTTTTGTGGGTCTGAGCTGTGTTGAGGCCGGACACGAATTTTTCAAGGTCAATATAAATTCTTTCCTGATGAAAATTTGTAATATTTCCCCACTTCAGCCTGACTGAATCAACTTTTGATTTCAGGTAAGTCGACTTCACTGTCTCTCTTTCCTATGTAAATGTGTTTTATTTATATATATGTATATATTACACTCAAATTTAATGACTATATAAAAGCTTACATTTTGTTGGATTTTTGCTATATTGGGATACCAGGAACTAATCATCTGGCAGAACAGCCTTGTAACATACTTAAACAGAACAATGCTGACTCACCAGAACCAAATAATGTAATTTTGCTTAGCAAATGCAAATACTTAATCACTGAATCTAAAATGTCTCTCAGATTTCACCACAATTTTTGACAAGCATCTTAGACGTGCCCTCAGACCTTTCACATGTAGAGCAGAATGATAACCAGACAACTGACAGGAAATTCTTTTATGTGTACTAATACATGAAGTGGATAAACAAAGGATAAGATTGTTTTGAAAGATAGTTTCATGACAAAAATCTAAAATCTGGTGGGTATCATGAGAAAATAAATCAATGTTAGGCAGGAAATGAGTAGTCACACCTCAAAATACACAATTTGTGAAAGATCCCGTGTCACAGGATTGTAATGGGGAATGCCTCCACCACAACCACTTCAGCCAGGAAGAAAATGGCATCAAAATGTCACTGTCTATGGAGATAACATAGGGGAAATCTGAGAATCCTTCCTTAAAATTTATGTATGTAATGGAATAAGGGAGGAATACAAGCTAGTAGGATTTTGTAGAAATAACATATATTTTATATACTCAGTGATATGCAGTTGAAAGAATGAAATATATTTCAAGTAAAAAGGACTGGGCTCTCCAATTGGAAAAAAAGAAGAAACATCTATATTATTTCATAACTACTCTATTATGTTTCAAAACAATGTTAATATAACTCTGGTTCCATAAGTTATTGGCATTTAAAATTTGTACATTTTTAAAATAATTATCTCCTGTAGCAAATATTAAATTCTCCAATAACTTTATTAATTTTCAACCAAGTAACTTACCAACTTGTCAGCTTTAGAATTTGAAATCATTTGTAACTGCACATATCCTGCCCCATGAACTTCGAGAGGTAGGGCACAATGATAACCAGTGGACTCACTGAGATCGTCATCTGTGAATCAAATCACACTGATTATATCAACTTAAAATAAATATTGTTGTTTATTTGAAAAACAAAATATATTAAGTCAGCTTACAGTACTTATGGATACATACAGAGTATCAATTTGAAAAACGATTATAATAGAAAACATTTATTTATTTATTTCTTCCTCTACAGTTTCTACACAAAAATACTGCATTAAGTAGTTCACACATACACACAAATAATATATATATATATATATAGACACACACACATAAGCACAGTGTAGCCATATGGTACCAAAGAAGTTTCTTCAAATTTTCAGAGGCTGAGAGCCTCCAAAAATTTGAAGAACCTCCTTTGGTCCCGTGTGGCTACACCGCACTTTAATTTCAGGTAAGCCACAAGCTATCTCTCTTTACTAAATAAAGTAAAAAGTTACAAAAAATATGTGGCCTTTGCGAATTACAAGTTTTAAATATTTATAAATGAAAAAACAATTAGACAATTAAAACAAATAATGCAATTAATATTCACATCTTTTACAACCGAGTACTTTTTCCCTTAATTTGTTTTATTGTTTCAGGTAATGCATTTAAAAATGTGCCTTTTAACAGAGGGTCATATCAGTTTCTATTAAAATGGTTCTGACACTGAAATAGTTATTACTTCCCAGTGTGGTGTACTTTTTTGAGAAATTTGAACAGGGAAGTTTTTATAATTTCTAGAAGCAGTAGCAGAAGATTAATGTTCAATGTGTATTAGCACATATACAGAATAAATATTTCAGTTCATATTTGTTAAACAATGAATTTATTTAATCATTTCTTTGAAAGAATATACATTATAAATTAATTATTAGAACTCACCTTCTATATCTGTTATTACAGAAATAAGCTCATCATCAACTTCTATATATCTTCTTTTCATTTGAACTGTACATTTTGGACGGCTTGAGGGTTCAGGCACATTACAAATATCTCCCACTTTTGAGTTATCTTCAGATGGTGAAGACACATCCTTTTGCGGTGAAGAAACTTCTAATTTTTTATTAACAGATAGTTTTAAAACATCTACTGTTAAAGCATCATTCTCTCTTTGAGCAGTTTTATTTTGATTTAAGGGTCTCAGAACTACTTTATCTGTTTCTACTGTTGTCTGTAAAAAGAAATCATTTGAAGCTGCAGGAGGTGATTTGGGACCACTCATTGTGTCTATATTTTCTGCTAAGACATCAAGATGTCTCCTACGGTGACCAACAAAGTGAGAACTTGTAGGAGATCTTGGACTTGAAATTAAATCAACACTTTCTGAATAGGAATCATTGATGCAACGTCTGTGACCACTTATGTGTGATGAAAGCGGATGAAAGAGAGGGGGAGACTTGAGTCTTGTAGTTGATTCACGTCGTCTGTGAAGTTGGAAAGGAACTATGTTCTCTGCATCTTCACACTCTTCACAGAATTCATATTTTTTATCCGCTAGTCGTCTTCTTCTATATGAACTAAATTTTTCTGAATCAGATTCCAACACATCATCAGTGAATTCATAAGCTTTCTCAGCTTCAGCAGCAACTTTGCTGTGAAGTTTTATCATAGAAACAGGGCTGCCTAACCTTAAAGCTGTGCCAGATGAAATGAATTTAAGACAAGTGAAACCCTTCCTTTTTCGGTTTGCACTTAAGGAATTTGTGACAGTAATATTTAACTCTTGTCCGGATTCAATTATCTGAAGTTCTTTATTTATTTCCTCAACAGTTTCGGAGTCAGTCTTCACATCGTCACTTGCCAGAACACCAGGTTCACACAATTCTAACCTTTGCTTTAAAGTTGGCGCTATAGTTCGTTTATTTGTGGAAATAGTACTACAAATATTTCGATCATGTTCTTCAGGAGTTAATATATCTGTTGTAGTACAGGCACAAGAATCTATTTCTAAATCACAGCACTGTCTTTCTAAACTAACTTCTAATTTAGAATTATTATTAGACCTTTTAGTAGTAGCTACATGGGAATTTGTAGAACATAACTTTACATTAAATGTAGCTTTTGTATTGCTAGTAACATTTTTTGTTTTAGGCACAGGAACAATTTTCACAGCATCTTTATACAAAGAAGAGAATTTTGTCTCATCGACAGTTTCTAGCACACATTTTTCCCCTTTTTCATCAACAAAGGCAGAGCTTCCATTTATTGCTTTAGGTGAAGGCAGTTTTAGCTGTTTAATTAAACTGTTACATTCTGAATTAGTGTTTACTGATAATGATGACAACTTACAGGAAGAATAACCTGAATTTCTTTCAATATCATTTACAGTCACTTGCGGAATATCACTATTTAGAACAAATTCAGGAACATTTAATTCACAATTTTTACAAATACAATTTTCATTAGAAATAAAATTGGAATTAAGGGTGTTATGGTCCAAATCTTCAGTTGTTTCACGTTCTACCGAGGCGGTATTCTGTTGCTTGTTAATATTTGTTCCAGTCTTT
The DNA here is from genome assembly GCA_037074705.1 of Zhengitettix transpicula. Taxonomy (NCBI): domain Eukaryota; kingdom Metazoa; phylum Arthropoda; class Insecta; order Orthoptera; family Tetrigidae; genus Zhengitettix; species Zhengitettix transpicula. The sequence goes on along the minus strand of CM073595.1, from coordinate 56,024,517 downwards.
CCAGTATTTTCTAAGTTGGTACTTAGCACATGAAGGAAGTTCCCAGTATTCAACAAAACATGCCCATCTAACTTCATGCTAACAGATGGAATAAAATCTGGATATGGTGACACAACATCAAAAGTAGTGTGTACAGTAGCACTGTGTTTAAGGCAGCTAAATCGGACACAGCTGTCCCAACTAGCAGCTAAGTCTGTTAAAAAAAATATAAATATATATGTTAATTTTTTAAATACTTGTGCTTTACAAATAATAAATATTAACATTTTGAATCTAATAAGTATGATAAAATAAAGAAAATTGAAAATTAAACAAGCAAAATAATATATTTTGGCTCATACAAATGAAGAATATGTAAATCAATTGCATAGTAAAAGTAAAATACAGTAGTTATAGTATTATTACACTAATCATTCTTCTTAAAGTGTGTTGTAATAACAAATTACAGAAATTGAACTAAGTTATGACGTAAATGATTGTGGGTAGCATAAAGGCCAACTCCTCTTTATATAATGTTAAAAACAAATCTATTATATTCCAAATATTTGCACATATTTTTAATTTTATTTCCACAAGTAATTATTTATACATTTGTAACAAGTTTATTAATTACATAAATTATAGGAGTTTAAATTTCTACTCTGTACTTAATCTGAATGAAGAATCAATTTTGAATTATCTTTCACAGAAATGCAAATTGTGTGCTTCCTAATACACCACACTTCTTTGTATAAAATGATACAGACAGCAACATCTGTGTTAAAAGTTAATAAAAAGATTATAATCACAAACAAATCTTATTTCAAACAAAAAATTGTCTCTAATCTAATAAAATTATTCATAATTATATATTTTTATTATTTAATGCCACTAATGTTAAATTAATCCTTTCAGTATGTGTCGGCTGCAGTATTCACCCTATGCAACTGCCCATTTAAATATTGGTAGCATTCAGAAAAAGATTGGAATTTTTCAACAACTTGTGTTGGATGGAGATAATCTAATGTATTTTCTGTTATATCTTTAAGAGGAACTGGTGAAGTCTATCGCAGAATAAAATAAATATATTCAATATTCAATCATGTGAAAATAGAAAAGCACACAGGAAAAACAAATATGAAAGGTAATAAGTATTCCTGAAGCCAGTGTTCATCAGGAGTAATTTAGGTCTGAATGTTGAGGTAATCAAGTACAGGAAACAAAACTGCAAATTCATCTTAATGTAGTTACCTTCATCTTCATAGGATGCTGCTACTTTCAAGCATTCTTCACACTTGTTCAAAGAAGGAACTGTTGTAATTGTCAAATATGACCGTTGTTGGGTTTGATTTGTTTCAAAACTGTAAATTATATCAAAAGTTTGCATTAAACTTTTTCAGTATATTTGCCATTGGATTAAAAAATATTACATTATATTTAAGTTTGAATACATTTTTTGCCCAAACAATAACATAACAAAAGGTAAGCATATTACTTACTTAGAAAGTAGAATGTGGGAAAATTCTGTAATCCATTAAATATTTTATCAATACACATTTTTTAAACACTATATATATATAAAGCACTTAAGGTTCTTTTCACAAGGTCAATTCGTGCCCGGCAGGCAGGCAGATCAGACCTAATATCCTGATGAAGGGAGCTCAAGTCCTCAAAAATTTGAATCTATTTCTGCACAGCCTGACTCAAAAGTTGATTTAAGGTTAGTTGGCTATGGCTACCCTGTCTCTCTTTCCTATCCAAATGTGTATGTATGTGTGTATGTATATATATAATTTTACTATACTATATGTTCCCATTCATTTCATTCTGATCTATTGTCTTAAACTTAGCCAAAAAGTGTGACTTTTTACACTCAAGAACACCACCTACTCAGAAATTGATTTTTTTAAACTAAAACTGAAAAACAAATTTGAAATAAAATAAATATACTTTACCAGTTTCCGTAAACAACCACTCTTGAATTATCCAAAGGCCACTGGCAAAGGGCAATATACAAAATATTGTATACATTGGAATTTCCAAATAGCACAACTTCTGACACTTTGCGAGACTTTTGATTAGGCACAAAAGACCACCAATGAAGCCGGTATTTATAAATGGGATTAAATGATATTTCATCCATTTCTACAGAATATGTATATGATAAGAAAAACTGGCAACATTTTGAAAGTCCCAAAAAAACATGCCTGTAATATAAAAAACCCATTTAATTAACTTAATTTTTGGAACAAAGTTAATACATCCAATGTGAAGAAATTTTGAACAACTTTTTTTTTCTCTACCTACTTTAATTTTAGTGCATATGTTGGAAAGATCTTTCTTAATGCTATCTTCTGACTTGACAGGTAGTTGTTGTTAAAATTAAAATTCTTCCCACAAGGAAATGCTTTATTACCTCCAAGCTGAAATGAAGTACATGAAAGAAAATTTTAGTTAAATAATTATTGTTTAAATGAAATGTTTTGACTTTATCTTCTAGTTTCATAACACATCTACAATTTTACAAATAATAGTATATTGTAACAGATAAGTACAAGAAAGTGAAATTTATATTTAGATGTCACTGAGATACCATACAATAAGAAACAATTTAGAATACACAAGCTTCACCATTCCTGACACAAATTTTATGCCTCGTCCATACATACGGTACTGCAAACTCTAAAATACTTAAAGGAACTAATACTAGTAAATATGATATATCCAACTTATACATTATGAGCTACAGTTTAAAAATTTTGTAGTATTATTAATTTAAAAATAAAATAAAAACATAAGTAACCCATATTTACAATTCAGTGCTAGCAAACTTAATAGCATAGGAAAATAATGAATACCACTTCCAACAATGTAAAAATAAAATTCTCTAAAATTTGGGAGAATAGTTTCACAATTCAAAAGATTTTGAATTAAGGTTGTTTAACTTTTCTTGTTACAAACTTCTACATATCAACATACTAGTCACATCCAAAATTATTTAACTATGTTCTCTCCTGCTATTCTTGCTGTAATTTGTGCCCTATATATTAAACTGTTTGTACATTTGTATATCTCCCACTAAACTATTGTCTCTACTTTTAAGGTGGCTCAAAAAACTGATTCCTACTATAAGATTTTATAGGACATTTTCAAAATGTCTAATAATATTTTTTCAAAATCATACAAACATAAAGATTTAGTTATTGACAATCCTGTACTTCATTATCATTTGAGAAATACTTCCACAAATCCATAACTCTTTTACAACATCTATCACATCAGAATAATTTTGAATCTAAAAAGTATTTTCAATTTTCTACTTGCATCTCTGCTAGACCTTTCTTTTCAATGCTTCTTGAAATTATTATTGATATTTTTATACATGATACATGCAGTGTCAAACTTAATGTAGAATGATTCTAATAATTATATGTCCGGTCTTTCCTAAAATGTACTAAGATATTATTATTTTAAAAATACATTGGCCCTTCTCACATATGTATACATTTTATATACATGGCAGAACAGTGTCATATATCCATCAGTTTTGAATAATTCTGACAGACATCCACTTTTTTGAGTTTAGAACCCAAAAATAAAAGAACACATTGTAAAGGATGTCTTATTTGCTCAACATATATATCATCCTTTACAGATTTTCTTGAAAATGGTTCTATATACAGACTTTCAATGCATTATTTCCACCTGTTTACCCTTTCCTTTACACTTAATTTTTATCTGCTCACCAGATAACAAACAATCAAATTTATCGAACATAAAATCTAATATGTTTAATAGACTGTGTTTGATATTAAACCATTAATATAGAAGCGTTTACATTTTAATATTTATTTTCTCAACAAAAACAAAAAAACTACTCCAGATAATATGTAGAAAACGAACTCTTACCTCTCTAAAATATATTCTTCTCAAAAGATGAGGTTCCTTTGGGCGACAAGACGCTAATATTGGATGTTCACGATGAAAGGAATAGCGCTGGTCATCATCATCTTCACTTAAATTATCAGTATTGGAATCAAAACAAGTACACCGCCTCGAGTCACAACATAGGTTACGGCATACGCCAGGTGAGCCTGTTACACTAAGTTCACTAATGTCTGACAAATCGTCTGACACTGCGACGTCAGTCGATTCATCCAACCTTCTATCCAAATTATCATAGTCTTCTTGTTCGTCCATGTCCATTTTCCTTCAACAGCAATAAGCCTCCTCAAGCACAAAACAAAGATTAACTCTGACAGCTTATGACAATCTACCGCAGCGCCCAGGGTCACCACAACCATCCCATCAAATTTATCAAACGATGACAAGACTTACCTAATAAAAAGCAAACTAGTACTGTGATTCATTTGATGGAAAGTTATAGTAACATTTGAAAATATTATAATATATCTTCAAAAATAATGTTACAACATAAAATTTTAGTTGCTGTTTTATCCACTGTTTGCCTTTGAATACTGAAATTCCGTACGAAACTATTAATCATATTAGATTTAGTATAGCATGAAATTGTATGCTTCCAAAATTAGTTAAATTAATTTCCATGAAATGTCCGTTGTAACTAAATATATCAATTTCCATAGGATCGAAAGTATATTATACTAAGTTTGAATTTGATAAGTAACTATTATTAGAAAATCAGAATATACTACGCACTCGTCTTGATATATATGTCCTAAACTTAGCTATGTCCTTGAGTATGTTCTTGAATCCGAATCTTTCAAGCTATTCTTCAAGCAATCTCGGAAATGAGAGTTCGAACAAGTTTGAGTTATTTATACTATAATTTGAATGATATAATCGTAAAGCTGGTACCTTAATGACAACATAAAATCTTTCATAATGAGTAATTGATTTTCACATTCGTGAAAGTAGAATCAATTTACTATGATTTCCCTAAGTGGCAAAAGGGGGAATAGTTTTTCTTATAGGAAGTGGATAGATAAATGAATTGCAGAGTTGAAGCTAAGGCTAATAAAAGAAATATGAAGGATTTGTGGTTATTAATAATAGTAATGTCACATTCTGTTTAAAAGCCAAATTTTAAGGATGTGGAGGTGTCAGTTTGCAGTGATGTGCTTATTCTATTGTCAACTCCGGCTAAAGCCCAGGTCCCAAACACAATGGTTCCCGATTATGAACCAAAATCCAAGATCCTAATTCTAGGATTTTCTCATGGAAACAGTTCAAACTCAAACTAATTAGTACTGCATTGAAAACATAACGCATTGTGGAATAACGATATATATAGAATGAGAATTTATTTCACTTTTAATTCAATGATAAATATGTAGTCATTTTTATAATTTCTTCATTTTTTCCAGCATAAAGTAATTTAGTTGGGGTTAGAGGCCCCAAAATTATACTTTGCCCAAGGCCCCAAATAATCATAATGTCAGAACATTTTTGGTTTGTTTTAGCTCAATATGTAAGTAATTTTATACAAGCGCTACATTGTACACAATCATTCATTAACGTTATTTTTGTACATTCTAACTATTTACAAACATTTGATTTTGAAATAATAATATGCTATAACATAAAGTTAGATAGTTAAATCACTCATGCTGAGTTATATAATATTACCAATGCCTTGTGAAACAACACTCCATATAATAAAACTTTTCTTAATCCTGAAAGATTTTCAGAGAACATTTCATGTATGCAAAGTAAACTAACATTATTAAATATATATGTGAACAACATTGTTGGCAGTTTCTTTGGGTGAGGGGGGAGTGAGGACATTGAAATATTTGTAAAGTCTTTCCATCACTCATTATTAAAATAATATAACGTAGAATAATTTTAGCATAATCTTAAACATAATTCATAGCTTTATGTTGAATGTTTTCAGAAATCACACCTCTAGCATCATGTTCTTCAAAAAATAGGTAAAGTCCTATGAATGTAAAAGAGTGTCAGTCACAGTGATGTTAGGGTCCATAATTGATGAAAACAGAAATTTCCAACATAGTTATCCCATTCCTTCAGAAAAATAAGTTAGTTGTTTCCTTGTCCATTCGATTTTCTCAATAAAATGGAGCACTCCAATTCACTATGACTGTTGACACCCACCCTGTCTCATTAAAGCTTGTAGGTATAATGTTTATAGATAATTAAGATTCATATTTATTTTGAGAGATATGAAATTTAAAGACTTTTAAATGCAAGATTTATAAATTTTATTGAAGATTCCTGAAGATATTAATCAATAATGTATTAATATTGGCTTGTATAATTAATATAAAATTACCTTAAAATTAGGCTTTTATATCTCTTCATGAAAATATTAACTAAGATTAAGTTTGCTAACATTATTCTCGTTTTCAAGTACTATTTTATATTATCAAAGTGTTTCCATTATTTTTTTAATTCAAATTATCTTAATTTTTTGTTTTGAAAACTATATTTATATTTCACATTGGAAAATAATTGTATTTAATCATCATTGAGTGAATTTAATGTAAACCATGCAAGTTTCAGATTTATACTGAATAAATTTGGAGAAACACTATTTATTATTATATTTTCTTCCAAACAGTCAGTGAAAGAACCACATTCTTATTTATTCAGGAATTATCACACTTAACAATCTGTAGAGATTTTCTAGAATTTTTATGATGTTGATATACATACCAAAAGTTTAATACTGATAAATATTTATGACAAATTGTAGTTGCATTTATATCACGCCATTTCCTTTTCCATCTTAAACTGTTAATTTTTATTAAAGTCATATATAGTTTTTCTGGATTTATCCAAACAAAAATACTGATAATTTCCCTTTACTTACTATTGTTGTTGCAGGTAACCTTAAAAATATTTTAGATTTTGAACCTCAAATATTTATGTGAAGTACATAAATATGATTGACCGAATGATTCTTTTCACATAATGTATGCCGTATTTATACTTTTTCCATAGACCAATAAGCATCCCATTGAAAGCTATCATTTGTGGAAGAATAGGTTGACATGCATTATTTCTGATGATATTAGATTCATGAAATTAATATACTTTTAGTATATAAATTTCTTTCAATAGTGTCTTTAATCAGTAATTTCATTGAAACATACCATACCAAAAGCACATTCTCTTATATATCATTGTTTCTCTTTAAATTGGAAGAGAATGAACATATCAAAAAATTATTGAAAAAATTTTCAAATTGAATGTTTTATCTTGGGGTTCTACAAATAAATCTCATTGGCTTATGTGACAAAATATATTAAGTTTGTTTATATGAGCAATAATAATAAGTGAAGATAACTCCAGGAAGTTTGGCTGTCTTATTTGAGAACTGAGTCCTTTTAATATAACATGGCATAGGCCTTAAAAAAATTTCTGATAATTTTTGCTTCATTTTTACAATTATTTTGCAATAATGGAATAAAACATATTCAGATAAACTTGTCTCTTTAAATTGGGAGAAGTTAATGTTATTTCTTGGTAATGAGCACAGAAGGTATCATAATTGTCATTTTATTGTTTTCAATACACATTATTATAGATTTTGAGATATTTGTGTGTTCGAAATATATTTGATAATAATTTATAAAGTAATTCTTACTGGTAAAGATATTTGCATGGTGTTACAAAAATGTTCTAAATGAAAATTCTGCTTATATTTGAAAACCATTCAATTCATATCTAATAAAATTACTTTTGATACACTCACATTTTAACAATCATATAATTTTGAAAAACTGTTTTTTCAATTCGAAAAATTTATTCATTGAATTATAGTTTTGAAAAAGGAATACAAAAATTCAGACCTTGCTTCATTGTTACAGCTAGAGGTAGGCCTACTTATAAATGAAAACTACTTTCCAAATCTGATAAACTAATGGTATTTCGATGAGATGTCTCAAACTATCATGTTAAGCTATCACTGTGTCAAATTCCCCATTAATTTTCTATGGCATTAAATATGTAATATAATCAGAAGTAATCGCTAAATAAATATTTTATTTTTTAGTGCTTTTTTTTTGCAGAAATTGGAAAATGGAATTTATGATGATCAATAATTGTATATAGGGGTTGTTCCCATAACATTCGATATCTGAAACAATATATTTTTCTTCTAGTTAGTAGCCGAAATTAAATTTTGCGTTAAGCGTATATTGTTACTACATCGTGTCCGCTAATGAGAGCTTGTTTGGAACTACGTTTTATTAAAACAAATAATTTGCAGTTAGAGATATTGACAACGTGTCACGATTTGCAAAAAACAATAAATTTACATAGAAATTGTTATCTTTCAATTTTATAAGTTTTTTTTAACAATAATCATCGTTAATGACCATTATGTTCTCATTCTGAATTTTACCATTGTCGAAACAGTGGGAAACTATTTTTTAAAATATAATTATAACTGAATCGTACGTTAGCGTAGTACGAAATATGGCGAGGGGTAAAGGCGCGAAAAGGAAGAGCGTTTGATCGGCCCCCACTATTTTCCCCTATGCTTGCCTCGTGCTGCTATCTAGGGGTGATCATTACAGTTTCACATCCTCTCCCCTTCGAGTTTTAGCTGCGCGTTTGCTACGGGATTAGGAAAATAAATTTCAGCAAAGTCGTGTTTTCTAGCAAAAAATGTCTTCATTTTGGCGCCGTTTCGCGTAAGATAAAAGATTTTAAACTCAGTGCACAAAATGTGAACTTCCTAGATTGTGAACGAAACGTTTACGAGAAACGGCGGAATCAGATTTTTTTTTGCCTCACCAGTTCCTACGCAGAATACTACGTCGCTCTTTCGTGCAAGTTTGATAGTGGATATTTTAAATGGGCGGTGTTGTGTCGAACTTCAGTCGAAGAGACAAACTGTTAAATAGTTGCAAAGTGAATTCACGCCGTGCGTATTTGTCGTCCACAACAATAGTGAGGTTCAGATGACGAGTGAGTGTCGTTTAAGAATAGCAAGTCTTTAATCGAAGAGATGCAAGCCCGTCGTACACGCGCGATAATACAGCGTTTTCGAGAATAGGCGATCGATCGGAGTGGATTGTGCCGAGAAAGTGAAGCGGAGGTGGCTAAACTTAACGATTTTAAGTGAGCTCGTGAAAGAACTGTTTTTTTTCCTGCCAGACATTGACAGTTGCACGGTTACATAAGATGTCCAACGCTGTAATACGCCCGCCGAAATCTCCGGAAGACAACATGGACGTGGACGGTTTCGTTGGGACATCGTTTTTGGGAAGCACGAGCGTTGTTTGCGAATTGGCGGTGTATCTGATTCCATCTCAAACGCTCATCGTCTGCACGTAATTTGCTGAGATGATTGCGAACAGGTCAGTATCTTATGTATACGTTTAAATTATTGACGCCTCGATTTCCTAAAGAAGTGGTATTACTGTTGCTCGGAGTTAACTTTTCGCAACGTCAAGACCATCTGGCGTGAAACAATAATACTTTGTCGTTAGCGCCACTACGACACAACCGCCACGGCCGATGCTGTGTTTTGTACACAAAGCTAACGCGCACTAATTACGTTTCCTTTGTCGTTCCGATAATCAATATTCTTACAACTCTTCATGTTGCCGGCAACGCGACGTACGCGAGCTATGGGAATCGTAAAACCGTTCGATAACGGAGACTAAATTATAACCTTCACGGCTTAGAACCGCGATCTTTGCCCACGCTATGGATTGAATTTCCCGCTACACTTATTTTTAAGTTAAAACGATTATCGTATTTCTAAAACTGTTTAGTATCGAACTGTTGCGATATTTGATGACGAACAATCATGGCGACGTTGATATTTGTTTACCATTTACAGAATTGAATACTAAATACATGTTATTTTATTACGGGGCGTGGAGACCTGGATCCGGGTAACTCGTCTCTACGCAGAACGTGAGCAGTTGAATTCTTCGTAGACCCTCCAGAACAAGAAGCAGTATTACAAATTTAGCACTGCTTTGTTTCATTGGGAAAATAATTTTCTCAGCTGCTACAACCGTTGAAAATTGTGATTTAATTAATAGTTCAAATGTCCGACCGGGATTACCCGTGACGCGGAACGTTCGGAGGCGGTAGTTATAATTCGCAGAATAATTTGTACGAGCTATATGGATGTGGGTGGGGCTGATAGTGTTAGGTTGTAACTGAATGAGTATACGCACCGGCACGAGACGTGCGTATATACGGCGCCCCGTGAATGGGCCGTTGTTAACCAATCCTGGTGCCGGCAAGTATCGACCTGGCGTGTGCTCGTGCTGCCACTGACCCCGTTTAAATAGTCACAACTCCGCGATTCATTATCTCATCGACCTCGTTGCGATCCAATACTCACGTTTTCTTAAACAAAAAATACGGATTGCCTCAGAGATCCACAATTTTCCACAGGCATCAACGTGAAACGTGCCGAATGGCCTCCAGCGCCATAAATCCCTTCTAACGGTATGGAAAATCCATGAACTTGATTTGGACAGTTACAGACTTTTATTACCAAATTTTGCGATGCTAGCGAAGCCCTTATTCATCGATATCGTTCTAAACCCGGTCCACCAATGTCTTATTGTTAAACGAGAAATGCGGACGTTCATCCAGGTCCACAATTTCCCACAAACATCTACGTGATACTCGTGGAAAAACTTCAAGCTTGTTAAACGACGACCTACTGAATTTTACATCATTAGAAAGTAAATTACTTGCAAGCTTTGAACAACGGCCACCGATTTGTCTTGGAAAAAAATCCACAAACAGCATCGTTGGAAGGAATTTCAAAATAAATAATCTCTTATTAGGACCAATAATTTTTTACAAACGTCCGAGAGACGTCAGAGTTCAATTAAATTACAAAGACAAATTAAACATTCTGACAAATCTCGAAACAAAAATATTAATTACTCCTACACACCTAATCTCAAAGGTGTCAGAAGGCCACACAAAATAAAACCCACAATTTTTCAAAAGCTCATACTGCAGATATATGCAGAGTCATGGTTCTACAATTATAATTACCTAAGAACGGCTGGGTGGTCGACATCCGATTTTCGTTTATTTTCCTCCACTGAATTGAATGTTTCTACGCTCCCTACCACATGCAAAGGAAATTAAAAGCTTCTTCTTCAAATCGAAATTTTCTCCGAGATTGCCAACTGGCGGTTAGATGACCGAAAAATTGAAATATTAGGAGAAACTTCAAAATGCCTGCACCTCTTTTAGGTGAATGCCGGGTAGGATCCTCAAATTTTAGACCGGGGACCCTGGTAAACCCTTGACTACCTCCCTCTTCCCTTCCGCATCCCCCCATTTCAGAACCCTTCCTATGCTATTAAACGGGAGTTGTCACCACGTGGATTACCCTCATACAGCCTGTTACTCTAACAAAATAAAATAAAATAAAAATTTATGAAGCTGAGAGTTTCCGTATTTCTTTCGTTTTATTTTTCTTATACGCTGTAGGGATTGAATTATAAAGGATTTTAAAGCTCCCAATAGCTTGTTACATAAAGCGAATATTCTTCGAGCTTCACAAATATGTAGGAGTGACTCACCAACAAGTGCAATATAAGTGAAAACTGAAATATCAAAATTATCTCTGAGAAACGACCACAAGCATTCCCGAAAAAGTTTACATTTAAGGAAAGTTCATTCCTGAGCTCCTTCATTGGAATAGAATCCAAAGTACTTTTTATAATGATGCATTTAGTAGTATGTCAATTCCAATACATGAAAATACAGAAAAATTCAAAATTGTAGATGTGTTCTTTTTACAAGTCACCCGTTAGAAAATTTGCCTGCTTTTAAGGTAAATTGGAGGAATAGAACTAATTATAATACATTTTCCGCTACTTTCCAATCCAGCCGCAACGTACCCTATATGGGGAGGAAATAGATTGAACCAGTCCACTTTCCTATCACTGATCTCTCGATTTTTGCTCTTCTGAAGCCACGACGTACGGACTAGATATTCCAAATCGCTTCGCTTCACACACCACAATGCACGTAGATCCCCAGAAAAGAGTTTGTACAGACATTCCGTTGCCAAATTTTACAGCTGTATTTCAGACGTTAAACTTAGCCAAGTAGCTCAAAGGTAGTATGAATGCGCAGACTCTCCGATGATTCTCTGGATGTTCCATTTTTTTATATGCGTTCGTAATTTGTCACATTAATATTTTATGTTTTATTTCTCACCAAAAAGGCGAATCTCCAAAATATTTTTTTTCTCTGTCCTAAAATTAATTCAAGGAATTCCGCGGCATTACAAAAATATATACAAGTATTTTGTTATAAAACCTTATTATATTTTCGGATCTAAAGCTATGCAGGTTTTTAAATTTGAATACTTTTGTTACAGCCCATAAAATTGTATGGTTTATATCTACAACTTGAGCGCAATAATTTACTGAAGACGTAATATAAAAATTGTTTGCATTTCTGTGGAATAGTTAAAATTTGTCTTCAAAATCTGTTAAACCCTTTCTTCGCATCCAAAATTAATTAAGACTCTGGATATTGGTTTTGCAAAATTAAGAAAGGAAATCTATGCATTTTCTTTACATCGGAATTTATCATAATGTGGGAAAAACGAAAATAACACTCTGCATCACAGCGATTTTTCGGGATCCGTTTAATGTTCATTTTCGGTGCTAGTAAATGTATCGTTTTCTATATCATGCCAGGCCAGTTATTTAAAACGTCCTAGTTTTTGAGTATCTGTAGTTTATTGTTTCTAACATGTTATCGTTAAAGCGCCATTATAAACGAGACCATTGATAAGTAAAAATGTTATTTAAGTTGTGTTAGATAATTCTTATTTTTGCAGTGACAACAAATGATAACATACCCACCAGAAAAGTTCTACCACCCAAGCCAGTTCCCGTAAAATTCTTGAACCCTAATAAAAGGTTCTGTTTATCAACCAGGTCAATTGTTTATTAAACTAACGTTCCTGAGAAATTCATCTCTACCGTCGTCAGAAGACTGGTGTACCGAAACAATTTTGATAAATTGCCGTCCAGTCAGGTATCCGAGATGCAGCTAATTTCGACCTTTTTGGGTTGTGATTGGTTAAAATGTTCATCGATGCTTTTTTGTGTCTTGATGTTGGAAGGCATCCGATGGGATGGCTGGTAATGATCTGACCCAATGCTAATTTGGATCCCGGAATCGCGGTTGATGAGGTTCTTATACCTCTTAATTTCGATGGGTTGCATAAGAAAACTATACAGTCAAACTCTCGAGTGTTTTAGAATCTTAATATTTTTTAAAAAATAATCTTGTGTCGTGTTATCAGTCTGTTCGGCAACCGCAGATTTATCTGGGTCTTTCAGACGAATGTACCTTTGATGTTCAATACAGTGCTGTTTAAAGGTTCAAACTGTTTGTCCGATATACTCCTGACCATAGTTACAAGTGATCATGTAAACCGCAACGGTTTTTAATCCAATATCGTCTTTCACCGAGCCCAGCATATGTTTCAATTTTGATCGTGGCTGACAACCCGTAATAATCCTATGTGGCGAGAATCCTTCCAATTTTCAAATTGATCATTCAGTTGGACTCAATTTTGGGCTAAATTAAGTAAGATGATAATGGCAAGGATTTCGGACTCTCAATTTCATGTGCTGTTTCTCTGAAGGGGAAGAGAAATCTTTAATATTCCAAAGAGATCAAGCACCCTTTTTCACACATTCCAAATTCTCCATCCCTCAATCAGCTTTCACCATAAAGCCTAATTTTCAAAAGGTTGGCAAATGAAACCTGACTACCCTCGACAAAACACACCTCAGAAATAAACTCGCCATTGTGATAATATTTTAAATCCAAATTTTTCGAAGGTATGCGATTCGATAGAAAGTGTTGCAGAGGAAATTATGAATAACGAAAATGATCTGTTAAGACGTGTTCGTAACATTACAACCTCTCGTTCATCGTTTTAGAGGAAAGTCATGGCCAGAACCGGATATTCGCGAGCTGACCAGTTGGAGACCAACGAAAGGCCTGCACGCTACACGACGTAGATTTCTCCAAGGCGGACCTTAATTGGCAGCTCATCGCTTCCATTTAAGTGGCTCTTTTGATATTATCTATTCTGCAGCCCTTAAACTGCGCCAGAGCGTTACGCTTGAGCGCGTCGATGTTTCTAACACAAAGGAGCCACATAACGGAAAGATCGGACTTCAAATCCGTATACGAAAAGAGTATTCAGCTGAGCCTTATTTGACAGGTAAAATTAAGAAGCGTGTCCATTTTATTAGGAAAATAGATAATACGAGGGTATGTGAATAAGTACTAACAGAACAATAGAAAGAGTATTTTTGTGTTAATCTGTTTTACTTCTCTTTCAGTACGATAACTTCGCCTAGTATTTCCCCATATTTTTCAAGTCATCAAAAAGTAAATTTTTTGGAGGCCCTGAAAATATGCGACTTTTTTGTTGCAATGCCCTCGTTCGACGTGTATTTTTTTACGAGGAGGCATTTTTCAGGTTAGGAAATAGTAGAAAAGGAGGGGAAATCAGGAAGATGGTTCAAGAGAACTTCAATTAGATAATTTTCATTATCAAAAGAGCACAGGTGTAGCAAAATAGTTTATTTTTATCCAAAAGTGCTCAAGGTGTTTCCAAGTGCAGCCCAAAAATTTCGACAATCTCCTGGGTAATATTCAATGAGAGCTGTCAAAAGAGAGAATTTTTCTCGGTCCACCTTAATTTAACTAAACTTTTTATATGGATGGTTTAAAAAAAATACAGATAGACGTCAAGTAAGATGTGGAGTTCGGCCTTTGCGGAACGACGCGGCGAGCCCTTTCGAGGGTGTTTGGCCCGGGAGATTAAACAACACGTGCCTGACCCAGTGCGACTCTCAGGCTCTTCAAACTAACAAATAGTCACTAGAATGAAAGCATCGACAGTTGCCACGATAACTGTCATCACTTGAACGTAAGCTGGTATGTAAAATTGTTGACAGTGATGAGGTAATATTATTATAAGCATTGATAGGGTGTGAGTAGAAAGGGGAGAAGGTCCGAGGAAAGAGAGGATGGGCGAAGGAAACACAGCAGAGAGAAAATCATCAAGTAAAAAGTATACAAGGAAGAAGGAAGATAAAACGGAGTGATTAGGTTTATTGAGCGAAGTTGACAGTTACGAAATCGTCCAGAAGAAGAAACAGAATATAGAGTGAAAGTAGAGATTAGTCCAATGTTTCGAACCAAAAAGAAACTCCGTTCGTCAACAGGGAAGCAAAACATTCGGAGCAGCAAAACATTCGGAGCAACATACGAGAGTCCAAATACTCATGAACGCATAGATTTGGTATATTCAGCCTAGTCCTAGAGAGAAAGGACAGCTATCTCGACATTTACAACCCTAACTTTAATGTAAAACAAAAGGATTGAGTTTGAACCAAAAAGAAACTCCGTTCGTCAACAGGGAAACAAAACATTCGGAGCAACATACGAGAGTCCAAATGCTCATGAACGTATAGATTTAGTATATAGCCTAGTCCTAGAGAGAAAGGACAGCTATCTCAAAATTTAGAATCCTAACTTTAATGTAAAACAAAAGGATTGAGTTTAATTCCGAGGGCAGGGGAGATACGCTGCCAACTATAATATCAAACTTTTCAACGCTTTACTTTTCTGCTTGAGTCAACCGAGAAATCCCGGAATTTAATACCTCGAAAAATAGACTCATATTTGTAAAAAAAAATGTAGCACCATGAAGGACTCCTCCGAATTGTATTAAATTTATTGTACAAACAGTTGTGTTGATGCAAATAAACGATTAAAATTACAAACAGAACAAAAAAAGTTACATGTCAAAAATCAGTTTTTGGTGAAGCAACCATGCGCATAAATGAGTGCTGATAAGCTATAGGTTTTAGTCTCTACTTTTCTGTGTTTTAAAATGTCTCAGATTTACTTCCACACAAATAAAAAAATTCTAAACTCAGACCATAAAGTTTTGAAATACTTTTCCACAATCCTACTTCAATTTAGGTTACAACGTCGTTGTGTTGAATAAAATATTTTAAAATGTCTGGTAAAGATGTTCGTTACTTTTTTATGGGCTGTTTTAAAGACGCGTCAACAATATTGTTCTTGGCGACTGTACATAATCAAAACATAATACAATAAAACAAAATTTTCATAATATTAGTGTACATAGTTAATTGTAGTATGGAACTGTGGAGGGTTACATTTCTTTATCCAGTCATGTGTCTGCGAGGAACTCGAGCAGTGCTTGGATTGCTGCAGACGATGTGCAGATTGCTCTTGTCGTATAGATTGCAAGAGTCTTTTTCCCAGACCAGTCGTACTGAGGACAGGAGGTGTTTTACCGTTAATGCAGACCTGCAGAGAGGTGAACTAGAAAAAATAAAATTATGAGTTAATTGGAATGGTAAGGTGCGAATTCTTGATATTATTACTTGTTGCCTTCTGGAGAGGTTTTGGGAAGAGATATGTCGCAGTAACTCTATAATTCACTGAAGAATATCCCTTCATTCCTTCCTGCTCTCTTTTTCAAAGTAGCCAGAGAGGGTTGCACAGGCATCCTTTTTGGTACCTACTGGAGTAGTCGAGATGTTCAGTTGTTGAGAGTCCTCTCTCTTTGCAAGCTGGTCCATGTTTCCTGTTATGCCTGCGTGTGTGGGAATCAACAGTATCTTTATTTTATTGTTCTTCAGGTTGCTCCTCCGTATTATGTCTCAGATTACGTTAAATTATTCATTCCTCCAGAACTGGGTTTTTAGTGAACTGATGGTAGCGAGGGAGTCAGTTACTATGAGGGTGTTCATACAAGGACTTTCCACTCAGAAATTGGTTGCTATGAGTAGTGCAAAAATTTGTGAAGTAGGCATAGGATCTTGATGTATCTGCAGTGACAAATGTGCAGCCTATTCCTTTCTTTGACCTGGAGGTTTTGTGCCACTTTTGAGCAGAGAGGTGTCTATTGGGATGCAATGAAGTTTCCATGGAGGGACCTTGAGGGCGGAGTTGTGGTCTATGGGAGGCAGAGAGACTCTGTAAGAAGAGAGCAAAGCTTTTTGGGTCGAGTGGAAAGGAAAAAGAGGAGGTGTGGATTAGTTTGCAAAGAGGTCAGGGATGAGTAGTTGGTTTCTTATACGTATTATTCTATTAATAAAAAAGAGACGAAAAGTAAAATGTTTTCTTGTTGAGTTTAAATATTTTTAAATACTTAAATATAAATAAATTCGTAAATATTAAATATTTCAGTATTTTCAGTATTGGTGTCTACCGTTACTGACGATTCATTTTGTGTTCAAAATGATTTTAACAGACACAAATAAAGGGCAGTTGCCCGAGTATTTAAATATTTTTATTAAACGGAAATTAGATGTCTATAATCATAACACCAGGGGGACGGAAATTTTTTTTATTGAGCATCTGAATCTAAGAATTACTAAATATTTGTTGTTTGATAGAGGGTTAATATTATATAATGAGAAAACGAATTTAAATGTATTTTTTTAAATCTATTGTTAGATATAAAAAATAGTGATAGGTAAATAGTTGTTTGAAGCGTGTGTAATTAGCTTTAAGCTAAAATGTCAAAATAAATAAATAAAAATCCATTCTCTGTCGATCTCTTCTTTTTTTATATTGCATTAGTATTTAAATGAAAAGTAATTATCACACCTTGTAAAACACTATGTATTATTAAAGAGAAAATAGCTCCATGCATTAACAGAAAAACAACTAGGATTCAATGCCTTATCATATCGAACAGGAATTTATAAAATAAGCGACGTTCAATATTTTCTTAGAGTTTCCTTCACACAACACATTAAAAAAATTATCTAAATATGACTTTTAGGATTGCTGAATTGCAGAGATCTAAACTTAAGTTAACTATAAATTCTATCACTATTTGATGACACGGGGAAAAATTCGTTTTCAAAGAAGAGTAGCCAGGTTAACGAACAAGTTTCGTGAGGAACATCGACATTTCACTGTACCCCATTTTTTTATTTTTTTATTAATGCCATTTTGTGCTCGTATTAGTTGTGGGATAACCATTATCAGATAGGGTTATTCTGAGAACATTGAATCAGTTTCCGTGTTGTATTTACTGATCCTTCACAGTGCCTGTAACATAACGCCGTATAACCAAGTCATTAAAGAAATTTAAAGTAATTTGGAAAATAAAAAGTTGAAGTCCTTCACGCCACCGTTAAAGTAACTATTTTTTCCATCGCGGAATATAATCTTATATCCTGTGCCTTGATCGCAATTGGCCAGATCCCGAGAAAACTTTAGGCTCATAATTTCCAAAGTGTGGCGCCGTTTAATTAATGAAATTACATTGTTTTAATGATTTTTACGGTTTTTTTTAGAAAACATGTAGAATTGGAATTCATCCAGCAGCCATGGTTAAGACTTACGGATGCTTAATTTCGTATCACTATATGAAGCCTGTTAACGCACTGACTCCAACATGGGAGACATGATCACGTTGTAAGAGTTCGTCTCGGTAAAGGTTTCTTTGGTCTAAAGTTAGTTTTCGTCGTTCTTAGAAATGCTGATCGATGAGCGAGCGGCAAGAGCGTCCAGCACGGATTGCGGAAAGGGTTAGCGTGTCCATCGCCATTCCGTTGCACTTTAATTATTTACGTCGCTCACGAAAGTTACGAACCGAACCATCTTATATATCTATCGATTTTCTTGTTTCGTAATCTCAAAAGCCTACGCCTCATTTTCTTATTCCATAGTAAAATAATACAATTGAATGATTATATTTGACGTTCAACCAGCTCATTAGTTTCACAGCATACTCTTTAGATTCCAAAACGTGTTCAGTCTAAATCCAGAGAGACAATCTCGACTTTAAGAATCAGAATGATGGGGAATGAATGGGGTTCAACTTTTATGCAAACAGTTAGCGGAGGGAAGCCTCAGAAATTTTCAAGGTACAAAACTGCTATTATTAATGCTTTGAATCGCATTTTGACTGACATTTTTTTAATCCCTTTGTTTTTCAGTCAAGTGAAAAACACGGACTGTCATTATTTATAATAAATATTTTTTTCTAATACATACATACATACATAAAGCAATGAGTAAACATGCTAGACTTATGAAAGTCACTGAGTTCAATTCTGACATTTACCACACTGGTTAAGATGTAATTCAGCCCCTATGTGGAAGGGGGTGAACCAACTTTCCCTTTACAATCTTAAATCCGTAGACCAATTTCTATCGAACTTTATACACATATTAATTATGACCCAGGAACAAACACAGAGGGGCTATAGGGGTAGGGGTGGAATTTAAAAACATTCCTAAACGGCCATTATTAGCGTCGAATAAAACGTTGTCGGGGTTGCTTAATTTTATAGTGTCATTCAATTTTTGTGTGTCCAATTTCAACTCCAAAAGCAAGGAAGTGAAGCACACTTACCGTACGGGACTTGGTGGAAGGGGTTTACATAAAAAGTAATGCAAAAAAGACCGATATTAATGTTGTTTCCGGAGTTATAGGAGTCGCTGAATTTAATTCTCGTATTAAAAATGGCGGTTAATGAAATTTGATGTTCCACTTTGTGGAGGTGGACAAGGTTGACAAAAGATTATATGAAGTAGTTTTGACACTTAAGTTACCGGTTATTTTCTTTTTCTTAGGGTACCAGTTATATTTTGGCCTCTGTTTTAGGTAAAGGTTGTATTTATTTACTTCTTTAAGGGACCGGGAGTAGTTTTAGACTTTATTAAGTTGGCGAGTATTTTTTACTTTTTTAAATCGTATTTAGTTTTTAGACACTTATTATATGTTGAAGGATAATTCTGAATACCGCCAGTCATCATTGTGTTTTATTTTAAGTTACATGCCGAGGGCTTAGGTCGGGGAGGGTACCGTAAATGGACAAATGTTCCAAACACTGACGCCATTGATGCTGGTTAAATGATATGCCTACCAAGAGGTTGGCGTAGAATCAATTCCTACTCCGAGCTAGTTAAATTCTTAGTTAGTAAAATTTTCTTTCCCTCCTCCATGTCATCTTTTCTTTCATCTAAATTGTCCCCCCCGTCTAGAACTTGTAATTTGATTAATGAGTTGACTGAATTAGATCCATTGTTGTTGTTTCTCCAGGAGCTTGGTATGACGTGGGCCACCACAGGGACTGATGCTGTGGCGTCGCCGGGTGCGCAGGAAGCTGAACCACATCGTGCGAGCAGCCATGCTGTGCTGCGGCCGGAGGAAGGTAAGAATCCATCAACCTGCAAGATGATCACCACACTCATTGCCGTTCGGCTATACCTGTTTTCCACAGTTATTCAGTTTACTTGCAAGTCATTTGCTCACCGTTTGCATGACGAGATGATTACTGAGCACCCAAGTTTAGTTTAAAAATTATTTGGATACTTATGTAATGTAACCCAACAGGTTTTTACTCAGTCTCCAAAATTATTAAAACTCCATTATTGAATCTTTTATTAAATTTGAACCAAGGAGCTATCGGCCATATTCATTTACAATAACAACATTATAATTTTATAAAACATTTACAATTTTCAAAATCCTATAAATGTAATTTGTCAAAATTAAAATTGCTTTATATATTTATAATAATGTATCAAAATGACCAATTATTTATCAAATATATTCCAGTTATTCACACCTTCAATTTAGTCACAATTTTTCTATAGTTATAAACGTTGAAATTATCTATTTTCTGTCTATTCCAACAGGATAAGTGTCTATCCTACGGATAATCTTGTAAGAATAATTGCTCCAGAAACACATCGACTCTATCTCCTCTCACAACATTGCCAAAATAACAATTATTCAGATCGTAAATTTTTTAAATGGACGACGCGTCTAAGTAATTTATTTCGAAAAAGTTATACGAGACGTGTACGCTGATATGTAATTATCGACTTTTAACCTCCATATGTTTATTTGGGTAGATTAAACAAAACATTAAAAAATCTGAAGTTGATTTTTTGAACATCTTCCCTTAGGTACGATATGCATGTGAATTATACGTACTTTTACTTTCTGAAAAACGAGGAGAAATTATTGAAGTCAACTCTATTTCTTAAAAAGCACCACTGTTTATCCGGTCCGTGTTTTGAACACTGTCTATTCATTTTCCTGGAATAGCCACGTCCTCTTTCGTGGAAATTAGCTCCTATAGCACTCCATACATGGTTGAGGCACTACAGCAAATTATCAAATATAATCGTTGTTTTATTTCCCCTTAAAATTTCAACAAATTAAAATGAACTCCACTGTTATTTAGTGAAGGATTTCGTTTTATTTATAGGGCTTTTGATTTTATATAATACAGTAGAAGAAAATAAAAAATATATAAATATATTAGAAAAGAAACTGTTGAAATAGGCGAATGGGGTTAGAAATAGTGTGTTAAATGTAAGACCTACGATACTAACAGAAAGAAAGCCTGTTCGTCTTCTTTATCTTATCAAACTTCAAATCAAACTAATTTCCAAGATAAAAGTAACACTTTAAATACTACAAAAATAAAGTCGCTCTTCGGCAGTCCTTACTGTGTGTACACACACTTGTAGATGCCATTGATAAAATAGTTGAGAGGAAACTCTAGCTGAATTATGCGAACGTATTCAGCCGACGGCAGTTAATAAATGATTCACGATCCTTCTTGCAGAAGTCAATATGACCTTCGAGCTTGAATAGGGTACGTTCGGAAAGAAACTCAATTGTTAGCAAGCTCACGACTGAAGTCGTAGAGTAAGAAATTAGACGGAAGCCACTGTTCAACTCGGGTTGGTTATCGCAAGAAGAAATAGACGGATTAACTGTCCAACAGTATATTTAACTAGTAATAGTAGGGAAACCTGTCCGTCTTTATGGCACATCGAGAAACCAATTTACGCTCGTTAATGTGACTAAATATTCCCATTCAGGAAAACGATAGCAGATAAATTATTTTCAAAAATTATCTATAATTGTTTTGGGTGTCGTATAATCAATATTTGCATGAATGTGAGTTTTTAAAAGAAAAATTCTTTGTCCGATACTATTGCACTATCTGTGCAAGAATAATATCTGTGCAGTATCGGACATAAACGTTTCTTGACTCGTTTTATTTACGCGTCAGTAGGAAATAATATTATCAAATTTGTCTTTAGCTTTATTATATGACACACAAATTTTTCTTTCAGCGATTTCTTGATGAAAAAAATAGAAACTTATTAGTCAAACAAATACTACAGACCGAAACTGAATATTTTACGTTTCAATATAAAGATCAGGCAAATCTCTGATAAGTTCATTCGCACCGAAAAATCTAACTTGTGTAATTAAGTACACAAATATAATAATATATTTTCAAGTTAAATAATAATAATACTGAAATGAAAAACGCTATTTTTTATGTGATTAAGATGTTTGTTGATTTTTATCTTTCGGTAGCCAGTGGAACAGGAGTGTTTTAGAAGGAGGAGTTGTACTTCCTGCGATATTCTCATACTTTCCATGTCACCTCATCAACTTTTGTCAATCATAATACATCGAGAGCATATTTTAAGTAGTTGATTTTATAAATCACAGAGTGAGAACAAAACTGATTAAACTTTCCCCTATCCGCTTTCTAACTAAACAATTTCTCTTAAAAATTCTGCCACGTCGACTTAAATATAACAAAATCGTACGTGATGCCAATCCTTAAAATTGCGCTCGACAGATATTGGAAAACTTGTGGTCCGGCAGTTATAGGCGGAATTTCCATAGTTCCCAACTCAGTAGCAGCATTAATTAATAACCTGATTAATTGGAATGTAGAATTTCCGAAATCCGCCGACTGCTTCCAGTTTGCGCTATGACTTGCTATTATATTGTCATGAAATGATTTTCAACTATTCTGAAATAAAATGGATTATTTTTGACTGAAATTCTAATTTATTCCCTTCGACTATCTTGAATGAAAATAAGAACCTTTTACTGCAGATGTGACTAACGTACTTATCAATGTTTTCTTGTTATGCACATATAAAGTTATTACTAAATTAATTTAAACCAATAAAATTGATTAAATGATTGTTACACGGCTTGTTGTGACACCAATGTGTTGTTTATTCTGTTTTTGTATTATTTATAAATATCAGCGGAAAATTATTTCATATTCATTTATGTTTGTTTTATGACGTATTTTCAGAAACGTAAACAAAATATGATTTTTAGTATGTTCTCAATTAATTATTCTTAGGATCCGGAAAGGATGGCCAGTATTGATAGGGAAGTTCTGCAACATTAACGTTTCACTATAAATGATTTAATGCCATTCAATTTTACCAAATATTTTATTCATACGTGTCATTGTTGCTACCGAATAACATCCTCGAATGAAAATAAATAGTTAAATAACGCATAAGTATTAAAACTTTGAGCCATTTCTGATTTTCAAATTATTGTACATGTTTTCATTCGATTCCTTAAATTATTTAACATAATTCTGAACTGTTAAAACTTTCCGATACATATTCCTACTTAGTGTAACACTATGTAAGTACTTTCATCTGATTTTCATACCTTCAAGTAAATACTTAAAATTATTGTATCTCGTTATTAATTATCGTATATAACCATCATGTAATAATATTAAAATAATTATTGAGCTGTTGCCAAATCTATAAAAGGAATGTGGGATGTCAATCACCGACAATTGGAAATTAAAAGTATGGGCTTCCGAATTATATTGAATGGTTATCTTAAATTTTACCTCTCTATATACGGTTATTTAATATTAATAAGAGGCGAATTTACAAAAAACATCCTGCGAAATAAATAAAATTTCCTCTATGTGTAGGTTCATCCACATTCCAATCAACCGAATCATTACTTCACATCTTACATTGTTTATATGGTCAGCAATATTTAAAACTATAATTTTTTATTCTACCAAATTTTATTTCCTCATTTTACAATTATTTAGCTTTTATGTGCTTTTATAAAGATGTAGTACCCCACCGACAGATTGATTTGCGCATCAACAGCTCAGGTTATTAACGACTCATTAAGGGAATTCAATTTGGCTTGTCGAGGGACTGATTTGCCGAGAGTTTCTCTCACGCACACAAACATCCATGCCCTCGCCGGGATTCGAACCCGGGACCTCTGTGATGCGAGTCATTCACACCACAGGAGGTCGACACTCTTGATTTTCTTCAATCGCTAAATATATTTCACGTCCAGCCGTATCAAGCCAAACAAATGTCATCACTGCAAATTGGTAAATTAATTCAAGAACAGAATAAATGCTGTCACTAAAATTCAGCTCTTAATGCTATTAATCACGATAGTGAATTAACAGATTAGGATCGGGATCCCCGCTTAGTACCGGTAAGTCACTCGAAGCACTGAGCTATCCTCGTCGATTATTGCGGTCCCATGCAGTCTTTTTCTATACGTTATATAGATCTGAAAACAGGTTCACCTACAATTTTGTATTTGCTATATATCACAATTTTCACCATTTAATTATTTATCATCAGCCCTGTATCACATTTTTTTTCACGTAATTATCTTACAATTTACCGGATTGCACGCTTCCCTGGTGCCACTTTACTGTTTCGTGAGATCTTGGTTCGGACTTCTTTGACTTGTCTATGAGGTGATGTGATATAAAGTGGGATTGGATTAAATTACCAGAGAGGAATTGGTTGCACCCAACTTCTCCAATTGTAAAAAAAAATACATCATTTTTTTTTGTGTGTGTATAGGAGAGGAAATATTTACTGACGCAGAAATACACCATTCATTTAAACATATAATTGAAAAAGGCTCGTATTTTGGAACGACAGTTATGTCTCTATGGATCAATCTGTTCCAAATTTCCAATGAGATAACACCCGTTTGGGAAATGATATATTAAATAAGTCTTTTTAACATGAATATGTTTTCTGCCTGGCGTCAATCACGAACCACGAAAGCGTTTCGCACTTCTGTGGATGAATGTGGGTAATTCTCCGTAGAAGTTCCCGTAAGCTTCCACAAATGTCACGACGAAGGAGATATGAAGTAAGGCCAAAATACTGAAAATATAATCATGGTTCGAATTCTATTTACAAAGTCAATAATATTAAATTTAATAAGATTTTAATCACGAAATGTTTACTTTGAACCGTCTTACTTTTGATGTCCATCCCTGGAATTATTTAAAAAATGATTTAATTTCATCGGAACTAATTTTGTTGATGGGTGGATTTGTATTTCGCTGGTTTCAGTTTTATTTCACAGATAAAATCAGTCTACCACTCACGTTACTTGGCACTCAGATATTCAGACCTCAGCGGAGTCGATTAGCACAACACAACCCTATTATCTTCAAGAATATACCAACTCATTCTTACGATTCGATCCTAAATGGCATTTAATTCATTCTAAAGAAAACTGCGAAAAATTATGCGATGAAGCGAATAAATGGAGCCGCGAAAGAGCGACGTGGCAGCTGCGAGTCATTCATCCAGAAATTCAGCCCTGGAGAGACAGTTTATTAACAAGCCCGAAGTTTATGTAGTTGGAATGCAGAATTCACGCTGTCTGCCCAAGCGCCGTTCATTATGCAGGCGATTATAGCGGAGACGCCGACACTCCCAAGGTAGGTCTTTTTATAAATAAATTATTTACTTTCGCTCTTCCGACGTCTTACACGCAAACACTGCCATCGTTTAGAGGTGAGGTCTAAGCCGACGCGACGTTAAGAGCCCTGTCGACTCTCACCATATTTCCAATGAAGAGCTCAATTCTTTTCCCCTTCATTTTAATTAACGTTTAATACGAGTATGCTATGCAAAAGATGAAGGTTCTTGTGCTGTTTTCTCCAACGCCAAACCCTTCATACAACAGTACAACATTATTAATAATCAATGTGAAAGTTGTATTTACCCTTAACTGTGGCATTTATTATAATACTCACTATACGATCTACGGTCTTACTTTACGCTCAGAAAATGTCAACAAAAGAACGTGTGGGTGATTCAGCAAAGCAAGTCACATTCCTTGCATCATGAAAGAAACTACCCACGTCAGTCTCGCAAATCAATTTATTCGCATTTTCCTTAGATATGTTGAATTAGATTCATCGCAACAAAAAATTGAGGATACGCAGTGAAAGCAAATTGGTTTTACAAGTTTTGAATTTACTTTAATCAGGATTCGTAGGCTTATATCGCAGGTATTATTTGTAAGTCGATCCATTTTCAGTTTTAGGAAAAATAAATAAACGCAATTACAGCCTGCGAGAGCTGTTCCCTCCTTTCTGGAGAGACGGAGAGGCCTACCTTTGGGGATTCCTGTTTCTTTCTTCGTTTTTGAACTAAAGTTCCCACAAACCGAGGCACCTCGGCGTATTTTGAGAGGTGAATGTTCCGGGGCCACAGACGTTGGGCATTCCGTAAGAATTTTTAGCTGTTCCCATTGGTACAGTCGGCCAGCTGCCTTCTAAACTGAAAGATGCGCGGAGAAGGGAAGTCTGCGTCCCCGCAACAAACCCCTCTCCCGTCATCGGAATGGCGTGGGACATGTACCCAATGCCCGACATACCTGATACAGGTTTTCTAGGGGGCTTTAGTTGGCTAGCTTCTTCTACCCTTCCGTATCCCCCCTTTCAAATCCATAACTGTGCTATTAAAGGGGAGTCGCCACCACGTGGATAACCTTCATGTTGCCTGTTTCTCTACAAAAGAAAAGTGGGACAAACGAGGTGCGATTGAAGAGTGAGAAGAGAAAGAGACAGAAAATTTTACACGATAATTAGACGGTTTTAATACCGGTTTCAATTGCACGACTGGTATAATTGGCAAATATAGAGCTCATGTGGTATTGTTAATTTTTACATTACCATGTTATCGATTATAAGAGAATAATTATAATTATCACTGATATTGCAATATTTAATAGTCACTCGGGCTCTAATAAATGCTTAAGGAATAATGAAAGCAAATATATCTAAGGTTGACTGTCTCCCCACCTTTTCTTTTAATTAAATCATCCAATTACAAATGGATTTTAACTGTCTACAAATTTAAGAGGTTGAACTTAATAAAAACTCCAACCAAAAACATCTGTAAAAATCCAGTAATGGCCATTGACTTCAGAAAATAAAAAATATTATAGACATTTCAGAATGTACATAAATTGTTATTTCTGAATTTCGTACGATTTTTTGAATACTTTATTTAATAAGATAAAGAAGGCAGAGAAGCAGCTATCTGAAAGAGGATATCATAGAGACGTAGATGTCGATAATAAACTTTGGAACCTGTGGTGAAGTGGTCATCGTCACTGCCAGGCATCACTGAGGTCTCTGGTTCGAATCCCGATGCTAGCTAGGACGTTGTGTATATCTGTTCCCATACCGAAAACCTTCCACAAAAATTAGTTCCCGAACTAGTGAAATACAAGAAGTGTAGAAAGTCGCTAATGACAATAGCTGATGATGCGAATAAAATAAAATTTTTAAAAAATGTGGGAAATGGAACACAAGAAAAATCGTAATTGTATCTACATACAATTACAAGGACTACGAGAAATAAAATAGAGATGAGAGAAGAAGGAAAACTTGTTAATTTTGTTAATGTAAGTGTTAACATTTACTGAGACACACATGATTTAAAATGAGCAAAACAGATTTTAGGTGTTTTAGCCCGCAATTTAAAATCCTACCAGACTGAATATTAAAATAAACCCGTGAGGGGGAAGGAGTGGTAAAATTTTTGCATGTTTCACAAAAATTAAAGTAGGTGTGAAGAATATTGTAGGAATTATAAAAAAAAAGCATTATTGAAGACAAAATCCTCTATTGGATGTAATATTTCTTAAAAAATATATATATATCTTGAGTAAATTATCCCCACATCTGAGAAAGCATTATTCATAAAAGAAAAAATATTTAGTTATCCGTACTAAATCAAGGAAAAAGAAGAGGGTCTTAAAAATGAAATAAACGAAAAATAGGCGTGTTCGAATTTTCATCGAGTAGATCTTATTGCACAGTCCTTCCTTTCTGAAAGAAAAATAGTCCCCCAATTTCCTTTCTCTATCATAGTCAATTGAGAACACGAAGAAGTGATTCCTCAGAATTATCAACAAACTCCAAAACTAGTATTCGCTTTTGGCTTGGCCGTTGGCCTACTTGTTCTGAGATGTTTCCTCCAACCATCCGCAGGCGTTTGCTTTGTGCCTCACAGTTACAAGGCTTTAGTATTTCCTACTTACATCCGAAATCTTCTTGAAGATAGGTTTAAGCAAATTTACTTGCCTAAAGTCCTGGAAACTGTTGACACGCCGCTCAGTGGTTAGCTTCTGAGAGGCACACACGCGCAGACATATATATGTAAAATTATTCCTTTTGTCCTAGAATAAGGGGATATTGTTCGTCACAAGTATATAATTAAACAGTTAAATTTAGCATTAATTTTAAAACATGCTTCAAACACACAAATTAAATTTTAGACCTGATAGTGATGCGACTGTAAATAAATCAATTAAAAAATAAATAAATTTTTTAGATACGTAATGGCAGTCCAAAAGGTATGGGGGTCTATTTTATTCAGTCTAACCGAACATTTTCAACTACATCTGCTTTCACACGTGAGTGTTGAATGGTAGATTTATAGATCTCGAGCTGAATGATTTAGCACAGGAATTATAGATATCACTCAGATTGTTGAGCGGAAGTTTCTATGTGAAGCAGTCGCACAATAGAAAGACTTTCGCTGTCCAAAAGCAACAGTTCCGGAAATATATTGCTTCCGTTGTCGTTAAAAGAATAATATCCATGAAAAGACGAGGGTCTGACGTGCAATAACATAACTCTAATTTTGCAGACAAATGAAAACTCTCCAACGTTTCAGTCGTTTCCTCACATTCTCACGAAATCTGAGAAACGTAATGAAACATTATCTGCGATGCCGAACAGTAGAAATAATTACGAAAGAATTCCAATAAACAGATGTCTTGGGGCTTTATGAGAATTTGGCAGATTTTAGAAATGAAATTAGTGTCAAGGGAAATCCGTGGAATCTCTGCGAAGTTGTAAATGTATACTTGAGAGAATAAAGCTTGAAGCAACAAACCGATTTTTAGTGATCCACTAGTAACTTCTCAAGAAGGTATCTTGTCTCCGCAGCGGACTTATAAACGAAACTGTGTTTAACAGTATATATTCGAACGAGTAATTTTGTTTAAATTTAAATTCATGGAATTTTAAAATAAGTCTTAATCGACTTGTAACATTGTCAACAATTTTAAATCACTAAAACGTTCTCTACAGCTGTGTTCAAATCTTTTGCCTGTGAGGTACATTGTTTAAAAAAACTTTGCCGTGTGTAAGTTAATTTTTATTTTCAGTCTTACATCGTCAACTACATTAACTTAAATCCTCTAATCGCATTTTAACGTAATTAATTGTTTAAGCCAAACAACTTTTGTTTGTCGAGTGAGCTTTTTCTTATGATATCCAGTGCAAACATTGAGACATCGTTCAATGACGTCATTTCTAAAATCAACTTGCAATGGATTCTGCACGACACACTACCTTTCTTTTCACATTTATGGTGCGCTTTTTCAGTCGTATATTTTCTACAACGATACCGTCTTCCTGTTTTTTTGTCACTGTTGCCAATAACGCAAATCGTATCTTGAAAATGTTTTCTCGCACGAAAGTGGATTCTGGGGCACTTAAATTTTACAGTGGATGGAAACAAGCTGTTCGGCAAACTGCTATCGTAGAAGCTGATTTCCTGTTACGTCTCAAGTACAGGGATTTCTATGGCACCAACGTCGAGCAGTGAGTGAGCTCCTACCATGTGGGAAAGGATCAAGCCTATGGGCTATATCGGCTATTGTGGCAAACAAGATTTGTGTATCGAAAATGCGGACATTACTTTTTCGATCCTGCCATTACTTCCTATCCATAGAACACAAAATGCACAATTTCAGACAATCCTTACTGTAACCTATGCGTGTAACATCTTTAATATTTAAATTCCTCTACAATGATTAGCCACAACTTGCGAAGTCTCAGTCCGATAATTTTTGAATATAGTCCGATTAAAATTATATATAGCCTCTCTCATAAACTTCTCAAACGTAATAGAGTCGTAGCGTCTGAACATAATTTTTATGATGAAGAGGGTCTCTGGCCCTATAATGGCAAAGGGCTCAAGTCTTATATGACAGTGACATCATAATCACTAATAGTTTTTTATTAATATAAAAGTACCGGCTGTATACAGTACGGTGTTGATCTGGTTCTATTTTTCCTAAATTATAGATGTGAGGATACTTTCAGAATTTATAAATGATGTGCAAGAAATGACGAGTTCAATTGCTGGGATTTCATATAAATTTTTAATTTACGAATATTTCATATTGGTCGTATAAAAGCGCAAAAAAAATAGCGAATTAACCTCGCATTTCTTCATCTATTCGAAACGGGAACTTATTTATTTATTTTTTTAAAAAAACTCAGTATATGTTTGTTGTTCTATTAAATTTTCTTGAATATACTTGAGTGATAAAGAAGCATTTATGTAGATAACATAAATTTATTAAAATTATATGACTAAGTGTAATATCAATTTTTTGTTATATTATGAGATTTAGATCTAAATTTTACATTTACTGGGAGCTGTGTAATGTATCCAAATTACTGAAAATATAGTTATTATTTATTGAAATACCCTGCCCATACAAAAAGATAACATACAGTAATTCACCTAATAAATGTGTAAATATAATAGAATGTAAACAATACAAATTGTGAAGACTACATTTATTAAAAATTTTAATTGAAAGTATTTAGTTAGTTATTGCATTGCTAATTATGGGTTGAGCATTTGAAGAACGAACGCGTTTTATGAGATAGACTGTCCGCTGGACAATCCCACCAATCTCAGATCTAGCTAAGAAATAGTTCACATGCTAGTAGGGAAATAACTACCCAGCATAGGATAGTGAAAATAAAATCTATTGTAGTTGCTGGTACAGATAGTGAATTAAATTTTATAAGAAGAAGGTTGACAGCAGTAGGTTTGGACCCGTGAAGAGGAATGCAATCCGCGTTGTTTGTTTCGTTGCTCCAGCTATAATTTATTTATCTTGCATGGAAATCTGTAACAGCTCAGATGAAGAGGCCACTGTTTAATACATTGGAAAAGATCTATCAGTATGTACCAAAAATAAGAAAGGAAAGTAAGCACTTCTCTAAAAAGAGTCTACAGAAATAACAAGGATATGCTCCATTTATTAACGATTTCAGTGGTAAGGCTGACTAACGTGACATAAGTACAGCATAAGGGCAAGTGAAAATTCTGGAAATAAGTGACAATTATTAAGCACTTATATTTTCCAGACAGCAGCAACTTCCCCATTACGGCACCACCTCGTAGAATAAATTCATTAGAGAGCACCACTTGAAACAGAACAGCTTTAGAAAGTAATTAAAAAAGTCAGAATCACGTGCCGATGCCGACTGTGCGTGTAAATCCAGGACGAATACTTTAAAGTCCGAACCTATATATTATTTTACTTTTCCGATGTTCGAGATAGGAGCACGTTCCATTGTTAGTATTGTATTAGTATTAATTTACCGAAGCATTCTTCGGAATATCAAGTGAATGAAGTCAGAACTCTACTACGACAAATCATGAACACTAGTCATCACAAAAATTGAACACCACTTCAGAAATGCATTTCGAAACACACATTTAATCTTTTTTCTCATTCGACTACGATTTATTTATTTATTGTTTTTAGTCGCATCGACATAAAACTCATTGGCGACTTTCTATAAGTACTACTTGAATACATTACAATTGTTTCATATTATATATACATATTATTATTATTATCCTACGATTCATCGTCTAATTAAATTACATTTTGAATGACCGTTTCCTTACCAAATTTTACAAGGTTATTTATTACCACTGCTGAGGTACATATTTCCCTTCTTTTGTATTTATCAATTGGGGCTTCCTAATCCTGTCGTGCTTTGGGCAGTCGTAGAGGACATGTTGGATCGTCAGAGCAACCTTGCATAAGTCACATGTAGGTTGCGGTGACCTAGAAAACAGATAGGAATGACTACGAATAGCTAACACAGAAAATATCTCCTCTAAGTAAAACACGTCTAACGATGATTCTACTTTCCGCACAAAATTCATATTACAGACGTGAATACCCTGAAAATGCTTCCAAAATAATGTAGCCTATAACAAAACCGCAAATATGTGAGCCTCTCTAATTGGTCAATTTATGAAGTGCAAACAACTGACTACTACTATTATTACATAGTTTAAGGCAGCTCCCAGTCTCAAGTCTTTCCGTAGAATGATTTTTTTTTACAATTGAAATATATTAAAATAATCATTGTTGTATTTAGAAGGTGTTTTCTAATATTAACGGACAATTTTGAAGAAGATTACATTGCTTATGTCAAAAGTCAAGCAGCTTCTACCGTAACTAAAACAGATTAAAAAAAGGTTTTAATGAATATCTTTATGAATATGAAAACGAATTATTTCAAATATTAAGTGAAAAAACACGAACGATATATTTCAATTTATAAGAGCGTCATTACTTAAATTGTTTAAATAAATAATGGTGGTACGCTTCTCGTCCTTGGTGAGACTTTTGTGTCATTTCTTATTTACGAGTGTTCTTACTGCCTAGAGACGAATATAAAATTTAGTTTCAATTCAAAAACCTATTCAATTAGACGTAAATGTAATTATAATTAACCAGGACAGAAAAAATAGATTCGAAAGTGTGGCCTTCATTCCGACCAACGCCGTGATTCTGCGCCTAGCGCATCCGTATGCGGACCACACGCAACGTACATCGAATCCCATTTAAAGTAATGCTTTCTCATCTATAATAAAATTTTTATACGGGGATACTGTGTTGAACTAAAATCGTAATTATCGTTATTAAATTGTGAATTATTTGTGGCCATGTAAATTCAGTAGTAATACTACTATCTCCAGACTGGATGAGTCTATTCTCATATCTAAACTACAAGTAGCCTACAATTTAAGAATATTTAAAATTAAAATAATTACATTATTTAACAATTGTATTTATTTTAATGAATAAAGTGGAGACGAGGTACAGTATCGAGCAAATATTTAGGCGTTACTTTGAGTAACGATCGATATCGGAAAGAGTGCATTACTTATTGGGTTGTGGGACTTTTTTTTATTAATAATATTTCAAATAGACCTTCGAGAACATTACATTCCGATATTTGGTTATATTCCTTCTGAAGCAAGAAGCGGAATTTTATTAGCCGTATTTTACTGAATTTCCCAAAACTCATATAGAATCAAGGGGAGAAAAAATTATGTTACAGTAATGTCTCAAACGGACGGTGACTATTAGAGTCACCTACCGGAATGTGTTTTGTTTTCAAATCTACCCATCCTGTTAAATAAAAGAAAGACAGCAACTAACACACATAGTGCAATAAATATTTGTTTCTGAACAGAACAGTTTGACAGTAAATGTCCTTGCAATACCTTAAAGTATAATAAATCTAAATCCCAGACGCATTAGGTATATGAAGTATTAGTAATGGAAATATTTATTACCAAGTGTATTGTAATACAGCGTAGTAAATAATTCCATATATTAGGAAATTCATTGTAATGGTTTTATTTTATTAGTTCGTAAGTCAGTGAGTAACCGAAAGAGATTACACTGTCTGTCAGTAATGACAGGTGCACGTGAATGTAAAAAATATATACGTCATAAAAATTATGAAAGCCTCTCTTGTGGAATACAATGGAAAAAACTGATAAAATCAACTCTATTTTTACTAATTCAAATCCGAAATCTCAGATATCTGTCATGTTTGGCTGGACTGTAATAACAGTCCTATATTTTTAGGAATATTGGAACTCTCGCCGTTGCTCAGATTATGTCGTCTGCCTCTAAAGACAAGAAGATTTTATTCTCCCATCAATTTGTCGTTTTCAACTTTTCTTACAAAAAAAATACTATCACTTGTCAAAAAGAAAACACCTCAATATCTTGTTTGTATTTTATGTTGTGAGGCTTGGAAATATATTCTCAAATTGTCAACGCAGGTCACAGTTATTTGATTCTACTTTGAAATATTCTGTAACAATTTTATTTTTGTGTGTAGAATCATTAAAACTAAGCAGGATAAAACATTAAAATTTGACAATATGGGAAAAAAATGAAGTAAAATATTGAGGAGGTTAAGGAATATGGGCGTGAGTGTGTAAGAGCAGCGACTCTGGCGGCGCATTGATTTCTGCGTCGGGCGGAGGGGAAAAAGCCTCGCCACACCGTTGCCAAGTTTCGCGACATGACGTCATTACGCGCCTAGTGGGGATTTTCGGAAACTAAATGAAGATTGATGGTATGGGAGAGAATATTTTGCTTTCTTTTACGATGAAATTAAGTCGATATGTAAAAGATAATGCAACGAACAATTACGTCGTTATGGCTAAAAATTGGTTATTACTTACTATTAAAATATTCGAGTAAATCGTTGGATTTCTACCGGGCGAATAATAATTTTAAAAAATCATGAAGATTTTTCCTGCTCGAAACATTGTTTCACACTATATTATTTTCTCATAATTTTTTAAGTTTCATGCTATCAGACAATTATTGAGTTTCTGTTTTTCCTAACCCTATTTATAATTTACGGATGGCGCAAATAATTTAAAATGTACTTGTTATTAAGGCCTGGTTATCATAAATGCTTATTAAAGCTATGCTCTCAAATAGTTAGCGGCTCAACAGTTACCTTCTAAATCGTCGTTGAGTTGTTAAAAGCGATAATTCGCTTCAATTTCATTTAATATTCTCTTCAGTCCTTATTGAGTATACAAATTTTGTTCTCTCGTTAAAATATAAGAGTAAACTATAAATTTTACTACTGTAATAAACTATGTATATATGATTATCTGCCTCAATAAAAGCCACAACATATCTAAAGTATACATATATCGTGAGGAGAAAATTTACAATAAAGTGATTAGTTCACAGCAAAAATATAAATAACTAAGGGTGATTTAATTTTTTAGACTTTGGAAAGAAATGGCAGAAAGATGAAAGACGATAGAACTGAAGTTTAGAACTGGAAAGAAAGTTTGTTAGTCTTCAGAGTTTAGGATATTAAGCGCATCAACTGTGAATGCAGGTTTTCGAAAGTCAGTGCTCCAGGTTACGGTCTGAATCTACTCCACACTAATCTCTCTCCTAGAGGCGAACTTTCTATTGCATTCGAAACGTTTTCTCTCGGTTCCCTAACCTCCGTACAGTTTGCGCCAAACTTTGTCGCGTATTCTAAATCTTCCTGCTTGATTATTTCATTTCCGTAGTTCCAGTACAGCAGTACGTATCGATGCTTGACTGAATTCAAATTCAAAAAAATTGTTGCACACCGTTCACTTTTTACCAACTTGGCGAGAAGCAATCGTGAAAATGGAAAAGTTACAAGTAAGTTATTATTTTCCAAGGGTCTTTTTTTCCTGTAACGGGAACGACTCGATGTAAAATGTCAGATAAACCCCAATTTTGGCGTTGGCCTCTGTTAAAATGTATTCCAGGTAATGAAACTCAATCTCGAGCTTCCGGGAAACGCAAGTTTAGGTCCTTCCTGACAAAACTAATTAATACACCCTGA
The DNA here is from genome assembly GCA_037074705.1 of Zhengitettix transpicula. Taxonomy (NCBI): domain Eukaryota; kingdom Metazoa; phylum Arthropoda; class Insecta; order Orthoptera; family Tetrigidae; genus Zhengitettix; species Zhengitettix transpicula. The sequence goes on along the minus strand of CM073595.1, from coordinate 55,988,890 downwards.
AGATAATTAATTATACAATCACATTCTACGAATATTATTGATTTGTAATAATTTATATCACTTATATAATCATGAGCGATTGTTATTATTGTTAGAAATTATCATGAATTGAAAATATAATTAATGTAGTTTTTCATATACTAAGTTGAATCGTCAGCATCATATTATTTAGAAACTTATTCTTAACCAGTAAATATTATATATATTTTTTTCTGTTGATTTCGTGTCACGTATGAAATAAATTTCAAAACTCTTTTATTTCATTTGTAGACTTTAGGGAATTCATTTAACATAATTCGAAACCCTTAACTGTCATTCTGATTTGGGGGGTTCCCTAGCAGAGATTAAGGTGATGTTCGCTTATTCCCTTGTGTCTTAAAAATGACAAAGTAATTCGCTTGAAACGACAGATACGATTCAGCGCCCCAGTCACGTGCGTCACCAAATCCAAAATATCTCAAGTAAGTTGACAGTCTGGCAGTCGGCTGAGTTGTTTGCATTTATCATCAATATATTACAAGAAGTGTGGCGACGATTTTTATGGTCAGCTATGAAGAATATATTTTCGATGGTATTTCATTAGAACATTGATGGATATTTTGAAGGAAACTTTTCTGAATTTGAATATCAAAAATATGTATCCTTTTCTTTTGTTTCACGTGACCAACATGAAGTAAAATTTAGAAAAAAAATTCGTATTTCTAAAACATTTTGATATTTTTTATGTATCCATGTCAGTTCAATTATATATGATATAATTTCTTCGCTTTACATAATAAGTCAATATCAATTAAAAAAAGTTTTCGGAATTTGACATATATGTTTTAATATCAATTTAGAAAATTGTTATAAATTTAATTTATTGGGAAGCCCCCAATTCATACTAGGCAGGCTTATCGGAAGAATTGATTCGTTTATCGGAATATTTAATTTATATATTATTAATGAAATAATAATTATAAGTGGAAGACGATAATACCAATTGTTAGAAATTCGCATAATCTTTCGCGAACAATAAATACTTTTGCAGAATCCGTATCAAACGAGTAGGCTGAATATTATTTAGTGTTATAACATTTACCATTTAAAATTCATTGAGTGCCTCTTTGCTCTCGAATGCAATGTAAATTTTAGCCTTAAATGAAGACTTTTATTATTATTTATATTTCATGTTTGTAAGCAACACACTCCTTCTATGAAGTCAGAAATTATTTTTACGTGTAATCAGTCACACGCAAGTTTTAGTAACGTAAACATCGCGTGGAACAAGTGCATATAATATCGTCTGTTAAATAATATGTTGTTTTTTTTTCAAACAAAATTTAACGGCTAATTTAGAAATGTTAGTGTATTAGAATGCCAACAATGCTTTTGTGAACGGATTCTGGCCAAGTGTTGTTTGGCGTACAGTTTCCACACTAACATTTGTCCTCTTTTGTCTATCTTTTGCACATTATTCATTACTTCCGTGCAGAGTCAATCTATAAAAAGCCCTATTACATCAAAAACTCATTTTTTGTCAGTACCTCTCTTCTATATTTGTATTAAAATAACCATATACCATTTCTCTCCCTCTCTCGTGGCCGCAGAGAAAATTACTGCATAATTATAAAACACTAATAAATTCGTATTGCATTTAATTCTACTCCGTCTTTCTTCTGTAACGTTTCATTTCACTACTTATCTGTTTATTTCGCGATAGAATAGCCCGATTCTTGATGCTTAATTTTTGACCTCGTCCCTTTTGCAATAAAACTTGTACTTTTATTTCTCTGAAATTTCACTTACGACAGTTGAATTACATTTCCTTTAATAGGAAAATCACTTCAAGATACAAGATAAAAATTCATTCGGACCCTAAAGTTATCATTCAAGGACTGGGCTGAACTAAGAAGGATAGTAAGAGATGCCCCATGCTGAAGATGTTGCCGCTTTGCTTACGGAACGTGCATTAAATATTTGTGTGATTTTATCGTCTTAATGAAATCGTCATTTTTCCGATTAATAGTCAAAAAAAAAGCTGGCAAATACCTGTTTCAGCAAAAACTCATACGAGATAATTGAAATTAAAAGTTTATACGCTTTTTGTTTACGATAATGATGGGTGGATAGAAGAAATAAAAATCATCTCATTCTTCATGGAACGTGGAGTGGCCTTGTATCGTGGAGGAAGGCGGCCCCTGTTGCTCCTTTCGTTGACGAAACTACGCTATCATCCTCTGAAAAGTTCCACGAGTTCTTTGAGCATTTTGACTTAAGTTGTTACGTCATGAAGGCTGACGTTCTGTATCTTTGCAATTGGATCTTCCACGTAACGTTATTCCGAAGGCACACGTAATGCGACGAGCCTTCACGTAGTGAGACGAAGAGCCATCTGTTGCTGTGCTTAGATGCTTCACTGCAGGGTGACGCTCACAGAAGACATGAATATTTTGCATATAAGGTCGTGGATACCTGAAGTAAAGGCACGCGTTCCCTCGGGGAATCGACGACACTTCAAAGACGCTCGCTTTTGCCACTTAACTAACGTTACGAGGAGCCTTCGCAACCTCCAAAAGGTTTGTTACTGAGTGAGAATCAGTTTTCCAGTAGGTATACCACTTTGTAGATCCGTTGAAGTAATTGTCTATGTTCAAGAAAAAGGTAACGTTCGTCTGAATTTAGTGGACACGACGCCCCTTCTCCATCCCCTATTCTACAACAGATTTCGGTGGGTCACATCGGTAGCCGAAAGTAGAGATGGAAGAAGAGTAGTGAGACACTTTAATTTAAGCACTTTTATTAAGTAGTTTTCGCATAGTTACAAATGTCAGCGTTGATTTCAAAACGTCTATGGCTGTACTGATTGTTTTTTTAAAATAAAAAAAATCAGATCTCTAAACTTTACTAAAATATATGTATTAATATTTGAATTTAATGTTTTTTCATTTAAAAAAATGCAAATCAAATGATTCTATTGTAATGTAAACTTTGTATAATACTGGAGATTGGACAAAGCTTGAAAATGGAAGTGGAAAATTTCTGAGAACATTAAAATGTATGTAGTCGAACCAAAACTTTTTTCATATCTCTTTAATTATGAACAATACTAAGTGAATTAATATTAACAGTTTTTAATCCTTATAAACGATCACTTATGTTAAAATACCAATTTTGGTCATATTAGAGATTAAATGAACTATGATAATTGATTAGAGGCATGAATATTTTGCATATAAGGTTAATTTCATGTATTCATTTCTTTAGTTGAATTGTAATTCTTTTGACGTATTTACTTACCTTAATTTAATGTTTTTAAAATTACTGTAAATATACTCGTCGAAAATCGACGAAAAAAGCAAATAAATTATTATGGGGAAACTTACTGAACTTACATGAAAAACAATGCTGAGAATATAAATTAATGTATATGTTTAACACTGCTATAGTTCGGTGGCTGTTACAACTTTCTGATTAATGATGTAAGATCAAATAGAAATATGTGGTTTCTTGTAAGGATAACAACTGGCACAGTTCACTTCCCAATATTTCTATTCCCTGCATTCCTTCTAGAATGTGACCGTAGCATTTTCTTAGCCTACTTCTGAAGATATCGAGAATCTCTGGAGATGTCTCAAACACCTTTCAAGGAAATGTCTCACGTTCTCACTTGTATAGTAATAAACAAATACTTCCGAACTACTTTTGGATTGTACACTTACATTTCAATATAATATAAATTTTAATGGCAAAGAAATGTAACGACACCAAAATTGACAACTTGAGCTTTGAACTTCCGATCGCGGGTGTTTCCTTCTCGAACCACATTGCGATCAGAATAAGTACTCCTGTAACTAATCAGAATTCTTTTGTTGCAATGAGAAGGAGCGTTCTATTTTGGAAGTGAGCCAAATGAAGCCTCCTTAATGATGGGGAAGGGTATCCTTTATGTGCGGCCACATCCCTGGTGCTAGTCCTATAAAACTTGGGATTGCTTCGTAAGGCAATTTGGCGATCTTTCTGAAAGGAACCTACGGAACGTTACGCCTTCACAAATCTTTGAGTTAGAAAACTTGACTTGGAGCTTCACTTTCTCCTGGAGAACGCTTGATCCCTAGGTCGATCTCCTCAATACTCCACCGATCAGAGAATTTCGCTTTTCAAAAATACGTACGCCTTTATAATTGATCACGTTATACGCCAAGAAAAATAAAATCCTATGAAACGCCGAGAACGTGTGAATCTACAGAAACGTAAAGGATAATAAATTTAGTTTAGGGTTGAGAGTTTAAATAACATACTTCCACGCTTGTACTTTTTCAACATATTCAATGTTGTTACCAAATACAAAATAAATAATAATAATCAGAAGATAGTACAAAAATATTATGGTATTGCAAAGATTGTAAGGAATTACATTTTGAATTAAATTGAAGGTTATATACATTTACAATATTTTATTTTATATCATTTATTTAAGCATAACATTACAAAAGTTACATCCACAAATTTAAATTTAACTTAATAATGCTGAGTGGTAAATATTAAAATTACGCTTACTTTATATTAAAACGGAAATTTCTAGTCTCATCTGTCTATGGTTGTAATATAATACAAATTTAGACAATGTTTACTGTTCTTCATCGGAAGTTGGCCCGAAGTAATTTTTTTTTAGAATTTCTGCTTGTTGGTGCTGGGAATAGTTTTTTGGCTCAAAATACTCGGCAGGAAGGCACGAATCAACTTATTTCTGGTAGTACTTGTATGAATATGGCTCCGCCTGAAGGGGAATCTACGCTGACCACGTATCTCTCCAAAAAATCCAGAATGTGTCTTGAAAGACACTGGCAATCATCCTGGTAGGCCAAAGCCCTCAATATGCTGTAATAAAGAAAGAACTTGTTTGAATAAGTGAAATCCACTTTGCTGTGATACCATTATTTTCTCTAAACCTCGGTAATATTCTCATTCTTGCTTCAAACACTTTCTCTCACTAACTAGAAACGTTAAGTTCTTCATTATCCAAGAAGGCGGTTCTGGGGCCTCGTCAAACCTCCCCCACCACATTTCGACTGTTCTCGACCTCAACCTCCGCTATCACATTGCGGATGTTTTTCCTTCTACCAAATTTTTCTCCATCGACATTCCTCGTTGTTATTTTTCCAGACCTCAATTTAATATATGGCTAAACACGAATCTTTTGCACCGATCATAGCATCTGGGCCTTTTCCGGTGGTAGGGAAATTTTTCCGAAGCTTAGACTCCAACTGAGAAATTCTCAATTACACTATACAGATCAAGAAATTAAGGATATCAGCTATATCTGATCGACAGAGTATGACCGAGGACAGAGCAAGATGGAGGGCCGCATCAAACCAGTCAATAGACTGATGACCATAAAAAAATACAATGGAATCAAATTAAGGGGACAAAAATTATTTAGCCGTTGTATAACCACACAGAGACAATGCCGCCATAAGCCATATTATTGTGAATAATGATTCTGAAATTCGTCGAAAATCTGTTTATACAATGGAATATAATATTCATTATAGAAATAGAAAGCGAAAGTATTTTTCCCTATAAAAGATTACCGAATTCCGTGACGTACGCGGAGAATTTCCAATAATTGAAAGGATTAACTAGAATTTGTCCTCGTTTGGGGAATTTTCTTCATTGTTCGCCTCATATTTGGATGAATTTAGAAGTCTAAATAATTGAACGAATTGACATTGCGGTCCAAACAATTTGGGTTCGTTAATTGTCAATTGAACGAGCACGAACAATGGCGCTGACGGCGCGGCGGAACATTGTGCCTTGCGGAACCCGCCACTCGACATTGTTTGCGCCTCGAGTAAGTGTCGATAAAATTACTCGTACAGCGGAACAAGTCGTCTTCGGAAACCGTCCATTCGAGAAACTGGACACACGAGCAGCGTGTGCGTTCTTAGTTTTGTGCATGTTGCAGCTGCAGCAGCCTCGCGTACTGCGAGATGCGTTCCTGACTTTTCTCAATGTTACTCCAAAATTTAATTCCACATTCGAATGTTGATTGTGATATCATTTATGAAAGACAGTCACAAATATTTTATTCGTACAGTTCAAAACAACGGAGTTTTAGACCTTCCATCAAATTCATGGAATAGCAGCAATTTAAATATGTTCGTACACAATCTGAGTTACGGTCATACATCCGTATTATACTGATTTATTCCATAGAATATTCAGTTTAAATATCTGCGTAATTATGCACCGTGTGAATACGAAACGGTGCATGATCACCTTGGTTTTTAAAATGTATAAAAGCAATTTATATGAATGATAACAAGTCTTTATATTATAGTAATAATTTCATTGTCTATATTATTCTCGTTCTCAATTTTGCATAACCTATCTTATATTTATTTTTCTTACACATATTTTTTATTTAGTTGATTTCTTTGTGGCGTTGTTGATAAATTTGAAAAACAAATTGTATTGTAGCAGAAGATACTTATGGAGAAAGGGGGAATAAAAGATTTTGATGGAAAGTGTACGAAAACTTTTATCAATTTTCCCGTTAGAAACATAACATTGCGTGATGGCGTATACTGGATTTTCGAAACAGTAATTTCAACACGGTGTATTTATTTAATGTGATTGCTAGGGAAACGCGAAATAATATGAAATACGACATTTCAAGCTCGAATATTAGCGCTGAGGCTAAGTTGATTTTCTGCGAGTTTTCACGCGCCCTGCGTTCGCAGAAGGTTCACTCGAATCTCAGAATTCGATAAACTCCATTTTCTTTACTGTCTGCGCTGAGTCTCGGTCGGGAGAATCATTACATTACAGCCTCGTATAACGACTATCTCTCTGAGATTTGTTTTGTCGTCTGACATCTAGACTGTCTAGGGAACATATCTGATTTTCTGCGCCGATCACGCACCTTTCCTCAGTTTCGTATATAGTAAACAAATATTGTGTTTTACAAAAAAAAAACACATATATAAAATACGAAAAATTACGTTAGTCGGTAAATGTGTATGAATGTACCAAATTCTTAGATTTTGTCTACGACCTGTCGATCTGTATATTTGAAACTACTGGTTAATTCTATATTTTAATAATTATAAAATTATTGACTGTCCAGTGAATAGATAATGAATTTTTTATTTGGATGAAATAAGCATTAACAATAAATAATTAATTAAAATTACTTCTTTGCAGAGAGTTGAAATACTATTAAAAGCTCACATTTATACGTCCTGTTCTTTAATATTATGCTGCAATATAGGCATACACAAAACAATACGTACTACGTGGAAATGCAGTGGGTGATTAATCTAAACAACGAAATCACGACTGTACGAGTGCCGTTCAATAAGGAAAAGGAAAAGTTATTTTCGTATATTAGTGTGTAATTTCTACGTTAAACAATAATCGAATTTTTGGGTTTTTGGTACCCGTGCAAATTTAGAGAAATTTATATACGGGAATGAAATAGTTGTTACAGTAAGAAGGAGCGTCTACATCGAAAACACTCAGTGCTGATGAATCTTGGGTGCATATTTTGATCCTGAGAGCTACATCCCGAAAACAAAACATTTGTGAAGTCTGTTTTTGAAAATGTAGGTTAGAAATTTGTTCGCAATGGCATTTTTTCGGAAATTACTTTCTGTGATACATTAATAAAAAATGTCCTCATCCATATCAATGTTCGATCTATTTCAATGAAGACGAGAGAAGAATTTATGTAGTATTCATGTTTTACACTTCTTAATGCAGAAACATCGAAAAATGTCTCAACAAAGTGTTCCAGGTTCGTATAGAACGATATTTAGAACAACTATTATTTGTAATCCGTTTGAATTAGCTTTAACGCAATATTATCCCTACCACAGTGGGTGTTTACTATTAAATTACTCAGAAATGGTTTATGTGTAAATATAAAATTTGCGAGACGAAAACCTCGTGGGAAACGCGAACAACGGCTTGGCACTCAGCAAGAATTAAGCTGCACCAAACTTTTGCAATTTTAGGCCTCGTAATATTTTAAGTTTTATGGAACGAAGTTCCGTGATAAAGGCGGTCATAAGTGGCGCACCATTTGAGTGCAACAGTGTGCAACTTTACGAGTACGAAGCTCAACAATCGTAGTGCACAGCTGCGAACTCTCATACTCGTAATGTTGTGTCAGACTACATTCACGTCATAATTACCAACTTTATTGAATAATGGAGCCAGGTGAAAATTGCTTCCTTCTTCACTTGATTTGCTGCCGCTGGATTGCATCAAGATAGTGAGGAAAAAATTCCTGTTATGTTCGCAAATGTGGATAAATCAGAACTTACACAAGATATTCAGGAGTAATTTTTTTCTGGTGAAATTATATAATTTATAATTGTTGCTCATTTCGCAAGGCTACTTTATAAAATAATTGAAATATAAAAATTTACGTCTGATTGAAAATCAATAATAAGAAAGCTAGCCAAATACAGAAAAAATGCTTTTGAGTTTTTTCAACGAGAGCAGTTGTGTCGCTCTAGGCTCATCTTAGCACCTGAAGATAGGGACATGGATCCCAAAAACGTTTTGTTTCATATAATAATCACATATGCTGTCTGTATTTGTCTATCTCTCTTATTATGAAAATATTTGAACTTGAGGCCAATAAAAGTATTTTAGATTCATAAAACGAATGAAATATGGAGATTATTTTTTAAATTTCTAAACTCAGAAACGTCTTATAATTTAAACAAATTTGCATTTAATAGTTATATTGCGTTTAGGGACAACATATAATCCGAAACAAAACTTTTCCCACGAATATGTGAAGTAAAGAAATAAAATATTTCCAATTAAAGTAACTATTGTTCTAAAGGATTTATAAATTTGTACATGAGTACAATACAGTTTTAGAAACATTTACATGATTATTCGACGTCTTAGTACATCACTATAAGGATGTACGTCCTTCATGCAAGGATAAAAACATTGTGCTCGGTCTTAGGTCTAGGTTTTTTCTGTAAGTATCGAGTATCTTATTTAATACTTTTTGTTATTGTTGCCTACTCTATACAGCAAAAATTTCATTTACTTGCTCAAAAATAAAAGTGAAGTGGAAAAACTAAATTTTAATATTTAACTTTTTGAAATGGTTCATGAAAATTTTAATGAGTCTCTATTTTATTTACCGCTTCATAAAGCGGACAGTACCATAGACAAATTTATATACGCGGATTAAATTATTTAAAATTATAATTTTAGGTCCTGTAATACTAGAAACTTAATGTAAAATAACACATTACTGTAGTTACACATAGTAAGTAACAATTAATGACAAACACAAAGAAACATAATTTCGTTAAGAAACTTCTTACGCCGCTATATAACGATAATTTTAATCGAAGTTAATTGCTGCATGCAATGGATACAAGAAAATCCTTCGATTAGAGCGGAAGTATTATTTTATTTATATAGATTTGTTCTCACGCAACCTGTAATTAGAATATAATAGCTAATTTAGATCAAACATCGTGTTTGTTTAGGGTTTATTATCTTGCTCTTTATTACGACGCTCTGAAAAGTGTTGAAGTTTCCCAATTTGGTCCTTGTCAAGGAAATATGAATAATTGGTGAACAACGTTACACCTCTATAATTTAACGGCTATGTTGCCTCCCCTTTTGTTCGATTTTCCGTAAATATAATTCCCTCCTTTTTACACTAAATCTTCCGGGTTCCATATTATTACATTCTCAATACCTTAAAATGCAGAGTAGGCGGCTTGACGGTCCCGACAACGACCACGATGCACAGGCTGTGTCCAAGGTTTTCAGCAATCCTCTAAAACTGCATACTGCGCTTTATCACGTAATCTCTGTGACAGGGTAAACACGGCGTATAACATGGAATATTCTACAGCGGCGTCCCTTCTAGGCGTCTCCATTATTTACAACTAAGCAGCAATTGAACCGGGCAACCAGAGCCGTAGACACATTCGTAGCCACTGGTGTGGAATGACGTGCTTCAAATCTGAAAAAAAAATTTAAAAAAACTCATCAAAAATAATTTTAAATATATTATATTTTCCTATTTTGTGGTGTATGGATCCACTTTTAGAGTTGGATTCTGACTGATCATATTTTCCTTTGTGGGTTAATCGGCGATATATAATTGCAACACCTTCTATTACATAAATATTAATGTATTAAACAGGATATTCGTTATAGTCCGTTAAGTCAAAGATAAATTTGAAATATTTTAAAGAAAATATTTATGAAAATTTATAGCCTCTGATGAAGCAACAAGTAAGATCCGAGAAACATTTATGATGACCTGAGGACCGTCAATCCGTAAATGTCTCTCAACTCGCACATATGCTACCAGCAACTCATTTTTTTTAAAAAAATAAAAACCTTAGTACTTTCGTCTAATGTTCTATATTATATCCACCGTGCCTTATTTGATATTATCCTGGATTCTCCTAAAACTTCAATTTCTATTTCTTCTTTCCACAGAATACCATAGGCATCTTACTAAATCTAAAAGAGTTTTGCCTTCAAAATCAAATGTAATGATCAATCTTTCATTACATTACACGATATTTTGGGTTGATGAAATGCTATAACGTGGAATGTAGAAAATAAAGATTAAATATGCTTATGTGATAATTTACACATCATTCACATTTTAACTGCCCGGTCAGGATGCAAACACTGTGTTATGTCTCGTCAGATTTAACAAAGCGAATTTCCTTTAACCTTTTTGTATTTCTGAAAACTAAATTTTTAAGGTGTATTTTTTTGAATACAATACGGAAAAAACAACCAAAAAATATCAAACCTGCTCAAAAAGTCAAAATATAATTAGGTCTGATTAATCAATATTTCACATTAATTGGATAATTATTATTATAGTGCAATTAGAATACCCTGAGAATGACGGTTAAATTTTCTTTCTTGAAAAAAAAACATTAAAAAAACAGAAAATAATATGTATTGAAATTGACTGGCAGGTAGAAAAATCTGACTTAAGGGGTTAACTCACAGAACGCAAGGAATGGCATGTTGTGACATGTCCACGGATACCAAAAATTTCACATTTCCTTAAAGGCATGTTGTTCCATCACATCACAAATTTTCCCTCTTAGAAACTCCTCTAGGGTGTTACTAAAAGTTATGTTGTATATATGCTACACTATCGACTAAAGGGTTAAGAGAGACCAGAAAGGAAAGAGTTTGGAAGAAAGCCGTCCTGGATAAAACCACAATTTCTGCAATGATCTAAGATATTATTATTGGTAAGTGGTTGACCTGAAATCTTCGGAAACCACAAAATCACAACTCACCAAAACTGTATGTACAATTTTAAAATAAATTCATCTTCCCTGAGCGTCACAGTTTGAAACAGAAACTCAAAGAATGTAGATGTAATTTCTTGATCCACAGTTACATTGTGAAAAATCCAGACCATTCACCCTCCAACACTTTCCAGCTCCAGCTCACCTCATATATTCTGCCGTTCATCAGTCACATACGAAAGTGCAAACACTCAAAGGTACGACTGAATTCATATTCTCTCGTCTTCTATCTGTGATTTCTTCCTCTACTTTTAATGAGAAACAGAGTTGATTCTATTCTAAATTCATAACAATTGCAGGTTTATTGTGTATAAATACTGCAAAAAGATTAATGCGAGTAGTTTTCAAATTATATCTTTATGAGTAATTATTTTTACATCGTATGCCGAATTTTGAAAATTATAGGTGCGTGGCTTCGAACAACCGCAATTTAATTGTATTAGTGCTGCAAGAGGAAATGGAAATTTACTAAGATGGAAGAAAACATGATAGTTAAGATTTGAGTTAAAATTTTAGTAATGTAGACCCAGTACCTCTAATAATGATAAAAGCTTATTCTTCTAAAGAAGAGTTTTAGTGCAACTCAGAAAGAACCTGGCTCAAGAATAAAATATAGTATACGCGATTTACAGTTTCTGAAATGAACAGATTTTCAATATCAGGCCCTTTATTGCACTTTCAGCCGCTGCATTGGAAAAGAAAAATTAAAATTCCCCTCACAAAGGCTGCTGCTGTAGTGGCGTCCTATAATGAAAAGAAACACGGAGACGAAGAAAGAACTGGCTTAGTAATAATCTGAAGAATAAATTGTAGCCAAAGCGTCCGAATAACGAAGATACAAAGTTTACATTTATACAGTTGGGTATATGTGAGCGGGTGTGTTTTGAGATGGTTGTGAATTCTCCGATAAAATCTGGAAATCTTACATATTATGCATTTTTTATGCCTGCAGCTATCATCTGACTAACCACGAATTTATAATTCGTGTGGTCCCTTATAGTCTTCACAAACATAGATACAATATCTTTGAGTAACTTGTACAGTCGATGGAATTTATCAAGCAGTTTTCTGTTCCGTATGCAAAAGCTCGGAAAACATTTAGATGAAATACCTCCCTCTGAAACGATAAAGTTATATTTGATTGCGTAACGTTGTATCCAAAATTTGATTCTTCTACTCACATATTCATGTGATATATCTATTAACTGTCCTAGCTATACATATTGATCTAACTGCCTATCATGTCCACAATTATTATTTCTATTTGCTCTTCTTGTTTATTAACATCGTTTTTGTATTCTCTACGATAATACTTATCTCCGACAAGTTATTTAGGCTGTTAAATTCCCGCATTATTTATTTTCTTACATTTTAATTTTTATTATAATATTTATCACTAACAAGCATACTATTTTTTTAAAAAAACTGTAGACGAAAACTATTGTTCCGATAAAAAAGTCTTCAATAATGTGATGTGTGTGAATGAAAAATCAGGGTTAAGTTAAAGCCACAATTAATCCTAGCGTTCGTAAATTGACCATAAAATGCCTTGAGAATGTCCAGTTGTTTGATAATTGTAGTTGCAGTGCCTCGCTATATATAAATCTAAATTACTCCAATCATTAAGAGAAAATAGTTCTCATAATCTATACGCCATCATTTCTTTTGTGTCCCATAAATGTTTCAGAGTTGCAATTTTTTATCGCTTAACTGAAATTCGTGCAGTTAGCCAAACAATAATGAGGGCGGCGCTGTAGTACCCGCTGCAATTTAGGCAATAATTGAGAGCAATTATAATCGCGCAGAGTTGTTATGTGGATTAGTGTTCTACTTTCTGTGGATATTAGCTTAGTTTCTTTTCGTGGGAAGAAGTTGCTGCGAAATTCACGTTGCTGTTTCGAATCGTTCAGTTCTCCGTTCTATAAAATACCTTCCACAATTTATTTTTCGCTCATATTTCAACTAATATTTCTGAACTTGGTTTTCCTATGAAGGACACATTTCTAAATTTTCAAAAACATTTTTCGACCTCATTCCACCAGATACTACGTATTTCACATAGCCATCGGAATTAAATGGTTTGAAATAGTCGTATGACGTATTTATTTAAATAAATACAATTTGTTTTTAATTAATTGCTTCATTTAATTAATTGTTCCATTGATTAAAATAAGAGTATAATTCTTCTTTTGGACGTTACTATTCTTCACATCTGAATATTCTCAAAATATTTAATAACATAAAAAGTCGTCCAGAAAACCGCTGTTTTATAATTATAAAATACTTACAGTCAAATTCGTGACCTTTCTTCAAAATTTATTTTGAAGTTGTGTGTTACATCCATTTTTATTCTAAGCCAAACACATTGTTGTGCGGGTTAGTATAAATCTATGGGTTTCAAATTATTAAATAGTAATGTAAATCAATTCTTTAAGCAAATTTTATTAGTAAGAAATATTGATTTCTCAAAATAATAATACAGTTTCAGTAATTGAATTTTTTTATTAATGTCGAAATTACTACAGAAAATTTATATTGAAACATATTAATTCGGTATATGTAATTCTATGAAATCATTAATGGGATAAATGGAGTGTCTAAAAATTAAATTTAGTTAATTCATATTTCTATTATCATTTCTCAACAGTTTAATTGCATCTGGAAGCTTATTAAAATATTACTATCATTATTATACATTAATTTATGTGTAATCTACTGTGATTTGTTTTGATTGTAATTAGAACTTCTTTGTTCTTCTTGAATTAGCATTTAGTACATCTGAACATCTAAATACACTGTTCCGGTTCTGTAGAACATCGAACTGTAAGAACGGTGGGGTGTGACAATTTGTTCAGATTCTTCATGATATCCTAATAAAGTAGTTACGTCACTCATTAAGCATCAGCGTGCTTTGGATGGACGTAGTTAGCCTAATAGTCCAAGTGATCAACACAGATTCAATATTAATGTATAGGCTGACATAAATGGTGACAATATTAAGGGGGACATGTCTACTGCTATACAGACTATCAGGACAGTCCTACCTCACATATATAAGATATATTTTGTTTACTCTATTCGATGTAGTACAGGCTCGGCAGGTAATGTGGCTGCTCCTGGAATCACAGTTTGATAATTGATTATGATTAACGTGTGTGACACGTTCCATGGCCAGGACGGTCACCAGATCGCACAACTCTTCACTATATTCTGAGGGGTAGTATAAAAAGTATAATGTACGAGTATACTACAGAACCTGATGCTGAACGAGTTGAGTATAATAGAAGGAAAAAAGGTGATTCGACGATTTAAACGGTTCATATTCATGAAACTCTGAAAACAATTGCAGATACGCAATTCATTCTTTCTCATCCAAAACAGGCGTATTTTGTTTGAATCTGAATGTAATATGAAATTACCATATAATTTCCAACTATAAATGTATTAATTATGAATTTAGTTAGTTTTATTTGGGTTTTTCATTGTCTGGCAGTTATGATTTGAAGCTGACACTGAAAGAGAATTAGAAAGTGAAGGGAACGGAAAATAGAAGTTACAAATAAATTCAGAAAAATTAGAACATCAGATAAACGTCAAGAAAATAAAAGCCAAGAGGAAATTTATTTTTCAAGATAAAAAAAAGAATATTTATATATCATTATCGGTCTCAGATTTTACATTGATCCCCTAAAAATTAATATACAAACAAATCCATCTTCTTGTAAATAAAATTTGTATCATAATGTGTGTATGGATGTATATATGTCTGTGTGTGTATGTTCAACAAACAAATTTAAATGCGTGGAACAATTTCATACAAGATTGAAGTCGAATCTGGGATTATGAAAATCGCTGAGTTTAATTCTGACATTAGCCATTCCGATTAAGTTGAAGTTCATACCCTAGGGGGTGGCAGTGGAGAAGGAAATGGGTTAACGGCCGTTACATAAAAATAATGCGTAAACAACCGAATCAGAGGTTATAGAAGTTGCTGAGTTTAACTCTGACATTCATTTTTTACTTCCTTATGGGTCCAGGGGTATTTTGGACTCTACGAAGGTACCAGTTGTATATTATATTTCGGTAAGGTACCGGGGTTACGTTTTACTTCCTTGAAGTATCGGGAGTATTTTTGTTTTCCTTAAGGTAATTTGAGATTCTCTTTTGGTACTGGGAATACTTTTACACTCTATTAAAGTACCGGTCGTATTTTTTACTTCCTTAATGAATGCGGAATATATTTTGTCTCCATTTAGGTACCAGGAGTATTTAAAGTACCAGGTGAATTCTTGAATATTTAAGGTACCGTGCGTCCTCAACTGAGTTAAGTTAACCCCCCCCCCCTATCGATATAGGTCTACATCAAATTTTTACAATGAGGTTAGTGCCAAATTAAATTATTCACCGGAATAATATAAATGAATACCCAATCCCTCCTAGTATACAATAAATCGTGACTAGAATAAACAAATAATGATGGTGATTTCTTAGACGTCTAAAGAAATAAGAAATCTGAGATAATTTCGGAAATTGGGCAGGTAACAGTATTACGAAAATAAGGTACACCAAAGAAATACAACCCTCAGAACGCGGTAAAATAATTTTAATAGCATATAGTTAAAATATGCACCGTTTAATGAAAATATTGTACATTTACATTTATTAAATATTTGGAAAAACATCTGCTTTAATTCCTACCGTTATTTAAATGTGGAAGCGCGCAGTCGCATGGCTTTAATTTTTTTTTGTGGTCCGCTCGACGACCGACGCACACGCACGCACACGCGTAGCTCGTAGTACGCTACGTGGAAGTTCGTCGTGCGCACGCCCCGCATTCCCTCGTAATACGACGTCTCGTTCCAACCCTAACCTCAAACTAACCCCGAGAATTCGCTCGCTCCATCCCCACTACGGGGCGCCCCCACCTCGCTCCGGGTTGGCTGGATCAATCGGGGTGTGTATGACGTAATTTCCGGTCGGCGTTGGAGCGAGAGGGTCGATATCTGGGCCGGCCGAGGCTCCGGGCCGGGGCGGGGGCGGCGGGGGCGGGGACGGCTCACGCATCGCTTCCCGCCATAGCAGAGCCAGGCTTGAACTATGTGCGATAGAGGCGGCGCGGGCTGTTTCTTTACGCGGAAGGTAAGGATACGTCGGCATCTGTGATTTCTGAAGCTTTGCGGTGTTCGATGAACGAAACGACTGCGTTCGGTGACAGTGCAAAAAATTATGTGGCGTTGAATTTTGTGAACGTAGGGTGGGGGCTCTGGAGGGGAGGTCATTCAACTCTACTACTGTACTCTATTCCGTCTCCCTTCTCCCCGCCGCCTCAGACACGCATCAGAGAGGTCTAGTGGTGGCCGTCCAAACTGAGTCCTGCGACAAGTATCCAACGATTACTTCTTAAATATTGGGAGAACATAGAAAACATTCGATCGAGTACGATTTAGCGGATTTAAATTACAGAGGTTCTGCCGTGTTTCAGACAAGCCGCTCTCACGTTTCTCGTCGTTTATATACACATATATTCAAATATATAATCGCTATATAGGTGTGTCCGGTTTTATGTATGCCGGTACTGTCAAAAGGAAAGTTAACATATTTTTCGACTAGAATATTACGTACGATGACTAGGATAAATTATCGTGTTTTACAAAAGCTAAGATATCAAATAATTTGTCATTTATTTATATGTGTGATTTATTAATTCATATCAGAATCGATACGAGTTTCAAATAAATTAAGGTTTTGATTTAAAGAGCTTGAAAAGTCTCAATGTTCTAAATTTATATATAAGCTCTGTTAATACAATGACTTTTTGCCAAAATCTTGACCTTTCCGTTAAATGGAAATCTATATACATGTTTTATATTTAAAAAGAATATTCAATCATCAAGGCATTTGAACGTGTTTTTCATATTTCCCCAAAACATTAAGATTCAGATATTTTATAAGATACATGACGTCAACAACAATTAATACTCTTGCATTTGCAGTAAATAATGTTCTGAGGTTGTAAGGGTTGTAAGTAGGCGAAGTCTGTAACGTTGCGCCTTCATCAGACGAGAGTAGACCGTACCGCGATACTCGCTCATTCCAATCCAACATTCGTCCGTTATTTGCTTGTTAAAATATATGCTTGTGAAATTTTTCGTTAATAAAGTAGCAATCTGTAGGCGCTGTATGTGCAACTGGTAGCTCAGTGTGTGAGTAGCCGTCGTCATGGAAACAAGACTTTAGAGCAACACGTGAATTAAAAAATTCTATTGAACTGTGTCGGACTGTTTCTAAGATAAATATTGCCGTCTCAATGTATCATATCATATCTGGAAATTGTGTTGTTAAGTTATTTTAAAAATTTTAAACTAATCGCTAGTTTCCATGATGATTCCTTTACACTATTTAATAAAAAGTAGACACACATATTGGTGAGATACGCGCGTTAAATTTTAATATAGATGGATACTTTTCAAAAATTTATAATAATTTTTCGCACGAAATAGCACGCATTTATAAATATAGCAATATAATATATATTAACTATATTAGGAAAAGCAAAATTTCTGAGCTATCCCCAATTCAGTTAAGAGTAGTAAATATATTATAGCCTGATTAGAATCTTTATAAGGAATTTTATTTTCATTCTAGACAATTTATTTTTTAAACTTACCGTTTCTCCTGTACAATAGTTCAATCAAAACTATTTCCGATTCTACTTAAATAAACTGTTAAAATGCATTATTTTAGCAAATTAAAAGGGAGTTTATTTTGGAATACTAGAATCACAATAACACCTGTAATCGCATAATTAACACAACGTGATTGACGGTATTACAGTTTAGAAATTTTCGATTGAAGCAAAATACATTTGTCTTTCTATTTCTTTCTATATTTTCATAAATGAAGATTTTTGTTTGTATCCGTTATATTAATCATATCGTAATAATTTAAATAGAAAGCCAAATAACTACTTTGAGTTTGAGTATCACTGCAACGTAATTATTTGTAAACAATTCATACTAATATTACGCAGACTTTTATAAATAATAATGCAATAAATTCTGTTAAGCTAAATGTGATACGAAATCATCCGTAATTTGTTTTTAAGCTGGGATATTCAAATTTGGTTCTACACTTATCGAATGCATCATGAATTGTATTTATTAATTTACTTCTGTTCAGAATCAAAATACTGAAAATCATTAACTAAGTGAATTTTTTACGATAATTTCAATTCATAGAACTGATCATCACTCCAAATATATATTTTAATAACAAATTATTGATTTTATACCATACTGATTCATATCAAGCGTAACTTATTACGGAAATGCTTTTGCGTTTTAGATTCTCGATAGCTGCAGATTTCCAACGACTGTTCTTAGCGTACATAGATCGAACTGGGAAAGACCAATCACGCAGTCTTGAAACAGGCCAGGGCTGAACAAAAAGCTACAACACGTGCCTCAGCATTGAATAGTTTCCATGAAATCCACCCTAGTAACTACACTCGATAAAGTACTTATTTTTTATCTTACTGGAGTCATATAATAAATATAAAAATCATTTACATAACATGAATCTTAAATTGATATTGTTTTCGTCTTAGAAGAACCCGTTATTCGCAGAGAAAACACTTTCGCTACATAAACCTACTTTGGAAAATAAATAATGTTCATTTGAAACGTCATTGTTTTTTTCCAATTTAAATAACTGAAAAAATCAAATGGTATCCATGTAAGTATTTATTCAAATAAACGTAGTTCCTCTAAAGGAAATTCATAAAAATCATTATCTTTAATACAAAGGAAAACCCGAGTTATAATATTCTAACCAGATCCATGTGACTCCCAGGAATTTTTACATTGATACATATCAGTTTCGTGAATCTCATCACGGTTTATGTAAACATATCCCAGAAAAACATGTCAATGTTACTGCCACTCTTGAAGAAAGAGAAAGTGCATCAGTGGAAGAGATGCGTTTCAGCAGAATGGTGAAATCACATTTACCGTTCTCCTCGTTGCGCTCGTAATGTAATCCAGTGCAAGCTCGAATGCTTACACACAGTGATAATAAAATTTTGTATATATGGAATTCAAATTAATGACAATCGTTGTGAAATATAGTAAGAATACATGAGTCTCTGATTGAAACTGTACTTCTATCGAATGAAGAAGCCCAATTTGTATTCATCCCTTGAATGTAATAAATTGTAAAATGAAATAGAACTATATATATATATATATATATATGTTTGATGATAATTATATATGAACAAACTTCGATAGATCTGAGCATCTTCTTGCTGAGATGGCCACACTGCCAAAAGGATGAAACTTTCTACTCGTTCACTCACATTCTGCTTCCACTTTCCTCCATCAAGTAGCAGCTAGATCATCATATGGGATGCAAAGCGTACTGTCTCAGAAAAGACCTGACTCACCGCAATATCACGTAACAAACTTTTTATTCGTGTTCTTTTTCAACAGGCTTCTTCCGTTAGTTAAAAATTCGTGTCTTAAAGTGATGATTAAAAATACGTTCAGAACGCAGCAAGACTTTAGTCTTCCTTCCTCGTAAGCGCAAGTTACGCTAGTATAAATATACCAAAGTTTTTATTTACAATAAAAGGTCCTATTATTTGTGGATGCCGTATTCCGTGCATACGTCAGGTAGTCGAGTTGAGTTCGTCACTGATGACCTTTGCGTGAGCGGTCTCTCGTTCTGTAGACTGATACATTTTAGTTACAAAAACGATGCTAAAATGAAGCCCATTTCATATATGTGTAGAAGCTTTGTTCAGTACAAGACCTCTGCATTCACGCTTTCGCCAACGTCAATATTCTAATAACAATTATCCGAAACAAATTATGGTCGTACAAAAGTACTTATTTGTTTCTTCTTCCGAACAAACCGCTTATTTTATAGGAGTGGTAAATACACGTCAAACATAGATCGTATTTTTCGTACGCTCGTAACTGAAATTAATTTAATTAATATAAAACTTAATAATGTCGAATGACTTTCTCATTCCCATTAGATGTCAAACGACGGAGAAATAATTCCTCAAATTTGAATCGAAACCTGACGGTTTAGTTTCGGAAAGCTTTCGATTTATAAATAATATGTGATCACGTTCTATAAGAAACAGTATTTTTTTTCTCTAGGGAAGAATTATTAATTATATAATACCATACTGGGAATCCTCTAGTTAAAAGTTCAACAGATTGTTTTGAAATAATCTAGAATATTGGTGTTCTAGCAAATCTCCTGAAATATGGTTAAATTCTACATATAGTAATAAGGTGAGTATAGAACGGAAAATAAAACTTGACGACAAAATCAAGCAGAGACACGATAAAACAGGAGCTACGCTGAACCAAGTAGTTCCGCGTCTGTATGATTGCGAAGTAATTTGCCTGAAGTCGACCCGAATTGTCCTAAACGTTGTTTCAATATTTATTGATCCTTTATCTGTTTTGCATTACAATCTTAAATTTCTATATCACTCATTCCCCAGTCAACTATAATTTCAAAAACATCTACAATATTATAGTTCAACCACAACGTTACATTATTATAATATTCACGGAGCTTATTTTTCAATGTTTAATATTTGATTGATTTTTATAGACCTACTGAAGTATCTATATCACGGTGTCAAGTGTAAAATTTAGACGTGTGCCAATCTAACAAATTGTTAATTTTCAGACACAGAAGACTCTCGACTATCCGGCCTAATGTGGCGGAAAGCCAGGACGGATAATATAAATGCCGGATAGGCCAGAGTTCTATAAATACTCGCTTTCTGTCCAACACATACCATTATTTTTATACGAAAATCGCTCTTATATTTTCCGACCTTTTAGTACAGGCAATGAACATGATAAAAATTTCTTCCGTATGTATTGTACTCTTCGTTTAAATAATTTATTACATAAAAATAAACTGAAAAAATAAAAATACTGTATTAAGATTAGTAGCATTTTAGTCAGAAAAAAATTTAATATTCAAATAAACACAACGTTTCGTCCCTGATTGCGACCTTTTCAGGTTTATTTCGGCCGCAGCGTGAGCGCAGTCCGCACGTTATAAATTTTTGTCTACTTAATTTCTTTTATAATCGTAACATCCGTACACCTGAAGAGGACGAAACGTTCTGTTTATAATTTTAATATTAATTTTTTCTCTGACAAATTTGCTGTTAATTTTATTATTTAACTAGCTGAGTGCCCGGTGTTGCCCGAGATGTCATTTATCCATAATCCCCCGATTTTTTTCGTTATTTTTATGTAACGCAACTCGACCTCTATCCCTAAATGTGTTATCGGCCAGGTTGCATTGTTTGAAAATTCACTAAATTAAATTAATAAAGTGGTACTTAATTACGTAATTTTCAAAATTAAATAATTAATTTATATTTAAATTAAAAACTATTTGTTTAATTTTATTTATTTTTCTGCAAATCAATTTTTTTAAGCGAAATTATTTTAACGTTCCCATATTCATCTTCTTCGTATTCCGTATTTTTTTTAAAAATCAAAAATTACTATACTTTCAATAATTACAAATGTAAAATTACAGTCAATCATTTTTTTATTCGTTCCATAAGTTTTCATATAAAGTGCTATAAACACAATTAAATGGCTTTCTATAATATGAAGAAAAAAAGTAGGTGTCTAATGCAATTTTCGCCCAGTTCCCAATATTCACGTGCATTTCTTGTTCTCATTTTAAAGATATGCATCTTAAACAAAAACAATGATAAATTTAACTTCCTAAATAACACACATTCACAACGGAAATAATTTTAATAAGAAAGACAGCTTTCCCGGTGTAAATTATTAACTAATTTTTTCACTGTTACGCACCAGGTTCAGATTTTTCGATACTGACGTTTCTGCTGGTCGTTGTTCTCTACCGCTGTCTTCAGCCTGTGTGGCGCTGCGTGACGTGTGCGAGGTATATATAGTGTCGGACATGCTGCGACTTGATTGGCCGTTGAGGACCGCCTGACATTAACGACGCGACGTGGAAAAACATGTGTCCTTGACGTAGCATGTCCGAGACTATATATACCTCGCACACGTTACTCAGCGCCACACAGGCTGAAGACAGTGGTAGAGAACAACGACCAGCAGAAACGTCAGCATCGAGAAATCTGCACCTGGTGCGTAACCGTGAAAAATTTATTAAACATATAAATTGTTACATTAGAAGACGATATCTCCACTCATAATATACCAATATGTCACATAATGTATCAATATTTAAATTCGAGATAAATTACACTGTGACCAACATGAAAATAAAATCAGACTGAGCAAACGTTGAAAACATCAAAACAAACCTTTCTTTCACTCACACAGCCTGAATATTTTACAAATATGTACAGAAACGTTTTTGTGTTGTTAATTAAAGATTTTATGATTAATAATTATTTTGAATTATAAAAATCGTCTGTTAATAGCCGTTAAGGATATTCATTGTTAAAAACAGACGTGAAAATAAAATATATGACTAATATTTCAGTATAAAGAGCTGAAAATTTGCAGAAAACTAAATAAATTATTCCATTTAAAATAAATAAATAATATTTATACAGATCAAAACATCATAGTTACACAGGTTTTTAAATATATATATGTCTGGTTCGTTAGCTTAATTTTTTTAAATATAAAAATGTTAATCGTAAATGGGTTATTGTTTCCTAAACCCTGTAACTTCTATTACTATTTTGCTTCTAAGCTAAACTGGTTTCCCTTGATTAATTTATATATTAATATGGTTTTAAAAATGAAAAAAATTTACGCCTGATTGACGTAATAATGAAAAAGAAAGATAGTCAATTCAGACATTAAAGGGTAATATAAATACCACACAACAACGTTTCTGGGATCCTTGTTCCTTTCGTCAGGTGCCTAGAGTGACACAACTGCACGCGTCAGTTGACAAAACTCAAAAGCGACGAAAACGCAACGGCAAAGGGACAGCAACAGTTCAGCGTAACAATAAGGGAGTAACGACAATGAGAAAAACAGAAGGTTTAGCGTAACAATAAGGGATCGCAGCAATTGCTGAGTTTCACACTATCTCTTTGTACATTAATTCCTGTGTGATCTTTGATTTAATGTGAATCAACTCTGACATGACCCTGTAATTTTTGTTTTATTTAAGAATTGTTTCTTTCTCTTCTTCCATACATCAAAATTATTAAATAATTCCCTTTTATTTGCTTTTCAGTTGGGTATTTTATTTCTGCCTGTCGTCACTAATTCATATCAGTATTGCAGTCCTTTTAATTCTAGATTATTAATTATTATATTAATATAATTAATATATTTTATTAAATATAATTAATTTTATATTACCCTTTTTGTCTGTTTTGGCTATCTTTCTTATTCATTAATTTGGTTTTATTAAGTCTCTGTTTTTGTGAAAATCTGTATCATCTTCAGTATTTCAACTTATCTGTTTAATTAAGTTTTTATCCTGATGAGATTTTGATCTTTTCCTCTTGCCGGCCACATAATTTTGAATATCCTACTATTCATCATTTTAAAATATTTATATACCTCTTTTTGCATTGGAAAATAATGGAATTTGAAACGGAGAGCTGTTAATAGTGAGTAAACACACATACACTCATTTTTATTTATAAGATTTAAATAGAAGTCAGATAGTTGTAATTGTTAAAAATACTGTTTCACTTTAAGATACTTTGACGTTTTTAAATTCAGAGCCCATTTTGTAACTTTTGATAAAACAACAACAGTTGTCGCAAATCAACAATTTACCAACGTATGCAGGAACAATGGCAAACGTATTCGACACTTGTTGACATCTGGTACACAAGTGACGAAGAGAAGAGCGGGAATCACATCAGGGTAAATCCGCGTTTGCAACTTTCGTTATGCTCGCGGCACGTAGGATTTCATCAGTAAAATTAAAGTATTTTTTTATTCTATTGTGGAAAATTGTTTCTTTAACTACGCCATATAGGTTGCGGGCCGGAATATCACGAGACAGTCGACAGTCTACTGAGAAAGTACTCGAGGTCTTTCTTCCAAATACGCAAACCTTTATATACAGGCTGCTTCTAATCGAATGTTATAATTTTATAACCGATTAGCGACCACCACAGACTTCTATTGTTTGAGGTTAACACAAAGTTTCTACCATCATTGTAGTTTATATCAGACTATGTCTAATGTAACTCTTCTCCCCCCCCCCCCACTCTCTTTATATATATATATACGTCGAAAAACCTTTTCCACTTTCATTTTTTATCATTTCGAATGCCACCATGGAACTAAATAGCTTAGTTTTAATCAATTTATTTCGTTAGGATCGCGGAATAGTTTAACTCCATTCACAATTGTGGTTCTTGCTATCCTAAGATTCACAAGCTACCATATTGCCAAGTAAATAAACAGAATAAGGAAAATGTTTTTGATTTGCCTATGTTATCTTTCATATATTCCTTCTATCATCTTCATTAAAATGGTATATTACTTTGCACATTTATATCACTTCATCCGAAAGAAATATATTTATTGGTTGTCATAGTTGCAGCTTGGACTGACGAATACGATATTTTGCTTCAGATTCAAGGAATTTTCCCCTTTATCAGCTGCCAGACTATCGACACGACTTTGCTGGCAGGATTCAGTGAAATGTAAAATGTTTCGACGTAGTGGTTTGCGTGTGGTTTTTCCTAGAATCTTTCAATAGCAAAAGCCGAAGCAAACATAGAAGACAATGAAATCATTTTGTCTAGAATTATATTTGATGAACCAGACGGACAAAAACTTCGTCTGCTTATGTTTATTTGTAATCAATGCATGAATCATTTAATATAGATTCATCAACTCTGCGTAAACTTCCAGGTATTAATAATATTTGTAAGAGCAGTCTTACCGGGAACATTTTGATATTTACACGTTTCGGATGAGAACCTGTGTATTACTGAGACACAAAAGAAGTAATCAGCGCTCGCGGCCTTTAGGAATCATTACGGCGTCTAGAGTTCCGATTTCACCACTGCCAACGTGGAACTATGCCAAAAATAATTATTCACAGGGCTAACAGCTTTCTAGCCTGTGACAGTAGAGCGTATTATTTTGTGTCCGTAATCTTATCAGTGTCGCTTATTTATTATATTTCTTGTGGGGCCGATTATTTCCATTGAACTTGTTCCAAAATTATAAACCCACCCATTTCACGACCGATTTCCAACACATGAATCCAGGTGACTAAAATGTAATTATGGTGCAGGAAATTGTTTCTCTTAGAACTCGATTACGACCGCCGATCCCATACAGTTCTATCACAGTAGTAGCAAGTAATTATTATATTTGGGTACTTGTTTTTCACACGAACAGTTAATTATAATAAAGAATTTAATGCTGAAAGGAGTTAAATTAATGCTGAAAAAGTCCAAAATGTTATTATTTTTATTATAGATACACACACAGAGAGACAAATATATATATATATATATATATAATACAAGTTAGACCTTTCAAAATCATAACTTAAAAGATTTTTGTAACTGTGAATATTTATTAATTTTTACATTATTGAGATCAAAGATTGAAATTATAATGTTGAGCCACATAGGTGGAATATGGCTAAAAAGTGAGAATGTGTTCATGAATATTATTTATGTATTGAGAATAAATTAAGAAAGAAAGAATGCAAGAAAAACAACTATGAATGAAAGATAAGAAAACTTTCTTCTTATAATTTCCGTCATCCATATTTGCATCGGCGTATTTCAAGATTAATTATCTATGTCAGACGTGCCATAAATATTTTGCCATTTGCGTATTTCCTAATCTTGGAAATTCTGGGACTGAAACTCAACTCGACGTCTTACTTAAGAATTCTGTCTTAATGGCAACCGGTCACCGTGGAACACCACGCGTAATAACGAAGACAAACTAACATCTCAACTCCGACGCCGCGTGTGTACATACTTCGAAATTTTTTTTATCTTCCGATATGATTTTTGATATATTTAATTAATAAAATCTTCGCCTGTAATAATTTGTGCACTTATAGCCGTCAAAATTTTTAGAAATTTCTTAGCTCTGCGCTTTCCAAAGAACCAAAATTAAGTTGATAGTTTTTCCAGGCGTAAATTAATTATGATAGTATCAGATGATTATTGTTTAAGGATCCTCCTCCATATGTTTTCATTTTATTTTGGAGATGAATATTATATGCTAGAGGTATTCACCAGATTATATTATTAATCACATCATATATGATTTACTCTCTCTCCCTTAAGCTGCACATAAGATCCAGAGTATATGTATTTGTACTAACTTGTGTCAGGAGTTATTTATTACAATAATGCTAAGAAACAAAAATTATTTTGATTGATATATTTCAAGAGGGAAATTATGCATAGTTGCATAATAGACAGAAGAATTCAATTTAAATCATGTTAAAAATGGATTTTGAACATTAGAGAGGGATTTCAGTCATTTTTTATTTGATGAAGTATTCATACTATAATTTATTATATAAAATTTTATATTATATGTGTATGCCATTAAGATATGTTGAGGAAAGAGGGAATGATTAATTGTATTACTAGCAGCATACACAAGAGGAGGAATAATAATAGTAGTAAATTATTTTTGTTGATTTCGGTAAGTATACTGGAATAATTTTTGAAAGTCATGAATAATTATGATCTATTTTGTTTATCTGTTAATCTTACAGTATTTCAATAATAACGTAGATAATTTTAAGACTGTGGTCATGTTGCAGGAGGGCCGGGAGGCAAATGCAGAAATGACAACGAGCCCAAGACGCCAAGCGTCACAGGTCCAGGGAACTGCAGGTGTCCGGCCCAAAGAGCCACCACCTATGGTGGTACAAGGAGACTTCAGAAAGGTAATCAATACCTATCTCATGTCCCCAGATTTAGCTAGGGTATTATGTCTGAATATGGAATGCATGTAACAAATTGAGACCCTTAAAAATAGTAACTAAAGATGTGAAATTTTCTTCCTTCCCACAAAACAATGCAAAGGAATAATTATGAAAACATAACAATATATACTTATGTTAACCAAGAAATAATAATATAGGATCTAATTACTAT
This sequence comes from Zhengitettix transpicula, assembly GCA_037074705.1. Classification (NCBI taxonomy): domain Eukaryota; kingdom Metazoa; phylum Arthropoda; class Insecta; order Orthoptera; family Tetrigidae; genus Zhengitettix; species Zhengitettix transpicula. The sequence continues at coordinate 55,961,449 of CM073595.1, read as the reverse complement.
AATTAAATGGGCCAAAATATTTCTCATTGTAACATACTGATACAAAGTAGTCTTGTGGATCAATTTTTCATCCATCAATTTGAACGTTTCCTTCAGGAATGTTAAATTCAGGGATGGAACTCTAATGAAGTAAGCAATTCCAAATCATTGAATGTTAGTGTTATAGAATTTAACTAGCAACTGTTGCCAAAGTGTGGCTGTCTCTTGATTATTGGTATGCAAATAACTATTTCACTCATTAATATGAACTAATATAAATGGGCAACTTAGTCTTCACATAATATGAGACAGTAATTACTTTTTATATGACTTGAATGATTTATCATTGTTATATTTGGGTACTATCACATTAGAAAAATATATGACACCACAAGTACTAAGTATATCTTAAATGCTGTGAATATTTATGTGATGAAGCTTACGTGACACACTGATTATTCATATTTGAGACAAAAATATAAACAACTTTATTGCCCATGATCACATCAAGTTGGCATCCTTCTTTATCATAGAATTTATATTTGAGTGTTTTACATTTTTCATGAACACAAAAATTTCAACATTTTAATTGCAAATAACCAACATGATGTTTTTTGACAAAAGGTTTTTTTAGTGGAAGGAAAGAACAAGAAAATGAGTGATTAACTTTCTGCTTCATTAATGTGTCATTTAAAACAATTATTTTAAAGAATATTAATTTTGTATAAATACTTACTAGTTTTAAGTTTTTGCATTTCCCCACTACCACAATGACAATGTAGTAAGTTAAAATTTATTGGCAATCTCTAATTTCTCTATCATAAACGTAAAGAAAAATATATTGAGTTTAAGTACAAACATAGACTACTTTTTAACATTTCCCTCACTAAAATATGTAGGAGAATATAAACCTTCAACAATCACAAATTATGAGACAAAATTTTCATTTAGAATTTCATAAAATAATCTTAATCTCACACATTTTCTTGCAAAATTTCCAGCTGATTTTTTCATCCGTATTTAAATTTTATTTTTTTAATAACTACTGCATAATTTTATTGCAAAAACTAATAGATACTCACATTTATCACCTACAATGTTTGTTAAATAATTATTCTAGGTCAGCGGAATATCAACAGAGATTTTTCGACAAATTGAAACAGTTGAGAATGACCATGATGCAACTACTGCTGCTGCCCTTGAAGCAGTGGAGCGACGAGGGGAAATGGTTGTTCGTGTTTTGGATCCCCGGCACCTAGGACGTGCTGCTACAGAATCTGCTAAGAAGTTCCTAGCCTTGCAGGCAAATATAATTAAATAAACAACAATCTTATATTGTTACAGTTTTATCTTTTCTGATAATCAAAACATTTTTTTCAGGATGCCAAGCATTTTGTTCACTTGGTAGAAATTGTAAAACGTCCTGGTCAAACTCTTGGCTTATACATCAGAGAGGGAAATGGACTTGATCGATCAGATGGTGTTTTCATTTCACGCATTGCTCTGGAGTCTGCTGTATATAATAGTGGATGCCTTAAAGTTGGAGATGAAATTCTGGCTGTGAATATGGTTGATGTAACAAGAATGAGTCTAGATGATGTTGTTATAATAATGTCAATACCACGACGGTTAGTTTTAGTAACTCGACAAAGGAAAGCAGGTAATTATATTTACATCTAAACCTACTGAAATATTAAAATGTTGTTTATTAGCTACAGATGAGAGTATGGTGAAATGTGGAATCACTATTTAAAAAATCCTGACATTCTACTATTAACAATGCACTTTTATATTCAAAAATAGTTTTCTTGTCCTATTATAGCTTATATATGAAGCATGGATATAAATTTACTCATGCTATGTGAAGTAGACAATTCTCATCAGTAATCAATAACATAATTGGGTATATTTTCACATTACTGTTACTAATTAATTTGGTTTCTTTATGAAATATAAAATTACTTTGTTATCATATTGTTAAGTCACAAAGAATAAAATGATGTGTTGAAAACTAATACAAAAATGTATAGTGCTGTTAAACCTCTGTTCTGCTGTGATTAGATTTAAAATATATCGTTTTACCATTAAAGATCAAAATAAGTTTTATAAATCATCAGCATTTAATACATGGGGCCACATACTATGTTTCAAAACCATTAATATTTCTTACAATGATAAACTTTGATGTTAATCTAACTAATGCAAAAGTTGTTCTCACAGTTACTAAGTATGTAAATGCTCACGGTTCATAAATAATCAATTCACAGAGTTTCTATTTTGAAATAAGATGGTGTTAGTCACTAAAATTTTCTATTAAAAAATAAAGTAAATAATTCAATACATACAAAGTATAATATATATATATATATATATATATATATATATATATATATATATATATATAATCTAAATGTTTCTAACCCAATCCTTTTGATAGGTAAGGGTGGTGTTGTATCTCCACAACTCCAGCCACGATCAGAGCATAAACCACCCCCTGTTGTTGTTATTAAGAAGGAGTTAAGAGAAGATGATGAAATGGATGATGTTGATGAAAGACGAAGAGTAGGTGATGGAAGGGAGATGATGTCATCTTCCAGGTAAGGAAGTATTGTAATATAATAACTGAATTTATATATATGTATATATATATATATATATATATATATATATATATATATATAATGGTGTAACACTCCTTCCTGAAGAAGGAGGCTGAGAGCCTCCGAAAATTTGAAGAACAACCTTCAGTTCCTCATGGCGACACCGCACTTCACTTTCAGGTAAGCCACAACCTATCTCTCTATCCTTTCCATACCAATATTTTTGACAATGTCACATTCTCACTATTACAATATATATATATATATATATATATATATACACACACAAGTTTGCTATATATTTTTAAGTGATGAATTAATAGTAACAGTTATGAGGCAGAGATTCTCAGAAAATTTTATGAAAACAATGAACAGTTAGGTAGTTTTCTTAAATGGCTAGATATCGAACTTGAGTGAATACAAAGAATAATAATTTTCCAATTAGAATTCAGTAATGCCTGCAAAAAAGTATTTAGTTTTATGTATATGAATGTAAGAAAAAGAAAGTTTGTCTATGCCTGTGATATAATGGAATAATGTGTAATTCAGATTCATGTGAAGTAATATAAAACTTTTTAAAGGCAGGGGTACCAATATTAGTCATTGTGAGAAATACTACCATAATAAATATAAAAATACACACATTTAAGAAGTGGCTATCTGTCATTTCTACATTCCTATCAATAATTGAATTTACAAGCACATGTATGTCAACCATTAGTTATCTACAAATTACTACTCATCAGCAGCTCAAATTGTAATCATACATTTTAATTAATACTGAAATTCGACTTTTGAAGTGTATATAAATTAGAATGCTTATTAATAACACTCACGATTTGCACAATAAATGATTATTTGTGAACTACATATCAGACAAGAATTTCACATCTACTATATCAATATTTATGACACACAAATACCACTTGTAATTAATCTCTCTAATTATTTCAGGTCTCGTTTAGCACTAGGATTAACCGGACTTGGATCTACTCAAGATTTAGGCTTAGATAGTAATGGAGACACTACAAATGGTCTTGGTTTGGCTGATTTATACTATAATTCAAGACCAGAACACACAAGTGACCGAACTTCTGGTCCTGCATCTTGGTCATATCAACCTCCTCCACCTCCAGTAATAACAGAACAGCCCAAACCATCCTCTGTTCCACAACACTTCCAACCATATGAGAGAGGATATCCAAAAACCCTAGAATCTCTTGCAGAGAAGGTATAGTATTTAGTCAATTTTAATAAAAAAAACATTCTATCTATTCCTGCCTTAATTTACATTTGTTAAAAATAATCTACATTATATTATACTGATAACAGCAAAACTTATTCTCAAAGAATAAAAGAAAAAATATTATTTAATTCAACACATTTATTTCAACAGAAATATTAATAGGATAATTAGATTTGAGATGTCAAAATAGGTATAATTGCAAACATGTAGAATTTGACAATTTAAATGTAAGTATTAAAAATATATTAGTTGTGGTAGAGGAAACTTTATATTAAGTATGTAAAATCTCCGAGTATAGAATATGTACCAGCCATGCTCTTCAAATTGGTTTGCATTCTTGAAAACATTAATATTGTTGAATACAGTATGTACTTCATTAATAACTTTTAAATGTTAATTTTAAAATGATGAATTGCTTAAACAAATTAAGTAATGTTTTTATAAATTCAAAATCTTTTTATTGGTTACTAGTGTATGATTACTGATATGGCAATTCAATATATGTTCCAGGTTCATGCATTTTACTCTGGGCCATCTCCAGCAAGTACTGGTTCACGACGGTTGTCACAGCCAACACGAACTTATTATGCTGGTCGCCGGGCTATGCCTCGATCTGGTAGTGATCAGCACCTGCCACGTGTAGAATATGGTTTGGGAACTCCTCATACTTTGCTTCGTTCAAGTTTAAAATCTGGATCATATGCTACTGGCCGGTACCGTACTGGTGAACAACCATTTACTGCTGGTACACTTGCTAGAAGACATAGACCATCACTGGACTATGCTTCTGATACCGAGGCAACTTGCACATCAAGTCCACGGTCGTCATATTATTATAGGTATGTTACCAACAATAATTCATACTTACTTTGGATCAAATGTTCAGAAAATAAATAATATACTTCAGTCTAGTCAAACTATATAAAAGAGATGAGTTAATTTTCAAATTCAGTAAGTAATTATTTTATGCCTGACAGTTTTTTCTTTTAAATTGACTTCACAAATGAGACTACTTATCATCAAAACTTGAAAAGACATTAAGTCAGCAATGATATTCTAAAAGAGCTTAATTTAATTGCACAAACTCATAAAATAGTAAACCATTTTTCTATAGTGATTGTGTACAGGATTTTGTCAAATATAGAAAAATACTGTGAGATCCAGAATGAGAATTAGATCATGTGCATATCTTATTGAACATTTAAATAATAAAACAGCAATAAAGATAAATAAGTAAAGTGTTTTAAAGGTGCAAATTTATCCAGAAAAACTTAAAACTACTTATAATTTTGAAAATTTTCATAATCAGTACCATAAAACTTTTCTTCTTTGTTTGAAAATTGCATAATTTTAATTATTCTTGTGCGAAGCTCAGGTTTAAATGGAATCAGTTTATACTTGTAATTATATCTTTGACACATTTCTGATATGTTAACCTCTTGAATTTCATGTTTAAAACTTATATATTTGATATGATGAAAACCACAAGGTGTAAGACTTTTTTTTAAAATATGTTGTACTTTTCTGTTCTCAACTTTCACTTGTGAAGATAGGGAATACTATTTCCAAGATTATTTAATTTGGTAATTTTTTAAATTTTATGAAATACATGTAAAATAGTTAATGAGGAGGAAAGGAAATTTTTCACACTACAGAAATTTTCTGTAGAAATGAAAAACAATATAAAGTCTTAAATATGTTAAGTTCTAAGAATAATTGTTACAAACATTGAAATAAATAAATAAACATAAAAGATATTGTAATTTTAATTAATTTTCATTCAAGTAAACTGAAAGAAGACTTAACAAGGGTAAAAGCCTAAGTCAAAATTGCCAGACCAGTTTTTAAAAAGAATCGTGAATGAAAACACATTTTCATTTCACAGCCAAGTACTCATATTCTACTCATATTGCTCACCAATATAATTTAAATTTTATATCACACTCATCTGGTAACTAATAAATACTCGTGAACTCAATTTGTTTAAAAAGACAGGGTATAACGACACCTACATCTTCGAGAACTCCTACTCTTTCAAGAACACACATTGGTTCGGCAGTATCAAGCAGTGGTGTCACAGGAGGACTTCGGTCTAACTCCCTTCCTAGGGACCACCGTGGCCGAAGCCATCATGCTACACAACAATCAAGACATGTAGTTCGGTTTGAAAGAGAGTCAAGAGGAAGTGTAGCTGCCACAGGCCTCTTAGATCAAGATGACAGTGATGGAGCAGTTTCAGCACCAGAATTGCCTGTCACAAGAAAAGAAAGAGGTATAAAAAATTTATTATATTATGTCAATATACGTGCATGTTTCTTTACACTAAGCAGATTTAATTTTTCAATAAAACATTGAATAATTTATGTGACACACATTAATTTGTCTCTTATAACTGTGGAATAGTGAAACAAAGTTTTAAATAATTCATTAACATGGAGTCAAGTAAATAAACCTAGTATATTCTAAATTTAGCTTAAAATATATTTTTGTAAACTAATGAGTTAAATATCATGGTTGAAACATATGTTAAATATATTAAAAATGATTTGTATATAAACTATTAATCTTTAAATTTTTCATCACTTAATTGGTACATTTTACCTTATTTGTCGTGCATATAAATTTTAAAATACTGAATTGCCTAATCTTGATCTACACATATCACTACATAATTATAATGCATTATTTAATTAAATGAGCTTCTAATTGATTATTATGGACACTAAGTAATGCTAGTTTTCAAACAGGTCGAATCCCGTCCTCGCCAAGTGTGTTCACCGCAGATGAATACAGAGCTTGGCTACAACGAACTCCTTCTACAAGTGCAATTTATGAAAGAATCAGAGCAAGTAGAGATGCTTTGCAAGCACAAAGAGCACAGAGATTTACATATAGTGCAGAAAACTTACTGGAGAGAACAAGAGAGGTATATAACATAAATTATTTTTTACCTATTTTAATATGTAGCAGAAAATTATATTGATTTGTTGTCATCAAAGAATTAATATTAGTAATTCAAACTGATGTTAAACTTATTAAACACTGGTAAATACATAATCACAAAATTCTTTCATTCACATATACATTGCGTAAAACATTTAGTATTATTTTGTTGTTTTTCATATTTACTGTGGGATGACTGATAGTTCTTACTGGTAAATATGAAAATCTAGTATCAGTGGAACTGAATTTATCCATGCTTGAAAGTGGTTTTGGCCAAAAATGGAATATTCACACAATTTATATAAATTGTATAAAGTTCATCTCTTGTGTCTCTTATTATATGGAGATAATTAGTATGGGTTATTTGACACCATACCATTAGTTGTGGCTTATTAAGCTTGTGTTAATGTTGTGCAAGTATTTTGAATCTATATGAATATGATCCCAATTAACATAATTTTTAATTATCTGCCTAAATAAATGTGGAACACAGTTTTTTTTAATTAAAAGGTGTTATAGTGTTATTGCACTTAGAAAAGATTCATCGATTGAGATATGATGTAAAATCATAACATTATTTCTAAAACTTTACCAAAAATTAAAATTTTTAGGGATATTAAGACTTTAATATTTCCAGTTAAAACATCTGATGTATTTTCATTCTACTAATGATAATAATATGATAATTTGGATATTTGCCTTTGATTAGTGACAAATATATAGTTTTAACAGTGCTGAGTTACTAAATAAATGCAGAATTTTTTAACATTTTATTGCTTAATGTGGTATGATCAATATTGTAAAGCGTTTTCATTTATGAGAATGAACTTTATTTCTTGTTTAATAATTACCAATTCAGTTTTAATAATATTTTTGTTTCAAGTACATTAATATTCATACAAACATTTTTACATTTCACTTAAAGTGCTAATCAATTAGCAATTTAATTAATAATAATACTGTGGTTTTAATCAAAAGTAAGTACTAATTATTAATTACTTTATTACATTAATATAATACAATGAGCCAAAGCATAATACAGATGTTTTATCTTAGTACCAAATTCTGAATGAATATAATAAATGAGTTAAGTGTCGTATGGGCAGAAGGTTCATGAATGTAATTTCTTCTTATTGTCACATAGATTAACAAAATTGTAAACCTTATAACCTTGAACACTAATCTTATGACAAGTAAATATATTAAAGCACTGTAATTGCTTTTAGGAGCAACCATATTACTCATATCGGCCTCACATGACCAGTACACTAGATCGACACCAGTACTCTTCTACTCGTAGCACAAGTGGCTTAAGTGCAAGCCGTACAACTTCCATGCGTAGAATGAGACATCTCTTGGATCTGGAAGCACGTCACATACCAAATCCATCTCCAACAAGAATTCAAGATCCCAGAGCACATTTGTTGGATATAAATCCAGCAGGCAAGTATAAATCAAATGGCATTGTCATTCATTCATATAATACAAGCAGTAAGATTCTGTAAGTTCAAATAATATCAGAACAGAAACAAGATAGAATAAGCTTTTAAAATAAATTCTGTGGTCTGAGAAGTATTATATAAACAAATAGTTGTTTATTTGCATGAAGTAACTAAATTTTCATCTATTGAGGAAGAATGGAAATATTTGAAACTACATTCATAAATAGCATAATGTTAAATGCTTTTAGTCAGTTCCATTATCATATGGATTATTGAGATATACTCTGATATAATTCCTAATTATTTATTGCTTATACTTAAAGTAATTAATGTACTGTCTCAGTTTTCAAAACTAAACATTAAAATATTAAAGATCTTTTGATATTAGAGAAAATAATTTAATCATTAATTGCATTCCATCCCTTCAGTTCAATTGTTTATTAATCTAACACTGTTCAAATATTTATTTGCAGAATTCTTGAAGTACAAAATGGACAAACCAGCTGAAGTAGGTACAGGAGTAAGTGGTTTGCTATGGGTACATTTGCTAGCAGGCAGGGGTCTGAGAGCTACTACTTCATCTTCAGTTGCCACAACACCATCTGGATCATCCATAGGTTTGTATCTGAAAAATTTTGCCACATATTTCTGGAATTAATTTTTTTATATTTTATTATTATTTCTGTCCTCAGGAAGTAGCACAAATACTGGATTACGAGACCTTTACTGTGTTCTGGAGTGTGACAGAGTTCACAAGGCAAGGACTGTAGTAAGAACAGGAGACTTGGTCTTTGATTGGGATGAAACATTTGAACTGGACTTAGTGGATAATAGGGAATTAGATTTTCTCATTTATTCCTGGGACCCTCAGTATAGGCATAAACTGTGCTATAAGGTCAGTTTCTTTTTAAAAATTGATACTAATCAGAAAATATTTTTGTTAATTTCTATATATATTTTGTTACTCATTACTGTGTGTCATTAATATGATTGGTACAATACTTTACTTGTAAGTTTGTTTCTGTAGTGCATATTTTGATTTATATTTTCTGTATAATATGACATCTATTTAATCATTAATATTTCTAATTTTCTACATTTAATCTTTAAATAGATAAAAATACATTTGAATTTAAATTTGTCTAAAATCTTTTAGGTAGCAATAATAAATATTGAAAGTATAGAGAATATAGTATGATGCAGTATTCAAAAAAATAAATAACTTAAAACCTATATATCCTATTCTTCCTTTTTGTAGGGTTCTGTACATTTAGCAACACTTTTGAGAGAATCTCCAATTCATCAACTTGCCCTAAAAATTGAGCCTAGGGGAACATTATATCTTCGTTTACGGCACACTGATCCTCATCAAACTTTCAAAAGGCAAGGCGCAATAAGCCTTCATTTACTTGGACGACCTGGAAGTAAATCACTCTCTGGTGGATCATCAGGCTCATTGTTTGGAGCGGACCTGGAGACAGTTGTAAATAGAGAGGGTCTTACTGGTGGTGTACCAGGTGGTGTTGCTACAAGTGTCACTCTTGCCACACAAGTAGCTTCTTCTGTGCCAATTATTATTCGAAGATGTGTCGAGGAAGTTGAAAGAAGAGGACTAGATATAATAGGTAGAGAATTACTTCTCCAGAATTAATTGGTGATGTGATTACCTCTTTATGTTGTGATATTAAAGCAGAAAAATATTTAACAATTCAAGAAAAATCTAGGATGAAGTCATAATACAAAGCAAAGGCCAATTCCATACCAGTTAATAGAAAATTATCATTATGAATGGCAAACTAGTTATCTGCTCCTTCAAATACACAATGTGTCATGTGAGATGACAAGAGTCTTGCAGTTGTGGCATTAAATAATAACCCTAATGAATATCTACAGTACTAATAATAATAATAAATATAATATTAATAATAATAATGCACTGATATGCAACTCAACATGATCACATCCTTACTTTATCATGTCTTATTTTAGCCTTATAATAAATACTGAGATTAAAAACTATTGAAATGATAATGTATTTCCTGTAGAATTTTGTATTTCTATAACCCTCACACTATCTTGAAAATGCCCTGTATGTTACAACAGTCAAGATTTGAGGACACTATACCTTTTAGTAATTGGCAATATTTTTATTTATCATTTACATATACAATTATGTGACACATCTTGTTTACTTATTGACACTCACTTCATTAACAAAATAGTGCATTGTTGTAGTAATACGTCTACATTTGCTCAATTGACTTAATTTCATCCTACATCATACACATGTTGTAAGAATATTTTCACGTGACAACTTTTCCATGTTGGGCTTACATGGAATTTTTTGCATAATACTATTGCCTTTTTAATCATAAATTGCTAACTTTATACCAAGTAGTAATAAATTTTGAACCAATCCTGTTGCAGGCCTATACCGTCTCTGTGGTTCAGCTACAAAGAAGAGGATTCTCCGGGAAGCTTTTGAACGCAATGCACGCACAGTTGATCTTTCTTCAGACAATGTTCCAGATATTAATGTTATCACAGGTATGTTAATACACAGGAACAGACACATGTTTCTCAATAATAAAATGTGTTGCTCAATTTCATTTCACAAATCTTATTTTTATCATTGACTGTGTTTCTAAATTAAAAAATTATACTTAAAATTTAGTATATAGCTCATATTATTAAGGATATAGTAAGATTAGTAAAAAATAAAATATAAAAATGGAACTCCCCATTAAAACAAACATAAATAACAACCCAAATTAATAATAAAATACTTATCAATCATTTTTTACAGGTGTTCTGAAAGATTACTTGCGAGAACTTCCTGAACCGCTATTCACAAAATGCTTGTATCAAATGATGGTTGATGCATTAAGTGTCTGCCTACCAGATGATCCTGAGGGAAATGCAAAACTAATGTTTTCTATACTTGATTGCCTTCCAAAAGTGAACAGGGTTTGTAATACACATCTAATGTATTCATATATGTTAAAGATATCATAACTAGGCAATATTGTCAGGGGGTTAGTTAAGTAAATTTTTTATTGTATGGCATTTTTATTTGTATCATTAGAGTTAATAATTATATTTAATAATTATTTTCAGTGCACACTAATATTCCTAATGGATCACCTGGCTCTTGTTGTGTCTCAATCTGAAAGAAATAAAATGTCTCCTCAAAATCTTGCAATTTGCTTTGGACCAGTATTAATGCTTCAATCTGAAGAAGGCAGGGATTTAGACTTCAATCAACCTATAAATGTACTCAGATATTTGTTAGAAATTTGGCCAAATAAGTCAGGTAATGTAAAGGATTTATTTTTCAGCTATCATTCAGTTAAAGTAATTATATATTTTATAATTTATACATTAATGCATTTTATTGGTTGAATTACTACTATTTTTTTAGAATCAGTAACATTCGATTCTTTTTAAAAAAAATTGTTCATAAATCATATTGTAATACATACAATTATTACTAGTAGACTATTCTAATGTAAATCACAGTGATAAGCAATATAAACACTTTATTTGACTTATATGAAAGGTAATTATAATTATAATGATGGCAATGACAAAGGATCATCAGTACTTATTTCCACAGACAGTTCGGGAGGTCTTTGCGCCTACACCTCACCTGTTGGCTTCCTCCCAAGCATCACCTCTTCCACCGTCACGTCACCAACCGACACTCAAACAAGTACCGGTGGTCACCTCTTCAGCAGGAGCACTGTGGTCTCTTGGCCATGGAGTCAGAACTACTGCAGCTCAGAGAGGACGGAAACCAGCAGAAGCATCCCTCCCCCCTCAGCAGGTGGTGGTTGTCTCATCCCCAGACTCTCCAACAAGTGAAGAATCTTCCCCGACTCCTTCACCTGAATCGGAAGTCAAGAAATCAATGCCACCGTATGCTCTTCTAAAAGGCTTGCTAGCACAAAAGTCTGGAGGATTTAATGGTTTGCTGCCTTCTTCAAGCAGAGATATTGAAGGTGACAATGGAGTGGAGGATCAGCAACAACAACAAATTCAAACACCAACTTCCTCCACGACTACAGAAGATTCTAGGAAAGAAGCTGGTAGAGAAGCAGATGAAGAAGGAAGTGATGAAGTAAAAGAAGAGGATGGAGAAGATGAAGATGCCACTGGAATGGAAGATGACATCCACACTATTACTACTGAGGAAGAATAGTATTGTCAGGTCGCAAGTGTAGTCCATGACATGGGAATGTGATATGTATAGCCAATTAAAGATGCTCATTTTGCAATTACTTTTTATGTTATTATTCACTTCATTTGTACATAATCCATAACAGAATCATTATCATGAGATGATATGCTGCCTCATTTTTAAAATAATAATTTATAACTAGGCCCTAATAATGTACGTGAAAAAGTTTCATATACATTTATTATTTGTTTCACCTCATACAGTGCAATAAGTTATTTCAATTCATATTTTGATATTGAAATGTAACAAGTATACTGAAAAGTGTATACCAAAAATAATGTACAATATTATATATATATATATATATATATATATATATATATATATATATATATATATATATATATATAAATATATTTCATAAACATGGCTGCATGGAAAGCAAGCCTGCTGACATCCGAATTCTGCTTAGCTGGCATCCTTTGTTGTAAATAGTAATTGTTGCATAGATTGTATAAAGTGCTTCAAGAAATTCAAACTAAAAAGCTATTCATTTATACCCTAAATAGGAATTAATTTCTTACATGTTATTGGTTTCATTCAATTAGTTTTTTATTGATGTTATTTATATTATTAAATAGTTGGATGTTTATTATGTATGTGACTGTTACAAAATGTTACAACAGGTAGAATGATTCCTTGATAAATTACATTTGTAGCCAGCCTAGAAAGTGGCTTCACAAAATAACTGCAAATATCCAGTTTTCCATAAATAAGTACACTGACATAAAATATAAAATTAAATGTGATTATAATTAGTTATTTTGTAAAATATAAACATGCCAAGCATGTTCAGAGTAATAAAGGTTTTATGGAATTATTTAAAAAAATGAGCAAAACATTATTTTCATTACTTCAGGTAAAGTAATTCTATTTTTGTGATAAATAAATACTACTGACATTTAAATCAATTACTTTGAAACTTACAAATATATGAAATTATGTTCCTTTTCCATAATACACATTAAACTTGTTCATTGATTCATTTGCTTGTGCAAAAGCCCCTTTCTAGCATGGTTAAGAAAGGTTAAAGATTTTTCATAATTGACTGAAAATTATATAATGCTCAAATTAATGATCAGCTGTACTTACTGAGGTGTACAAGATATACTGTTAATCACATATCTAATGCAATTTCACTAGAACGTAAGTTAATCCTAAATTATTACATCTACTATTGGGACATTGGCTGTAGAAATTATTAAACTAAAGAATCACAGAAAAGTACTCATTTGGAACATCAGTAAATAAGTTTAAGATTATACTAATTTGATGGTGATAATTCATTCGGTATATACTTCCAACATTTAAAATATAAATATTGAAATTTAGTGTGTTTCCAAGAATTAAATTGCCTTTTAATTATAAACTCTGAATTTTACTATTAGCTGCAGAACTTAATTAAGTTCTAAAGAACATATTTAACAAATCAACCAAGTAATAATTTGAAGTTACAGATAAAATTATCAATAATTTTATGACTTTTTATTCCAAATTAAGTTACAAATTATTACATTGCTGTTAATCATATTAAATGAAAGTTAAATATTCAATTCAACTAAAGGTAAATGTGCAGACAATTAAAAATGACATTTAAAATCTATACCTCTGTATTTCATTTCTTCCTGTTACATTTTATTTATAGCTCATTATTCTTGAGTATTATTTCAGTTAATAATTTTTTAGTGAAACTTTTCCACAAATCACATACACATTTAATACTAATAAATCTTATACTGTACCTGTTATTTAACAATTACCTCTAGTTTATTATATTAGATATATATATATATATATATATATATATATATATATATATATATATATATATATATATATATAGGAATGTGACAATTTTAAAAACATTTTATGCAAAGGAAAGTAGAGACAGAGAGTCACTTACCTGAAATTCAGGTCCAGCATTGCCATGTTTGTCAGGAGAAAGTTCTACAAGTTTTTGGACTCATTAGCTACCTCCTTCAGGAGAAAAAAGACACATCCTATGTTTTAACTGACTGTCTCTATGGTTTTGCCGTCTTTCTCTGGAAAAGGGAGGCTGACACCTCCAAAAATTTGAAGAACTTCCTTCTGTCTTAAATGATAACTACAAACTTCAGTTTCAGGAGAGCCACTACCTTTCTCCCTTTTCTTCACATACAAATCCTTTTAATTATTCTGACAATGTCATGTCCTTACATTTATAATACTTAAAAAATATAATAAGGTTAATGTCACACAGTTAAAATAATTGACAGAAATATGATAGAGATTGTGGGATTTAAATGGTTTACCTGAGAGTGGATATTGGTAAATCTGTCTGAGAGAACACATAATTTAAATTTTAGGGTTTTATTATCCTTCTAGCTCAGGAAACAGAAGACTAGTTGGCTAACCCAAGGAGTGTGTCTTCTGTCTCCTGAGAAAGGAAGATAACACCTTCAAAAATTTGCATCACGTCTAACATGTTCAGAGCAAATCATATCCCTCTCTTATAAATATGAAGAATAATTAATTAAATAAAACTATTTTCTGGTTATGGAAACTATTTCTATGCAGTGTGGTTAAACTGAGGAAGAAATATTGTATGGGCACATCACAATTTACTATTTTCTATTAATAAGGAAACTATTCTGATTGAAATATTTAGAAACTTTTACATGTGTTTGAATATTTTTCCAAATATTTATTTCACTCACCAACTTGTAAGTTTTAATATCTGAGTAATATAAACATTTTATGAGTTGGCAAATTAATACCAATCTTTATGAATAAGTTTTCTAGCACCAAAATTATAAATTTGTCCTTTGTACTTATTTACACACCTACTTAAACTTCATGTTTATAACTTAAGAGCTATGTGGAAATGATTGCTTATGGAGCAAATATAATTAATAAATATTAATTTAATATGATTAAAGTCAGCTGTATTCTATACAATAAAAATAGTATGAAATATATTCAAATGAGTACTTTTCCCATTATAGTTTATCAATTGTTTAGAAAACAGTTTATTATTTATTAGTAACCTAATCAAAATTAATAAAATATGTAATTGTATAAATATAAAATTTAATGTATAAGAATAAGCTATTTGCCATGGTTATTGACAAATGTATTAAATAATGAAATAGATGCTGTCCTTCAAATTGCATTAGATGTTTGCACTTAATATATAATTGATGCTAATGACCTTTAAGTGTCAAAATGTTCACCTATATATGAGGCTAAATTTTGTGTTCACATACATAACTTTT
Organism: Zhengitettix transpicula; assembly: GCA_037074705.1. NCBI lineage: Eukaryota > Metazoa > Arthropoda > Insecta > Orthoptera > Tetrigidae > Zhengitettix > Zhengitettix transpicula. The sequence goes on along the minus strand of CM073595.1, from coordinate 55,945,745 downwards.
AAAATAATGATCACCATATTATATATATATATATATATATATATATATATATATATATATATATATATATAATATGGTGATCATTATTTTAAAAGTTATCAATATATTATGAATTAAACATTAAATGTTAACTCAACTTAAATATCTGGTTCATTTGTTGTAAATAAATTTGAAAGTGTTTGGATATATATGTGAATGAAATGAACATTGCACAAGCTGATGTTGTGTTACTTCACAGTAACATATTTACAAATGCACAAAATACCTCATCCCAACTTTCATAACTATCATCAAAATAGTGTTCCATGACAACATTTTACGTCCAGTCTTCAGATGCAATGGTGTGTAGTAGCATTTGCATTAAATCTTAATTAATAAAAAGAACAATGAGTAAACTGTTACCATGTTTAATACAACCAGTGTTGTGTCTGTCATATATTTGGAAAAGTGTAATTGAATTCTGTGTTAGGCAATTATTTTATTTCATAAAATATTCAAATAGTAAGTTGAATTTGTCATTAATTTGCTGACCTGCAGAAGTCTGGAAATCCACAGAAAATCCTAGTTTAGTGTGAATTTATTTAAGGACAGAAGTGCCTTGGGATAAGAAAAGTGGACTTGTAAAGATTGACTTAGTTGTTTGATGATGAACCCAGTTAAAAATTGAAAGAAATTTAAAACTGCAAGCATTGTTAGAATTGATAACCTAACTGTACACTGTTAAAAAAAATGTCCCTGAACATGGAATCTACTGTAATATACCATTTTACATGAATAAATTTCTGATGTGAATTATATGAATATTTATCAAATGGTTTACCAAAATTGAGTGAATTATCATATAGGAAGTGATTGTCGTGTTATGTACTTTGGTAAATTCAGAAGTTGTTAAACTGATAAAAGCAATAAAGTTTAATTTTGAAGTGGATATGTGGTTTGTTTAAATGTGAAGTGAAAAGTCAAAATGAAGTGAAGTTTTGGTAAATAATGGTACCTATATAAGCTCTTCAGTGGCATTTCCGTGTTGTCTGGGACCAATTAAGCTGACATAGGTGTTTCAAAAATGCAACATATTCAAATAAATCACAAGTCTAGACAACTACAAAAATGGTATCATTGAATATTTTATATTCTTTTATTATACATTTTAATACAAAAAGTAAGGTTCATCTTTTGAATCAATTTTTAAGTTAGTAAATTTAATACTAGTAATGGAGATCCATTTGTTGCACATTAAATATGGTACATTAACAGCCAGTAAAATAAATAATTTTTTATAAGTTGAAACTTTAAAATCATTTTAAATATATGTATTTATACTAAGCATCTTGTTTGTAATTAAGTGATTTGACTGATTCATATATTGTGTTATTCCTAAAAATTTGTTAGAATTTTTTTCAAATAGTAAGATATTAATGTTAAAATTATTACTTGTGTTTCATTTGATTTTCAGGAAATGAATTTTAAATTCAACACCAACATTATTCCTTCTGATTGATTTAATATTGGCTTCATAAAACAATATTAAATTTTTATTATTTATATTTAAAAATCACAATATTGTTTAAATAATTGAGTTAATTTGTTCTTCAGTTCCATAAAATGAGATTGATAGTAATTTCTTGTGTAAATCTATTATTATGTTTGCCACTGTTGAGAAGTATGTAGATACTCAACTTACCAGCAAAAACTTCATATAGGTATAGCCAACACCTTGCAACATCACTGCCATTAATTGCAAGTGCAGGAACTAAAATATAGAATTATAAATGAATTGAAAAACTTCCAAGATAGTGTTATTAAGGGCCAAATTTTCAAATCTTTCATTTGTGAAACAGCTTATAGTTCAGTTGATGTAATATATATATATATATATATATATATATATATATATATATATATATATATAAATATATATGTATATGTATATTGTTAATGAAAGAGTGACTGCCAATTTCACATAGAAGTATATTTCTATTTGAATATTAATATTAGATAGCTCAGTTAAATATTTTCTAAAACAGCCACTACACACTAAAATTTTACTTTAAAATGTTCTATTGAGCTTCTATTATAATTTATGTACATTGTATAATTGTCATTAAGATAAAATAACTTACTATGTAAACTGAATTATGATTCTCACTGATTAAATTACTCATGTTATGTTGAACATGTTCACATTCAAGTGATTGTTTCTCATAGATATATTTGTAAATTTTTCTTCCAATTGTGTAATACCATATTCACGGTATTAAATTAATGTTATCTGTTTATACAAGTTCCAATTGGTTTAATTAACTTAGAAAAAAAATTAAATATTTTATTTACCATTCTTCCTTGTGGATAGGCAATTCGCGTGTCTTCCATTTGTTACATGAACATTAATTTGAAAATCTTATAATATTCATTATTCAAGACATGTAACAATACCATCAACATATCATCAATCATTTTTCGTAAACATTATTTGACATATGGCTTAAGCTTCTGCTCTTACTTACTGAGTGCATCATTTAATAGTTTCATTAATACTAAAGTTAATATAACCTGACTGATTGATTATTTGTATTATTTCTAATTGATAATATTACTCCTGTAGCAGTTATAAAATTCATGTGTTGAAGTATATAACTTACATGTGTGGTGCTTCATCCAAATAAATGCAATTCATACCCATTTAAAATATTTACTGAGAAATACTTGGACACAATTCACAAGTATATTTTGAAAATATTGTCAATTTAAATTTCTTCAATCCCATAATCAATATGTTTGATAAATAAATATTAAACCAATTTTGTTTACTAACCAAAACAAAGTAACGCCATTAGATTAGTCTGTTTTCGATATTAAAAGTTTCAATGCAAAACAAGCTATGTCTCCCTTTCATAAAATAAATTTATTGACTAAGAAAGAAAAATATAATGTCAGTTGATACACAATACAAAAAAGCTAATATGTTTCTACTATCAGATTCTTTTGAACATATCCCTGAAATTAAATATGTAATCATAGTTGAATACCTACATAACTTATTAATATATGAGACCAATACAGATAAACAAATCTGGTTTATTGTTCTTAATCTTATTTTGCAGTATGGAAGTGCAATGCCTAAAAAGTGGAGAAATGTAGTATTTTATCTTTGAAGGATGTTTGAATATATTTCCTTGTTGGCATTCACAACTTCCACACCATTAGAATCTTCATATGGTAGGAATCATATTGTTACAGAATATGTTTCATCACTTCATGCTCAAATTATTCTTGTAAGAAATTGTATATGTCCCAGATTTTCTTAGAGAATTAATCAGTTTTGGATTTGGAGACTATGTTGGTAATGATTTTTATAACGATTTTTGTAACTTTTTATTACAAAAAATTAAATTTAAATCTTGTGCTATCTGACAGCTGCTTTTTATATACTATAATATATGACTGAAATATAATGGTTCCAAGTATTGCTAAAATTTGTTACATACATTTAATTTAATCAAAACATGTTTCATCTTGTTATGTTTAAATTATTGTATACAAGCAAGCATTTTAGTAGAATATATTATTTGAATGTACATGTTTGATATAATTGAGAAATTTTATGAATTTGCTGTTGTATCAAATGATAAATATGCTATATACAAATAACTGCTTGCAAAATATATCTTTCATGTTTAGTTTTGTAGTGAAGTTTTAATTGAAGATATGACAAGAGATCACATTTGTGAAACACATATGAAAAAACATATTGAAGCAAAAATTTTTTGTCTATATTTAATTTTTCAAAATATAAATTAGTGGGAAATATTATTTATATATTTTAGATTAAAATTTTCTATGTTTAAGTTCATCTTATGTAAACTTTATATTTTGACTTATAGTAGATGTCAAACTAATTATAAATGGTGCTAAAATGTCATCAGCATTTATCTAAATCACAGTATTTTGTACAACCTCAACTCATTCAATGTACAAAACTGTCATTCTAGATCACTTTTAAAAGATGTCATTCTGAGGATAATTGTAAACATAATCCATTTAGTGAATTTAAAAGACCGTTATCAAGTGTGCAGTGAGTTCTTTGAATACCTATTCCAGGGAAACATCATAATTGATATTAAAATGGAATTTACGGTTTTTCTTAAAATAACCAGTTTACAATTGAAAACTCTGAGCAGTAAGCATTTTCCACAACTCACAGTACTCAATGTTGCATATTTGTAATTTTTTGTTGTAATTATTGAAAACTATAATTATAAATACAGGACAAGAAACCCATACTTATGGTGAAAATATAGTGTAAAAACTGTTGCCACAAATTATTTTTTATTTTTTGCACAAAGCAAGAAACTATGTTGTAGTGTAGATACGTCATTAAGAGATTGAATTTAGGTTTTTTTAAAAATATCAGCAGTGCTAAATAATAGATTATTGAGAAGAAATTAATTTAATGCCTTTGCACACCTCAGCATGAAATATTTTATGAGTCAGGTTTCAAATTAAACCATCACAGTGTATTTATACATGCATATCGTCAATCAGATATGTTCAAATCAGAAGAGTGATAATTTAATTGGCAAATATGATGAATGGAATATTTATCTGTCCAAAGATTTAAGTGCAATGATACTTAATAATGTGAAATAGATATATCTATTATTATTTATTCATTTAATAATTTATTCATATTGAAACAGTATGTGTGTTGAATCATATTGATTTGTGCTTACCCAGGATCATGTCATTAATGAATTAATGAATAATTGAACTTGTCATACATTTGGTTCAGATAAATACCACTCTGTTGGAAAATTTTTATGCTGTTACAATTATATAATAAATGGCATTAAGACAAGGAAATTTAAAAGTTTGCAGCAAGTATATAAATTTGGTTTACACAATTTTAAAACAAGTATGTTTCCATTAATAGTTAATTCAGAATCATCAGTTGACAATTTTGAACTATACTATATTCAAAAACAACAAAACAAGTTATCAGTTTGCAGCATTAAACAGTGTCTTCACTATTTTAATTAATGTCACTGCCAATAGTATTTCAAGCATATTCACTGGAAAAGATAAATTAATGATTAATTAGATGCAATTAGTATATCTTCGTACTTCCAATGTGTTCTATTCTGCCCAAACCTCCATATATGGAACTCAGCATTAATTTATATTTATGAAAAGATGCAATATCAAAACTCCATAGATATCATCAATAAATTATGTAAAATTATCAAAGAAATTCTTAATAGCATCAACTAAAATGTTAAATTTTATATCTTTTATTAAGAGATTATTTAGCAAAGACAAGTCATGAAGGCATGTAGAATGTTTTCGTCAATGTTTATTATTGTAAACATATAAAAATGCATAAACTTCCCCCAAATAATATTAAATATTCACTTTGGAATATAAATTTAATTTTCGTAACAAATAATTTTTTTAAATAACAATTTTCATGGAAAAGTAAAGTTTTACATTGGGCATTTGATGCACAATACACACATAATGCGATTCATTAACTGCAATATTCTATTATGATATTTCTCATTCCATTAATGGATACTGGTATTTAAAGAATAAAACATGTCTTGCATATTTTTTAAAAAAAACTCACACTCTTAACATGGTCTACATTGTAAATATGTATATTATAAAGCCTTGGAAATATATAGGTGGTAAAAGACAAAATTTATGTTTTATCAGTTTCATGTATAATAATGTAAATTGATGTCAATATGATACCATATTTATGTGTTAATTACTGTCACATCTCAATTTCGGTGCACTACAGATGTTTGTTCATTTTTATCACTGCCCTTATTTAGAGTTTTTAAGATTATCAGTTTCATGAGTGGTAATTCAAAAAGAAAATAGAAAAACAAGACCTGGTTTTAACTAATGTATTTGATTGTGTTGATAAAGTGATATGAATTTTAATTTATGGAACTCATTTTATTGATTCATAAATTGTGAACTTGATACAAATTCTATTTATGTACTTTATTTTATATTACTTTAAATCTGTAAGTCTTGAACAATCCTGATTTAGTGACATGTAGTAGAATATTACTTTTTGATGTCGGGAAATTTCTTCAACTGTATTCATAATTTCATACTTTTATTATCCTGTACATTTGGATTTCTCAGAATGGAATTTAATGAAAGTATGTATACATATGAAATTATAAAAATGTAGTTCCTCAGTTACAAAGTAATTATTGATTAAATTTGGAAAACAGTAGGTGCAGCACTGATAGAAATGAAAATTATTTTCTTTTGTTGTCTTACATTTTCCCTTATATCACAATATAAATATTACTATAATTCTATATGTACACTTGTGAATATATTACATTTTCAAAAATAAATATAATGTATAAATTAATTAATCACTTTTTGAGCCCTAACAGTCATGAAATTATGGCACTGTATAAAAAGTTATAACTTTTCATTATTTAATTACCTAACCAAATTTTTCAATTTTCATTATTATATTATAAAGAAATGTCACAGTTCCTTCTTAAGTAATAATTGTAATTGATTCCTAAAGTTTGATTGTCCATCATTACCTATTTAGGAAAATGCATGAAGCCATCCTCCAAATTACGTTACTAACTTAACTAGAACTCAATACTTATTTAATTTATTTTAGTACATAAATATGACTGATTCTCTCTTGTAGTTCTGTAGTATCTAAAACCAATTCCTATGTGACCAGAAATTATTTAAATTGAAAAGATGTTTTATTTATATATTATATTGTTTCCTTGAACAGAATTTAATAAAGCATGCATACAACTTATATTCAGTATCCTGAAAGTTAGTTTGGCAGTGAGTGTATTACTCATTAGGGGTTTCTATAAAAGTTCAAAGCTCAATATTGAAGTGTGGATCTTTCATTTTATCTGCCTTTCTAATTATGAATTTGTAACAAGTATTTGGATGATGTCTAAGGGTGATTTATTCATCCAATTAAAAATATTTAACTACTGAATTTAATATAATTTCCCATTTAAACACCCAACAAAGGTTGCAAATTACTTGAAGGTTTTAATAAATGTAGAACTTATAAGGTTTAATATTAAAAAGAAATTTAAAATTACACTTACTATTCTTATTTTTCATAATGGTTTTTATAATAATAAAGAAATAAAGTAAATTACATTTAGCTGGAATAAAAAACCAGTTATTAAAACATTTTACAGTTTTGTCTGTTACGTTTATTTCTTATTTCTCCATAATATTAATTCATATTTCTTTTACATATATATTTGCTAGGCAAAATAATATATAAGATTTGTTTAGTTAGTATTAAATGTGTTTTGTAAGGAAAGGAAGATATGTACAGATCATGCTCTGGTTAACTATGATTTCTAACTCTTATTTCATGTCTTCAAAAATAATCATTATTTTGTAACATTATATCGATAATGACAACTATTGAATTGAACGAGTAGGAAATATCGATTCTAACATGCAAGATAGGGGCAAATGTGTGTCTTGTGTTGACAATATTTTAAATAGCTTATGGGTTATTAACAAATAATAGCAATCATTTTATTATATTATTAAAAAATATTATGATTTTTCAGTTGATAGTAATATAATAAATACATACAAATAATTTCATATAAATATTTCACTATTGAACTTAATTAAAGTAATGAAATGAATCAATTATATATTCTCTTTCATATTTTATTTTGATACCATGACTAAGTTTAACTGAACTTATTCATTACTTCCAACGTGCTGCGTATTATACTGTTTTCTGTGTTTATCAATACATTTAGAGTCAGTTTTACTACTAGGAGTTAATTGTTCTTGATTTTATGAATAATGTGTATAATGCCTAATATTAGAGGAACAAGAAATTAAAACTTCTTAATCATTTTAAGAGCAAACTTGTGAAACATGAGCTTTACATGTTATAAATCATAAATGAAGGGATTAGAAACTCCCTCATGATTCATAGAAATTCAAAATGTTAATATATCTCTAAAACTTAGTTACATTTTGTAAAACAGTATTAAAATATCAACTCAGGTGCATCAACTTTTACAGTTGAACACACATATACCTTATGATAATACATGTGCAAGTAAAAGTTTACCTTGTTTAGAGTACTAAAGTATGAAGTGATTTATGTGAAACAGTGTAATCCAAAAATAAATTTAAGTGTTACATTAGTCTAAAGAATTTTATAAAGAGAAAGCTTTTGATGTGAATGTTTATTCTTACTCTTTAACCTTAATTTAATATTATTGTTTTATTTTTCTGTTGTTGGTATCAAATCTGTAAAATCACAGCAATATATGTACAATAAACACAAGAAAATATAAGTGAATCAACTTTTGTTTATAATCATAATTTGAAAATTATGCTTAAATTATTGTTGTAACCAAAATATCTGATTTTATAATTTTATGGCATAAAGCTTCATTAAAATTATATGCACATATCATGAGTAGAGAATATTGAAAATTATTTTAAAACATAAAATACTTATATAACTTGATAGCTGTACATGTTAGAATGTTTTCATATTGCTACAAATATAAATTAATTTTTTTAGATGGATTGGTTTGTTTTCTTGATACTTCATGTTCTTGCAAATGTAGCAGGCTATCTTTCACATTATTTTCATCTTAATTTTTCCATTTCTTTATTATTATTAAAATAATTAATTTTACTACTAGTATTGTAATCATCTTTTTCCAACTATTATCAACATAATTTTATTACTTTGACTATTATTATATAAATAAAGTTTGGTGTATTATTTTTATATATATGTTCAGCAAAATTTTATTTCTTGATCACATAAATTTTGACAGTTATAACATTCATAAATTAATAACAAAATTGCATCAATCATACATTAACATTAATAAAATTAATTATCATAAAATATTTCATTTACTTCACACAATACAATATACATGCTTTAACTTATACAAGGAAGGATCAAAAGTTTGAATTATATATTTTAGTGTTTAACTGGTTTATATTTGGAGACATTAGAAGTGCTTCTCTAATAGAGGTCAGTCAGCATGAAATTGTGTTATAAATACATAATATGTAATGATAAATTGATTTTAATTGATACATATACTATTGTTACAAGATAAAGGACACATTATATAACTTTATAGAATGCCAGAAATTATTTTCTGAATGTCTTTCAGACTATTAGAATCATGTTATATGTTACTGGCTGAGAGCTGGGCATAGCCTGGGTACATGTATAGGGCGTATACATACATACATGTATATATATTGTAATAGTGAGAATGTGACATTGTCAAAAATATTGGTATGGAAAGGATAGAGAGATAGGTTGTGGCTTACCTGAAAGTGAAGTACGGTGTCGCCATGAGGAACTGAAGGTTGTTCTTCAAATTTTCGGAGGCTCTCAGCCTCCTTCTTCAGGAAGGAGTGTTACACCATTCCGAGCCGGCCGGTGCACGGAATGGTGTAACACTCCTTCCTGAAGAAGGAGGCTGAGAGCCTCCGAAAATTTGAAGAACAACCTTCAGTTCCTCATGGCGACACCGTACTTCACTTTCAGGTAAGCCACAACCTATCTCTCTATCCTTTCCATACCAATACATGTATATATATATATATATATATAAAACAAATATCGGCCATTTTGAACCTTTCCACCACATAACTGAGGGCTGAACCCGTGACTAAACTGATTTCGGGAGTTTCACTGCTAATCGCAGAAACACAACAATGATGACACCCAACATTGGGGATAAACTTCAACATAGTGAATGTCACTATGTAACTCAGCAAACCACGAATCTATGAATTCGAAAAACATATCGCAGATTTCAGACATTTAAATTATCCTCTTTTTGCTCCCAATTTTGTACGATGTGCACAATGACCTTAACTGGCATCGACATTATCCGTGCACCTTAAGAGAGTAAAAATTACTCCTGGTTTATTAAAAGTCAAATTAATTCAATTTAGTATCTATTAGTCATTTATATTTCCCAATTAAACGTTTATCATCTAAGGGCTGAACACATGACTAAACCGATTTCGGGAGTGTCGCTACTAATCACAGAAACACAACAATGATGAATTTGAACTATGGGAAAATTTGGTTTATTTCTCACCCTTTTGCACCAACCCCACACCGCTAAGCCGGTAGCAAATGAATTTCATGTTAACCTGTGTTGACTGTCAAACTAAGCAAGCAACCAAATTTGACATCAAACACAGAGCTGTCAAACATTAACAATTAACCCCTTTTCTACCACACCCCATATTGAAGGGGGTGAAAATAAATTATTTACTTTTACTAGAGTATTACAAGTTCTTCTTGGACTTTAGTCCATACAAATCATAATTCCTTAATATAGCTTTAAGGGTGTTGCGTCATTATTGAGCCAGCTTCTCTGTGTTAGAGTCTACTGAGTATGAAGCATACTACAGCAAGTGAACGAGAACTATTATTTCCAATAGCTTTCCCTGTTTCAATCAAGTATTTGCAGAAATGTCCATAAATTAAGGACCATAACTATCAGTATTGACTATTGACATTGTTTTTACTGAAGGAAATCCATTACAAATATATGTCTACTGAGTAGACAAGTTTAAAATGAAATATTCACAAATAATAAATAAAACTCACAAAATTCCATGTGGATGTCACTGAGCAATGTTAATATGACCATACACTTATGAAATAGTTTGCATATCCCATAGTTTTATTTTTAAGTAAAATACCTTGAACAAGGTGGGGCAGAGCAACTTGCTTATATAGAAATTCAATTAATAAAAAGTAATGCATATATATATATATATATATATATATATATATATATATATATATATAATTCTTTAAACAGCTTGAAGTACAACATTTCAATTTTATGTTTGCAGTTTTTATGATGATATCAGGCAGATGTAGTCCATACTCAATACACTGCGTTAAAAGAACTACGAAGTTTAGTTCAAATCTTTCCGGCATATCGAAGGCTATGTTGGCAACAGCTTGACAAATATTATTCTTCAGGTGAGTCAGCATCCTAGGATGATCGTTGTAAACAATTTATCATGTGACATTGTGGGCATGTGGAGATTGCCCATCAAGGAGATGAGGTGTCATGTGCCACAACCAATTTTTAGGGATGAAAATTTAGTTCTTCCTGAAGGATTCACCTCACAGAACGAGCAGACTACCAACAGTAGCTGCATGTTTGCGGAGAGAACGTTGAGGAGATCGCAAAAGAGAAAGCCTTTCTATGCTGTTTGTGGAAGCATCGTTTTTATTTCTTTTCTTCACATCACCAGTTTCCCTGAAGTTGTTTATCCATGAAACTACTGACTAGGAACACGACCACGGGGAGCAATATTGAAATGCGTACAGAATGCACGTTGCATGGCGATGATTGAGCGACCGCTATAAAATAATTCCACGACTGAACGCGCGCTTCACCTTCGTCCAATCCATGATGCTAACTTCCTAACGGCCTTTTTGGAACCTTCCAAAAGAGGGAACGCGGATACCTTGATGACTAAATCCCGGTGGGCTGGGTCCTGCGCTCAGTGGAGGACAGAAGAAAGATTTGCCTATAAAACAACGTGCGTCGGGCTGAGACATGGCAAGCAAAAACCTAGCTGGATTACAGGGACCAGACGCACTCCGAGGTACCAAATTGCCCGAAATTTATTTAGTGACAGTCGCGTGGGTTTCATCCCTTATTTAAATATTTAAATCCATAAGGCTCCAAAATTGACTGAATTTACCAAATTTTGCCAACTGGGACGGGTCACCCCCGCTTGGTGACTTATTACCGTCTGTATGTATGCTTGAAAGGAAGTATAAAAGTACACCAAGAGTAATTAAAACTTCAAAATAAATATTTACATATTAAAATAGAAATTTTTGTAGATGCAAAATTATGATAAAGAGCCAAAAGAACATTTAATGAAAGAATATTCTGTAATATGTTAATAAATTATGCATCCAGGTTTTTTCTATCAAATCACCTTTCATGTCTTGAACATACTTCACTACATAATTTAACCAGCGATTTGTATATTAAACTCGTTGAATTTAACATATTAAATCACATCTTTGCCAAAATTCAACTATCTTTGAGGCTATATGCTTCGGAGAAATAAACAAAGGGTACCAAATTTGAATCACAGGCACTAAAGATTCGAATCTACTGTTGGGCATATTAATGTTTATTTATTGTTAATCTTATTGTACAAATGTCAAATAATGGCAGATCTATCACCAAAAGATGTATGTTCTCGTTTGTGTTATTATTACATATCAATTTACACAATATAACCAAATCGGAATAATTACTGACAACGGGTTTTTATGTCATTTTATCAAATTTCAAACTGAATTCGTTATGTACGAAGCATTATTAAACAGTTAATTAGTGTTAAACAACTAATGATTTACACCTAACGAAAGATTTTTGAAAGTATTTGACCTATAGTGTAGTAAAAAATACTGTGCTGTATTTGTTTTTATAGATCTATGTTTCTTAATCCTTATATATATATATATATATATACACCTTATTCGAATTTTAGAGGCTGAGAGTTATATTATTCAAAGAAGTTCAACAAGTGTGCAATGATTCTGCTAAAGTTTTTGACATGACATTTTCAAATCCAGCTGTAGAAATAATTGCAGAACTTTGTTGGAAAAAGTTGAAGGACATTGGAGAAGATATAGAAGTATTTTCCAGGTAACTAATTTTGGTGATCAAATGATTCCAATACACTTGCGGAGAATGTGATTATAATATGAATTTAAAGTTTTTTGTTTTATACCATTATTTTTTATTTTTAGTGTTTGCATAGAAACATTGTGAAGATACAAATTACTGTGAAATACTGTATAATTACAAACTCAACATGATGTGCATTTTGTTTTTACAACAAACAATATATACTGTGTACTATTGTTTTTCTCGGTACAAATACAATTTGTTGTTCTTCCTAGGCACTGTAAAAGAAGTACAATTTCAAATGAAGATGTGAAACTTATTGCTAGAAGAAATCAATCATTGGTAGGTATTTATTAATTTAACATATCCACTAATTCCTTATCATTATTCTTAACTGACCCACTTTTATTTATTTGATACATTCAAGTAACTACTAAATGTGTTAGACATCTCAACTTCATATTGTATTTTATGTTTTCTTAGCATATAAATTTATAGGGATGCATGTAACTCTTTAGATATTATTTTCAGAAGGTTGCTTTGGCTGATAGGGAACAGCAGCTTGCATCAATTAAGAAAAAAAATCAGAAATTGGAGCCTGAGACTATAAATCTAGATAATGATTTGTGTAAGTATCTTTTTATTGAGGCCATTTCTTTTGTTGTGCTCAATTATATTAATTTTTAAGATTACCATTATTAGAAAATAATGTAATATCACTTTTTCAAACTACATCAACTGTAATTATTATTAAAATAAAATAATAATTCCTATTAATACATATAATTTCAATTTCAGAATATTTTTGAGAAGTCAAAGAGACTGGGCTATGATGAACAAGATAGTGTTAATTAAGAATTATTTACTGTTGATACAAATGTCATTATTATTCAATATATGGTCACTTTAACATATATTTATTCATGTTCAGAAATTGATTGATTCACATTTTTATGTAGTTAATAAATGTCTGTGTTAGTTGAAATTTTTTACATAGTCAATATAAATTCTTCAGGAGAGGGGTGTATAGTGCATGTATTCTGTATCAATGTGACATCACATTAGCAATTTCAATTGGACATATCTCCCACAATTATCATTTGCCTGAAATTTTTTGCAATCTTTTTCTGCAAGCATCTTTTACTGGTGAAAATATGAAAGATTATTGTGACTATGTGCTGGATCACAATTTCGCTCGAAATCATGTTTTAATAAAGTGGATTAATGAACTATACTACATATATGTCATCAGAGTAATAAAATTTGAGAAATGCTAAATTATTCTTAAAGTCCTAATATATACCCATAAAACTTACTTAAATTGAACTTAGAATGAGTTAAGAATCGCTTCCAAATCATCAGTTTTCCTAATTTTGTCCCAAATTTTTATTATTAATTGTTTTATAAATTTTGTATTTTTTTGATTTAACATTTGTGGTAGTCAATTAAGCAACTGAGGCTGCTTTTGAGAATAAATAGTTTCACGGAAGAAGAAATGGTGAAACCAATTATTTGAACAGTAAAAAAGAGTTTAAAGAGTCACAACAAGAGCAAATTCGAAAATTCCTACTGGTACAGTTTTGCCTGGGTGAAAGACAGTATAGTCTGTGATCCCTTTCGCATGTTATAAAAAAAACTAAAAGTTTTGTAGGATCGCAACTGATATTTTTGGGAAGTAACCGAATAAGATGATTAACAAACATTAATGACAAGAAATACGTGATTATACCAACTTCTGTAATGCAAACCGCGGCAATTAGTTAGGACAGAATTCATATCCTTATTTAGTTAAAATGTAATAACTATTATTTTATACATATATAATACTTTTTTAGGGAGGTTTGCATTGATAGTGAATTAAATACAGTTATTTGAGATATACTATTATTTCGTGAAGTTGGTAGATCCGTATAATAGGGTGTCAAAGTATGTACTATCTTTTGGATTCGCAATATTCTTTGAATCAGCTGTTTACGTCTCAAGTGTTGCACGGAACGACATGTGACGTTTGAAATGACAGTTGCAAAATAATTTTTTCTTCAGTGCTGCAATGTTTTTACATTCGCAGTGACGTTACTCTACATTTCGGAATAACTTGAACTTTCAGGAGTCGAAAGGGCTTCGAAAAAAATATATTAAACATATTTGATTTATATTTTAGATTAGAAATTATCTCATAAAAATGTTGTCACCGGATGTATGCAGTATTAATGATGGGCCAGGTTTGCCGATATCAGATCCCAATATACCTATTGTGAAACAAACCGAGAAAGCTCCTTTAATTTCGAGAAGAAGATTCTTTTGGAATCGTTTATCGAGAAGCGAGCTTGGTGGTGGTAGCTCAAGCAGCAGTTACTCTGAATTCGGTAGTAACAGCAGAAATGGCCGAACTCTTGGAACATTTGCTGGAGTTTTTAGTCCTGTTGCGTTGTCAATGTTCAGTGCCTTGCTTTTTCTTAGAGTGGGTAAGTACATATGTTTATTTAAATTATTTTTATTTGCTTAGCACATAGCATCATTTTTTATATTTGTAAGTTCATCCATTCTCTGGGTGCATTTTTAAAAAGAAGGGGAAGAAAATTTTGCCAATAATTGTATTAGATATAAGAAGTAATGGAAGATAAGAATGTAGAAGCAACATGTGTTAGCATCAATACAAGAAATAAGTGAGAATACTAATACCCTATTTTAAGAGAGATTTTGAGCTCAATTGGTAGTTTTAAACAGGTTTCCTATGGTCTTTAATTAGCCAAGCATTTTCGATTCAGGGAAGGAGGATTGAAAGCAGTGTTTAGAAATGTAAAACATTGTTCATCTTCACGAATAAATGAAAAGAGTGAGTGTTTAACACCCATATGTTTTTGCGTCCTTAATTCAGTCTAAGCAAAATAAATATCTGTCTCTCCTTTTATATTAATCCTCTAGCTGTTAAAGTAGGAAGGCCATAGGATAAAACTTCTCCATGTGTAATGCTTAATGCAATAATTTTCAGAAAATGTAAGCTATTACATTTTGTACTCACTTGTATATTTACATTATTTCATATTTCTCCTAGAAACTAAGTGCTGACTTAGATATTCAATTGAGTTGAAGATTCATGCTAATGTTCTCATGATAAAATTGTGTAACCTAATTTCTGGATTTTGTTGCTACGTACAGGCCATTCAGTTTTATCTAATTACTTTGAAGTTTTAATTTAATAAAAATTATATTTTGAGGACCTTCAGGGCACACAAATGTTTTTGTGTACTTCTGAATACTTGAATATTAGCATTGCATCATTAAGGTAAAAAATTCTTTCATTTGTTACTTTTTAGATGTAATGTATATGTATATTTGGTTTTTACATTAATTATTCACTTAAAGTGAATTTAAATTTATTTCTATCTCTTACACTTTTTAGCTCATAAAATGTTTTAAGATATCTAATTTTAAGTGTTTTATTTCATATTTATATCAATGAATTCTGGACAATGTTTACAGGAGCATCTGTGTAATTTTGTTTCAGGATATATAGTTGGCAATGCTGGACTTATTATTACAGTGATACAGTTCATGATAGCCTATGCCATACTCTTATTTACAGTTGCATCAATATGTGCTGTATCATCAAATGGGGCTGTAGAAGGAGGAGGAGCTTATTGTATCCTTTTTCTAGCTATAAAGCTATATTTGCATTATTATTTTTTTAAAAAAAACTAGCCATATTTAAACTGAAATATTCAATTTGGATACTGTCCATATACAATTTTGTTTCATATGCTCATATACTTGATAATCATTGAGTTTAAGGATTAATGACTATTTTGTAAATATGACTTGATTTATCACCATGCTATTAACAACAGACCAATATAAATTAATTTATTATTAGGAGGAGAACTTAAGAATGTTTTTAACTTTCACTTGTAAATATTAATCTTTAGCATAGCTTAAGTCATGATCAGCAGAACGTTAGGTCCTGAATTTGGTGGAGCTATTGGAACATTATTCTTTATAGCCAATATTGTTAGCAGTGCTTTATACATCACAGGCTTCACAGAAGGACTTGTTGAAAATGCTGGCCCTTCAGGTTAGTGAATGTGTGTATATTTCTAATTAAAAACCTCCCCACACTAAACTGTCCTTGAATAATTATTCTATGGTTATTAATTAAATTATTTGAAATTTACTTAACATTTTAATATATAAATTCAAATGAATTTCATGGAAGTTGTTTGAAGATTCAAATATTGTTGTAGTTATTTTTTTATATTGATACTTGAATTTTACATTGTTTAACTGGTACAATTGGAAGACTAAATTGTTGAGGAATGTAGACGACATAGGCATTGAGACTACTAAATTTATGTTAAAAAAAAAAGTGTCAAAAATGTTTAGATGAGGGCTACCAAGTAAACTAGTCATGAGAATGAAACCTATGTTTCAAACTGTAAAATAAAACACTTACCATGGTCGAGAATCAGCAGTGTTTGTATATAGGCATTCAGGCATAGACCTACTTTGTTCTACATAGATTTGCAATTACCCTTTAACTTTTGCAATCAATACAATATTATGTTTTTTTCTATAAAATTCAATCCATTTTTTATTTTCCAATATTTCTTAAACTTTATCTCTCTTTTATATTAAACCACATATATAAAGGAAAATTAACACCGTTTAAACCATAACATTAAGCTAAACATGTGTATAGGTAAAATTTCAACAATTTTATAGTTGGTAAAGATTTTTATAAATATTTTAGGTAAATTCAGGGATTAATATTCTACATTTGTGATATAATTCCATTTTTTTAGGTTTGCTGATAAAGGGCTTGTTACCCAATGGACGTTGGTGGCGTTTTCTGTACTCCTCAGTTTTGAATGTCCTTAACTTATTAGTATGTCTAATTGGTGCAGGCATGTTTGCAAAAATGAGTGTCATTATCTTAGGAGTGGTCTGCACATGTCTTGCATCTGTGTTAATAAGTTTCTTCGCGGAAGGTTTTAAATCGGTAAATTCTATTTTTCATAAATTTGAAACATTAAAAATATAAAGAAATCATAAGGCAATTAATTGGCACATTATTGAGATCACTTGGAAATGGTTTCTTTGGTCATAATATCTTTACAACTTAAGAGATTATGACTGAAAAGACAATTTCGGGGCATTGTCTTGATTTGTCAAGTGGCCTAACTTAATTTTTCTTATGTCACACCCAATGTATAGGTTGAAGAAAAACTTTTCTCATCTGTAGGGAAATTTAGTAACTACATATTTTTTAAAGTAAAATCTGTGATGTTGATGTGACATACATTTTGGCCTTCTGCCAGATTTGGTATTTTAAGACAATAATGCTAACAAATAAAAGCCTTAGTTTTTTTAGCAAGTTCAATTCAAATTTTAAGTTAGTTCCTTTTTTAAAAAAAAAGTTAAGTGAAAGTTTTACATTATGTTTCTGTGCTTCTGGCAATTTTTAGCTGCAAGTTTTTAATGTCATTTATAAGGTTATGCCCTACAGATGTTTTTAAAATAAATCTTACTACCATTAGCATAAAAAAGTGGACATTTTAATGTTGAGTGTGTATCTTGTCCATACCATAACTAGATAATATCTTTTAGAGTTTATTAACAGGTTAAATAGTTTATAAATGAAAATATAAATATACATTTTTCAGTTTAGTGATGATGCATTAAACTATGGCAAAATATATACAAGTGCTTTGCACTTCAAAACTTGTACAATTTAAGGGACAAAATAATAAGAGTGAGATGAAATATGACTGACTTCTAAAAATGATGGATTTGTACAGAATATTGGTTTGGATTGTATCCAAGATGTATGAATATAAAATTTTTTTATTAAGAATAAAATTCCAACCAGGTTGTGAAAAAGTGTTTAAGATTTATCATGTTACAAAGTACTTATATTTCGCATGTGTGCAATAGGGGCTAAGCCAATCAGTTATTTCAATTTCAGATACCAATCCCAGAAGCAAATCAACTAGTGCAAAATGATACATACCATGTACAAGGAAATTACACAGGTCTCTCATATGATACGTTAAAAGAAAACCTGTATTCACATTATGGACAAGATTATTCTTCTGGAGGAGAAGCCGTATATTTTGCAACAGTTTTTGCTGTACTTTTTAGTGGTGTTACTGGCATAATGGCTGGTGCTAACATGTCAGGTGAGCTTTAACTGAATTTAAAAGTTTATTTTGTATTATTACATATATTATATATATATATATATTTATATATTTATTAGACACGTTTTACTTGTTCAACTGCTGAAAAAATAATTTTGATAATACATTCATTTTGTACATTTGATGTTGATACACTGACAGTCTATTGCCTTTCATGTTTGCTACTTATCTGTAATAAACTTTTCCACTAACACACCTATTTGAAATTAGACTTTATTGTAAGTTTTGATGAGCAAAAAAATATTTGTAATATTTTAATCTTTGTGACATATTCAAAATAATTTACATGGCCAGGTAAAAGAGACGTTAGATGGCTTA
The DNA here is from genome assembly GCA_037074705.1 of Zhengitettix transpicula. Classification (NCBI taxonomy): domain Eukaryota; kingdom Metazoa; phylum Arthropoda; class Insecta; order Orthoptera; family Tetrigidae; genus Zhengitettix; species Zhengitettix transpicula. Next base: position 55,926,505 of record CM073595.1, on the reverse strand, counting down.
TGTGAAATTGAAGGCCAGTGTCACCATGTTGGACAGGAAACATTTCAAATTTTTCTTCCCAATATCACAACACTGACCCTTTATATAAGGTAATTTCAATAATGTATATCATTTGAAGCAAATTACTGTGGAGAACAGTTCCTTTGTCATGGTTTGTGAATTTCGTTAAAAATAAATAGACTAAGCCATTCAGTTGTCTCAATTTTAGATCTATAACCTCGACTGTATTAGTCACTTTACCTTCTATCTAATAAACAATGTTTTCTTTTCAGGTGAATTGAAAAACCCAGCTCGGAATATTTCCCGAGGCACCTTGTCAGCTGTAGGATTCACCTTTGTTGTGTACATTATTGTATCAATACTAACAGCTGCATCATGTACACAATTTCTTTTGCAAAATAATTTTGTTTTCATGATGCCAATAAATGTATGGCAGCCTTTTATCTCAATTGGAATTCTTGCTGCTACTTCCTCTGCAAGTTTAAGCAATCTCATTGGTTCAAGCAGAGTCCTGGAGGCGTTGGCAAAAGATAACGTATTTGGTATTATTATTAATATTATTACTATGAATACCTGCTTTTTTAAAAAGTAATCAAAACATTTAAAAACAGACAAATGAAAAATAAGGAACTTGATATAATTTCGAAATTGGTATTCAAAATCACCTCTTATAGCAAATATAATTAATATTAAAAATTTTCTGTGTACCATCCATAATCAATTTATTCTGCAGAATTATTGAACCTGTTGAAAAAACACTTTTCACATGATAAAATAAAACAAATTAAATAAATATGGTGTAAATAGCATATTATAATTCGTAGGCAGTATAATACTTGACATTTCACACACACACACACTCACATGTTGTGTGTGTATATATATATATTCTTCTTCTTCTTATTATTATTATTACAATTTTTTTAATGGCCATTTTCCGTTTGCAGGGCCTCTCCTTCATTTTGTAACACAAGGTATTTGGCAAGGAAACCCTATAGCTGCTGTGTTATGTTCATGGTTTTTAGTTGAGCTAATATTGCTAATGGATTCTCTAAATGCGATTGCACAATTAAACTCTATTCTCTTTCTTTTATCATACCTTGCGACAAATTTGGCTTGTCTAGTTTTAGAGTTGGCATCTGCTCCAAATTTTAGGTATGTTGTATTAGAATTATTTTTTAGAAAATTATAAATGAGGGTACTTATATTAACAAAATGAAGGATAATAAGTAATGATTGAAATTATATCAATATATTCATATGAAACAATTTCTATCATTGCTTATTTCTATAATTTATAATTTCAGGATAAGTTTATCTTGTGCATTCAACCAGGTAAGAGAAGGCTTAAGCTAGGTTTATATTCCTTTATTATATATTAAACAGGATTAATATTTTTAAATTTTTAAAGAATTGATAAAAATTATTCTTTTTTTTTTTCATCAGACCATCATTTAAGTACTTTAGCTGGTATACTGCGATGTTTGGCCTCCTTGGAACACTTATTATGATGTTTATAATTAATAGCATCACTACATCTTCATGCATCATAGGGTGCATCATATTGGTTATAACACTTCATTATTTTTCCCCATCTCGTGATGCTCGGTGGGGCTCTATTACTCAAGCATTAATTTTTCATCAGGTAATTTTGTTTTATTTCCATCTGTGTTGATTATCTTACAAATATGCAGTAACTACTATCTGAGTTTAGCTTTTATTTCTAATTAAATACTATTATTTTCTATTCCTCATAATCTTTATTATCTAAGATGCACATAAATATGTTGATATCATATTTTGTCCCAAATAACGTGCAATTATAGTTTATTTCTTTGACACATTGTATTATTTTAAAATCAATAAGTAGAGAAATGTGGTATGTTAGAAGTATGTTTTTCCATAAATTAGTAAGTTTTTGTTATAAAATAGTTTTTTTAATACATTAAAATAAAAACTACTTTGTTGGATGTTTGTATTGGACATTCAATTTATATATTTCAGGTCTTTGGTTTGCTGCAGTGCTTAGATTTTTTCAAATCATACTGTGTTTACCAAATTGACCTGCTATATACTTCCTGTCAGTTTTCATGTAAATTTATCATGATAAGTCTGATTCAGATTAGTATTTTTTAATTTTCTTGAATTTAGGTTCGAAAATATTTGCTACTGTTGGATTCTAGGAAAGATCATGTAAAATTTTGGAGACCTCAAATGCTTCTATTAGTGAACAACCCAAGAACAGCTTGTCCCCTAATTCAATTTGTGAATGATTTGAAGAAAAGTGGTTTATATGTCCTGGGTCATGTTTGTGTGGGAGATTTTAGTGAAAAAGATCATGATCCCACGTTACATGAATATGTTCATTGGCTTACATTAGTGGACCATCTCAAGGTAAGTAATTTGTTAACTATTTAGTAAGTATGTTGTCTTTTTGTTGTTTTACCCACAAAGAACGTGACATTACTACTTTCATAAACTCAAATTTGAGAGGTTCCCTCCATTATTCTGCAAGTGTTTGACAATTTTCTCAAAATCAAAGCATGGTGACCTCATAAATAAGTCCACAATCAGGTGAATATAAAGTTCCCTGCCTTAATTTAAATCTGGATATTACAACCCTGCACATGTGTCAAAGTACACCAAGGTTTATCCACTCTGTTCATAAAATTTTCCTATAAAGTCTGGGTTTCTATTGCAGCCGTACACACACAGAAAAATCATAAATCTTGAGATATTAAGTGTCCTACCACAATCAGTTTCCCAGCATAGATATGATATATCACAATTCAAGCTTGATTCATCCTTAATTCATTATTATACTCATTTAAATAGAACATTGCTCATCCCATATACTGATCAAGAATATAAGCATATTAACATATAATTTGTTACTCTAGCTTAATACTAGTCATCAGACTTTACAATTAAGTCTAAGAGGAACTATTAAAAGCTTTCAACACACTTTTCTTTATATCACCCTATAAAAGGAATTGTGAAGCTAGTTAATTATGAATTCCTTCTTTATTTTATACTTTATATTTTAATTTGAATCTCACAAAGGAGTTAAAAGCTACTTATATGTAACAGTAATCTGTGCTCCAGAGCTGTGAATCCTTTTTGCATACCTGAAAGTTAAGTAATTCATAGGGAAAATAAGCTTTTTTATTTACACATTTTCAAATTAATTTTCTTTTTCTTAATTAATTTTATTTCCTTTATTAATTATATTCTAATATTTTCATTTACTAAATGCACATTATATTGTATTAATAATGTTTCAGGTTAAAGCTTTTATTGAGCTTACAGTTTCCAGAACGGTACGTGAAGGAATGCATCACATGATCAGAATGTCTGGGTTAGGAGCCATGAAACCAAATACAATTGTCTTAGGGTTTTATGATGAAATGCCTCCATATGACTTTTTTGAAAGGTATATTCTTATAAATTTAAAAAATGTTTTATTATGTAAAAATATCTTGTTTAATTTTCTAAAATATACATTAAGGTAGATGAAAATAAAACAAAATATGTGACTGAATTGTGACACAGATCTGAGAACTAATATGAAGCAGCTGAGAGTGTTTTAGTTTATTTTCACTCAACTTAAAAAACAACAAATTAGAACAATCTCCTGATAAATCTGCATTTAGTGAAAATAATTTTTATGTCAGCAACACATTTTGTACTTCTCCAATTTCATATAATTTGCTAAAATTGTATTTATAACACTTACTTTAATAAAGTAATATTCACATTGAAACATTTGAACCTTGTAATTAATAAAAAGTTATATTCTCTTAATGTTCAGTGAAATCCTATTTTTTAGAACCTCTGATACCAATATATTTCATAATAATAAAAGGACAAAATATGGAGTGCAACTTTTGATTCCACTTTATAAAAGTTTACCCTTGTTCTCATTTCTATAAATCACTATATGTCGTACAACTATCAACTCTATTAGATGCTATGTTGTAGTTGAATTTTTTCTCTAGGGATTGATATCTTAATGCTTGGAGTTATGGATTCAATCTATGCCTCTGACTAGAAGTGAGTAAATAAATGTTATTTTGAATATTATATTCTCTTGTACTTCAAACTTTGTTTGCATTGATCAAATTATTTTCTCAACTTTTTTGAGAGTTCTGTTTTGCACATGAAATAGTTGGCTAAAAATGAGCTGTGTTCATCATGAATGGAATTTGTTGTGAAGATAGATATGAAATGAAAAATTAATTTGTTTGGAATATTTATACTGGAAGTACATACATTATTGGATTGCATATATTGTGTATAAATGGGTATGGAATTAGTGTTGTTTGTAAAATTATGTATATATATATATATATATATATATATATATATATATATATGTATGTATATATGTATGTATATATAATAAATGTGTGTGTTCTCACTGTTTTGGTTCCGTCTTCTCTTTACAATACTAAATTTTCAGTACATTATTTGCACAAATGCACCGTGTTGGTTGTTTGTTAATAAAAAAATACATGAAAGATAATTTTCATTAATGTTGTTTGTGTGTATAGGGAATACAAAGTAGTCATATTTCATAAATAAGATAAGGAAGATATTCTGAGCATATGACACATCTGAATAATAACTTTTTACATCCCTTCAGAATCGTAGAACAATAGGTTTGTTCTCTCCATTAAATTACTAACTTGTCCAGTTTATAGCATAATAGAATGGTTATTTGAGTCAACGGTTCTATAAAAGGTTCAAATAATCTCCCCAAAATTTAAAATCTTTTTTTCTAAGCATTCACATAGACAATATAATTATTTGTGCCACCCTGGATATGTCCTGTTGATGTAGTTTAGTATTCTACATGAAGTTATTGAAATAGGAAATATTTATTTCAGATCGGAATCTCAGTATAGAACGACTACATTCAGTGATAAGTTAACATATGAAGGTGTGCCTCTGTTTGAATTACGCTCAGATTGTGATGGAAAAACCCTTTCTGATCATGAATTTGTAGCAATGATGGCTGATGTATTGAAAATGAAGAAAAACCTCTGTGTTTGCAGACATTTTCATGCACTAGATAAAATGCTCATTTCCAAGTAAGTATTCTCTAATGTGATGCAGATGTTGTTAATAACTTGGGGACTCATTCTTAAAATCTGCTACATATTTAATATTAAAAGTGAATTTTTTCATCAGTTATTTTAGAATATGTTGTAAGAATGGAAATTTTTGTAGTTAAATTGCATCTCTTCTAGAATTATGTACTGCTGCCTATTTATCTTTGTATACAATTTATCAAATTGAGTTAATTTTTTTCTTTTTCAGGTCTTCATTAGTGAAGTATATTGATGTGTGGCCTATAAATTTTATGAATCCAAGTGAACTGGACCAGTTTGATACAACTAGCTTGTTCATTCTGCAGTTAGCGTGTATAATTAACATGGTAGGCTAGCATTTTTCCAATTTAGACAAGTAAAATACACAGTATACTGTGCACAACTATTTTATAAATAACAGCATGAGGTAAAGTAAACAAATTCTTATCTAATCATCTCTGAACTGATTAGGAACATAATGTATTTCCCCATATATTTACCATTGAGAAATGTTTGGTGGGTGTGTAAATGAATTTATTGTGTTGTAGACATGTTCAGGTGATGATGAACTACAACACTTAGCATTATTCAGTTCATGCCCAGCCAGCACACAATCGAGTCCTACTTTCCTGAAGAAGGGTGCTCAGGCCCTCAAAAATTTGAGAAATTTCATTGTCAAAAATAATTGTGATACTTGTATGGAAAGGAAAGGGAGATAGCTTGTGGGTTACCTGAAAGTGAAGTACGGAGTAGCCATAGGGAACCAAAGGTGGTTCTTCAAATTTTCGGAGGATCTCAGCCTCCTTCTTCAAGAAGGAGTGTTACACCATTCCATGTACTGGCCGGCTGCTCTTTTTCCTTTCCATACCAATATTGCAATTATTTTTGACATTGTCATATCTTATATATAATATATATATATATATATATATATATATATATATATATATATACATACAAACACGCATATGTACACACATAGAAATGGAAAGCTGACTTAACTTAAATTGATTGTGTAGCCAGGCTGGTAATATATAATTTATCTAATTTTTTAATTTATATATATATATATATATATATATATATATAGCTGACATAACTTTAATAACCAGCTGACTAAGTCAGCAGGGACAAAATAACATTCTCAAATTTTTGAGGGCATGAACCCCCTTCTTCCTACATAATGTATAAGTGAAATTTGCTCTTATAAAAAATATGCAGCTTAATAAAATGCTAATAAATAAATACATATCTTTCCAAGTATCTATATGCTTATAAATACAAGACTTTGTGCAGTTGTGTTGAACAATACATTTTTGTATAGGTCCCAGGATGGAAAAAGCTTCAACTGAGAGTGTTTCTGTGTGAGGTATCTGAACCATTGTCCAGTATTGAGACTTCTATTGGTTCATCAGACGCATCTATCAATCTTCAGAAAGGTGAACAACGTTTACGTGAACTACTTCAGATGTTGCGTATAGCTGCCTCAATTCATCCGGTATGTTTTAAGCACCCTATTACATTGCAGAATAATTACTTTATTGAATCTCTCAATATAGTTTTTGCAACTCTAAACATTTTACCTGTATCTGAAGATAACTGAAAATTAATCATTTGTGCAAAAATAGTTAGACTAACATTCATGTTTTATGTTGTTGTAAAAGTTGACTGCTGAATATATTTACTGTCCATTTAATGGTCTAAAGTGTAATCTGAGATTTAAGTTATAATGAAATAGTGCCCTTACTGTAAAACTTATCATGAAACTCCTGAGTTTTTAAACATAACATTTTAACTAAATCATAAATTCAATATAATAAAATATATTTGTATTTGACACAGACAGTGGTGGTAAGATATCTTGTTTGTGTAAACTACAAACTGTATTTTCATAAAAAGCATGTAGCCATTTAATAAAATGTTTTAAAGTCATTTTGATGTGTTATAATTGTTTATATTGAATCATTGCAGCTAACTGGATATACAGACTTGTACACAGGCTGGAAACAATGCTTAGCAGCAGATTCTAATACTGATGCAAATATGAGCAGGAGTTCTTATAGCTCATTACATCAAGCAAATTGTCTCTATCTACACAGGTATAATATGGAACAATTATTAACATACTATCTAGGTTCCACGCATTGCCTGGGTATTTATTTATAAGAGCGTGGAAAAGTATTTAATTTGATATTAATCTATTAGTCAAGAAGTGATTTAACCTACCTATGAAGAGGGAATGCTAATTTCATTCCGAAAATAAGTGTTTGTTTTGAGTTTAAAGTGGATATGTTTGGTTACATTTGCTTCACTGGTGTAGATATACACAGATTGTTTACCCCATCCATTCCCACTCATACGGGTAGGTGAACAACTTACCCAACAAGTTTAATGTTATAATTAATCTCAGCGACATCCACAACCCCAGTTTAATCTCCAATCTCAATTTTTTTTATATATATATATATATATATATATATATATATATATATATATTAAAACCCTTCACCCTCACCTCTAAGGGTGCTCCCCTCCTATGCCGAAAGTGGTTCAAATTATACACAAACATCATTGGGAAAAACACTATCAATCTCATTTAGCCTGAAATATGTTTATTCCATGCAAAATTCAGCAGTTTTAGCATGTTTAAATTTTTCTGGCAAGTTGAATGTCATAAATAAACTAGGCAAAATCCAGAACCTCAAAATTGACTCCAATTTTGGTTGTCTTCTCATTATTTTTATGTATCGCCACCACCACCATTCCTAAGGGTGTTCCCCTTCCATGTAAAAATGGGTTGAAATTATACACAAACTATATTGGGAGAAACACTCAACTTCATTGACCATAAAAAATAATTTTTCAATGCAAATATTGGCCATTTTAGCTTGTTTGATAATTTCCACTCCTGCTCTTGGTAGTTGTATCTTACCCAGTGTTTATGGTTCAAAAGGAATACTTGCACGAAATTTGCTCCAGGGCTGTAGATTTGTATGTGAAACGTACATGCAGTCAATTTTATTCATTAGAGATTTTATGTATAATAACAAAGGAATAGAAATGTATTACTGTAAAACAAAGTGTTGGGGATCAATATTGTAGTGAAAATGAAGATAGGATTCAATTTACAAACATGCATAAGATACAAAGAATTCTTTATATGTAATCCAATTATAACTGAATTCTCCCCTTTTGTGTTTGACAAGAAAGTTATTGGACAGTGAATTTCATACAAAGTAATTGAAAAATGAATTTAATGTTTATGTCCAGTCTGGGGTAACTATACTATCCATGAAACATGATTTAAGTTTAAACATTTGATTCTTATATTTCAACTTTTTCCAGTGTCAATGACCTCATTTGCCAGAATTCTCAGGAAACTGCCGCCACTTTCATTTACTTGCCCCCACCACCACAGCCACCAGAGAATGAAGAACTTAATTCCCAATATCTGCAGCTGCTGACTCAGCTCACCGCAAACTTGCCACCCACTGTATTGGTGCATGGTGTGCATGCTGTAACATCTACTGCTTTTTAAATTTAATTTTATGTATAATTTAAGAAATTATTTATACTGCTTAGCGAATTAAGTGTGATGAGATTAATGACACATTGTAAAATATTATATTTATCTGACAAATTTGAACACCATAGAATAAAAATACTGATTTGTTTGTTGAATTATATGTATAGTAGTAAGGATATGACATTGTCAAAAATAATCGTGATATTGGTATGGAAAGGAAAGAGAGCTAATTTGTGGCTTACCTGAAAGTGAAATACAGTGTAGCCATAGGGAACCGAAGGTTGTTCTTCAAATTTTTGGAGGCTCTCAGCCTCCTCCTTCAGGAAGGAGTGTTACACCATTCCGTGCACCGGCCAGCTATGGACTGCCAAAAATTTGAAGAACAACCTTAGATTCCCTATGGCATCACTGTACTTCACTTTCAGGTAAGTCTCAAGCTATCTCTCTTTCCTTTCCATATCATTATCACAATTTTTTATATGTATATATATAAATATTCCTATGTATTTAAATATTTTTACATTTTTATGTAATTCTGATAAAAAATATATTTATTGTAATGTACTTTTATTGTAATGTACTTTTATTGTGTATTCTACTTTGCTCATATGCAATTTGTGTGCAGTATATATTCAATATTATTATGAAAAATAAAAAATCAAATTTGTACACAAAATATGTTTCACTTATTAAGAAGTTTCTATTACTATTTATTACTATCTATTACTTAAAAAAAGCCATCCATTTTATTTCATTATGTGAATACCATAAATATTGTATGAGTAATGTTTTATGTTAATACACAAATGCTTTTCTAAAATAAATATTTTGATCCTGCTTGGGAAAATGTGCATCCCGTTTGATGAAATTTGTTGTGTTTGATAGATGCCCACGTCGACAAAATTCATTTGTCTGGCGTCTTTGTAGTTAATTCAATGTGTGCCATATCTCATTTAACATATTGTATTAGAAATGATCAATATTATTAAAACCACAAAAAGACCTGTTACGTACCTGTTATTTTATGAGTATGAGACAATCCTTATTATTTTCGTGATTTGATCGGTTCCGGATACGAATCTTAGTTTGCAAATATTTATCTTGCATGATAAAAGACAATTACCAGCTGATAATGTGCTTTAACAAGTGGACTGTTGGAGAATGATCATTATCTTCAAAGAGTGTTAGGTCATTGTATGAAGCAGTAACATCGGCAAATCTCCCTAGAAAATATGGAACGTGGTAATGGAGAACGCTCTGTTAAAGTATTTCGTCGACGATGGGTCATGCTCAGCATTTTCATGCTGTTTGCGGTAGCCAACAATTGGCAATGGATACAGTATACCATAATCTCAAACATTGTTGTGAAATACTATGGCGTTGAACAATATGCGGTGGACTGGACATCGATTATTTTCTTTTTGTTGTACGTCGTATTAATTATACCAGCATCCGCTCTGATGAACAAGAAAGTAAGTAGCTATACGTTGATATCATTATTTAGCAGATTCGATTTTGTTACTACTGCTATAAATGTGGCATTACCAAAATGTATAAAGAGATTTCGGCGATGCATGTGCGCTATGTATCATTGACTTCATGACAACGATCACCATAAACAGATTTGTAATATGCATCGATCATCCTCAGCCGCTAAATGTGTCTTACTCTTTTGTGGTATTTATTTTAATTAAACTAGTTCCTATTCCACTTACAAATTGTGGTAAAGTGTTCGGGATCCCCCACCTTTGATTAGACACATACATACATTTGACGCTACGAGGTCTACTAACACCTGATAACGAAGTTGTATAAGATTTCTAACGTTGCCACCTCGATTAAAACTCTACTTGTGAGTTGAAACTGGTCGGCCGCGTACCAAAAGGATCCCCAATGAGATGATCAATTTGAACGCCAGTCCTACTTGGTTACATCAAGCATTCCGTTTTTATGTTTCGTAGGTAATTATGAGTTCGTCAGTTTCTGCTGGTGTGATAACTATGTCAAATGCTACGATACATTTTCTAAAATAATTAAATTTTATTTGACCATGCCCATTTATCTACAACTAATTGAATACGGTCGTATTTGTTGTTCCTTCTTCGTAACCTGCTCGTTATTTTGTTCAACTTCATCAGGGACCTTCGGATCATATTTAAAATCGTGATGTCTGCAGCGGTTCCATCTTATGACAGTTTCACTGTCCTTAGACAATGTGTATATAGGATTAACTTGCCCTAGGCCTATATATAATAAAAGAAATATGATTACAGATTCAAAAGGCCCGATAAATCTAATCTGATCTAAAACAAATGGAAGCAAAATTATTTACATGTAATTTATCTCCAGAATGAAGACGTATTTCTGCCACACACAAATATAGATTATAATGAAAAAATTTAAATATTTATTTGTCCGTATGGTTTTCTCACTTCTAATTTTAAACACTTCCTAATTCTAAGCTCGCATTTAAAATCTTGTTGTGCCCAACGTTCAGTAGACTAATGTGCTGACAAACCCAACGCATCAAATATTCCACTCGTCGCTGATTCACCTGCTGGACATTATACTTCCTGTTAGTTCAATTGGTTCGATTGTTTGATTGATTAAGAATTTGTGAATGAATTCTTATCTCGTTAATATTGTTATATAAGAATTGATAAAAGATTATAGAGCCTGTCCCTGTCGATCAACCTGTCAAAAACAAGAGGAATATGCTGTGATTTTTTATAAGCCGAAAATTAATTACTTCTTATGATGTGATATGACTCTTGGGACAAAAGAGACGGTTCGAGTCTCATTTTTCTATGACACTGTAATCTGAAGAGGTGTTCTACGATATATCAGGATGGAGAGCTACATAAAAAACCAGTAACTAGACCGATATATAATAAAAGGCTAACTTTCCATATAATAGCTCGTGGTGAACAACCGAATGGTGATTTATAGAAACTGACTTTTGTACTGTGAGATACCATTTGTCGCTTGAGATACTCAACGTTAAATATTATATTATTACATAATTTCTCAGCCACTCAGCAAACAAAATTACAGGTTTCTGAGCAACGCCTCTCATTCAATTCATTTCAATTTAATGTTGAAGCAGTAGGATGTGCCATAAAATCAGACAAAAATTACAGAATTTAAAATTACCGTTTCGCAATTTTTTGGATTCTGATGCCAAAAAGATTTTGGTTAATGTTTTGAAGGAAACAGGTGAAGTGCTCCAGCAACGTTTAGAGATTATTTTGTGGGTGTATTTATAATAGTGAAGACTAAAATTGAAGCAAAATGTTTGAATGTGGAAGCACTATAAGAGAAGAATAAACCAAAAGTAAGGATTAGCGAAGTTTCATTCGACATTTCGAAAAACATTCTGTCCGCCTTTAGTGTGCAGGCACGCTTATACAAGTGCTGATTTACTTAATTTAGTTCTGTCGGACCATAAAGGAAAATTATCTAGTCTTTCTGCATCTGAAGCTTTCTGGCCATGTAGGAGGAAGCGTAGAGACTAGTATCTTGAATGTAATATTAAATGCCATGGAAACAATGCCTCCAAAAGAAAACTTTCAATAAGCTAAGTGTTTTAGACACAATCCAATCGCCGACCCGCCATTAATTTTCAATACATTTGGAACGCACATTCTTCAGCTGAAGGAAAATTAGATCAGGCAACACCGCAACACATTCTATTTACAAAGACAAATCCGTAACACCGATATATGTTGTCCTGTCGCAAAACTCCTAGCCCCTACATAACCCGATGCATTCCGTCCTGATTGGGTTGTCGCTGTCTAGAATATTTTCTGAATGGCGTTTGAGGGACAGATCTTCAAGATCGTGGTTGAGGAGAACAGGCATAATTTAAATCGTGTTCATTTCTAACAGGGACTGAGACCTGCTATCCTGCTGGGGACGCTAACCACCATGATCGGGTCGTGGTTGAAGGTGGCGTCGCTGCCGAGGGATCTGTTCTGGGTGGCCTTCGTGGGACAGAGCTTCGTGGCCGTGGGGCAGGTGTTCATGCTCGGGGTGCCTCCTCAACTGGCGTCTGTCTGGTTCCCCACACGACATGTCTCCACGGCTTGTGCCCTCGGAATCTTCGGAACGCAGGTTCAATTCTTTTATTATACCACAATCACGCATTATGATTAACTTGAATGAAGAGTGTCCATCAATAAATTTTATCGTTTGTGCCAATTTAAGTGTTTCATATTCGGTAGTACTCTATATTTTTCGTCGCGGAAAGTGTATCGTAGATTAAGGACCTTGCACATATTTTCTCTCTTCTAATTTATGAGTTTGCGCTTGCGGGTGTCCAAACTGGTCAAGATAACTTCATCGGCATTACCTGCGTCTGGGACATCAACAATTGTCACTTCTGTCTATCAATCCGCATAAGATGAAGAAGATTAGTCCTGAAACTCAAACAGGAGATAAACTAATATCAATCAAGTATAATAAAATCCAGCAAAGGCAACATGTTAAATCATAATATAAATAGTAGAGCCTATACCAAAATAAGAATTCAATTTGGAGTTTCTCAAGAGAGACACGGATTGTCCAGTTTGAGGAGGTGGAAAAAGTTTCTAGACATCAGCATAAAACCTGTTTTACGTATTTTGATACCACTTAAATCTAAATGTTCAATTTTTATTCTTAATTTTCAGATTGGCGTGGCTCTAGGAATGGTTATGACTCCGATTATGATTAAGTTACATGGTGATATGAGCGAAACCGCTAAAGAATTCCAGTTCATGTATTATGAGTTAGCTGCGCTCAGTACTCTTGCGTGTATTTTGGCTGTTTTCTGTAAGTATTTAAACGATCAATTGCATTTTATACGATACATTTCCATTACTTGGTCTTTCGATAAGCCATATGGTTACCCATTCAACTGAATTATCTAAGTTTTAATCACGTAAATCCTCCCACTTGAAGTTCCTTCAGAAAATCAGTTATTCCAAATAATGAACCCGATGAAGTATGTTCCCTAAAACATCTTTCAGTTTTCAATGCCTTTAACAAAAAATACTAAATTTCCATTATTATTCACTTCTTGCTTAAAATTAAATACACTGCAACGAAAAACAATTACTAGTAATTATATATAAATACACTACTGGGTCCCCGACGTTGCTCGGGTTGTCATAATTAAATTCAGTGACATCCATAACCCCGGATTTGACTCGAGTCTCGGTTGTTTTTCCGTTATTTTCTTGTAACGCCCCTACATCCCCACCCCAAAGGACGCTCCTTTCCCATGCTGTAAGAGGTTGAAATTATACACCGATAACATCTGTAGAAACACTATCAATCTCTTTGACCCCGAAAATGATTTATCCAACTCAAATATAGCCGTTTTAGCATGTTTCAAAATTTCCATCCCCGCCCTCCTCGCTCCTGGGGGTGGTAGACGTGTCTCACCTCGACAGTGTTTGTTTCCTGGTCGCATGGAAACCTGTACGAAATTTGCTCGACGGGTGTAGATTTGTATGCGGAACGTATACAAACACACTCCCGAAATAAATTTATCCCACTCAAATATCGGCTGTTTTAGCATGTTTAAATATTTCCACCCCCGCGGTCTGGGGATGGTAGACGCGTATCACCCCGACAGTGTTAGTTTCCTGGTCGTAAAGAACACGTGTACGAAATTTGGTGAATTTTGCTCCACGCGATAAAATTTGTATAAAGAACAACGTAAATACATACATACATACAAATATACATCCTTTTTTATTATATAGATATATAATTTGAATTGAACGTAAATAGAGTAAGGCCGTGGTTTACGTGAAATAGAAGGTCGGCGTTGGTACATAGGACAAGAGAAAGGTCTTCAATATTTCGTAGGTGTTAGCCTCCTTCCTGAGGAGAAAAGTATTTTCATTGTTAGCCAGTATTTTTCTGGCCGACGCTTGTGATGTAACTTCCTGAATGTTCTAAACTTTCTAAAAACTAATTTATTAAATCAAAATAATTCCTTTGTTGCAATCTTTCAAAATGGTCACTTGTTTCTGTGTGTGGTCTTGACTATCCGCTGTCTACGGAAACAGCGCAAGATGCGGGAAATATAAGTACGATTTTGGATTATGAAGACTTTAGTGTTTCAGAATGAGCCTCCTTGCCCTCCTAGCGAGGAGATGCTGGAGAGGAATTCATTGCCGAGCGAGTTCTGGGTTCCTGTAAAGAATCTCTTGCGCAACAAGTCTTACCTTCTAGTCGTCCTCACCTATGGAGCCAGCGTCGGTGTTGCTAACTGCGTCGGAACGATGATGAACACGCTCATACTGAACTACTTTGAGGTACGACCATCTAAATCCTGCAGTAGACCGGGAATGTAATGAGATATATGAGATACGTGACGGTGTGTTCCAAGCACTGTTCATTGGAATGTGGTGGACCCTGGTTTTGTGTTGGGAGACGATGGTGTCGATAAGTTACCTGCGCTATAAATTTTCCTCTGGGTCAAAAATGTACTGTCGACGTGTTTCAGCACGGAGAAGAGCTTGCTGGGCGTATAGGAATGACCACTGTTTTAGGAGGAATGACGGGAATGGTCATCGGCGGACTCATTCTCGACATCACAAGGCGCTTCAAGTAAGTAAAACTAAACGCTTAGATTAGTCTGGGTCAAAATTTTGGTCAGTTATAGTGTGCTACGATTTACTATTATGAACGTGGATTTAGCGAATCAAAATGCTTAATGATATTTACATTTCATTTAAATCTCCAAATTGGAGAGAAGTACATTAAACCAATTTTGTGTATGGTTTTCGTATATGATGTGATCTTTCTACATTGTTGCCTTCAGCATGGTTGTAACGAACCATTTGGCATAAGAACTTTTTCCGTCTCGTCATCAAATTTTCTGGTCCTCCGCCTTGGCCTGTTAGGAGCTGTAAATTTGAAATATTAGACTACAAGTAACGGAAGTATTCATTGTTTCGTTATCCATATTTCTACTTTACCTGAATTTATGTTGCTTTACGGTTTCATTGCGCCATTTGTAGAGATTTGATGTTCGCAAATGAAGCCTGTACACTCAATTCCGTAGTTCATTATTTGTAATATGCCTTTTATATTAGAAAACCTTTACACTTGAACACAAAATGAAATAATATGCAGTTTTCTGACGTTATGTAAAACATTTGAGAGGACATAGAAATAAGTTATTGTCCGTAATTTGGAAAATGATGAATACTAAAATTTTGAAGTGCTATGTTAACGATTCTTTTAATTCTTTCTTCGCATTATCTTAGACTGTGTATTTAGCTGTATGCATTTACCTGTGTAACAAACCATATTTCCGGTAACATAAGGTCAGGTATTAAATAAATGTTAAATTTATTATAACTGTTTCAGCATTTACATATAACATCATATTATCGAATATTTTTTAATTAGGTCTTTTTTTATATTGATTTATTGACAGTCGCATCAACAGCTCTGGCTATTAGCGACTCCGTATGGGAATTCATTTTTTCTAGTCGGGGGACTGATTTGCCGAGAGTTTCTCTCACGCACTCAAACATCCATGCCCTCGCAGTGATTCGAACCCGGGACCGCTGTGATTTGAGGCAGTCACGCTGACCCCTACACCACAGGAGGTCATTTTACGTCCGTATAAGTAGTCGGTTGGTGAAATGCAGGCTTTAAGTGAGTGAGTGAATAATGTTAGTTTTGTCACAAATTGTGAAATAAATACTCAACATAAATAATCGTGAACTATACGTACATAGTGTGTATATAAATAGTTCTATCTGTAAATAGTGAGGAAATAATATGAACAAATAAATGGTGTAAGTCTTATTTGATTTGGAGAGACTCCCCGAACTCGTAACTAAATTAACCCATCGCGTAATATTTTCAAATCATAAAAGTTTAAACCACTGAAATATATTAAATAATGGAAGAGTATGATGTCTAGGGGGTTTAGATTAACTTTCCTTGCTCAGTCCGTCCTGGAGAATTTGTCATGATATATTCAACGATTTTCTTGAATTGAAACTTGTCAGTCTCGTTTTATTTATAGCCATGTAGTCGACTATTTTGTTACAACAAACAGTTTTTATTGAAACGCGAACAAAATATGAATATGCTGTTGTTTTTAAGGAAACTCAATTCAAAGAGCAATTTTTATATTTTACGTTCCCAGATTTCATTTATCTTTGCACGATTTTCGTAGTAATGTATGTATCCCATGAACATTTTCTCTTTACAACAGGGAAACTGCAGTGGCCACATACTTTCTGACTTTCTTGAGCATACTGGGTCTGACTTTCATTCTCAGAAGCAAGTCGGAGGTGGCACTCTATTTCGGAGCCTTTTTCTATGGGTGAGTATTAATGTAATTAATTTATTCTATACATACAAAAATAAAGATGTTACAGATATAATTTGAAGCAAAATCGTGAACGTTAATAATTTAACATTAAGCAATATGATGAGATATGGTAATTTACCTTTGAAAAGTATAAATTATACTTATTTTGTTTGAGTGATAGGCTACATGAGTACCATCCACTTTGTTGGCTCCCCCCTTTAATATAAAATGAAGGAATGTAAAGGGGGTACGGATGGGACATCAAGATAGCCCCCCGCTGTAGTTTAAGGATCCAACCTGGAATTCGCCTAAAGGTGATGCCGGGAAAACTCTAGAGAAACATCTGGTTCGTCGTGCACTTGATACTTGTCCCACGCCCTTCCTATAACGAGAGATCAGGGTGTGAGGACGCAACTTACCCGACTCCATGCCTCTACGGGATTTGGGGGCAGTTGGTCGATGAACAAAATAAATTTGAATCTATAAAAGGTTCTGAATTTCAATAATAAAGGTATAATTGACTTTTTAATACCCTTTACAAAACTAAAACGTACAAGATTTGGAAGCCTTCCTCCCATCTTAGGTGCAATATTAATGTTCGGAGCCCAGTTTCATAAGGCGTGTATGGATTGTGATAATGGCAAATACAATCCGACCTGTTGTCGCTGACTTTATCAGATGATGTATTGTTAATCAGTTCTTTTATTTGTTTCCCCAGATTTTTTGTGAACGGTTACTTGCCCGTGGGGTTCGAATTTGCCTCTGAGGTGACTTATCCGGAGTCGGAGCACTTGTCGTCGAACTTGCTGATGTTCGCTGCGCAACTGATCAGCATGTTGATGACCATGGGCTACGGACCTCTGATCCGACTCGTGGGAGATCTGTGGGCAAACGTGTGCCTCTCGGCGATACTCTTTGTGTCCTGCCTCATCACAATGTGCATTCCAGGGGAGCTAAAGCGACAAAATGCTCATAGGGCAGCATTGCAACATCTCGATCAATAATTTGGTTTTCGTTATATTGTTTACTGCTAAATTGACTAAAATTTTAGCTTCGACCCGTATTACGAGAAACAAACTAGAAATTATAAACATTGTGGTCGTAGGGTTCATATTAAGTGGCTAGAAATTCAATAAAGAATATTTAGGATTCCTCGTAAATTATTTCATGACAAAGTATGATATTTTAACAATAGGGATTATGATCAGATCTTCAGTCACACAACATCCATAAATATTCCAGTTATTTCGTGTGGATAAAACCAATCGTTTTATTTTTAAAATAGTTATTACTTATATTATTACATTATATGGACAATAACAGTATTCCTGTAAAATTGGTACATTTATTTCAATTTTTCCAAAATTTAAGAGGTTAATGTGGAAAGTATAGGAAAACTTTAAACGAGGAAACGCGGATAACGTTTAAGAGCACCCAGTAATCTGAGGATTATAGATGTGATTTCTATTACTATATTCTGGACAATGAGATAATACAAAATTATTTTAATTTCCTGTTACTAGATTTTGTTTACATGCCTGGAAATTTAATGTTTCCAAAATATCTCCCCGCTATAATTTACCCAGCGAGAAAAGGTCCATGTTTTTTTAAATGGTTCAAAAGAATTTTTTTTTACTTACGTATAAATGTTTAAAATTAAATATTTGACAAGTTAATTAAAGATAAAGACTTCCAGGAGTTGGGGGACGTTGATCAGAAGAGCTAGCTCTATTTTCTTCCGAGTCAGAGTTCGCTCACTCTGTAGAGGGACCTAGCCTTTTAAATATATTTACCACTGACCTTCCGACAATTGGTCAGCATGTCTTCCACCTCACTCATTCTCATTATAATTTTATTCGATAATATTATGCCTTCAGTCAATTGTAAACTGCTGCTCCTATTCCCATAAACCAAATAAGTATAACGGTCAGAGTGTTTATGGTGTCATGGCTTTGATTCCTTCTTATATTTCTGAAGGCTTACAGTTAAAGCGCCGCAGATGAAAGTTTCGTTGGAACTACAGATTTAAGTATTTTTTATATTATTGTCATAGTGCAGTATCGTACTGAATGAAGAAGGAACTTAACAATCGCACCTTAAACTTAAACATCGACTACGAGTCTTATTTCAACCCCTGACACTATTGCTGTGTTAGTGGTTCGTGAGGAACCTGACAAGAATTACTACAGCGTAAGGAAAAATTTCTGGATATACCGACCTTCGAAAAAAGCAATGCCAAAGGACTGGAAGGGGAAGCGACGCAGATCTAACGGTGTAAAAAGGTATGACACAGTAAGTAGAATACTCAAAGTGTGCATGTCTAATTGCAAAAACGGAACGGAATTTGTGAATAAAGAACATTGAATTATAAAGCATACTAAAGGCTTTTTTTTTTCAAAATACTGCTACAGTGCCACATTGTGCCACTAAGTCAAATACTGCAATAATCCAAATATGCCAGTCTAAAATATTAAGAGCCATCGTTAACGCCCCCTGGTACATAACAAATACACAATGACTTAAAAATGTTATGGAAACTGCCCATCAAAAGAGTGTTAGCCATCACGAAAACCTTAAATCACATTAAATTCCATTATTACAACCACTATTAGAAAATGATGTAACAAGAAGACTGAAATGAAGATGGCCATCGCATCTGTAGACAAGATTTAGGAGTTCTCTTCGCTGGTGGAGATCTCATCATGCCACAATGTATAATATGGAAATAACATTTTAAAGCCACCACAATAGCTTGTAGATTAAAATGTAATCTGATTGCTGATATATAAAATATTTTTTAAAAATAACATTGTTACCAAACTAGGAATAAGGAAAATTATTACTTAGAATGTATAAATAAAAGTAGTACCATAATTCAATATTTAATAATGGTTTAGTCAACTATAATAAGCTACCCGTGGATATAAAAAAATGAATAAGTATCAGTCAATTTAATGTGTATGCTAGAAATAATAATTTGTAAGCTATTAGTTTTGTTTTTACTAATTTATTTATTGTTGTTAATATGTTATTAACTTAAGCTAAATTAATTGAAATAAATAAAGTTAAAGGAATATTAATTATGATAAATTATCGTTTGATCGATAGATAAATCGGTTCATTGTAAAATCGATATTTTGAAGACAGTCGAACGTTGTCGACAATCACTTCTATTCTAAGTAAAGAAAAATAGACAATGAATTAAATTTTTTTATAGTTTTGTGTATTTGTATTTCCTTATGTTTCCCGTTTAATACATTCTGTAGGAATGGCTAGCATAGATGATTCGGTCGACACCGCTGTAAAATCAAAAAGGCCAGCAGGTATGCCAAAAGAGTAACAAATATGTATTATGTTAAACATATTTAGTATATTGAATAAACTGTTCATTGAAAATATTTATAATGTAACAATGACAACTGGCGATCCTTAAGCCAAATTCAATTATTCGCACTTTTATACTTTGACTACCTTTAAGACAGAGAAAGCCATTGCTTTAATTGTGATTGTTTTTCTCACAATAAAAGCTTAATATTATGCTAAATTATTTTTTTTCACTCTTCTATTTATTCCTATTTATCCAGTTGGTCCTTATGCAGTGTATCCTTAATACATGTGTTCCTCATGTTAAATGTCCATTACATTGGCTGTTTATAAACTAGTGGGTCACCTATCAGAATTTTCTTTATCTGTTGGATATCTCTTCTCATTTACTAATTTTATGTTTTCCTGTCCTGAACATTAGTCCATTCTTTTTTTTTACTCTTTGAATTTTGTTAGCAACCAACCATTTTATTTTCATGTTGTCTAATTATATACCCTACCTGCATACCAGATTAATATTCATTTCAGGATTATCTTTAACATTGTTGTCATCCTTATGTCAGTCAATTCATTATTGAAATACTTTTTCAAAGTCTTCATGAATTGCTAGAGGAAGTAAGTATTCCTTGATCCTTATTGTTGCCTAACTCCCTGTATAAAATTTTTTGTTTAGCTGTATTCACTTCAAAAACTGTTTGTTCCCATTGATGTATTAGTTTCAGCAATATTTTCGTTAAAATTGTCACAAATATCATAAATTAATTGTATAATCATATTATTCAATAATTTTACAGATAGTGCTTTTAAGCAACAACGATTGGCAGCATGGCAACCTATTCTAACTGCTGGAACAGTTTTGCCTACATTTTTTGTCATTGGGGTTGCTTTCATCCCAGTCGGTGTTGCTTTGCTGAATTTTTCATCTGGAGTGAGTCTATATCAAATAGTTATTGTTTATGTTATTTTTGTCATTTATTTTATCTGATTTTTATGGAATACATTTCATAATATTATTAACTTGATACTTTTAGCAATAATGTGTTTTTCAATTTATTGACTTGCAGGTAAAAGAACACATGATTGACTACACAGAATGCAAGCAATACTTTAAAGATAAAATGACTTTTGGAAATGATAAATGTTCTGATATAATTGCTAAGAATCCTGATGAATCCTGTGAATGTCGTCTCAATTTTACCTTAAATCATCAGTTTGAAGTAGCTATTTTTCTTATCCTTATATTATGATTATATTTTGATTTAATTTTCAAGAAAAGTAATTTAAATGTATGGGAATTGTATAACCTTAAAGCTATTTTGAAATTTGAAATTAATGTTTTAGTATTTTTTAGGTTCTATAATAATGTTAGTTCACATAATTGATCAACATTCTGTTTCTATAAAAATTTCCAGCTTGATGAATATTTCTTAACCTCAATTCATTATTTTTATAGGGAAAAGTTTATATGTATTATGGCCTCTCCAACTTCTATCAGAATCATCGGCGATATGTTAAGTCTCGTGATGATAATCAGCTTCTTGGTACTCTTGAAATACCATCAAAAGATTGTAGTCCTTTTGATTATGTGAATGATACATCCAACAAAAAACCGGTAGCTCCTTGTGGAGCCATTGCAAATTCTTTGTTCAGCGGTAAGTTTTTCCCAATTTTTTACAGCAGAATTTTTTTAAATATTCCATTGCCAGTAGGCAGACATGAATAAAATAATTTAGCATGAATGAAGTATAATAGTTGACAATAAATGGCATGGGTGTAAAGTCAATTCATGCATAGAACATGAGAGCCTGTATATATATGATATTAGTAAGGATATGACACTGTCAAACATAATTGCAATATTCATATGGAAAGGAAAGAGAGATAGGTTGTGGCTTACCTGAAAGTGAAGTGAGGTGTAGCCATAAGTAACAAAACGTTGTTCTTCAAATTTTCGGAGGCTCTCAGTCTCCTTCTTTAGGGAGGAGTGTTACACCATTCTGTGCACCGGCTGGCTGTGGATGCCTCAACCTATTTCTCTTTCCTTTCCATACCAATGTTGCAATAATTTTTGACAATGTCATATCCTAAACACTAAGGATGATGGAACTTTGTGAGATTAATTAAAGGCAGGGAGCAGCTGACTTACCCCATACTATCTTTCTATGGCTAAGTCAAATTAAATAAGTTTGTTCATATGAGTGTTCAAGACTCTCCTGGTCTATCTCTGAATTTCTCCTTTCCTGAAGATGACCAGTTTTTATTACTGCTGGAAATGTTTGATTATTGCTTTACTATTTTTTCACTACCAACAAGGACTCTGCAAGTGCAATAAAACTAGTCCAAACATTTTTGATGCCTAATTTTTAGCTCCACTAAAATTGTAAATATTGTGATGGAATATTTGTACATTGTTCTCTGTTATGTTTCAGATAAATTGACTCTGTACTCCTATACACACAATGAAGAAGTTCCTCTATTGAGAAAGGGCATCGCCTGGCCATCTGACAAAAAAATAAAATTTCGCAACCCAACTGATCCACAAGGCCTAAAACATGGTTATTAAAAACATATTGTAGTCTTAAGCATGTTCATGTAACCATATTACATAATACAACTTGATTGGCCTTATGCATATTATTTTCTATACTAATGCTGCAATTTGTTTGTTTAAATTGTTTCAAATATATGGTATAACATTATTTCTGTGATCAGTAATTCATATTACATTAAAATAACTGATTTTTTAATTCATAGTTATACATATTATTAATTTTTATGGTGCTTTAATACAAATGACATATTGTAAATTTTGTTATTTCAGTTGAAAATTTATTACAATTTTGTTACAGCGTTCAAAGATTATGCAAAACCATCAAAGTGGAAAAAGAATGTGTGGGAACTGGATCCACAAGATGCTGATAATAATGGTTTCCAGAATGAAGATTTAATTGTTTGGATGCGTACTGCTGCATTACCAGGTTTCAGAAAATTATATCGCTTGGTTAATCATAGTGCCCAAGGATATGCTGATGGGTTACCACATGGAGACTACAGTTTAATTGTTGATTATTGTGAGTTATGGGCTACTATAAAAGTACTTACTATACAAGTGTATTTTGTTATTCTATGTGATAATGTAACTTGGAAAGCAACTAATTATTTTCTATGTTAAGTTTTCTCATGTTTCACTAAAGTTTAATTATATATTTTTTAACATAAGTAATTTTAAAATATTTATTTAAAAACAGTTTTTATCTAATTTTACTATCATTCATTCATTCAAAATAAGTCAAAGACATTTCTTATGTTTGACACAGTCTGTACAACAATACAAAAATTAATTTAAATCTTGGTGTTTGTATATTTCATTTACTTTTGTTGAGAAGTGTTTTTAGTATAGTTTAAAAGAATGTGTAATCAGTATTGAAATTAATACGATAAATAAAATCTCTGTTAGTGTTTGCTTTTATTTATGCCCAATATAAGTCATATTTTTCAGGCTTGAGTTTCACACTGTTGTTAAGTTGCTCTGCATGCATTTCAGATAATGCAACAGAGAATTCTTTAATATATAATACAAAACAAAAATCTGTATTTTTATGGTTATTTAATGTAAATTTATCTTTCTTACTATTTTTTGTTTTCTGTTTCAGCCTATCAAGTTAATTCATTTAATGGAACTAAGTACATGATTTTGTCAACTACTTCTTTACTGGGAGGCAAGAACCCATTTTTAGGAATCGCGTATATTGTAGTTGGCTCTGTGTGTTTGTTGCTGGGTATTGTTTTCTTCTTTATACACATCAAATGTGGAAAAAGGTAAGTTGAGGTATCAATATGATTTATGCTTTTGCAAATTAAATATATTTATGAATTGAATACTGAACCTTTATTTATATCTTTCACATTTACAAATAGTGTATGTAACCACTGTATAGTTCAGTTTGCAATATAATGTAGTGGACATAATTATTCCCAATAATATTTAAGACTTTTTACAATGGTAGAGATTCATTTGTATATTAAGTTCAGACTCTGTTTCTCTTTCCTTTCATTCCTTTATATAAAATATGACTATGTCATACTCTCAATATTTTATAGATTACATTATCACATAATTAATAAGATAGACAGCCAGTTCAGACAAAAAAGTGATAATATAAATACCACACATTGGCTATCTTTCTTATTAATTATTTTCAATCAGACGTACATTTTTTCACTATCACAATTGTTTGGGATACTAAAGGAGAAGAGAGATAGAAAGACACTGATCATCGAATGTGCTGACTGGGCAATATTAATGTTTTGGTTGAACCCCTAGGGTTTCAGAAAAGTAAGAATATACTGAATATAATTTGTTGCATTCAAGTTTGCAATGCTTATCAGGTACCTCAAAGTGAAACCCAAAATTATATATCTCATGATTTATGTAATTGATGTGTGACCTTATGACTTACCTCAGGTTTTATGGTTGGAGAAGTAAGCTAGCTGTAATCTCTCCTCCTCTCTTTCCTATCCATTTAATTATACATATTAAGATGTTATGAATTTATTTTTGAATATAAATATTATTTTTTTAAATTTATGTTGTTTATCACAGTACATCAGAGATGATCAACGTAAATCCAAGAACACCATACCAATAATGTGGATCAACTTCTAGTCTAACGAATACTTTCAAATTTCCTCCTTTGGCCTTAGACATTCTATAAAAAGGAACTTAATATACATATGCAAACTAAAATATATTTCAATTCAAGTCAGATAATAATTCTGTGAAACTAATTGCTTGGTCTCAGAGAAGTTACACACTTACTTGCAATATGGATTTTGTCTAGTTTTGTTAGTATTTGTGAGTCTTTTTTTTTCTAGGGTAATATAGAGTATCATTAATGATTGTTAACTTTCACTAATATTGTATATATAAATGCAAAATGTGTATAATTAGAGTGGGGCATTTATTTGTTTTTTTTTATTGTTATAAATTTTATAATTTATTGAAAATGTTATTTTTCCACATGTCAGTAGCTTATAGTGTAACTGTTTAATAATGCAAGCTTTATCTGTATTTGTTTTTACAGTTAGTTTTATTTTTTTTTAATATTTGTTTCTGATGTACACATAACTGGCCAGTTTTTATTATCATTTAATCAAAGTTTATATATTTCAATTATAAAAACGGAACATAATTTTTTTTTTTTGGTTCTACCAGAAACAAAGTTATTGTTAATGTTAAATTGATATTCTTCTTAAATCAAAGGCAGAATTCAGTTATGGCCACAGAGCAGTTACATGTGTTCTGCATTATCAAAAAGGAGCCTTTCAAAAATATTTTTAAAATCTGCCTTGTAATCAGTTAGGAAACTTGACTGCTAATTATGAAGCTAGTGTAGGTATATGTTGAAATTATATCACTATTTACAGAACTTTAAGGTATTACAATCATTACTTGAAACTGAAATAAATTATG
The DNA here is from genome assembly GCA_037074705.1 of Zhengitettix transpicula. Taxonomy (NCBI): domain Eukaryota; kingdom Metazoa; phylum Arthropoda; class Insecta; order Orthoptera; family Tetrigidae; genus Zhengitettix; species Zhengitettix transpicula. The sequence continues at coordinate 55,900,760 of CM073595.1, read as the reverse complement.
GAAGAATAGTAAAACAACTATTTTAACTAGATATAAGTATAAATGTATATTTTGTGATTTTATAAAATATAGTAATAGGAACTGACAGTTTATGAATTTAATTTATTCCCATCCTTGTAACTCAGTATTTGTGCATATTTGTAAAAGATACATATTCAAGTAAGAGTATACCATTTATGCTTGTTATACAAATAATATTTTTAGTTTGTAAACTGAATACAATATATGTGTGGAATATTTAGTTTATGCAAAACTTTCACTTATAAATGCAAAGTGAAATAAATAAGGAAATAGGCTTTTCTCATGCTTTGTATTATTTAATTAATCTTCTTTAAAAAAAATTGTTTATTTGTATTTTTTGACACTTTCAGAAGCTGTATTACAATATTTAATAGTTTTAAGAGTATTGAAAGTGCTGAATTGTTAGAATTAGCCAAAACAAATCCAGCGTTAAAAACTGTTGTGATGCATTTATTTATCTAATTTTGCAATTTATTTTCAGTATCCAAAGAAGTACTATGGGTTTAGTTCCTACTAATCATGGATACCAGTTTTCATTCCCTTTCTATTCATATTTTTTGTTAGATATATGTATTTGATATAACAGCAAAAGTTCTAATCCCAATATATATATTGTCATTGGTTGTATTATTTTTGGTATGTATAAAATAATTTATTTTTTTACTTGCTTCTAGAACAAACTGATTCAAATATATGTCAGTTTATATGTAAACAAATTAATTGTAAATATATATCTTATACTTATTTACTTTATAAGATATCCATGTGTATTACCTGTCAGTTTCTATTTTTGTAATAAAGCACTTTGAATTTTTCTTACAATAAAAATGTTCCCTACTGCTATTAGAAAAAAATGAGTTCAGTGAATATTTTTATGATTACCATTCTATAGGAACAGCCAACAAATGTGTTTAAATTATATTATTTTTTTAAAACTTTGGAAATTGTTATAGATTTTTTGTAGTCACTGTCTTGTTTTTGGAAGTCAGAAATAGCAAGTTGCTGTAAGTGTGTTAGTATTATTGTAAGACACTATCCAATACACAAATTTGGAATGGTTTATGTTTAATTCAGTAAAGTTGTAACTATAAATAACAACTTGTTACTTGTTTAAAATATATATTTGGTATTTTTGTACTTGAATGTGAATTCAGTATTGTTAAAATTGCTTAGAGAACTTTCAAGTAATTTACACTTTCAGAACTTAAAGATTATACGATTACAGTCTTTCAGTACCTCAAAATTGTGGGTACTGTAGCCCTGTTTGCAGTATTATGTTTGTCCATTGGAAACCAAAGTGTATTATTCTCATTTAATAATTGTGCTTCCACTAAGAAATGTTATTACACATCAATTATTCTGTATTCAAGTTTGTATATGCCAATGATAAAGCATCATTAAACAAATTTATTTGTTTAATGTTTAACACAAGGTTTGGCATTTATTGTTTTCTACCAATTTCATTTTTTTATTAAGAAAAATAATACATTACATATTTTTAAATATTATTTAAGATTGGTAGTCAACAATTGGTAATCATGCATTTTATGATTCCTTAAATCTTTAATGTTCTGAAAACTAGGGTTATATTAAAATGAATATTTTAATACCTGAAAAATACTTTTATTTGGTTCATATCACAAAATATTTTATATTCCATTAGTGGCATTTGTTTAATAAGTCTGCAAATGTTATTTTCATATTACTGTTGCTATTGTCGTTTGTATATTTGTGGTATTGAAATAAAGTTTTATCACCACTGGAAAATTATGATTAACCGTGAACCACTTTAGTTGAAGTATAGAAAAGAATTTATTTGTTCAGTTTGAAACTGTAATTATGAAATTTATTCACTTATATTTGTTGCAAGTAAAATATAAAACATAATTCAATTAATTTGAATTGGTAAGAGTTTTGTGTCTACTTAATTTTAAATTGAAAGATGATGAGTGACAGAAGCATTTTCTTAATTGATAGTGAAAAGTGTTGTAAATTGTATACACAATACAGTTGAATTGTATATTTAACTTAATCTGCAAGATGATCTTATTAATTAACAAACTAAAAATCTGTTGGAACAAATGGATTGGAAGAGGACATGGTTAAAAGTTTGTAAATAATGAGCGATTATGGAGCTTTATTTTTGAAAAACAGAAGTTTTTTAAAATATATCATTACATTGGTAAAATAATAATAAAAAATGCCTACATTGGAAAGACGTTCAATTTTTATGCACTTGACAGCAGATGGAATTGTTTTATTGCCTTTTATTTTTTAAGAAATAGTTGAAGTTGACATGTAATTTGAATTTGGACGAATACATATTTTATACTTGTATTTCTAACAAAGTTCACAATTTATTCAAAGCACTTTATTTAATTATGTTGTAGTTTTACATTTAATCTGCACAAAACATCAGTTAACTACTGCTGAATCAAAAAAGAAAAAATCTGTTTCGCTATATGTCTACTCTTTTATTGGAATATGAACATATGTAGAAAGTACAAATTTACAATTGTTATTCTATGGTTGACACAATAATAGACAGTGTATAGAAGAATGTGTTAGAATTTGATTATCTATTTTTATCAATTGAAACAATTCCTTAAAATAAAATATGACAAATACATTACTTTATTATTGCTAGGAAGTGAAGAGTCGGGTGTCGTTTTCCAGAACATTTGTTTGCAGAGTTTGCTAAATATACAGATAGATAAGAAATTATATTGACCTCAAATATAATTAAGAATTTTTAATGTTTTACGTTTCAATTCAATCTTTTTTTTTGAAAAAAAAAAAAACTCTGGGAATTTAGTTTTCCCTTCACTTTTCGAGATAATTAAAGTTTACATCGTCGCAGTCCCTATTTTGTACCTGGTTAGAATAAACGCTTATTCATCATTTAGCGGCGTTGCTGCTTCAGTTATACCTTATAGGTTCGACGTACAAGAAAATTCCCGTTGTGTACAATAATTTGTTAATACCGTGTTGCTTAATCGCCACGTTCTGCAGAGGGTATCGGTAAATTTATTTTTCCTTTTGTGTGGATCAATGAAACAATTAAAACTCACTTTCCTAATCACGCCATGAAACCCGGCCGTTTTTAACGACAATTTTTCCCAAATAAATCCCAACGGAAACGTGGTAGACCACCGGGAATTGTGAAAATATAAATCATTAAAGCCACAAACCCTTTTCCGTGACAGTTCTCCAACCCGGAACCGCTTGTGCATTGTTGCGGGAATTTGACTTTGGGGTCCATCTTCCTCGGGAGTCGTACTACCACAGTCTCCATTTTCCATTATTTGCCTAGTTCTCTTATAGAGGTGTTTCCTGTCACTCCAAGGCAAGTAGATTGATCCACCGTTACAAATATCAAAATCGTGATCTTGGATAGTGAGCCACAAACACGACTAATAAGACATATCGACGCAATTTTCTTCCTATACTTGTAGAGTTGATGGCAAACACCCATTTGCTGGTTCCTCACCTTTTACGTTTGTCATCGACCTGGTGCAGATATTCATTTTTATAGAATAATGTGTTATTAACAGAATATACTCATGTGGAAAACATTACGCTTTTTTCCGATTTTGATCACTACCCATTGAATTGGCCAACTTTTATTATGGGTGAAACCGGCGAATTTCAAGAATTATAAAATCTCATGGGTTGGTGACGACTGACTAATCCTAAGACCGAAGCGTTACATTTTGAAGCAGGAAGTAATAATTTTTAAATAAAAATGTATGTTGCAGAATAGTGATTTGTTTCAAGTGAATGTTCCTTTTTCATCAATTGAATATGATTTCATGTAACCATCCTCACAGGATTTTTTTTCTAACATTTAAGGTACAACAAAACAGCTGTCAGAATGTGTGGCAAAATCAATGAAGACTTTTTCAAAAAGTTGTAATTTATAATCTACAAATATTTATTAATTTCTTTAATATTATATTCATGACGTTATATGTACTTCTTTATGGGATTGTTCTTATTCGCCGTGTTCATTATTGACGTATTCATAATATTAACCTAGAGACTCCGGGTTTTCATGCAAATCTGAGGACGGGACAATAATTTTAATGCTGGAATTATATTGTGATGCGCCACCGAGGTACCAAATTAGCAGAAAGGAAAATCAGATTTTAAAAGGACATTTTTAGTTTACCGTAACTAAGTTGTTCCGTGAAAGATAGTTGCTTTCGTATACTTTGAACTCGTAATCTACGGATTACGTGTAATCTTTCGGTCGCATTTTCAACCGAATTTAGAAAGTTTTTTCATTTATCCTTTCAGTTGCACAAGGTACAATGCGTCCTATTTTTCGTAAATCTTCCAACATTTCTTTCCTCTTAAGCCTACCTAACGAAATATTTTCAGGCATCCATCTTGAAATTGTTGCTGGACAGCTGATGCCATCTATTGAGTGACACCGTGACGGACTTTCCTTCGGAGCCTGCTGCCGCCTGGTGAGCGTTTACCGCATCAGGACAACGCTTCCCGAACAATCAATACCAAATTCCGTTCGAATCGATGTCACTTTAATCGAGGGAACGTCGGTCATTTCGAGCTAAAAATAAAGCCAGGGAGGAGCCAAGTAGGGCCAGACCTTTGAATTTCGGTCGGTGTGGGGGTGGGTGGCAAAAGTGCCGCGGAGCGTGTGTACGCGATTCTAAGCCCCTCCCCTCGGAAAGCCTGCTTCTAGCTCGCTATTGGTTAGTTTTTACATTGAATTTACGCTACCAGCTCCCTACAGAACTATGGTATCGAAAAATCTGAATCGAACGACACACCGAAATTCCATGCTTCGAAAATAACGAATAATTTTCATACCGATTTAACCGCAGTGTTTTTAGGCCACACCAGAATGGCTAAACTGATCCGCGCTCAAAAATTGTAATTTACTGATAATTTAATGATCTTGAATGGAATGTTGACACGTTCCGTACGATGTTATATATATCATTACTTCGCCCCGACGCCTGCATATCGTGACGTAATAGAGAATAATGGCCTCATCTCGTCACGTCCAAATCGATAACACGTTCGCGAAGTATCAAATAAAAATTAAAAGCAGCTACATTTGTGTGGCGTTTCCCACAGAAAAAAAAGATCGCTTCATGAAAGAAAAAAAAAAAGCATTTAAGTAGTTGAGGTGTCCCCCTTCCCTTCCCTTCCCTTCCTTCCCTGTCCCGGATACTTTCGCTCGTGAAAACACCAACGCCGCACCGAGCCCCAGAATGGAACTTCTTATGTGACGTCATCCACCCAATCGCAGCCGCGGAATCCTTGGGACTGGCCCTGTAAACCCCGTAGGACATAGGCATGTTACATGACGGGTGAGTGTTTTGAGAACATTATTTTGTTGATCAAATTTTCACTGGGAAAACGTCTTGCGTAGGGTTCAGAAGTGCGGCGAAAGCCTCGATATTATTTAGACGCAGTTCGTGTCAGGGACGTGCGACGATCCGGCGCTTCGACGTTGTCGTTTTTGTATAAATGTATGCGTCATATTTGTGGCGCTCGGACTTGGCTGTCTGAGAGCTCGCGCAGGAGCCTTGGCCACTTCAAGCCTCCACATATGCATTTTCCGAGGGATTTTACAGCTGACGAGCGTAGGCGTCTCGTTCGAGTGTGGCTCTACGGAGAAGCGGACAAGATTCCGGTGGTTTTTATGATGGTTAAGTCTTGACTTTCCTCTCCTCCCCGATCCACACGATCCCCTCTCCCCCGCGAGCGTTCCCCACCCCTCTCTTCTTATAACGCTTCTACAAGGGCTGCCCGATATAAAGAACTGGATATCAAGAAAATTGTACAAGTATTCTTCCATACTATTCCATGGCGACGAGCTGCACAAGAATGTTCTGTTCGAAGAAATACGCAACAACTCCGAACAAAGTTTAAGTGTGAAAAGTTTGTGTGTATCCTGAAATAGTGAACCTGGACTCGCGCTGTGAATTTTAATCGCCATACCCGCAGTACTTTTTCGAACCAGTGGCGTTATTATTTTCCGCTTCTTTAAACTGTACGCATTACGATTTCCCCAGTGAATAATATATTAAAAAGAAAATATACCACGTTATGTTCTACGTCCAACATTTTGAAATCGCCCAACTATTTTATTTTAATTTAAAAGCGTAAGGGTTCCATATCTGGATCGTTGCTGGAACAATTTTTCTATTATTTTGCATGTGCCAGTGTTTTCAACTTGTCACGAAAATGGAAACTGATCTTTTGACCATTGTGATTTATTGCATATTATCGAGGGCTGGCATTTATTTGTCGTGCGAGTTTGGCTTTTACGAGATGTATTTAGGCAGTGAGGAAAATTGAAAAATTAATTTTTATACGAATTTGGAGGGCATGACTTAACGTAGCGTACAAGGTTTTTGCTCGCGTTCTGCAAATATGCTCGTCGGGGAAGTTGAAAACAAATTTGAACTAAAAGAAAGTGGTACAAGAATCCAAAAGATACGAGGATGGGGAGGGCAAGTACTTTAATTGATCATGAGTGTGAGGTGGGGAGGACCCCACCAAGCTTCCCACCAATGGCGTGGCTTATGCGCGACTCTCCGCCAATGGAATGGTGGGGCTTCTCAAACAAATACCCGACCATATCATTTTTGCCGTGTTGGGGATTTGCTGAAATTTCCCGTCATTTCCAACTATGAACCGCAAGAGTTTTGGGACGGCCTTAGTTTTATTTCTCCGATGTTATTTTGTTCGTTGGAATACAAAAGTCCTAAATAACGCAAAGGGAAAACAGAGGAAACTAGAAACGACATAGAAGTTGACGTTTTAATTCAGACAAAATGTTCAACATTCTAAATAACAAGAAACTGTTAAATTTCTGGGATTGTACTCGAATTAGGACGATCTTTGGGGAGATTATATATAGTTTATGATTATGCTGTTATTTCTTGTGGATAGTTGCGCTTATCACATCTCTCTAAAATTTATCTTATCATTACCCGAAAAAAACTGGATTTATATTTTGTACCACTTTGTTGTATATTATAGTTAAATAACGAATTTATTGTAATTTACCCGGTGCCAGATTCGATATTACATACAAGCACATTACGGTCTATTTACATACTGCTCCGGTCATTAATGACTCCATTTCAGAGTGAATATTTTGAAATTACTCTCTAGTAGAATACTTGCAGGAGCACTTTTATATAACTTGAATTCTTCGTTGTTCCCAAATCACCCAAAAGCAATATATTGCCCACAAAAGAATGATGTTAAAAGTATTCCGCATTACATATATTCACTTTTAATATCGAAAATGTTGTTTTGGTCAGGGGAATTAAATCGGTTTCAAGTATCTGAAGGTTTCCGTTGATAACTTTCGTCAAGGATTCTCAGTCTTTGTGTGCTTTAGATGTTTTCGAAATTACGAGTTAAAACGTGCCATTTTATGGTATATTTGTGCTCGACATTAATTAAAAACGGCGGTAGTCTGTTCACAAACTTTTTTATATAAAAAATTAGTTCAATTGTCAGATATTTGAAAGTTCCATTTCCTTAAATCTCTGCAGAAGAGGAAAGTCCCCAAGCAACCATTGCCGCGATTCGTCCTATTTAAGAACCAATATTTACCTACAGCTGTTTACTGTCTCGGGGTACTGATTTTGAAATTATCACCCCAACTAAAATACCATTTTGGATCAAAGACGCCTGCATGCTTCTTGTAGAACATGAACAGCTACATTCTGCAGACTCGGAACTATATTATTACACTTCTCAAATAAGATAAAATCGGCTAATTTGAGATCTTTTAGTTGCCGCTCCGTAACAATTTTATAAAATACGTGTGAGTAGTTGGGGTTTTTATAAATTTCGATCTTTTTGGAACAGCCTGACGATGTTAAATTTCCGTTTTCTCAAATATTAAGTTGCTTGAACTGATTGTATTAAAATAATGATTCTCCCCACATTTGGCTATCATTCGTCTAAATAATATCTATAATTCAAAGAGAGCGTAAATATTTACGTAGCGCATGCAACAAATAAGTTATAAATTTAAAATTCCTCTCTGAACAATTACATTATTTCGTCTGTTTTACGAAAGTAAATAATCACTGTTTTTCGTATGACACACAATTTAATTTTTTCAATTAATGCTCATGAACCTATGAAAGTCGTCAGTAATGTTTGAAATAGAATATTCGCAGAAGATAGGGTGGAAGCGTGACTATCATATAAGTGATTAGCGAACGGTAGTCAATTGAACTGCAATTTGATGTAAGCCTGTTCAGTGTCTATAACGTCTAGTTAACACTAGTTTACATTTTATGTTACAGGCAGATAAACCTTGCAAATAAAAAAGCCGCGTATAAATAGCGCATTTTTATTCTAGGTGCTTGCCAATCTTGTAATATAATAAATTAAACGTCAATTATAAGATCCACTTTAAAAAAAAATTTATTCAACTAATTTATACTTTTATAACGTTACTTATGTCATGTTTCTACGATAAAAGAATATATTACAAATTTCTCCTTCATAAAACTCGCTGACATGAGCTATTTTTCCTATTATATATAACATGATTATTTATATTAATAAATAATAAGTCAGGTAACCCAAGCCACGTAAAAATTTCAAGATCTGAACGGAAAAACATTTAAAATTACAAATTCCTATAGCAAAATTTAAAACTGAAATATTTTTATATGAACCTGTAAATTGAAATGTTTTGTTCTCTACACCTCTCGCAATTTTTACATTGTTTTCGGTTAATTGATTTGTTATTATTCATTAAACTGACTAATCGTGTTTTATATATATTATAAATAAATTGTACTTTTAAAATGTTTGTTATAATAGTCGATTAATTTAACTTATTTTAAAAAGCAGACGTTAACTAAAATAGTACCAATCTTTTGACCAAATAATTGTCTACACCAGCTTGTCTTCATGATACTCTATATAAAACCTTATTTACGCTATCCTTACACGATTAATCAATTCAATAAATATATTACTTAATAATTTATTCTCCTTATTTCTTCCAATATCTTCCCATTTACGTAGAAAATAATTTTGATCTCCATTCATAATACATAATAACGTCCCGAATAATTAAAGCTTTACAAATACTAACTACCGGTGATCCAATCTGAAAGTAAAAAAAAAAACCTGTTTATTATAGATGATTTTCGGTACAGGTTCCTGGAATACATTTGTTTTCTATTTTAAAATGTTTCGCGTCATATTGATATGCGTTGTGATCATGGTAAAGGTTTTAAAGTTAACTTTTTTCATTAAAATTTTTTTAATCCTCGCCCTTGAAATTATTAATGGGTATTCTCGATATTTTGTGTACGTCCATCAAATATGATTGTGGGATTATTTAAACAGTGTTATGATTTTCTAAAATAATTCCGATACCATCACATTCTGAAAAATCGTAAAGCTTCTGTACAAATGCCAGTGTGTAATTTGGAATCATAAACATTCAGACATTTATAACGTTCAGTTTTCTTAATCTTGATTTAATTTTTATTGGTCGTTCCTCGGTGTAAACTGTAATGTCGTTTTTCTCTAACTGTAGTCCGTTAGAGTTAACATTCTTATGAAAATGTAATGTAATTGAATCGAATATTTTTATGATAATCGTAAAATTTTCATAAATTATCACAGGTGTACTTGGAATTGGAATCATTCATTGCTTTAATACGCTTCTTCTGGAGATGTTCATTTCTATAATCACCCAAAATATTAAGGTCTTTTAAAAAGCTTATGGGAACATGGACAACATGTTAACTGAAAATAATATTAAATACCATTAATTAATGTATTTGAGTGAACATTGAAAAATCAAATTATGAGTAAACTGAAACTTAGGGGGAGAAACCGCTGAGACCAAAGGAATAATTAATTTATTCAATATATCTTGGCGGTACATAGACGTTACGATTCAGTAAATACCATAAATTATGTGGTATAATGTATATCTAAATTACACTTTTTTTAATTATAAAACTTAATTGTTTCAGTAATTATTAAAAATGCAGTGTAATTATTTGACGAAAACGTCCTGGCCTTCCTGTAAGGTGCTTTTACTATTTAATATTTCAGCCGTGGCTATGTTGTGTAAAGCTGAACTTGTGATGTAGGGTTTCTATAGTTTTAGAACCATTTACTTTTGAAGTAAATGCAGAAATATGTTATGCAGTCCTATACTTCTCTAGAGAAACCTTCTCTGAAGACAACCGGCAACTATAGTGAATGTTGCTATAGATAATATCGGTTTTGTAGTCATTATAAAGTGACCTAGTGTTCCGACAACACAAAATACGGAGGTAAGTCCTGGTGATAAATCCCGTCACGATTGCAGTTACCAAACAGAAAAGTACAAAATCAAACCAGAATAAGAAAATGCGATGGATTTTAGTAACAATTTGGGTAACAATATCGGCATTTAATTGCATTAAAAGTATATTTCATTAAACAGAAAATTTACGACTTTAGTGATACTTCCAGCTCTTGCACTGTCAATTCGCCATGTTAGTAGTAAAGGTTATTTAATGTGAAGTGAAATTTAAAATCACAGAGACCTCCACATTAACATCCTTTAACGTAGACAGAATTACAGCGCACAGTTTGTCTATAACGAATAACTATTTGGATTTCATAGTGTAGGGCGATGACAAGTTAAATCACGAACCAGAAAGCATATTTTCAGTCATATAAGACGTGGGTTGACTGATTAAGCACAGGCTAAAATTCAGAGAGACACTACACAAATTTATGTTAAATAATAAGTAAGAATGATTTAGGATTTTAAACAGGAAATTTGAAAAGATTTGTTTGAAATACGACAAATGTTGGATGCTGTCACGAAGAAATGTCTAGAAAGATTTGATGTTATTCAACACTGAAACAACCACTTTTAATTTCACGTGGGTGGAATTTGGTTTTAAAAATATTCCTTTTTTAAGCAGTAGGGATTTTGTGGCTCTTTACCATATTTTCCATATAATGATATTTAACTGATCATTTTTCTACGAGATCAATAATACCGTAAACTTTTTGTAATGAAGATTTGCGAAATAAATCATTCTTGGAGAATTATCATCTATTCGTTGAATATGTTACCATACTGAATAACACTGACCTGTTGTACTATGTGACAATTAATCTTTGGATTTTCATTCACGCATTCGGGAAACTTGGGGTTCAATTTTTTTTTGATCAGTGCACGATGTGAATTTTTTATGGGAGGGTCGTTAATATTAAGCATAAAAGGCAAAGAAAACTGTTGGATCGGTGTGACATCGCTTAAATTATCACAGCTCAATGGGATAAATTGTCTGTTATATATGCTTGACATTCGTTTCCAATTATAGAAATCCGTTCTGTAATACGTCTTCTTTAAAATAAATTAAGGTTACCTAAGTCAATGGCTTTTGAAATACCCGCAAATATTACCGTAAATTTTGTATTCTGTCAAGGGCCTTCATTTTGTAACATGTAGAGCCGCGTTTTCCTACTTTATTATTATAGAAATCTGCGATGTTAGTCTTGTTCTGTGGTCCACGTAAAATTCTACATGCCATTTTTTTCACAAGTTCATTTTCGAAAAATGTAGGCAGAAGAGGTAATGAAGGACGGATTTTTCATTTATAAAATAGGCACATAGTGGAAGAGTATATATTTATTTATATTTTGTATTCTCTCAAGGGCCATAAATTTAATTCCTGTATAGCCACGTTTTCCCATTATATTATTATAGAAATCTGTGATGTTTGTCTTGTTCTGTGGTCCACGTAAAATTTTACATGCCATTTTTTTCACAACAAGTTTATTTTCGAAAAATGTAGGTAGAAGAGGAAATGAAGGACGGATTTTTCTTTTATAAAATAGGCACATAATGGAGGGTTATATATTTATTTATAGCCATCCTCAATTTTGTTTGAAGTTGTCCAGGTATTATGATTTTATATTTCAAACAATATTATGTTTACTGAAACCTTTGGGAACATAACAGTAGAAGGGAAATAAAGTGGTACTTTGATACTGACAGCGTTAAAATGTTTACCCGTTTAGTAGAACCGAATTTCGCGGTTTTTGTGTCGAAAATGTGTAAATATGGATGGGATATTTGTGCGAGTTTGAAATGGTTGTGTTTTGATGGAGTTGCTTTCTGCCAAGGTGAGCCAGAGCACAGCAAAGCCCGGCAACGTTGCGCCGTGTTGCCAATTATAGACACTCATATGCTTAAATATATGTATATAATTATTACTTAAAAGAAATGTGGACGCTTGGTACAAACTTCTGTTTTAGTTTATATATTAAGAGCTGTGTCTTTATCAGTACGTCGATGTAAGAATTACCATATAAAGTAATGGAGAAAAATTTAAAGCTCAATTGCACTAGAGATTGTGATAAGACTATAGTGACGGAAAAAGAAAATATAATATAGTCAACAGCAATTTGTGTCAGTATAGGGTCAGGCTTATTGGGTCATCGATGGTATTACTAGTTTCATTTGGTTCTCCATCTGCTTCTCACTCACGGTGCTACTACATCTCACATAATTATTATTCCTTCATAAAGTGTAATTGGTTTATTTCCCTAGAATCATATAAAATAAAAACACACCATTCCCATTTTAATGTCCCGATAGTTAGTTATATGAACTGATCCAACTAGTTTATTTATGGGTATGACTTAGAACCGACTTAATGATTTTTCCGAGGTATAAGAATTACCATTTTTATTTGTCATCTGTTGAGTTCGTAATTACACAAACATACCCTAGATTATGATAACGGACAGTTACAGTAATTAATGCTAATTTAAATAAATATAATATTACAGATTTATTAAGTCCAATAATCCTAGAGAGGAAATGGAACAAGACTGAAGAAGCAGGAAGATTACAACATATTAAGGCATCATTAGAGAATTCATAAATGGCCAGATCCAATAAAAAAATAAAAATAAAACACGAAAGAATAATAATATTGGATACTTCAATCACACATTATATGTTACACGTACCTTTCGATTTCTTGGCCATCGCCGAACACATCTTGGTGATGAAGTAAGCAAGTCTATCCATTGTTACTCTGGTTGAGGACACAAGGCAACGAAATTTCTTTATAGATGTATCTTCTATATAGAAATGTCTTTGCCTAATTTTTTAATGAACGCGAAGAAGCGCCTTTTCGGGTGGTATATGCTTGCATATTATGTAATGAGTAATATATAGTGCACGTTAGAAAATATTTACGCGCACACGGCGTAAAATACACAGCAGTAAAATAATTATGAATACAAAACTATAATTAACATGTTTCACATTACAAGAAAGTAAAACAGCAGTACACTATTTGGAAATCACTTTCCCTGAAAGAAGTAGTATATCATTCACCGGAGAACGAAGCAGTACTTCAAACATGAAAACACCCAATAAATAAATTGCTGTCTGTTCGATTTTAAACTTTTGAAATCAAGTTTCAAGAATACGAGAATGCAGAAGAAACTCGTGTTCTGTGTAGTAAGCAGCTTTTACTAGGAAGTTTGCAATGAGTTCTCAAAACCAAATTTGATATTCGAAGCAAATGGAATTATTTGGAAGTAGTGAATGTTTATATTTTTAATTTACTGGCATTGTGGGATCTAATACTGGGATAATATTTTTAGTGTGTTCCAGTGTCTGTTTCAGATATGGTAAGTAGGGTAATGAGAGAATTTGGTTCTCTCAGACGCAAAGAAAATAAGCCTCCATTCTCCTTGATTTGCGTCGAACGTATTAGATTCATGTATGTAAGGGCTTCGGACTCACGTTTCAATGTTCTGAACTGACAATCCTTAGTTCCAGAAAACGAGCAGAGTTGTAAACTGTTCGAATCCTATCTTTAAATTCAACCTCCTTGATTTGGATAAATTTGAATTTATCTCTATTCTGGTCATATTTTATTCTCAAAATCAGGCAGTGGAAAACACGAACACGAGTATTAATTTGTCTTGCCTGCCAGATCTTAGTGGCATTTTCTGTTGGTTTTCTACAGATTCATACTTCATTTTACAAACAACTTCTCGTACTCGTACTTTAGAAGAAATTTCTGAAGAAATGTTTACAACTGCAGAGCAATACTTATTATACTTTGTATATAATGTACGATTTTACAACTTTATCTACCTATAACATTTCTGTTAGAGCACTAACCCCTATTAGTACTGGTAAATTCAGTTCATCGTATAGGCAGGTAAATAATAGTATTAAAACGTATCTAACTTGTCAGTAATAGTAACGAAATTTGTTTCAGAGAAACGAATGCTTGACACACATCCTCACTGCGTGGGATATTTTTAATTTGCTAAATGTTTTATGCAATAAATCTATATATACGCCTTAGTTTGTCTTCCCGGGAAATACTCAAGTGCCTTCAGAGGATAGTTTTGTACGTCGAGTGTCAATTTACTAGTACTAAAGTACAAGTTTAGGAATTATTTAAATCTTGGGTGTTTCATTTGCACTATCATTGCGCACGAGAGATGTGTCGATTCTATAATGATAACGTTTTCTTTCATCGTCAAAGCAGATCACGTGTAGCCCAAATTTGGTCGAATATGTTAGTGGTAAGAGTTGGAGATAGCTTTGCCATTTTTAAGGAAAACTTATTCTGTTTGCGGAATACTTTTTGCTATCTAGAACAGCGGTTCAAGCAGGGAAGATAAGTCTAGGAGTTTCCCGCATCACGTTTCCATTTAAAATTCAAATCATTCCGTTTATCACTGTCTGCATTCATGGTTAACTGCGCGATATTCACTGAGAAACCCTATTTCAGTAATTCAATTGAAGGTTTTAGGAATGTAGTTGCATTGTTTGGTTTTATTTTAAAATATCTAATGAGCAATATTACAGTACGGTAAAAGTTCGAAGTCCACTTGTATCAGATCGTTTTTTTTTTGGAAATGTTTTCAAATTCATAATTTGATTTTATGCAAGAAGATTAAGCTTATGCTTGTTGGATGATAAGTAATTTTCTTCAAAGACAAAATCATAAGACTTTATGCTGAAGTTGAAAGACAGTTAAAAGATTTTTAAGACACTTCTAAAATCCAGCCTGTATTTGAACCTTTAATAATGTTAATTGTAGAACACTTTCCTTCGCAGTTCATCTGATGTCCCAACTTGCACTTAGTGAAACGAAGAATAAATAAATCCGATATTAGTTATTTGAATATCCTTGGAACCATTAATACCTTTTGTTAGTTAATTTCAGAGAATAAACGCTTATACTGTAAAAACATTTGTCTTACTCAAGAATGCAGGAAGAATTCAAATTTACCTGCTGATTCCGCACACCAGTATTTATTCACTATTATCGAAGAGACATGCAATATTTCAGAATATTTACTTTATGCGTGAAGACGAATAGAGTTTTCACAGCTCCAAACGATCGTTTGCACCTTTTATTTTTTTAAAATTTCTTGTCTCCTCAGTTTTTCCTTCACGTCAAACAATACATTAAACCAGAAATATTTATTATTTGTTTCGACAGAACTGTAAACTAATTTCAGAATCACGACTTAGTTTAACCACAAGTACACAAAATTGTCACTGTATTTGTTTTAATACGCCAGGAAAGTGAAAACGACTTCTTTTAATCACAAATTACGAAATAGTCGCAAGAAACGTCTGAGTGATGTATATAGTAACGGTTGGCTGTCACAGGCAAACAGACAGCTTGATAATCCCCATTTCTTCAATTTATTTGCGGTTTCTGTGCATCCTCGGGCGTCTAAATGGTCTCAAATAGACGAAGTTCGTCTTCTAGAAAATATTCTGAAAAGGGGTGCTTCAACGTTCTCTTCACGATCAAAGCTATCCCGATTCATCGATTCTCTGTAATTTCGGATTATTAATTGTCTTATTAAGTAGCCGCTGTATAATTTTTGTACATACGTTAAAATTAATCCGAGGCAATTCCTTTGTATATTAAAAAGTCCCCCCCCCCCAGCTATTTCAGTCCTAGGCAAATATAGGTAAAAATGTGCAGGTGTGCTAGTATAACAATTAGATGAGACTGTTATCTAGTGGAAATGCAGAGATAGCGAAGTTGACCCAAGTAGGTCCATGGCTGTGTAACTGTGCAGTGTGAATGCTATGTCCCGATGATGATATTTTCTGTTATCCTTCTAAAGTGTTTTTTCCATTCATTTCCTGCAATGTTATTTCTCCTACTGCAATTTTTGTACCTCTTTTCCAATTTCCATATCTCTTCATTCTTCCCAATTTTTCATGTCATTTCTACCTTGAGAAAACCACACATTCGACATTAAACATCAAACCGTATACTGCTTATAGCACTTTCAACAAGTTGTAAGAAAAATAAGAAGCGGAAATAAAGTCAGTCATTAAATTAACGATCTGAAACAAATAATTTATTTCAATTATTTATTACGTACACTTCCAAAATTCACCCTACATTAAAATAATAAGCGAGGCATTAAGAAAAGGAAATCACGTTTCTGCTCTAACACTAATAATACTCGTTTTCAGTACTTAATAATATATTGTACTTTTTAAATTGCTTTAAGAAATGAAAAATAGTTTCCGATCGGCAGTTACATTTAAATTATCGCACGGAAAAGAAATTGTTAGTGGTTTTTCTGCAAAATATTTTGTTAGTTAAATCGAACAGTGTTGGACAAAATAAATGACTTTACAATAAAGCACGGATTATATTCTAAAGAGACAAGCTGTATAGATGGATTAATAATTCCATTAGTCATCTGTTGAGGAAACAGGATACGTCATAAATGAATTAAATACAACTGTAATAATCAAAGTCTGTAAACAGAGTGCACTCCAACTGGATTGATCACATTAATTTAAAAGAAAATTAACTGATTTCCATCGTTTCTATAAAATATCGCAAGAGAAGTTTAAGTACAATCGAACGTCAAGGTATTAAGAAAATTCTATTGAAAACAAAAACTACTTTAAAAAACATGTCATTTGATGAATTTATGATCAAGTTTTTAAACTACTGTGAAGATTGAAACCTAGCAATGACAAAAAAATCATATATGATAAAAGAGCACGCCATATTAAAATACATGGCTGGCTCAGAGGTTTACATTTAGCGTCATTACTTTTATATGTAATAATCAGACCTCAGTCGAGAGACTCTCGTCTAAAGAGTGAATAAAATGATTCTAACAAATATACTTTGTTATTTTAAGTCCGAAGTTGATATATTTTGTAACTGAAAAGTAATTAACTCAAATAATGACGTTAGATGGTGCTTGCTCCTATCATTTATGGGTACGTGTGCATTTGGGGGGGGGGAGGGGGGTAGATTTGAATGTGCATCAAAGATATTGTTATACGAAAACAGAAAATGTATCTCAGTACTCTTAATACACGTAAACATAAAACTGTTTAATTTAGTCCTTCGATAGCATTTAATTCGATTTTAATTAACTTATCTGAGACACAACTCCTTCATTTTGTCTTCAAGTCATACTGACATGTGATTAATTTATATATATATATATATATATATATAAGTATTGCCCAAAATATTGTTTTCGAGATAGTTAATGTAAATTAAAAAGATAATATTACATTAAATTTATCATTGTGGCACGCAAGAGTAATTCGTTTATGGCGATATTTAAGTGGCTAATATTTGTTCGAATATCGTCGTTCTTTTATTATTTTCACTCTGGAGGGACTAATTTACATAATTAAATAATTTACTTTTGTAATAATTGTAATATATAGTGGTTTGAAGAATGACTACATGATTTTTAACGAATCGATTTTCTGCTGCTCCGTGAAAGCTCCGTAGAAAGTCTCTCGTCTAGATTTGGGTCAAGTTTAGGTCGAATTCGTGTCTTAACTAGAAATCTGAATGTCCGCTGTAGCTCGTGCAGTAATTGTTCAAATCCCTTAGGAATGCTACGCGGCGGTAAATTGGAGCCGGAACCAAAATAACTCGACCGTATTTTCTGAACTGTGCTGAAGATTGAATATTTCCCAAATTGTTCTATTTTAGAAACCTCATCAATTTACGAAAATTCAAGATCACTTTAATGAGGACAAAGCGTTATCTTCGAAACAAACATGGATTTATAATTTTTACACAAAAAGCTAATTGTGGCGCCCCAAAAGAACGATTACATTTTTGCAATAATAATTATACAAGTAGTAAATACCTTAAGTAATGTCAGACTTGCGTTTAAAGACAGATTCTCTGTATCGGTCTTACGCTATTATTTAAGCTGGTATGTGGTACCTGTAGACGATTTCTGTGTCTATAGTTGCCCCTTTCTCTTCTAAATGCAGAATATTTTATTCCATTATATATCGCATAATGCGTTGTTTTTTTCACGTGTCACATGTCTGATTAAACGAATGGTCAAAATCGTTTCCCTATCGTTTGCCTTCTTAGAGCACGTTTCCTATATTTTAAAAAAAATAATTATTTTCTGTATTGTTCTTCTTAGCTGCTTTCATGCGTGTGCTATCAGACGTACGATAATTCTCAAATTTATCATCTCTTGTTTTCTTCTGAAGCGAAGATAACATTGTTATGAAAGTCTGATAATACTTCTGATATTTACATTTTGATAAAAAGTTCGAAGAGGTGTTAACAGAAGTGCTGGCATGGAAACAAATCCGATAGCACGAGAAAAGAAGAGATCCCGTACTTGATCTTGTGATTATGGACACCCCTCCGCATCTAAAGTCGTTGAACCCTTTTTATGGATAGGGGAGGTCACCATCCGCACCTTCACCAATGACTTTTTCATTTATTTTAGAAAATACAAATGCAACCTGATCCCTAAACGAGCCCTGTGATGGTCACCGCACACCAAAACCGAAGAAATTTTCGATGAAACAGTAAGCGTCATCAACCGCAATCAATCGTAGCGACACACAGATTATCCTTATAGTTAAGGATTTTCAGTTTTTTAAAAATTTCATGTGACGAGAAAAGGAATTTACGGGTGAATATACCGAGGCTAATTTTAGTATATCCGAAATAACCATTAAATATATTTAAATTTATCTCTACTGAGGAAGTAGTTAAGTTTGCAATATCTGATTCTCAGATGAATTCGTCGTTTCATACGTAAAATTTTAATACATAATGAATTAGTAAAAAATTGTACATAAATAATTAATTGCCAAACTGCTATAAATAGAAATTGGAAGTCCAGCATCTGCGTAATCATTCTTCGGTTTATTAATACCACTTCTTACTCGAAGTTGTATACTTTTCTTATTAATCTGTATTTAAGATCCATTATCGTCGAAACACAAAACATTTTATTTCAAGCCCGTCGTATCTGTTCCCAGCTTCAAAGTAATTTGTCCTATTAGTTCGTCGGAGCCTCTCATGATTATTCCATCCGAAAGGGAATGATTCAAGCTAAATAGGAGATTATTCGTACCATATGTTAACCACGAATCACTCTGGAGACGGTACATTTATAGCTTTAAGGATTAATAGCATGGTAACGACAGATGAACAAGAAGGTTTACGCAGAGAGTAACTACGGCAGTTTTTATAAGAATTTTATTTTCATGTGAATGAAATACAATATAAGACGTATGGAAAACCCAGATATAAGGAAACAATCGCGTTTAGACACGATGAGGTGAGCTTTCGCTACAGTACAATTTTGGAGGAAATGAATCTTTATATTCTTATTTCAATTCTTAAACAATTTGCTGTCATGAGTGCCTCAGAATGATTGACATAATCTATACAACCAAAATTCTACTTATTGACCGAGGCTTGGACAACGATTTTGTCGTACTTTTTGCTTGAAACAATCACTATACAATATTAATGAATATTATGAAAAAAATTTTGAACTTGAGTAACTTACTTCCTTGTTCTACCTAACGAAAACCACAACAGTAATTTACGTCATTAGTATCAGTGTTGTACTTCTGTCAATAGAGATTCCATATTTACATCCTTGAGAGTTTTAATTACAACTTTAAGAAATACAGTTTCCTTTTCATTTATAATATTAGTCATTTAATTGTACTTTTTCTTATCGTTATAAATACGAGAATATAATCCATTAAATTAAATATTAAAGCTATTTACATTGGTGTAGATATGAGCGACGACGGAGAAAAGTAGGAATACAAAGAAAGACCTCACACACAAAAAAAATAGTGCATGGAGTACATCTTCAGGTCGACAATGATTTTAAATTAATATAATGGTACTGTCATTCCATTACTATGTTAAATTTAGAGTACATGTTAGAGAATATATTGCAATAAACATTATGAAAAATACGGTCAACATGTAAAAAGTAGACGTGCGTCATTTAAGAACAATCTGTAGAACGTTGACCTATTGGTTTCAGTCCCGTTCGTGAAAACCTACTCACTTGTTAGTAGCCTGCTCAGAATTATCAACATTTAATTATATTTTTGTAGTGATTTTTTGTGGTTCGTTAACTTTAATTTAGATTGATATTTATTTATTCACTCGTTTGCAGGTACTACACAATTTTTTGCGCTTTACAGTATTTGCGTTACAATTATTATAAGAGTTTTAAAATGTTATTCAAAAAGAATTTCGCATGTTAAATAAGGGCACAATTTTGGTGTAGCAATAAAAAGACGAATAAAACTGTCTGTTAAGTAGAAAAACTGTGTATATATATATAAAATTATTTTTTTAGCAAATCGTTTAGTACTAACATTGGACAAAACTACGCAACATTTAAAAGGCTTCTGTAATCGTTTTGAATGATCAAGACAGATAATTAATTTAAAGAATATACTACTACACTATTTGGTGAGAGTATATACGAAACTAATTGCAGAGTTCGGCTTATGGAAACGCCGCCACCCCTTTTTTCTCCAATTTATAAACAGTTTAATGAGTTGAGAATCAATGATATTCTCATGGAGTAATGTTGGACCGAAATACATTTCCCGTGACGCTACCTTAAACGACTAATGTTCGTATGGATCCAAAATCGTTTATGCGTATAAGATAAAGGTAACATTCGTATCTGAATTCTATTTAAAGATTATGTCGTTCGTTGAGATTTCATTCATGGCTTGCTAAATAAATTGTAATTAATTTTGTAAAAAAAAAGAGAAAATTATCACTCGTTTCTCTACTGAAAGACTTAAAAACTATACTACGACACAGTTTTATAGGGAAAATTAAAAGACATAGGCCACATATGTAACTGTACTTTTGTTCCATTATCCATTATTTAGATATATGTGTTCTGTACGAATAGTACCTCGACCATGTAGTGCAGCCAACATCAGAACAATGGCCGTTGATTCTAGCTTGTTTACAAAATGTTTTAATTCGCTTATTAATACAATATTTTATTTTTCATAAATAATACAATCCTTTGTATCGTTTAAGTGTTTAGTCAGCGAGTTCATGCGCAATATATTAGGTATATTTCAAAATCAATATTAGTGTTAAGTAACTTCAGAGGGATATTGGGTTTAGAATGTTAACGACATTTGAACATTAAAAATGGTAGCCATGCTTAGATGTAACATTAGTTCATGTGTAATTTTCTAACGATTTGTGTATCATTGGTTGTAAATTTGGAGATAGACGAAAGCGGTGCGTGTGCGGGAGTGGAAAATGAAATGTGGAAAAGTGTGTGTTGTGAACGAATCGCAATTAAGTGCCGGAAGGTGCGGTATAAATCTTCGGATGTATCAATGTTTTGCAGTATGAAACTGCATAACATTTTCCCCATTTTAAAAATTTAAAATGTATTGCAGTGTTCTTAATTTTCCACGACGCTTTAAAAATTTAAAGTGTTAACTTATAATGGCTACGATATATTCACTGCTATTACAAATGCTCAAGTTGTACACTTGGAATCCTAAGTGTTCGTCAAAAATGTTATTTGTAAGAAGCACATACATGACAGCTTTGCAAGCTAGTATAAATTGGTTTTTGTCTCTAGTGGATTACAGTGAAATTCTTATAAATGACAAGAAATCAATCTTTCAGTGTAGTATTTTATTGAAGTGACATTTTGTTGGTAATCACCTTAAAATATTTGTTTTTTGGAAAATTTAAAAAACTAAATTAATGAATGAAAAATTCATGCAATATATGAACGAAAGTGATAGAGACACATTTTACGTATAACCTGGTGTTATTTTTCTGTGGCAACCTTACTAAATATCAAGTTAGTATGTTTTTCTTCTTTATATTTGTAAATTTGAGGAGTCCTTTTTCAGTTATTTTTGTATTGTTTTAATTTGGAACCTGTAAGAAATGTTTTAAAGAAAAAATCCAGTTCCAATTATCAATGCAATAATAAATAATTGTTTTTATAACGTGAAATAAGTCAAACTATTGATAGATTCAAAACATTTCTGTTCTGTCTAAATACCACAAAAGTTGTAGTTAAATTTTCTTCCGTTCAGGTCTTTTTAATACATTATATATAAATTGTCTTTTTCGTTACATTTTGATCTGCTTAATGAAAATGTGTAACAAAATTAAATTTAACTGAAATATGGCATAGTATTCTTCTTATAATAGGTTAACTTCATATCAATTTTGTCTCCCAATAGAATGGAAACACAATTAAAACTTGTTGACATTTAGTGACCAATAGTTAGTATGTGAAGTCTGAATACTGGTATATATAATCATTTTCATTCCAAATTGCTAGAAATGTATTATTTTTGATGTGATAAGTCATTTTCACAGCAATATTTTAACCAAATTAAAAATTTCTTGTTGTTCATAAATGAGATCCATTTACATTGCATAGATGTTAATGTTACCAACTAATAATTCTTTGGAAGTTAAGTATTTGCAGTGATATATTTCCATGAAATTAGTTTATTTTGGTATTGTAATATATCAATTTTTTTATTGTCAAAGTCAATTATTTGAATATGAGTCAATGACTAAATGGTTTTGTGTAAAACAGGGTGTACTTATTACTTGCATTTAATAGTTGTTATACAATCATATATGTTGAAAAATTATAATTTTTCCAATTAGCTTTCTGTCACTCTTTAAAGTGTAAATTTACATTTCACTGTTAGAAAACAGAATCTCAATTTTGAAGTGTCAATTACTTAAACAATCAACTTGGGGAATATTGATGGCTGGAGCTAATAGTACAAAATCATAAATATTGGATTCAGTCATTAGATGATATTTTCTCTTCTTATAGGTGTTTTCTAGATACAATCAGCAATTAAATTTTGTGGCATACATACTTATATAACATATATAATATTTAAATATTAGTTTTATATTTTCAATACTTCAATTTCTGATTTAACTGTTTCTGTATCCAGTAATTGCAGATTCCATTAATTATATATCCTGCAGAAAAATTATTCTATAACTTTAATTTCCATTTGTGCCTGTTGTTTTTGTTACACTACTATTTTTTTACTAAACTGTTATTTCTTTTTGGCTATCGTTATAACTTTCATTTTTATGTTTCTAAATTTTTATGATTCTAAGTATCATATTAATTTGATTACAGGGCAATTTAAACCAATATTGATCTATGGAGACCCCACATTTATACTATAATGGGTTAGGTTAACTTGAAGAATTAAATATCATCCCCCAACTGACACCTTTTCGTTTCATAACTGATAACCAAGTTGGCAAGCATTCTTGCATTTTAGTGAATGTTTGCTATGGCTTTCACTGCAAAATGCTGCATCTTCCTGGAGTAAAGTGGAGGCTGAAATGGATGATGGATCACAAAAGCTATTGGATGTGATTGAGTAAGTTAATCATTCCACATACTATCTTATTAATGCAAGATGCTATTTTGTAAACAATAATTCAAGATTAATATTGGTTGACGCGTCAGGAGACATCAAAATTTGTAATAAGATGACTGGCTACATTTGTCGTGCAATATTTTTGTAATTTTTAATTTCTTTACATTTAAAATATTGCACACACATATAGCTTTTATTGTTCAAATTATTTTCAAACTTACTTTCTTCGTCAATAACACTATTTAAAGCACACCCTCCATTTTCTTATAACACCATGGTAGAGGGAAACTTGTAATTTTAATTTCATGTTTATATATATATATATATATCTTAAATAAGGAAGTGTGACAAAGTCAAATTAATTAACTCATTTAGATAGAAAAGAGAAACTGTCCTAGCTCAAATCAACAGTTAGTCCAGTCGGGCTGTGCAGAAAATATAATTTCAAATTTTCAAGGACCCGATCTTTATTATGAAAGAAGATCTGAACTGTGAGCCGGTCGGGTACAAATTCAAATGCACAGCCTGACTGAAACAACTGCTGATTTCAGGTTATTTGGCTACGCTGTCTCTATTTATTATCCAAATTAACTTATCATAAAATCGACAGGTGGCAAAGTCAGCTGTGATGGATTGAAATTTGAGAATTTTATTTTAATCTCTATTTTTCTTCAATTTGATCATGTAACATTTATTTAATATATATATATATATATATATAAGTTAATTTGATCTTGTCACATTTTCCTTATGTGAGATATATATATAGACACACACACACATACATATTTTTATGTTTAATCTTTTTGCCATGAAATAAGTTCAGATTTTCCCCCCGAAAATTATATCTAAAGAAGAACTATAATTCTATGATTAACCCTTTGTACTCGAGGGCTCCGTAGCGGAGCCCTTGAGCTTGAAGGCACATTTTAAATGGCTCCGTTCCGAAGCCCTCGAGTGCAAAGAGTTAATTAATTTTGTTGTTGTGAGCTACGTGTAGAGTATGTGACATTAATATTTTTTGTATGATGTTTTGTTAATTTATCAGCATGCACTCGACATTTTGCAATAGAAAATTGCAATTTGGCTGAGTATACATTTTGTTCTTTATAGTGTTTACAAAATACATTTTGACAGTTTTGGACATTAACAAATAGTTGTTAAAAACAATATACGAAATAATAAATAAATAGTTGTTAAAAAATATTTATTATTAATTGTTAGCTGTGCAATTTAATACTATACATTTATACTTTGCTTATGTGCAAAGTATTGAAATTTATATATAATAGTGTGATGACACGTGAAACTATAGTTGTAGCTAGGAAATTAGAAGCACAATTTTATTGTGTGTTGTCATTTTGGTCTCATCGTACTTGGCTCAAGCCATTCCTGCTATCAATATTCAATTTACTAAATGTTTAATCTCGACCATTCAGGCTATGATATTTACCATTCTTTTGGCAATTAAATTTAAGGCCAATTTTTAGTTAATAATAGGTGAGGGTAAATGCTGCATGTTTTAACTTTTCATTGTGATGCTTTATCAATAATTTTAAAGTACTTACAGTCAACTCTATGGTGTGTAATCGACTTTTAATTTGTTCAGTAAGAATAATAGGATTTGACTATTTCCTGTCTTTACAAATAATTGTTAGCTTGTGGTTTTACTGAAGACAAACCTGTGATATGATGTTATGTATCTGGGTGCTTACAGTTTTTGATATAATATTTCTATTACATTAAAATCAAGAATTTGCAGCTGTACATATTAATTGATGTAACTAAGCTGATCTAAGAATTAATATGTTCTGGGTTGCAGTATAAATAGATTACCCAAATCTGTGACTGTTCTATAATGACAACAGTAAATTTTTTGCCCAATTACACATTGATCTTAAAGATAATATACAAAATATATAATTTGTAAAGGAATTAAAATCGAGCATTACATTTTTTCAGTTTATTTAACCCTGGATCTGTTGTTGATATGTTTCCAATCAAATTGTGAACATTGTTTCTTATATTGAATTTAATCCGTTTGACAATTGTTTGGCCATGATTTATGGTCAGTTACGTTGTTTTATCTCATATGTAAATTTCATACTTTTGTTTGCTCACTTTCACACAATGCATAAAGTGAGGATATTCATCAGTATAAATTTCCCTATGAAAAGATTTCTATATTATGTTAAAATAAACTTCACTAAAGTGGAATGAGTCTTTTTATGTATTTTTCAAGAGTATATTTGTGAAGTAATTGTGTTTTAATAATCTTCTATTTCAGTGACCCAACTGCCCTTGAGACATTCCTGGGAATTAGTGCAGGTGCAGAAAGAGTAAGTTTTTCTGTAAGATATAAATAGGTACGTTATCTATTATATAATACACACACACCTTACTGTTAAACATAGATTCTGTACAGTATAAAATTCAGGAAAATGGAGAAATTTTTGTTGGTACTATCACCTATTCTTTAACAATGGCAGAATGGGAATAACACAAAGTTTTTTCACATTTTCTACTTCCTAAAATCTGTATTTCACTTTTAGGTATGCTGTGATTATAATCTCTATATCTCTTTCCTATCCTAACAAATCATTGTTGACTATATTAATCCTTTGTATCAACACAGTCCATTCATTCATTAAATTTCATGTCACAATTTTTACAAAAAATTTAAGGAGATTAATATCACATTTGGCATAATATGGGTCAGATATTTTATATATACACACATTATTATTATTGGCAATGTCACATCCTTACTACAAATATGTATATATATATATATATATATATATATATATATATATATATACACATATATATACTTGGATAGTGAGGAAGGATAGAAATAAATAGGAGGATTACGCTTTATGTGAATTCATATGCTCAGGTGTAGAATTCACATAAAGTGTAATCCTCCTATTTCTCCTATTTATTTCTATCCTTCCTCACTATCCAAGTTTGAATGTGACTTTGTCACCAAATTAGTTCAAATTCCTTAATGGATTCATGTAATATTGTGTATATATATATATATATATATATATATATATATATATATATACATATATACATATATATATATAAATGATATTAGTAAGGAAATGACATTGTCAAAAATAATTGCAATATTTGTATGGAAAGGAAAGAGAGGTAGGTTGTCCAGGCGAAATATTTTCAGTCTTTCCTCCTTCTTCCTACCTTGACTTTGCATTGTTATTTGTCTTTCCTCACTATCCAAAATCCAGTGTGAATTCATCACCTAATTAAAGTTGCTTACATTGTGTATGAGTGTGTGTATATATATCACAAATCCTTATGGATATATATATTTCACAATAATCTCAATGCTGAAATATATTTTCACTTTTTATTATTTCTAATGATTGATTATTTTTGTTATGCAGGGCTCTGAACGTTCAACCCTGGAAAGCATCGTGGACTCATTACAGCAAGGGTTCTTGGAGGTAGCAGGGAGTCGCCAAGGGGGAGCGAGTGTAACTGGCGGCCCCTTGCTCCTCACCCAACAACAGGTAAAGCAGCATGTTTTGGTTATTATATTATTTTGTATCCTGAAGATTGAATATTATTTTTTAATATGCACTGCATACATATTCATGCAAATGTGTATTATATATGTACAGTTGGTATTACTAGTTGGAATGATATGGATTTTTTAAAATTATTTTTCTAGTAAAACATTACTACCTAATATAAGTATTTACTTATTGAAAATAAAGGTATCACTGTAGGGAGTTGAAGTATAATACATCACAATATAATTTTGTTTAATTTAATAATATTATTATTATGCTTTCTTGAAGCCAATAAATAATTTAGATTTTTCCTTGTTTAGTTGCAGCAGTTACATCAGCTTCAAGTTCAACAGTTACAACAGCAGCAACACCACCACCACCACCAAACTAGCATATCTTCTCGTCCTCAAGCTGTTACATTTACTCTTCCTCACACAGTAAGCTAACATATCTACATTTACCACTACTAATGTAAATATATATGATAAGCATTTAAAGTTGTGGCATTATCTAAATAATTAGTATGGAAAGGGAAGAGAGATTTTTTAGCTCATTTGAAATAGAGAGAAAGTTGTAAGTCTATAGCCTTACTTCGTCAGGAGAGGAGCTTCCTTTAAGCTGACCAACTGCATTTTGTGGTCAGCTAGCATAGAGTAGGCCTTCTATCTCCTGAGGAAGGAGGCAGGCTAATAGTTATGAAAATGTGAACTATTTCATAGTGACATCAGCCCTCAATTTCAGGTCTAATGACTATCTGTTCCACTTAACTGTTTATATATATATATATATATATATATATATATATATATATATATATATTGTGGACAAACCCCCATCATTAAGGGTGTGTTTGTGTATCGTGGAAATCTCAGCAGCTATGAATTGTGGGTAATCTTGACAGCAACTGGTAAATCAGTTGTTTTTGATATTGTAATTTGTATCAACACAGTCCATTTATGTATTAAATTTCATGTCACAATTTTTACAAAAAATTTAAGGAGATTAATATCACATTTGGCATAATATGGGTCAGATATTTTATATATACACACATTATTTTATTATTGGCAATGTCACATCCTTACTAATATTACATATATAGCCAGGAAGGTTTAATTTTAGAAACTTTTAATGTATTGTAAATTTAACGTAAATCTTGTTTTATTCAAATTAATTGTATAATTTGTTTACTGTAGACTTATTTGTTATATGTAAACTGTTTTAATTAAGTTGTTTACTTACACTTTGTTAATTTTAATTAATGATAACTATTTATAATATATAATAAACTTTTTATGCATTTAAATTTTTTACTGTCTGTTTCAGGC
The DNA here is from genome assembly GCA_037074705.1 of Zhengitettix transpicula. Taxonomy (NCBI): domain Eukaryota; kingdom Metazoa; phylum Arthropoda; class Insecta; order Orthoptera; family Tetrigidae; genus Zhengitettix; species Zhengitettix transpicula. The sequence goes on along the minus strand of CM073595.1, from coordinate 55,872,099 downwards.
TGTTTCTTCTTCTGGCAATACTGTCCCGTCCTCTGCTGCAGCGTCAATACCTGTATCCACTCATCATTTTGTTTTAACTCCATTTTCCCATCAGACACCATCATCTTCTCAAACTGTTGTTGTTTCTTCTTCACAGCCTCAGAGTTTTATTTATACTCCAGTTACAAGCACCTCTAGCAGTTCCTCTGGTATTACAATTGCACCACCTGGTATATCAATTGGTCACTCTGGAGCAGTTATCAGCTCTTCAAATATACCTGTGAGCAATTCTTCAAGTGGCCTTTCATTAGGAGCTTCTGGAATCCAAATTGGAAGTTCCGGAATGCCTGTTGGATCATCAGGTATAGCAATTGGGCCATCAGGAATTTCTTTGGGGCCCTCTGCTTTGTCGAGTATTCCGGTTAGTTCTTCTTCAGTGTCTGGAGCTTCTGGTACCAACTCCATTTTTTGCAACAATGGTATTCCTGTCGGCTCAACTGGTCTTTCTGGTGTTCTTGTCGGACCATCTGGAGCAGTCTTCCCTCCTTCAGGAATACCACTCTCGGCTCCACCCAATACAATATCATCTCCTGGTTCCCCATTTTCAGTTCCTACAAGGTCCCCTCATGCCCCTCCAACACCTTCTCCGAGTCCTTTACCTTTGAGATCTCCGGCATCTGTTCCTGCACATCCTCCATCTCCAGCCCCATCTCCTTATCATTCGCAACTGCAGTCTCCACAGAATCCTGCTACTGGATTCATTTTGTCCACATCAAATGCTACAGGGAATCTGATGAAAGATGCCTTCACTAATTTGCCTTTGAAGAATTTGCAAGGAAGTAATAGTTCTAATTCACAGAGCACTAATAATTATGTTCTGTCAAGCACATCAACTGGAAATTCCTTTAAAGATGCATTTGGAAACATACAGCAGCAAGCATCTTCAGTAGTAGTTTTGCCACAGAGGTCGATTGGATCTGGT